>JALGQZ010000013.1:5000-712500 GCA_023105745.1 Austropuccinia psidii | reverse complement strand
ATTTATGAATAAAATTTTAATTTTATGAAATACTTACACATCTCTAAGCGTCTTAATCTTTCTTTTAAACCTCCAGCATTAGCAAAGCTCAATGATTCCCTAATTTTAACGATTAGGACCCCTGGAATTTCTTCCTCAATTTCTCTGGCAGATTCCTCAGTCTGAGTTTTTTTAGGATCGATTGGTTCCCATGTATGGGATATTGGATTTCTCCCTAAGATCCTAACACGAATCCCAGTTGCATCTTTTACAGTTAAGATTAAGCTTACACCGACTGAGATAAGAATACCTGTTTTGATATCAAATGCCAAAGTTAAAAAAAAGGTGAACTATAAACATTTTATTAATGTCTGATTGTCATGAATTGAGTTTGAATGAATTAAATTGAAGATGTTTTTTTATTAAGTTATGAAGGATGTAAGAATAAGAAAAGTTTTTTTTTTTAAGTTGTTTAAAAAGCTTACAGTCATTAAGGCCAATTCAGTCCAACCGTTTAGTTTCCAAAAGAAAATTAAATCTTGAGGTAATTCAGATAAGAGATTGATGACCACAAGGACGATGATGACAGCTAAGACGCATTTTGGTAAAAAAAAGAGATAATCCAAAAAGAAATAACTAGCAAGGATAATGGTTAGACCTGTGATGATTGAGGCTAAAGGAGTTCGAGCACCAGTTGAAGTATTTAGCCTACTACGAGTAATGGAACCGTATGCTAAGATAAGATAAGATAAGAAATGAAATAAAATGAAATGAATAAAATTAAGATTGAATTGATTGATGATAAAAAGAAAAGATATTGATGAATTTACCAGGCATATCACCTTGAATAAAAGAAGTGGTAATATTAGCTAAACCTAAAGCTACTAATTCTCTATTAGAGCTAATAGAATAATGAGAAACTGCAGCTTCAGCTTTTGCAGCAACGATAGAATCGACAAGACCGCAAATGCATAAAGTGAAAGCTGTACCGATGGTATCATCGACTAATTGTTTTGAGATTTGATTCCAAGGTAAACCTAATTTGACTTGACTGATTGAAACATGACCTAAGACATCAATACCGAAATTTTGCCAATTGAATAGATCAGTTAAAAAGCTAGAGATTGTAGTGATTAAGAGGATTTCAGGTAAGAATTTGATCAAAGGAATGAATTTTTTAGAATAAGTTGAAGTTTTAAGTTTTTTGATGATTAAGATTGAGATTAAAGTAAAGAAGGAAATTAAACAAGTAAAATGATGAGATTTCAAGATATTTGAGATGACCCAAATCAATTTATCGATTATATTGAAGGAGTTAATTTTGTCAAGTTTTTCTAAAGAGTTTAAGCCTAATAAGATGGGTAATTGTTCTATAGCGATGATGATGGCGATAGCGCTAACAAAACCTCTTAAGAGGGCTTTAGATAAGATAGCATCTAAGAAGCCTAATCTAAAGAAACCGAAAAGGAAGCTGATGAGACCTGTTTCTAAAGTTAATAAAGTTGATATAGTTAAAGAGAGTTGAATTAGATCTTGATTAGAAATGTTTTGATTTGATTGATGATTTTGATTATGAATGATTTGTTTTATATTTTGACCGACTAATAAACTGAGAGCAGCTTCAGGTCCTACTGATACAGTTCTACCTGTACAAAGTAAAGGATAAATGATAGCAGGAATAGCGGCTGAGAATAAACCTAAACTTGCAAAGATTTTAAGATTGATTAATGATAATAAAAAAATAAAATAAAAAGGTTAAGATTAAGATTAAGATTAACGAAAAGAAAGAAAGAGAAAAATTTAAGTGTACTTTACCATTAATTGGAGGAATTTGAGCTAATTGAGAAGCGTAACCGATAGATTGAGGGATTAATAAGCAAGCGATAGTTATACCTGAGATTGAATCATGAAATAAATCTTTAATTGAATAATGAGGTATCCAATCAGTTGCCGGAATGTAATAATTTAATCTTTTTAATAAAAAGATCTTGTAAGATTTATTAAGATTTGAATTAACCTAAAAATAAATAAATAAATAAGTTGAAAAGATATTTGAATTTAAATTATGAGTAAGATGAAATGAATGAATTACTTAACTGATGGATTTGATAATAATTTAGTTGTTTCATTAGTTTGAACTTGATTATTAAAATAACTTGAAGAAGCAGAAGAAGTAGAATTTGAATTATTAAATTCTTGATGAGAAGATTCTTGTTGAAGATGATGAAGATGATGATGAATAATTGACATGATGATGATGATGATTAAAATAAAATAAAATAAAATAAAATTACTGAGTGTGCTTAATTTGAAAATTAAATTAAAAAATGCTTAATTTCAAAACTCTTGATCTAATAAAAGCCATAAATTAAAAACCTAAATAATAAATTTGAGATTTTTGGTAATTTTTAAATTAAAATTTATTTAAACTCAAAAGGAAAGATCTCATATCTTAAAAATTAATCTTTTTTTTTAAAAGAAAATAAATAATTTATATCTTTTTTTTTTTTCTTTTTTATTTCTATTTATGAGCTTGAAAACTTTCTGAGATGAAAATTTTCATAAATTAATATACAACTAAACTCAAAAAAAATCTTAATTTCTTAGGAAATTTTCAATAAATAACTTAAAATCTTTTGAGAGTGATTTATAAAATATTTTGAAGCTGGTTTGAAATGACTCTAAATTAAAGTTTTTAATTCTTAAACTTTACTTCTAAAAAGTTTTCAACTTATTTTTGTTTTTTATATTTTCAAAATATTAATTTATTAAATATTTGAAGCCTCCTTTTCAACATAAAGATCAAAAATAAAAACAATAATTATTAAAATCTTTTATCTGAAAGAAATTTAAGTGAGCTATAGATCTACTTTAATTAGCTTCAAATTTCAAATTTCTCATGATCCTGACTTTACTATATATATTTTTTTTCAGTTTTTATGAATTTATCAGTTTAAATTCAATTTCAAAAACTTTTAATAATCTTTCCAAATACATTTTGAGAAATATTTCTTTTTTTTTTTATTAAAGAGCTCATTTATCACAGTTATTTCTTTTTTTTAGAGAACAATGGATTTCAATCATCACAAAAAAAAAAAAAAACAATAGCTAAATTGTCTATTTCTTCAGAAATGAGTAGTGACATATTATTTAAAATAGATATTTGATATTAAGATTAATTATCCTTAAATTTTTAATAAGAATATAAAAATTTATTTCAAATTTCTTTTAGAAAAATTCAATTTTGAGACATTATGAAATAATTTCATTAATTAATTTTAATAGATTAGTTTTTTTTTTTTTTTTTTTTTTTTAATTGTTTATAAATTTTAAAATAAAAATAAAAACAATTTCTTAATAACTTAGTTATTAAAAAATTTAGTTTAAATAAAAAAAATTTTCAATTTTTTAATTCATAGAGGACTTTTCATAAATCCTAATAATTAAAAAAGGGATTCAAAAAAAAAAAAACTTGGAAAAAAAAAAAAAATGAAAAATGACTATGAAATAGAATCAAAAAAAATATATAGCAAGTGATTTAAATTAAATATCTTTAAATAAGTGAATTATTAATTAGAATTGATTTCAGCTTCTATTCAAATTCAAAAATATATTTTAATTTCCTCTATATAAGCTGTATTAATATTAGGTATTGGTTCTGTATTACACTTTTTGATATGGCTTCCCCCCAAGCTTCATGAAATAGAAACTCAGAAGATCATTCATTATTTAAAATATCATCCTAGTATTTCAACTTTTAAAATAACCCACTATATATAGAGGTTAAATTAATAATTGATTATTCTCAGAAGGGATATATAGGGTAATGAATTAATTTTTAATCAGAAAGAAAAAAACTTGAATGAGAAAAAAAAATAAAGTAAATTGATGTTATAGTTACTTATGAGAAGAAAGTATATAATGATAAATCAATATCTTTCTTATAAAAAATTATAATAATTACTAATTAAAACCTTGGTATTTTATAATGAAATATTTTAAATGGAAATATAAATCTAAATATTTTAATTTAAATATCCATATTTTCTTTATAAGTTAAAATACCTCCTCTAAAGAGTTTTATAGAACTAAATGATATTTAATATTACTCATTGTTTACTTAATCTTGGTGATCCTTGCCTCAAAAAATATTTTTAAAATTAATATTTATAATTTTCCTCAATATGAAATAAAACAATTAAGTTAATAATAATAGAAGAAAATTAGGTAATATAATGTCTAAATCAACATGGATTTTCTTAAGATAAAATGGTTTTATAGCAGTCTGTCTCTTTTTTAGTATAAATTCACATAAAATCTTTCAATAATTAAGTAATTAATCATTAATATAAGATTCTTTCTGGATTAAAATCTGCCTAATTTCAATATAATTTATCTTTATATTCAGATATTTAATCTGTAAAGATTATTCATATTTAAACTTTAATATTTATTGTGGTATTCCATACCTTTTTTTACCAGTTTCAAGAATTTTTTTTGAAAATTAACAGTTGGAAAATCAAGATCAAAATCACTAATTCAGGAAATCACCACTCAAAGGACATGATTAAAAATCACACACACTCAGGAACAACATCAATAGTAGGGAGGAATAGAAGAATTTAGCATTCAGAATAGAAATAACCAACATATTTCTACAATTGAATAAATAATAGGGAAATCCAGTCTTATGGAATTATACAATAAAACCTACATATAAGCCTGACAGAATCAAAAATAGGCTTAATACAGTGCCCTCCAGAAAAGATCCGAACACTTTTTTTTTTTGGGTTTCTCATGGTTGTATCACTTTTTTTTGGGTGGGACACTCAATTTACTTTTTAGTTTTTTATTTGGAATTCTCATTGTTGTAGCTGTTCTCACATGGCCATAGTTAGCTCAAACAGCAGAATATCATTTCGTGTATAATTTGTTTAACTTCAATATTACAACGATTTAATGAAAATAAAAATAAAAAATTATTTCTAAAACCGTTTTTATTTACCATCGCACTGGTGCTCCTCTTGCATTCGGTAAGGCATAGAGACAAGGACATTGTCTAAATGCTCAAATGGAATTTCCTCCCATGCAGCAGTGACTGCTGCCTTAAGTTCTTCCATCGTCTTTGGATTGAAAAGGTTGGTGACCATGTATTTCATTTTGAACCATACGTTCTCAATTGGATTTAAGTCGGGTGAGTTTGCAGGCCATTGAAGTTTGTGGATGTTGTTTGATTGTCGCCAATCATTGCTTACTTGAGCCGTATGTATGGGAGCTCCATCTTCCATGAGTGTAAGTTGGTCGTAATTCTCAGCCACGCCAGCATCAATGAGGTCGTCGTAAAAAGGAAGCAGGCTGGGTTCGTAAACATTCGAAATAAAATTGACGGCTGAACGCTGGCCAGGAGGTAAGAAGACAAGTTCGGATTGAATAGCCCCACAAAGAGCCCCCCATACCATAAATGACCTTCGGCCTGATCAGTGGTTGACGGTCATTGACTCTAGCTCATACTTCTCCTGAGGTGTGCGCCAGACTCGAGTCCTTGTCGACTGTTTTCCAAGCTCGAAGGATGACTCATCAGTCCAAATCACTCTGGACCATTGTTCAATGGTCCAGTTGAGGTGTTGCCGTGCAAAGTTTAATCGTCGTTCCATGTGCACAGGTGAGAGATAGGGCTTCTTGACAGCAATACAAGATTGCTTACCAAGGTCCTTGTGAATCGCGATTCAAAGGGTGTTGATTGAGACATCAATTGTAATTAGGTTTTTTGATTTCGGCTAGATTCTTGCGTTGATTCTGTTGAACTACACAAGCTAACTGGCGAAGATCACGTTCATTGAGCTTTCTGGGTCTTCCTGGTATTGGTAGCGATTTAAGATGGCCACGCTCCTGATGCTTGCGAATTGTATCATGAACGGTAGTTGGAGGGACTTGCAAATGATTGCTTATGGTTCGTATTGAGGCTCCAGCAGCTCTCATTCCCACAATTTGACCCCGAGTTCCTTCATCAAGTGATTGGGGCATGATAATAAAAAATATTATATATATAAGTAAAAATTCAAAGTATTGTTAAGAAATGATGATTTGGTCTTACCTAAAAAAAAACTCAAAGATCAATATTTAAATAGGAAAACCATTGCGAGACCACAAAATGCGAATTGATTGGGTATTTTATGATGGTTGACAATGATTGGTTGGAGACAAGATGGTGTTAAACTCCATCTGACAGTTACTGGACAGTCAGAACAAGTCAGAAATTTGATATAGCAGAATCTAATTATGGCAACTGACCTATAGTTCCAATCAATTGGTTTAATTAGAATAAAAAGCAAAGTTAAAAGAAAAAACTATTTATTTTTTTTAAAAAAAATAAAAATAAAAACGGTGAGAGAAAAAAAAGAGATACAGAAATTTTGGTTATAGCTGAGAAATAACAGAGGAGTTGTAAAAGATCAAAAAAAAAATATTATGAAAATGGAGTTAGGGGTAGCGATTCAGAAAACAAAAAAAAAAAATTAGTGCCCCCCGAAAAAAAAAAGTGTTTGGATCTTTTCTGGAGGGCACTGTACATACATAAAAACTCAAAATTACATGGACAAAGTAACATTGTACAATTATATCCACCCTAAAGACATCAAGAAGATTATATTACCAAGAATTACAGTAACCAAAATACAGTTCATGTGACACAAGGATCATATGACAGTATCCAATTCAACTCAATACATGGGAAATCCACTAAAAATCTGAAATTGAATAACAATACAGGCACTTAAAGAAGGTTTATGAAATCCACATATATGACATCTTTACATTACACAGCCTCAAGATCATCAAATACAACTCAATTCAACTTCAACTAGCTGCATGCAAGGGGAATGAATACACTAAACTGTAAACCACACAGCAATTACAGTAATCAAGAATTAAAACTCAAGAAGATATCCCCACATTGCACAGCATTATTGCCTGAAACTAAATAAATCTTCCAAACAAAATTATACAAGGGCTTATTCACATAACACCACCTTCATCCCTTACTCACCAGCATTAATTCCTCAAGGCTATGCAAGCTGTCTAAAGCGGTGCAAAAGAGAAGTCACCTGATATTTTTATCAAAATCCCCACCAATCAAAAACATCTCAATCTTAGTTTTGGCCAAACAAATGGTGAAAATATCTCCATTATATGATACCATTCTTAATTTTACACACTAACATTAATCTCTCAAGGCTGTTCAAGATTACTAATACAGTGTAACAGATAGGTCATCTGACTTTTGTTACAAAAATCTACACCAGCAAAATTATCTCAAGGGCAAGAATAAAACTTTACATGGAGAGCCTATGGGTACTTCTCACAAAATAAAAGGAGGCCTCTCTCTCTCATTTTCTCCTCTTCTCCCCATGAATGCAAATAATTATATACCAAGAAGGAGAATAATTATTCATCCCTTACTAGTAGGTTAATCTAGAAAATTATTATTATTAAATTACACTAAATAGTGGTTTATAAATAGCTGTATTTAACAGTAGGTCTGCCTATATTATAAATTCATCTATTAGTGAAATACTCATATTCAACAAAATATTTATATTATACTCTTCTCACTAGAAGAAAATCTATATCACTATTATTATTATCACAAAAATATATTTTACATATTATCAAAATTATTTACCAACAACAACTATTTAAACTATCAAAAGAAATATTATTATATATTATCACTATTACTAAATTTTCTCATATTGAACTATTATCCATTAAAACAAAATACCTTCAACAAAGAAAACAACTTAAAATCACCACTCAGTACTATTATATCTATTATTTATTTTACTCAATTATTACCTTATTATCCTACAAAATCACCTAAAAATTTATCTTTTGAAATTATTTTATCTAAATTAGTATTATTATTTTATCATTAGTCTGATTATTGAATAGGTCTGATAGAGACTTCTAAAAAAGTCTTCTCTAGTTGTAAAGCCACAATCTTAAATATTGATTTGTGAGCTCTGTAGGGAGATTGTTTAGTATATTCAGAGAGGCAGCTAAAACACCATTAGCACCCTTGGTTACAGGATTATTTCAGAAATTCAAAACTGCTTACCTGTGATTTCCCCCTCAAGGACCACCTTATTCAATCCCACACCAAAAGGAGTTCCACATTATGTTAAAATATATGAGAAATAATTTAATTTTTTTTTTTTTTTCATGAAAGAATCTGAAGTAAAAAAAAATTAAAATAAATGTGGAATTAAAAAAATTAATTTTATCATGTATTGTTAAATTATTGAGCTTTTACAAGTCATAGAAAACACTAATATTAATCCAATTGAGCTGAAATTTTAAAATTTTCATATGTGGCTTGAAGTTCTTCCAAAAATTCTTCTAAATTTAAATTATTTCCCATCTACTACCTGATTCCAATCTATATCATATGTCACATTCTAAATAGAACGCCTGCTATCAGGTGTAGCCAATTTGTTCATGATGAATGAAAAGTATATTCTGATAATAAAAAGACTTATTCAATTAAATACCAAATACTTTTTGATTGTGATAAGAATATAACTTCTTTCATAACTAGCTGGCTAGGATCATGTGCTAACCAAATGGTGTATAGAAAATCTAATTATCTGTGATTAGGCTTACTTTTAAAAGAAACAACTTGAGACAGCTTTTCCTGCATACAAAGATGTAACACACCTTTAGCTAGATATTTCACATGTTGTATAGTAATCTAAGCTTTTGCCCGGCTTCTTTTTGTGACTTTTCCTAATCCTATACCATTGAGAGGAATTTAATCCAGAAGTAGTGTGACCAAGAGTTCTTTATAATCCCTTTTTTCTGATCTATTAACAGCTTAAAAGCCTTTTTTTCTCTTCTGAGCTGATTTTCTTTTACCCCAAGCTTTACTCCCTTAAAAATTCAATCTTGCTGAGGAATCCAATCCCAATTAAGAATTAAATTATGAATTTTTTATCATGATTCAAAACCTTAACTGAAAAATGAATCATCAATCAAAATTTTTCTCTCATTTTGAAGCCATCCCTTCTTCAGGCATGAACCCTCCAACAGAAAATTATCCTATTTCCTCACAATATGCATATTTAAATTTTGATGGTGACCCCCAAAGGTTTTTTTTCCTTTTGTGTTACTCTCATTTAATATGTTTTTAATTTTAAATAACTGGATTAAAAATATCAAAAATCATTTATCCTTCATCTATGAAAATGACACTTTTATTAAGGATCAAGGTTTTTTTTTTGTCAGTTCTTAGCTCAAGGGATAATTTTCTGATCATTCAATTTTTTATTTTCTCATCTCCAAAGTGGCTTTGTAATAAATTTGGGTGTCCCTCTTTCTCCACCTAATTCCTTGGCACTTTTTAAAGTAATTCAATCAAAATTCTCACCTGATAGCCATTTTCAAAAGCTACCATTAGTTTGTGAATTATCTGATTGGATCATTTCTTCTAAAATAAATGGGAATTAACATATAAACACTCATTTTACTCATTTGAATAAATTTTTTTATTAAAAAGACAGCTCAACATAGGTGAAAAAGAACTGGAGGGCTTATTTCTTAAATAAAAATGCTCCCCATCCCCATCCATGGCACCTGAGAAATTTTATCAATTTGTCTCTTCATAAATTATTGCTTCAGTAAAAGAAAAAACTTCCTTCTTCATTTGTTTGTTAAGTCTTATAAAGCTCAAAGATAAAAAATTGAGTGTCTCTCTATTCCCAAGTACATTCATTTTTTTAGTGAAATACCCCCTTTCCCAGTTATGCCTTTCAATAGAGTTCTTCAAGTGATGGATAAATTTAGGCCAAAGATTCCACCTGATAAACTAACTTAAACTCCCACAATTGTGGAAAACTTGGACACTGGAAGGAAGATTTTAATTTCCATTGGTTCAAACCCTTCCTTTCCATTTACTTTTTGTACAAAATCCCACATAATTAGACCACCTATTCCTATAGCTTTGTGTGTTAACAGGGTGATTGAAAATTTTTCAAAGGTATATTTTGTTAAAGAAAAATCCTCTGATTTATTCCTTGTAGAAAATGGTTTATCAACTTATCTTAAAGACTCTTGAGAGTTTTTTACCAAAACTGAGCTTTCCATTTACTTTGAAATCATTATTTCTTATCATAAAACAGAAATTATAGTCACCTAGAATCCAAAATCAAATTTTTGGTGGCATGTAAATTTCTTGTGATTAAAAAAAGTCCAATTTACCAATACAAACTTTTTTTGTGCTTTTATTCTTCCCATGTTTGAAAGAATTTATTTATATTTATATTTATAGGAAAATATTATCCCCACCACCTTTGAGAAATATGTATTGTGGATTTGTACTTTTTTGTTTTGAAAATAATTTTCCTGCTATTAAATTAGATATTAGAAATAAACTTGAATATTAACTTACCCCTTTCCAATAGCACTTCCATTTGGGTCACACATCTGAAAAAGTAGTAAGATATTTTCTGAAAGAAAACTCAAGTAATTTGCAGTTAAGAAATGGACCCAATTCTTATATGAAGAAAATTAAGATTCAACAAGAACTCATTTAAAGGAAGTAAATCACAAAGAAATTCCCAAGTACAATTTCCTTGAACTCTTAGTCTAAGATGTTCTGAGTCCCTTTACTCCTGACATGAATGGATTCAAATTTATCCTAAAAATTCGAGATCATGTGAAAACCTATTCTTTCTTGGCTCCAATGCATATTTGATCTTAATTCCCTACCATATTAAATGACTGGATCTCTATACTAAAGGCTCAATTTGGAAATCTTGCAAAAATATTTGAGGACTGAAAATGCCCAAGAATTCTTATCCAATTCATTCACTAGATCATTACAACAGAAATGCTTAAATTTGGTTCTTACCATAACGTATTCACCTTTCAAAAAATTGAGAAGCAGAGAGACTAAATTGTACCATCAGATACATGGAAAGAGCTATGATACTTGATATACAGAGAAACAAAATTTTTGGAAATTTTCTTACCTCATGGAAGAATTAATTCATAACCACATTCCAAATTACTTATTTAATTAAACCACTCCATTTGAAGAAATTTCAAACTGAACCCTGAGCTTAAACTAATTTTTAAATTTGAAGAATAAAATCTAATGAAGATTTCTTTACCATAAAAAATCTTAAAAGTTTCACTCAAGAAAAATATAATTTAGAATTTTAAATTTCCTAAGAGTTTTAGAGTTTTTGGTTATTATAATATATTGAAAATTAAAATTCAATAAAATTGAAAAAAAATGATTTTTAATGAATTTAATGACCCTCCATGAGACATCAAAAGGGTTTCTTCTCCTCAAATCATGAAAAAAAAGTTCTGTTTTAATTTTTCACTTAATTAATATATAAAAAGAAATAATATTTAATAAAGAAATTACAAATTCTATTAGAAATAAAAGAAATTCCTTTTAAATTTAACTAAGAAGTAAATTTTAAAATTTTTTAACAAATTTTTAAAAGTATTTTTTTTTAAAAAAAATTTCACAACTAAAAAAAAAAAAATTTATAGTTAAACTTAAATGGAATGAAAAAAAATTTCATGAGTTTTATAATTAAAAAATTGATCTTTAAGTTTAAAAAGGGATTATATTTAGAATATCATCATTTTTAAAGATAAATTTTTTTGATAATGGTGATTCGAAAATTCTAGATGTTGATTTTAGTGAAAAATACACATAAATGGAATTTCTTATTTCACTTTTTCAATTAATCATCATTAAAAACTTTACAGAATGGCTAATTTCTTCATTTGATCTCAGTGATGTTTAACCTCCAAGCCTTAATAATGAAGAAGTCTTTCTTTTTAAACTCAAATAATTTAATAAGAAATTAGAATTAAAGGTCTTTAAATTTGAAAAATTTCCTCTATTGGAAAAATCATGAAGGGTTTTTCTTTTTTTTTTTTCTTTTAAAAAATTAATTTTTGAATTGAGATTCAAAGAAAGAAAATTTAAGAAATAAATCTTCCTTTTTTTTAAAAAAAAAAAATATAATAAAATTATGAATATTTGGGTCCAAATTAATTATGGTTTGATAAACTTAAGATTCTCAATGAGATTCAAAAGATTTTAAAAAATTTCGTAGAGTCACTTTGAAATTAAGTTAAAAGATAGAGTTTATAAGATTTGTAAAATTAAATGTGATATGAAATAAAATGAAATGAATTTATCAAAAAAAAAAATTAATCCAAGTAATAATAAATTGATATCAGTGACCTATTATGAAACATGACTCATCACTAACTCCGTTAGATTTAGATTAACCTCCATTTAACAGTTATACAGGTATATACTTAGCAATTTATCAATAATCTCTTGGTTCTCTCTTACTTGGTATCTGGTAGCAGACCGCACTTGGATTTTTCAGTAAAAAAACTTCCCAGACTCTCAAGATTCCCTTCAGAGAAAAATGGGCAAGCTCTCAACTATTTAATGGGGTATATTTTGAAAATATAATCCTTTATGGGCTAAAGCTATATTCTTGGTAGGGGGTGTAATAATCTGTTATTAAGCTTAATTTTGAAAGAAAAAACTTCAGAAAAATTTGGCTTCATGTTAAGATTTCACACACTTGTAACTAGATATTTCATGTGTTGTAGAGTAGTCTAAGCTTGTTCCTGGAGTCTTACTTGTGACTTTTCCTCATCTTCTATCATTAAGAGGAATTTTATCCATAACTAATGTGATCAAGAGTGATTTCTAATCCTTTTTTTTCTGATATATTAAAACCAAAAGAATTCTCTTTTATAAAAATACAAATATATTTTTTTGGAAAAGGTAAAATTACTATTAATTTCAGTGTGATCCATGAAATAAATTTGGTTTTTTTGACTCAACCAGATCAATATCTATTAGGTGACTCTTCCTATCTCTTAAAAAACATCTGATATCAGAATCAAAAGCCTTCAAAGCAAAAATATTAATTAATAAATAGTTCAAATTATTTTTGGCCAAATCAAAGGTATGTAATAATCATGAAATAAGAGTCTTGAAAGGGTTCTTGAAACTGAATGGCCAGGAGAACTGTTAGCCTGGCCCCTCTGGAATTACCCCCAGTTTAATTAATAGGAATTTTAATAAACTAAAAGGGAAGTAAAATAGTATTCAGTTTAACTAATAGAAACATAAATATAAAAAAAGGTTGTTTGGGGGGAATCTTTAGAATTAATGGCCCTTTGAGTGAAAAAACCCACTATTTTATTTTTTTGGAAAAATTCTTGGGGGTTCAAGGGCCCAGATAAGTTTTGAAAAAGGGGCAATTTTGGTGTTTATTTTTGATGAATCAATTCGGGAAGCAGGGAATTCATGGGGAATGAGTAGGGTCCCTGAATTCATTTAGAAACACCATTCCTTATTTTTTTATTTTTAATATGAGTTAAAATACAATTATGTTCATGCTCCTTGGAAGAATCCAATTAGTTCTGATTTGAAATAATATTAGGGTTTTTGAGGCTGGGTTGCCTTAATATATGAAATTGAAGAAAACCAATGGATACTTAGAGACTAATTTTGATTGATTAGAAAAAAAAGTACTTACCTTTTTACTCTTGAATATTGAGGAAGATGGTTAGTTTTCATGTTTAAAATACTCAGAAATTTTTTTGGTGGATTATTAGTCATAAAGATTAAAATTATCAAGTTTTTGGGGTAATATATGGCTAAATTAAAACAAAAAGGGGGATTAGATAGTAATATTAAAGGTGAAATGGGGATTGTAGGGCTATCATTGGGATTTATGATTAGAAGTTGAATGGTTAATAGAAGTTGGGAGTGCTAAAAATAAAATATAATAAAAAAATGAGTGGGGGGTGATTTTTTAATCAACTGATTTTCTGAATTATTATGGATTTTTTAGGCGGATCTTATGGTATCAGATTTCCTGTGGAAAAATCAGTTATTCAAATTGAATTGCGTCCCTGGGTCTTCCATAAATTCTTTTACCAATTCTTGTGAATTACTACTAACTTATTTTAAAAAAACATACAAAATAAGTAAATAAATGTTGTCTTTTTCCATCAACGTAGTATCAGCTTAAAAATTACCAATAAAAGAATTTATTATAAATAATAGTAATTAGGAACAGAGTTATGGATGAAACTGACAAAAAAATATAGGAAAATGTAGAATAAACTCACATATAAGGAGAATAACTCTCACTAAAATGTATATAAACAAAATAAAAAAAATCGAATTAAAAATTGGGATCTTAAAATAAATTCAATTAACAGTTTAAAGAAACTATGTGGGAAAAACTCTTGTAAGACAATAAAACAAAAGACAGAAAATTAAAATTAAGAGAAGGTCAATCTATAAATAGACTAAAATTATGGAATAAAGAAGAAAATGTTAGCAACTTTAGAGAAATACAGTCTATCTCATATAATTAGCTGTACGTACTTCTTCTGTGTGACATTGATTCACCTAATCTTTATTTGACATTTCTTAATTTCCCACTGTGCTTCGCGCAGTATTGTTATTGCTTACAGTGAACAGTGCTGCATGCGGAATTGCTACTGCTACAGTGAATAGTTCTGAAATTTCATGTAAAATTACAATATTTTCTTACTTTTGAAACCTAATTGTAAATATTTGACAGAAATTCTCTCTGTAATTAAATAAGAAAATATCTACAGAGTTTATTGCCTCACAAAATGACTAGAAAACTCACTTTTATTAATGATCATTATTGAAATTTTGAAACTTGAAATATAAAAAGGCAGAACAATTCATCATATTCAAATATAATGACTCTGGAGAAAAATATAAATTAATAACTGATTAAATGTGGCCATCTAATAGGAATATAGTATCTGTCATTGAAATAAAATAATTTTATCAAATTATTTATATTGAATTTTCAATTGTAAGCCTCTCATTTTTCTCTTTACTTAAAATAATTGATAAGATTATAATTCATATTTTATTCAATGATAGCAAATAATAAAGAAAGTAAACTTAACTTCTTTCAAATTAATGAAGAATTTCGGAAGGAAATCAGTTTCTTCCATGGAAAGCCCTTGATTCTACATAAGTGAAAATATTTTTTCATTTCTTGGCTGATAAAGTAGATCTAAAGCTCCATTTTTTTACTCAATGAAAGGCTGATCTTTGAAAGGTCGGGAAAACAAAACAAAACCCAAATATCTTTTATTTAAAGTAGGGTTTTGAAATTTTCATAGTTGGACCTTTATTTGAAATGTTTTTTGAGATCTGGTGATGGGTTTTATTGGTTTTTAGGATAATTCTGTATCCTGAATTGGGTTTTTTCAAGTGTTTCCTTAGAATAAAGAATTATAAATAGAACTTCATTAATTTCAAAATTAACCAATAATGATCCTTATGATAAATTTCAAGTAGTTAATAATTAAAATATTTTATGAGTGTTTTCAAAACATATCTTAAAGCCTTGAATTTTCAACATAAAAAGGCTTTTATAAGGAATGACTTCACCCACCTTTCCACCTCCTCAGTATTGGATCATAAAGCCATTATTTAATTCAAATTCTTCCATAAATGAAATTTAAACACTCTGTCATATAGTATTTCGCAATTTAAATTTTACTTGTTTTCCTATACATAATTCAAATAACCACATAGACTACCTCTGCTGAAGATTGTTGGAAAGGGAATTATAATTTTTGAAAAATGACTTTTAATTTTCCTTTTAAAAGTAAAACAATTACAATAATGAACTCCTAAACTATATGAATCCAGAAGTGAATATTAAATGAGATTATTTCTTTGTATTATATAATTTGAGTTTTTTGTCAAATATTTTGAGTCTCTTTCTTGTGAAAAATTTAAAAACTCATCTTCTTTTACCAAAATTTATTTTTTTAAATCTAATTAATATTTATTACAAGATGGTACATCAATAAGATAAATGGCTCAAATATTTCTTATTAATGGTTACAAATATCACCTATTAGTAGTGGTTTTCTTAGATTTATTTTCATCAGTTTAGACTTGAAACACAACTCTAAATTGAACATTCTGTAGTAAGGCTTCTGTAAAGGAAAAATCTTGTTTGTGTCATTTTTTCTTTGAAGTAATTATATTTATGCAAAACATTTCCATCGTAGTTAAGGTGAAATATTTTTTGCAAACTTTTTTAGTAACTTTTGTCCTAGCCAAGCTTGTGGATGAGAAAAAACCTAATATTGGGAAGTAAAAGATAATTAATATTGGTTTATGGAGAATCATGAGCATCTCAGGTAATATTACAGTACTTTAATTGAATTCTGTGAATATAAACTTTAAATCTTGTGATAATCTTTCAGTGAGCTCAGCGTAAAGCATATTTGAAAAGCTCTTACTCAAGCTGTTAAAAATAGGAATTAATGAAACTGAAATTTCATGGTGGTGTTAGTTGACAAGGGGGTACTACTAACATTTATTTCAGGAAAGCCACTAGCTCAAACCACATTTTAACACACCAAAAATAAATATTACAAAAAAAATTCACAGAACACTCAGTACAAGTACCCACATTCCTGGATTAAAGCCATCCCTTTACTGGAAGAATATTAGTATTAAGTGTTTTGAAATATTTCTAGCTTTTAATTTATAATAAATATTAGTAGTTATTAAATAATCTTACTTTTAGAATTATTATTTATAGAGCTATTATATCTAACATATAAAGCCATAACAAAGGAGGAATATTTTCTAATCATCTTATCAAGTTTATTTTACCTCATCCTCAAAATCTTACTCAATTTAGTGAGCTTAACTTTCAGAATATTAATCTTGGACATTTCTCACAAGGATACAGATTACAGAAAAAAAAATTAGTCTTTACTTCATTGAAGGATATAGTGTTACATCAGATTATTGAGTATAGTATTATTGATGGATCTGATAGAGACTACTGAGAAGTATTATTTATCTGTTAAGACCCCAGATTTTATTTCAATTTTTGATCCTATGTAGGCTGACTATTCAATATTCTCTCAATGGGAACCCAAGGATTATTCCACCAATTCTCATTGAGAATTTCTAACAATCAGAACAGGATCACCAATTATTTCCCCTTCAGGATATGTAGCTTAGGCCTACCTGCCACTAGCCTATGAATATTATGATTATTTTAAATAATTTTTAATACAAATTCATTTCTTTCAAACCATAAATATATCATATATTTCTCACTCAAAAACAAACAAATATTAAAATCACCGAAAAAATATTTTGGAAAAAAAAATGTATATTTTAATATTAGTTTGAAATATGCATTTAAGTACATATACATGAGTAAAGAGAGATAAATAGAGAGAAATACTATCTGAAAAAATAATTTCTTTCAAAATGATTTGTATTTAAATCATTTTCTAAAGAATAATTTCTTTAATGAATTAAAATATCTAGATAATTTTTAAATTGGAAAGCTTCGAAAATAAAAAAATTAGTCATTTTTATATATATATAGTAATTGAATAGTTTTTTCAGAATTTATAATAAGATGAAAAAACAAATTTATAACTTACAGAAGATATTTGTAAAAAAATTTGAAATACAGGATTAAGATTCATTTTATTAAAAAAAGGTGAAACAAAATAAATAACTAGATAATTCAAAATATTATATATTTTTTAATAATAAAATTATTATTATCTTTATTGATTAAAATTTAGAATGGATTGAAATTGTTAAATTCCCAATTAAAATCTAACATAAATTGGAAAAATAATTTGGTATTAGAAGGAGGGGAAATAGGGGGGGTAGCTTAATTATTTCAAATTCTCAAAAGTCATTGTAAAGAGAAATGAATTTGAATTAAATTTTTGCCTATTAATTTAAAGAAATTATTAGAAATTAATATTTCTTAAAAACGAAAATTGAATTTTGGAATATGTGTATAGGCTTTATTAACATAATAACTTTTCAATTTACCAAAAACAAAAAAGTCCAAATGATGTTAAAATATAGTTCTTATAAGAATTATCAATTAAATAAATATTTCATATCCAATTTTTGATGAAACAAATCAATTCCTCTGATTCTTAGCTTATTTATGTCATCTACTGAGATATCATTTTATATAAAAATATTTAAGATTTTCAAAACTATTAACAGCTTCTTCTCTGATATTTGAATATTGAATATTTTATAACTCAATATTATTTAATGTTTTTTTACAAGTTCCCTGTAGTAAATAGCTTAGAAATTCTGAAAAAAATTGATTAGTTCATAAAACAAATTTTTCCTCAATCAAAAAAATCATCATGATATAGAAGAGTTAAAATAAGATTTAAATTAGTGATGATTATTATTCTGAAAATTATCATAATATTAAATCTATAAAATACCAATCAATATTAATCAAGTCAATTTGTCTTAAGCTAACTGAGGAAGGAGATCTCAGCATATAAATTCTTTTTCAATAAATAAAGGACTCTTGGGAAAATATTAGGGAAGAAGAAAAATATCATTTAACTTTAAAAATTTCAAGAAAAGCTACTTTTCTAGAAGAATAAGAAAATCTATATAAATTAAAAAGACTTAATTTATACTGAGATTATTAAATGAGGATTTTTCTATCTTTATGATTGTATTTGAAAATTTTTTACCATGTTATCTTAGATTCCATTCCATTTTTGTCTTCAATAACTATATATTCTATATTCGTCCAAAACATAAATTTTTATATCAGATATTAATCCTTTAAAGATTACATTTAGAGCTACTTATTTCTTATAGAATCATTGATTGAGTAAAGATTTCTTCAATATCAAATGACTCTGCTGAGTTTATTCATAGAAAAATATATCTAGTAATGTATTTTATGAATTACTTTCTTTGTCTCATAAAAGAAATAAAATTTCTTATGTTTAATATTTGAAAATTCTCAAAACAATATTTTAAACTAAATATTTCTTTTATTTTGAAACTAAGATTTGTAGAATTAAATTTTACAAAATTAAAATCCTAATTTTTAATTCTAGAATTTGTTTTGAAATTGAATTTTCAAAATAAAAGTTTTAATTGATTTTAATTTTATCAATCAATACAATTTAATATACTCTAAAGCTGTACTATATTTTTCATTTATTTAATACTTATATTCACTATTTTGACTTGATTGATTTCTCACCTGAATTTTTCACATTCTCAATTTGAGATTGTTTTGAATTATTCTTAAATTTCTTTTCTTCTAATTTCAGTTAAGAGTATTTTTGGGTTTGTATTTTCATTAAATAATAATTTCCTTTTAAAACTCAGTTTAGGAAAGATTTTTATTATGGATGATAAGGCTCATAATGTTTTATTTTGTTTTATTTAAATTATTTATGAGCCTTAGATATTATTAAGAGAATTAAAATTTCATATCTTAAAATAAATGTTTTCATTCTGTTTCAGTTTCATCCAGATAAATATATTTTGAATAATTTTTTTAATAATTTGAAAATTTTTGAGTTCAATTTAGGTTCACACAGAGAGAGTTTTTTTATAGATTATCCATTGAAGATTTTATATCAGTTTCAATTTCCACAGAATCATTCAATGTAATAGCTTTCTGATCTTAAAGGATATCTAAAATTAAATTCAATAATTTATAGATATTATTGGATTATCTACATAATTTTTGTGTATTTTTCAAGAGTGGCTACAATAAGACAATATTTCATCATTTTATTTTGAAATATTTATTAATTACCAATAACTAGTAATAACAGAGAAAATTGATCATTAGCAATATAAAGGAACAATTTGGACATGAATAATGTTAAATTATATAGTATATTAGCTAATGGATTAATTAATTACCTGTAATGGTAACAACAATTGTAATGATTTTAGAATAAAAAACTTATTTAGAGGTCTTCAGGTTTCTTAATACTATTTCAAGCCTATATAGTTTTATTAAGATTAGTTTCAGTTAATAGTATCAGTAATGGCTCTTCTACTTAATCTTATTTGCTAGGTACTTGGCTTATTCTGCTCTATAATGCTCAGTTACTAAGCTTTATAGGTTTGTTATACTTTTATGATTAAAAATAGAAAAAATATCAATTAATTTTCTTAACATCTTCTATTTTGCATTTAAAAATGAAGTTTTTTTTAAATAATTTAATTCCTTAACTGTTTTTACCAAAAAAGAATTCTGTGTTTTTGCCACATTATGGCAAAAAAAAAAAACATAGTTTTTTATGTTAAAAACATGTAAATAAGCCATTTTTTCAAAATATTCCTAAAAAAAAAATTTGAACCTAATTTCAACTATTATTTTTTTTTCTGAATTAACATCTATATAAATCTTAGTTTTTTATTATTATTTTTTTTACAATTATTTTGTTAAACTGACCAATTTGAAAAAAATGGAAAAAAATAAATTGAAAAATTAAGAAAAGTGGTTACACTTATGGATTTGACCACTTTCTTTTTTTTTTTTTTTTTGAAAAGATTGATGAGCTTATTGAGATCTTTCAAAAAAAAAAAAATATATATTTTATATTTGAAAAAAATTTGATTATAAAAAATTAAACCTAAACCCTGAAAATGAAAACCCTCTTTTTAAGCTAATCTTTTACCCTCAAGATTTTTTCAAAAAATTGAGGAAAAGTTCTCAAAATATCTGAATAATATCACTCTCATTTGAAAAAATATTTATTTATTAACTTTGTGGGTGAAATTTTTTTTTCTTAATTTTGAATTACTTTTTTCATTTTTCCTAATTTTTAAATTCAAAATGAAATTCTGAAAAAAATGAGATTAATATAGAAGCTACCTCTTAACAAGGATAAATAATTGAAATAAGGTCTAAAGGAAGGATGAATACATAATGGTTTTATCTTAAAGACTTTAAAACCACTAGATCAAAAGGTGTCATAATAAGACTATTTGAGAAACTAGGAAAAACAATTCTATTTTTTGACCTCTTATCTAGCTTTTAAATTTTTGATTAGATACCTATAAAGTGGTATATTTTGTGAATGAGCTACATTAAGTATTCATAAAACTTTAACCCTTATTTCTATATCTTACACAGATCAAAAGTTGTTGATAATTTCCTCTCAAAAAAAGAAAAATACTATTTGACAAAAATCTAAAAATAATTTTAACCTGTAAATCTTTTGCATAATTAAGTCAAAGGGGGTAAAAATGTGTAAAAATCTTGTAGGGAGCACTTTTTTATAAATTCTTAGGAAATTTCTAAAATTTTAATCTTTAAAACAAAAAAATTTATTGAGGATTTAAGGCTATAATCCCACACTGGATGGTATTGTGGGATACTATCTAAGATAGTTGAATTATGAGATTTCAAAATCATGAAAAGGCTGTTCAAATATTAATTAATCACCAAAATAACTCATAAATTCCTAAGCTTTCTCATACAGGTTCTTACTGTGGGATATCTCCCATATAATTGAATTATGAGATTTTAAACACATTAAATTATTTTTTTCACATTGAGAGCTCATATCTCAAATAATCAGAGTCCCCCAGATGTAATTTTTACATCATTTGATGTGTCTCTTCTTGTCAAAAACACCTAAACCTTCAATTGGTTAAATCCTTTACCTTTTATAGGCATAAAATGCTTATATGTTGTTTCAAAACCACATTAGGGAACTAAGAGAGGTGTTTTTGTTTTTATTAAACCATAAACAAACCACCTCATTTACAATTTTCACTCTATCAATTTCAAAATTGAATAACCACCTATTTTCATAATTTTTTGAGATAAAAAGAGTTCTCCCACCTAAGAAAACCCCCCCCCCCCCCATCCTCTTATCAACTTGTTCTTAAATGTTTAAAATATCTTACACAGAGGTAACCCTTATGATATTGTGAGCCTTGAGATATGTTTTACATATTCAAATAGGCCACAATTATCTTAAAAATAAATTCTGAACTATTTATAACTCATAATTCATTCATATATTCAAAATTCATCCTTTTTTTTGATTTCAGAAAAGATGAATAACTTTTTATTGAGTAAATAAATCCATGGATTTAAGTCCAGATTTAAATTCTACACAAAATTTCACCTAGGGTATCTTAATAGAGTTAATAAGCTTAAATCAACTCTTTGAGGTGATAATATGGAAAATATTTCAATACCAAATCATAAATACCACATAAAAGATCTGTGAAAGTTTTTGTTTTTCTCAATTTCACACTAAAATAATGGGAATGTGAGAAATCCCATGTTACATATACACCAAGAATAGTGTTATGCATGTTTTGAGCACTTAATATTATGGTATTCTTAAATACAATTTTGGTACACCCATAGTGGATATCTCACTTGAAGCCTGAATTTCTATTTTGATGTGAAAAATAGTCAAGGGGGACAAAATACATCAAAGAGAGCCAGGGTACCCAACTTCTGAGGCCTCTGAGGCATAGACAGCTAAAAAGCTTTAATCCATGGATGATCTTGGCCCAATTAGTAAACTAAAACCTTTTGGTAACTTGGTTACCATATTACAACTACAGTAAATTATAAGAAAATAGCAAATAAGCTACTATTTAGATGTGCAAAGGAGGTAAAGAGAAACTTAGACTTATGTAACCATGTCAATTATTAATGACTTTCCATTTATAAACCCTAAAATAGTAATTAAAACCCTTTTTGGAATAGTATCCATTGATTTACCTCATAGCAACCAGTCATATAGTTCTATTTGCAATTCTAAATAGAAATGAGGTAAAAACTTCAAAAATTCATTAAAAATACAATTATTAATTAATCTTTCTTAAAATTTCATGACAAATTAAGAATTGTATAATTAATATAAAAACCAAAAAAATAATTCTAATTTTATAATTAAAATTAAAAGTTTTACTTACAGTCCATTTTTGATGATTCCACATGAAATACTGAATTTTTAAAAATTCACAGAAAATACAATCTATGATTAAATTTCAAATAAAATTGATAACTTTGAGAAATAAATTATTATTTCATAATAAAAGAATATTTAAAGTTATTACTCCTTTTATTCTTAACCATAAATGGGTTGGTAGTCATTTAAAAGCTTTAATTAAGTAATTATGATAAACTTATGTGATAACAGATGATGAAATCAATAATCAAAAAAAAGTTTTATTGTTTTCTCACTCACTGTTTTTTTCAGTTTTCTCTATGACATACCTCTGTGAGCTGTTGTTGACTTAAAAGAGCTTTTTTTTTTTCAAATCATTACATTATTCAATTATACCTTTATTACCAACAAGTAAGTATTAGTTAAATCTTTTAGAATAAATCAAAATGACTTTAAATAATAGAAATAAACTATATATTTTTGTAATCTTTTTATAAATAAATTTTGATTCTTAAAATACACAATTATCTGTTAAATTTCTCAACTTTTATCTTTTATAAGTTCTTTGAAGTATTAGTGAATGATTTATCTTAATTATTAAATTTTTTTTTATCTAATAAATTGTTTTCTTTAAAAATTATATTTATAATTATTTTTTTTTTTTTTCAAAAGATAATAAAATATTAAAATAATTTTTTATTATTTTAATAAAAAAAAGTTTTTATTATTAAATTCTTCTTTTAATTGATTCTAATAGAAAATTATTACTTATTGTTATAATCACTAGTAGTGTATAAAAATTAAAAGAAATAATTAATTCTTTAATTATTTAATTTTTGTTATAATAATTTTTATTATTATATTTTATAAGAACAGTCATAGTAATTTTGATTAATAATAATATTATCAAAAGTTTCATAGAAACATCTTATAAATATTTAAGTTATAATTATGATTTGAATTATTTTAGTTAATATTATAATAATCAAATTCAAAATCATTAAAACCAGTTCTTCTAATAGTCTCATCATCTCTATTACTTAATAACAGATCCCTTTTATTTTATTTTATCATCATACTATTTTTTATATGTCACAGTCATAGTCAAAGCTTTTAATTAGTGTTGCATATTTTTTAAATAGAATCATCCTTAAAAGTAATTCTAATTAAGTTTTTAATTTTAATAATTAGTACTCAGAACATTAAGATAATTTAAATTGATCCACTACAATAACTCCATTGTGATGAAATTGACTTGGATCTAATTTATCTCTTTTCTTCTATTTCAATTTTCTCAAAAATTTAAGTAATTTTCTTCTTCTTTTTTAATAACTAAAGGTTTTTCCAAAGGTTTTTTTTTTTTCCATTAAATAGAATTTTAATAATAGTCATTTTCCTCTTAGGAATTTTTTTTCTTTTTTTTTTTTTTTTTCAAAATTTAATTAAATTGAACTTTTTTTAAAAAAAATCTTTTTTACATTCTTTCCAACTCCTCAACCCCTTTTCACTTTCACTTTCACTTTCACTTTCACTTTCAATTTCAATTTCACTTTAACTTTCATTTTCAATTTCTTTTTTTTTTTTTTTGGGGGGGGGGGAGTTAGGGAAAACTTGGAGGTTGTTTTTTTTGGGGGGGGTTTGTTTGGTTAATTTTTTAGCAAAATAATAATAATAATATATAGATAAATAGATAGATCAATATTATTATAAAAAAAAAATATTTAGTTAAAAGGCTTACTATATATATGTATATATATATTTGTACTAAAAAATAAAAGGATTATATTGAATTTCAAAAAATTCCCTTATTATTATTTGATAAATTTTTAATTTTTTTATTCATTTATTGCCTTTTTTGATGATTTGAAGATTCCTATTAAAAGAAATATAAACAATTAATTGAATGGTTGTTTTTCACATTTAATTTGTTTTTTTTTGAAGGGGGGTGGGGCATTTATGATGAATTGCCCCTTTGGGCTATTATGTCCTTTTCAATATATATATGCAAATTTTCATGATGGGTACCAGACTACTTTAAAAACATCATAATAATTGAAGATTAGGTTATTCTGGCATCAATCTAGCAACTAGAATTGCCCAATCAAAGTCAGGTGTAGGGCATGGCCAGGGTGCCCATGTTAATTTAGCAATCAATTGGCCTGCATTTAGCCATGTGCTTCATTTGCTTTATTCAAAATTAGGTAAAAAAAGATTTAAAAAGTCTAAATAAAATAATTGAAAATTAAGTTTGAAGAGATTTTAACCAAAAATAATCAATAGAGTATTTACAGAGCTTTAAGCCTATATTTAATCATGTTCTTCACTGTTGAACCAAACATGTAAGGCTACCATTAAGTTTCAGGTTTGAGTTTGTTATCTCAGGATATTTATAAATCACTCACGCATAAGCTTAAGTTTTGAATTACTTTAAAAATCAAGTTATTTTTTATATTAGAAAATATTACAAAGTTTGTTTTTGCAAGATTTTAAACCTAAAGTTTTGAGATTCCAACCAATTCAGGTTTGAGTTGTGTGATGCCTTCATTAGGTTCATTGGTAGGCTGATTTGTCTTGGTGGAACTATTTCGATTGGGATCGATAAATCTATGAATGAATGATTGTATAAGATTGTCAAAAATCAAACTATTTAATGATGTCATTTTTTTGAAAAAAAAAAAATGTTTACATAACAGTGACAGTGATATCATCACGATATCTCCTTGAATGAGGGGCAGGAATACTAAGTAATGCGCCAACTTTTTCCCTACTTGCACCACCTAAAGCGTTCCTGATCAAATGAGTTGCGAAATTATTATCTTCAAAGATAAATGATTGCTGATTTGTTTGTTGATTAGGGATATGAGTATTTGTAGGATCATGAACTGTAGAATTAGAGCTACCAGGTAAATTTAAGACTTGAACTTTATTAGGTCCAGCGACTTGATTATTATCTAAAACTTTTGGTTGGGGGGGTTGACCTGGATTTTGAGCTGTTAATTCGATCATGGTACCCACCAAACCAACGACTTGAGCAGTTTCTAACCTATCCCATAAGCCATCTGTGGCTAAGACTATAAAGGCAGGTTTATCAGTAACTGAACGATTTGGAAGTAAGGTGGATGTGACTTCAGGTTTAGCTGTAACATAAGGAGGAGTAAGATAATCTGGAGGGTCACGCCTAGGTTTACTTGTAGGATAAAAAGCTTCATAAAGTTTTTCTTGAATTCCGAGAGGCCACTAATGAATTGAAAAGTTTTAATGATTATTAAAGTATTAAGAATTTTTTCAAGTTTTAATTACCTTGTAACGAGCATCACCAAAAGCTCTAGTCGGTTGTAAGCCGCCTAAGACTCTACCTCGGCGAATGAGGTTTTCTTGTTCAGCAGGAGGATGTTCAGTTTTAATTCTAAAAGAATTTAAGTAGATTTGATTAGATTGAAAAGTTAAAAGAAAAGTTTAAGATTAGAATGATTAACCTTTCAACTTCTTTTGGATTCATTCCTTCTTGATCTTCACTAAGTAATTGAGCTTTCCATTGACCGGATCCATTATTTGCTTTTGGGTCCCAAAGACCCATTACAGCTCTTGAATCACCTGTACAAGCTACATGAACTCTTGAAAGAAAAAGGTTAATAAATAAAAAAATGCAAGTAATAGTTTAAGAAGAAGAAGAAGAAGAAGGGTTGATTTTAAGTTTTAAGTTGTTTTTTTTTTTTTTTTTTTTTTAATTGAAGAAGCTTACTTTGATTGTAGGGTATCAATGTAAGCTAATAAAGCGCAAGAACCACTTAGGGCAGGTAAAAGGGTTTGTAAAGAGGCAGTTTGTTGAGGGGTGATTTCATTTGAATGAGGATTTGATAGATTTGAGTTTTTAGATTGATGATTTTGTAATAATTGAAGTGGACGACCAATGATATAATCATCTAATTTGATAAAAGCGTTTTGAATGGCTAATTTGATCATTTGATCATCATAATCTAAATTTTTGATGATGATTTGATTTGAAGTTTGATTCCAAGTGACTAAATCCCAAATTTTTGTCCAAAGATTTTTTGAGATTTGAATTTTAGTGGGAATAGATTGATCTGAAGTTTTTTTGATAATATTAGAAGAATGATTTAATTGTTTAGTTAAATAAGCTGTGACATAAAAAGGATCACTACGAAAGAGAGCATGTAATTCTCTATTTACTGCAGGAACCAATTGATCGACTAGGAGTTTAGAAGTTTGCCAACCAGCATGACCATCAAAGACTCCAAAGAAGAGCATATCATTTTGAGTATTTTGAATGTTTTGAGTATTTTGAATATTTTGAATATTTTGAATATTTTGATTTGAAGATTGATCACGAGTGAGGATAGTACAAATTGAATCATCTTCGATTGGAGCGTTAGAAGCTAAATGATTAGTATCATAACCTAAAAAGAATAGAATTGAATAAAATAAAATAAAATAAAATAGATTAGATTAGATTAGATTAAGATTGATTAAAGTCACCATCACTTACGATTGATTGGATTATGAGATCTATCTATTAAGAAAGTAGTTTGATATTTTTTTAATAATTTATCGACTTGATCTATTGATAACATTGTTAAAACTTTTTTGGTAGTAGGAGAACCAGTACTAAAAATAAGATATTAAGATTTAAGATTAATTTAATTTAATATTTTAAGAAAACAAACAAACAAGATTTTTATGAACTTACTGACTGGATAAAGGAATTTCGAATTGATTTTGTTGATTAGATTGATTTAAATTGAGATTTAGAGGATCATTAAATTTTTGAGATTGATTTGATTTAATCCAAATGATAGTAGCACCTATTGATATGAAACCAGTAGTGATTAAAGCTAAATCAACTAAAGCCCTATTTTTTGGTGGATTTGAATTTGAAGATGAAATTTTAATTGATAATGATCGATTATGATAAGTTTTTAATAAAAATTTGGATGAATTTTTTTTAAAAAAATTTAATTTAAGAATTAAATCTTTCATTATTTTTTTTTAAAATTTTAAAAATGAAAATAAAAATAAAAATAAAAATAATTTAATTTAATTTAATTCATAATTTTAATTTTTGAAATTTTATTAATCGTTAGGACTAGGTGGGAGAATCAAGATTTTTAAATGAGATTTCTAAATTAAAATAAATTCAATTCGATTCAATCAATTATTTAATTTTAAAAAATATAAATTTTTAAATTAATAGTAAATTTTTAATAAAAAATTTTATTTGAATTTTTTAATTTTATTTTTTAAATTCTGAATGAAGATTAAAAATAACTTTTTGATTCCAATTATGAGAAAATGATTAAAAAGTTTTATAAGAATTAAAGATTTATTCATTTTTTAAAATAAATTTACTTAAATAAGATAAATTTTTAATAATTAAAGCCTTTCTTTTAAAATTTAAAAGATTTTCAACATCAATTTATTATTAAAACTCTACATTTTAAAATTATTTATGGAAATTTTAAATATATCTTTCAATTATTCCCTCTAATGAAAAATAAAATTAATTTAAAAATTAAACATAAAGTATTTTTTTAAAAGAGCTTTATTAAAAAATATTATATTCTTGAGAAATCTTTCAAGGAATTTAATCTAAGAAATTCCTATTAATAGATTTAATAACTTATATATAAAATATTTTTTAAAAATTAAAATAAGATTTTATGTTTTTTTTTTTTTTCATTTCTAATTTTAAGAATTTTTTATTTTATTTTAATCTAAATTTCCTCCTAAATAAATTTTAAGATTTTGAATATTTTTAAATCTTAGAATAACTTTGAATCATAAAAATAAAGATGATATCCATTTCTCAAATATTTTTTTTTTTACTAATGAAAAAGATTTTCTTTCAAATTATTTATTTATATAAATCTTTTTTTTTTCATATTAAAATAAATTAAAAAGTTTAATTTATTGTTTTTTTTTTTGTGAAAAAAAATTATTCAAGAATCAAATAAACCAAAATATATTTGAGTTAATTGAAATTATTTTTTATTTTTTTTAGATTTTAAATTTTAAAAAAGAAAATAAGGCTTAGAAAGCCAATAAATGAGTATTCCTTAGCTCTTTTTTTTGTTTTAGCTAAATATTAGATATTATCTGTCAAAAAAACAAACAAACCAATTTTTCATTTGAAATTTGAGGGGAGCTTATTTAAATTTATCCATAGGTTTAATATCACACTTTTTGATGAAATCTTATCAGCTAAATATTATTCATTTAAATTGGTTTAACAAATAATTCTTCCTTCAATTATTTTCTTTCATATTATATAATTTTTTTTTTTGTATTTTAAGCTTATAATTAAATATTAGGATGAATTGAAATTCAAATATTTTCTTTAATTAAAAAAAAAATTGAGAAATCTTATAATTAATTTAATAATTATCTTCAAAAAATAATACTCTTAACTTAAATATATTAAAAAAAAAAGAAAGAAACTCATTTGAATAAAAATTAATTAAGAAATTAATTTAAAAATTTCTATTTAATAAATCTTTTGTTTTTTAAAAAAAAAAAAAAAAAAAAAATAGAATGAAAGAAATTTATTTAAATTATATAAATCTTAAAAAAAGTTTGAATTTTTCCTTAATATAAGAAAAAAAAAAACTAAATTAATATTATTTTTTTTAATAAATGCAAGAATTTATCTTATTTATATTGATGTAATTTGATTTAAAAGATAGAAGTGTTACAATTTTATATTTATTTTTTTTCTCAGAATTTATTTTTCAGAATTTTTTTTTTTTGAAAGATTAAAAGTTAATTTCAGCTACTTATAATAAGAAAAAGAAATTAATGATATTTATATTAAATGCTATTAATAGGCTTAAGTTAATTAAATTGTGTATTAATATTATTTATATAACTGAAAAATATAATATAGGAAAATCTGTTTACATAAATCTTTTGTATTAATAATTAATAAGAAACTTAAAGTAAAAATTTGAGTCAAATTCTTTGGAGAGAATAAATAGATATTATTTAAAAGGAATATTAAAATAATTAAAATATGAATTATGAAAAAAAATCCTTTTGAATTTAAAAAATATTTGAAATTATTTCCTAAAGAAATTCAGTATAACTATTAAAAATTACTTAAAATATAAAAAAAAAGAGTTTTTTTTTCTAGTTAAATTTATATTTATAAGTATTTATATTTCAACAAAAGATCTCATAATATCATTTAAAATATTTCTAATAAAATAAATTATTTTGATATTTAAAAAAAATAATAATCTTTGTGTTTAAGATTAAATTAAAAAGAATTTAATTTTTAATTGATATTCTTGAAAATCTTAATATTTAACTGAAATATTCAAATCTTGATTTCTTTTTTTTTTTTATAAATATCCTTTTATGTACTCTTTAACATAACTAAAAAATAATTAGTTTTAGTTTATTTTTATTTTATTTTTCAAGAAAATTTAATTTTTGGGAAAGATTTTCTATAATAAAATTGATTTTACAATAAACTCTTTCATTTGAATTATTAAATTGAATCTAAAAAAACTTGATAATATTTATTAAATAGGAACCTTAATGTCTTATTGTACTCTAAAAAAAACTTTGAGCTTTGACAAAAAAGTAGTTTTAAATTATTCATTTAAATTAAATTTAAGTAAAATATATCAAAAAATATGAAGATAATTCATCAAAATAATTTTTTATTTTACTCAGAATATAAAGAAAAGAAATTTAAAATAAATTTTGAAATGAATAATTATATTGAACCAAAAAATTTATAAAAAAGAGAGGTTAAATATTCACTTCATTAAATTTATCATTTATTCAAAAAAAAACATTTTTTTTAAAAGAAGTCTTTTTTAATAATTTTTATTTTTATTTATTTAATTTTTTTTTTTTTGTCTTAAGAATTATAAAAATATTTAATATCCTATTAAAGTAAAAAAAAAAAAATTATTATAGTTTTTTATTATTAATTTTAATTTTTAATAATTTTAATAATTAAAATACTATTTTTTTTTTAAAAAAAACTATTTTTTTATAAAATTAATTCAATTTAATTTAATTAATTTTTTTTTTTCAAAATATTAAATTAATAGGTTATTGTTTTTTTTTTTTTTTTTTTTTTTTTTTTAATTCCTTTTACTTAAATTTTTTTTTTTTTCTTTTAAAGTTATTATAAAAAAAAAAAAAAAAAATATTAAATTAAATTAAATTAAAATAATTTTAAATTTAAGAAAAAAACAAAGTTTTAAAATTCAAAAAAAAAAAAAGAAAAAAAAAAAAAAAAAAAAATTCAAAATTTTTAAATAATTTTAAATAATTATAATTAAAAAAAAAAAAAAATGAAATTATAATAAATTAAAATTAAAATTCAAAATTAAGAAAAAAAAAAAAAAAAAAAGATGATTATGATAAAAGAAGTAATAATAATAATAATAAAAATTATATCATTAATAAATCCTAATTTTAAATTTAGTAAAAATTGAAATCAATCCTCATTTTTTTTTTTTTTTTTAAAAAAAGAAAAAGAAATATATATATAATTAGAAATTAATTATTTTTATTTTTATTTTTTTTGAAATTTTATATAAAATAGTATTATTTTTTTATAAGAAATTAATTTTAATTTATAAAATTTGATAAAATTTATTTTATAATAATATATTTATAAAGGTTAATAAAAATCTTTAATTAAATATAAACATAGTTTTTTTATATCTAAGGGAATTAAAAAGAAAAATATAAACTATTTTCTATATTAAAAATATATATCTGAGCTTAAATCTTAGATTTAAATTTAAGTAAAATTAATATTATAAAGAATATGAAATTATACTTTATAAATATCAAATTTTATGTAGAATAAGAAAAATAATAATAAAATATCTTAAACTTAATGAAATAAGAAAAGGATAAAGGAAATGAAAAGTTAAATAAAATTTTAGTTGCTGAGAATGATTTGGAATATCACAAAACAATGAATTTCTGGTTTTAACTTAGTTCAAAGTACATGCTCAAGCTCAGAATAATCTGTTTTTAACCTATTTTTCTAAATTCAACACCTGTTGTAAGGTGTAGCCAATTTTCTCATGGTGATTTTTGTGCAATATTAGGCTTATAAAATTGTAGTCTTAAAGGTTTTTGGAATATATTTTTGAGTTTTAAAAATGTGGTCCACCATCATTATGTAGTATTAATCATTAAATATAATACAGAATCAAATTTGGCCAGAGAAAAATTAATTTTTAAAAGAATTTATAAAGTTTAATTTGACTTCATTTGGTTTTTTTGGTAATAAGATAGGTAATAAAATCCATACATCAAAAGGATCAGAAGACTCACAAATCAATTTATAATTCATTTGGAATCTTGGTATAATTTGTTTTTGATAAAATAACTTCAAAGTTAAGATTTAGAAAAAAAAAAACTATCATTTAGGGACCCAGAAAGGCCCCCCAAAAAACTAAATATAAAAAAAAACAGATATATTAAGATTTTTGGATAAACTCAAAAAAAACACTCAAATTAAAAAAAAAATTCCATACCTCATCAACCACAAAGTAAAGAAAAAATTAGTGTAACACTTTTTTGGTTCACCTAAGTCTTTCATTCATCTTGGAATTTTGATATAATGGGAATATGGGAACCATAAATAGCCCCAAAATTACTTGAAGTTTTTAAAATGAATTTTCTTTCCTATTCATTCCATTTTAATCATGTACTTGTGGGAACCTATTAATAATATTGTGTTAATTATAAACTTTTTTTTTTTTTTTTTGAAATTATTAAACTAACTTAATCATTTGTTTATAAAGAATTTTAATAATTTATTTGGAAACATCTTAAAGTCCTTTATATTTTATTACCTTCCCAATATTAAATATTAAATATGTGACCCAATTTTTAAAAATTAAATCCATTACACATCTAATAAAATAAATATCTTAACTTATTTTGAAAACTTAATGTTATCAAATGTACTATTTTATATTCCTTTTTTTTTTTTTTTTTTTTTTTTTCAAGTTTTTATCACAAAAAAAAACAAAATTTATTAAAAAAAATAAAAAATTTCTATTATCAAATTTGAAAGAAATTATCTTAAAACTTTAATAAATCAAAAAAAAAAAAAAAAAGATTAAAATAATTTAATTAATGAAATATTATATTAATTTTATTTAGTTTTATATTATTTTATTAAAAGAATAAAAATTTACAAAATTATTAATTTTAAGATTATATTAGTTTATTTCCTTTTTTTTTTAAATTATACTCATTATAAATATTATAAAAGTTAAAATAATATAATTTAATTAAATTATTTTTCTTAATAAAAATATTTTTTTCTAATATTATTGTTAAATTAATATTATATTATAAAGTATTAATTTATTTGTATTAATTTTTTTTTTTGATAGAAAATGTTTTTATTAAAATATATTATTCCTATATTATTATATAGATTTTATTAGAATTTTAATTATTATTATTGAAAACATTAAATCTCTATATATTTTTCAAAATAAACACCTCAAAATATACCAGTTAATTATTATCTATTTGAAAAGAGATGAGAGAATTTGTGATACTTGAGGTATATTTTACATACCCAAATAGGCCACAATTATCTTAAAAATAAATTTTGAATTATTCATAACTCATAAGTCATGCTGTAACAACCATCCATCAGGGGTAAGGGTATTCATTCATACACCCACTCAAACACCCCAAACCAGCAAATCCAGTATCTGCATCAGCATTCAGTTTCAGCAATCTTCATTCTGAAACATGCATACAGCTTGGTACATCAATACAGCCTGTCAATACCTGTACAGGTTGGATTCACCCAATACAGTTTCAATACACCAATATGGAACTGTATGATCACTCAAATACACCACACCTCTTGTACAGGTTCTGTACAGCTGTACAGGACCTGTATTGGCCAGACTCAATTCAATCATCAATTACTCTCATGAAAATTCTTCCTCTGGATCAGGGCTGGTGATTGTCACATATACCAGCCCCTCTTTCTCCCCCCTGGGGACTTTTCCCCAGTTAATTAATTTAGTTATTTATTATTTTATAATTATTCTTATCCTTATAATTGGGTATTATAATTATTTAATTTTAAGTGAGTCTTTGCCTTTTCTCTCTTCGCCTGTACAGTATGAGTTGGGTGGCCATATCCTTATTAACCCTTCTCTTTCCATTCTGACAGGTTGAAACAGTGGACTTGGACTTGTTTGTGGTTGGATCTTCTATTTCTTACTCTTACTCTTGTTGCTTCTTTTCTTATATTTATTCTTTTAGCAATTTATCTTTAACACTCTTCAGTGTACTCCTTCTTACCATATCTTTGAGCCCTCCATAAGTGAGTCCCAGTTTACTGAGTGCCAGGCCCTCTTCACTTCGAAGAGCCCCTGTGACATTAAATTAATTAACTCATATTTGATTCTTTCTTTTATTCATTTTATTCATTTCTCTCATTCTTCAATTATGACCTTTTTATGATTTTCTATGATTTTTTCTCTCTCATCAATTTTCATCTCATTCAAAATGAAAATTGATTCTTTCTCTCATTTCAAAATTCTGCTGACCATTCCATTTTATTCTTCATCACTCTCATTTCTCTTTTTGTCTGAATTCAGGTTTTATCAGGTTATTTGAGTGGAATTATTTGGGTTAATTGATTCATCATTCAGGGATTTTTATTGATTTGGGGTATTCAGTGATTTGGGTTTTGAAATTTCTCAAACTTATTGATTGATTCCTCAAGACATTGATTTCACCTCAAGACTTTGATTTGACTTTGATTGATTTGATTGATTGACTTGATTTGATTCCTCAAGATAGCTGATTTATCCTCAAGATTTGATTTGATTTATTGATTTGAATTTGATTCCTCAAGAAAATTGAATTGATTTTTGAAGATATTGATTGAAACCCTCAAGACTTAATTGATTTGATTTTGATTGACTTGATTTGACTTATTGATTGAAATTGATTGTTCATAAGAACTTGACTTTGTCATCTTCACTCTTCAAGATCTATTCATATTGATTCACTTCAAGACTATTGATTGATTTCTCAAGTTCATCAAGATTCTCATTTGATTGTTTTGGTCAAGCCTTATTTTATTCAAAGTATCATCAAGTTTTATTTCATTTTATTCAAAATACCAGTTCAGCATAGTCCCCCAGCCAAAAATACTAGATCCCAAAGAATTCAAGCTGTTTTCACTCCTACAGCAAGGGCTCCTCTTGACCGCACACCATCAGTTCATCAACTGTGTGCAAATTTGGACAGAGGACCACCAATGGAAGGAGCAGCACCCTCAAGAAGAGGTGGAATGAAATATAGAAGATCAAGATCTTTCTCTGGACTTTTGGGTGGCTACCCTGGCATGTCTGAAGGTGAAAGAGCAAGACAAGGGGAAGTTGAAGATGAAGAGGGGGAAGAGTCTGTGGAAGAGGAAGATTCTGGGGAAACTGAAGTGGCAGATGCCTTGGCAAATGCTCCAGAGGTGCCTCAGGGTTCTAATCTAGCCCTTTCTAGTCAACCTCTTGTCTCTCAAACTGATCCAAGTCTCCTCAAGATGATGGAGCAGATGACTCAATTCATGGGGCAACTCACTCAAGCAGTTGCTCCCAGGGACAATTCAAAAGCCCCTGCTTTCAAGACCCCATCCATGAAGGCACCTGATTCTTTTGATGGTACTCAAGCTCATAAATTGAGAGGATTTATCCAATCCTGTCAATTAATCTTCCATAATGATCCAGCAAATTTCTTCTCTGACAGGAAGAAAGTTCTTTACTCAACTTCTTTTCTCACTGGTAGAGCTGGAAAGTGGATTGAACCCTATCTCTCAAATATTTCCAATGAAGACCCTTCCTACCTCCTCAATAATTGGCCATTATTTGAATCTCAATTATTCACTCTGTTTGGTGACCCCAATGAAGTCAGGAAAGCTGAACAAGAGTTGGACAACTTGAGGATGAAGGAGAGTGGTCATGTTTCCTTGTACATTGCAGATTTCAGAAGCTTAATGTCAAGAATTGGAGATTGGGGGGAAAGAGCTTATATCCATGCTTACAGAAGAGGATTGGCATCAAGATTATTGGATCAGTTGGCTTCTCACCCTGGAACGTTTGATACTCTTCAAGAACTTATGGATGTCACTTTAGAATTAGACACAAGATATCATGAGAGGAAAAAAGAAAAGGGTGGAAATAAAGAGAAGAAGCCTCCAGTCATTGGATCCAATCAATCTAGGCCTCCTCAAAACTCATCTTCAAATAGGTCTCACAAGAAGAAGAACAAGAAGGGAAAGTAATTTCAAGCTTCAAAGGACAAGCCCCATGCTGCTCTCCTCAATAAGGACAATAAATTAATTGGTTCTGAAAAGGAGAGGAGGATTAAAGAGGGGTTGTGTACTTATTGTGGTGGAAAGCACCCAATTGAAAAATGCTTCAAGAGACCTCAGAACAAGCCTGGGTCATCATCAAGAGGCTTCCCTAGCAAGCAGGGAAAAGCCTGAGTGGGAATCATGATGTGTTCAATGGTTCTCACTTATTTCCTTCAAGAGCACACTTGTGCACTCTGAATACTAGTGTCAAGAAATCTTTAAAATTTCTTATTTTTTCTTCTGTCTCTGATATTTTTTATAGTATTCTCATTGATTCTGGTGCTACAAACTCTTTTATTGCAAAGAATTTTGTTCTCAAGTACTCATTGACTCTGTCAGAGCTCTCTGAAAAGATTCCTCTTTTCATTTTGGATTCTAATGAATCCCCTGCCTTGTTCATCACCCATTATACCAAGTGGGTAGTTGACTTGCCTTCCTTCCCAAGCTTTGAATGGGACTTCTTTATCATAGATTCACCCAAGGGAGAAGACCTGATATTGGGCTATGATTTCCTTTACCATTTTAATCCCATTATTGATTGGAAAAATGGATTGATCACCTATGATTCTAATCATAAGGATTCTAGTGGTATTATTCCTTCTGATAGTAATGACTTAGCCACTGCTGTCAACAGTGTTGCTCTGGTCGGTGAACTTAAGACACCTTCCCTTCCTTCTTCTGTCCATATCCCTTCCATTATTCCCTCTCAGTCATTACTTCAATCAAGAGATGAAGGATGTTGGAGAAGATGTAGCCATATCTTCACTTCATCTCTTTCAAGGGGATATGGACCTTCCTCCCTTATCTTTTCATGCATCCCTGGAGGAGCAGTGGGATGAGGAGGAAGAGCCAGAAGAAATCAAAACTGTGTTGAAGGTTGTTCCTCCTGCTTATCACCAATATTTGGATGTATTCTCCAAGGTGAAAGCAGAGAAACTTCCTCCACACCGCGCCTGTGATCACCATATTGAATTGGAGGGTCTTCTACCTCCAATTGGTGTTATCTACTCATTATCAAATCAAGAGTCAGAAACACTGCGGGCCTACATTTCAGAGAATGTAGAGAAAGGTTTCATTAGACCAAGCTCCTCTTCAACAGGAGCACCTGTCCTTTTTGTCAAGAAAAAGGATGGAGGTCTTCGTTTGTGTGTTGACTACCACAAACTCAATGCTGTCACTAGGAAGAACAGATACCCTGTTCCTCCTATGAACCAGCTTCTTACCGTATTCAACGGTTCCACTATCTTCTCCAAGATAGATTTGCGTGGTGCATATAACCTTCTGAGAATCAAAGAGGGGGATGAGCACTTAACTGCCTTTAGAACCAAATATGGTAGTTATGAGTATTTGGTCATGCCATTTGGTTTGACCAATGCTCCTGCTTCTTTCCAAAATCTAGTAAATGATATCTTTGCAGATTTTTTGGATGTGTTTGTTGTGGTTTATCTAGATGATATTATGGTCTTTTCCAGTTCTGAGGAGGAACATGTCAAACATGTGGCCTCTGTCCTCCAAAGACTGAGGGACAATAATCTGTTTGCCAAAGCCTCCAAGTGTGTATTCCATGCCTCAAGTGTGGAATACTTGGGCTATGTTGTTTCAAGTGATGGCCTCAAGATGGATTCTTAAAAAGTTCAGCAAATCCTCAATTGGCCTCAGCCCAAAAACATCAAGGCTCTTCAATCCTTTCTTGGCTTTGCCAATTTTTATCGGCGTTTCATTAAAAATTATTCCAAAAAAATCACTTCTCTCACTTCCCTTCTCAAAAAAGATTCTCCTTTCATCTTCAATGAGGAAGCTCTTAGTCAGTTTCAAGCACTCAAAGAAGCTTTCACCTCTGCTCCTATCTTATCCCATTTCAATCCATCTCTACCTACTATTGTAGAGACTGATGCTTCTGATTATGCATTGGGCACCGTACTGAGTCAGGTGAATGACTCTGGAAAGCATCCCATTGCGTTTGATAGTCACAAGCTCTCACCAGCTGAACTCAACTATGAAATTCATGACAAGGAACTCCTTGGCATAGTTTGGGCTCTCAAGCGCTGGAGGGAATTTCTTCTTTCTCTTTCCAATCCTTTTGAGGTCTTGACAGACCACTCTTCCTTGCAGTATTTCATGTCTTCCAAAGTTCTTACTCGTCGTCAGGCCCGTTGGGCTGAATTTCTCTCAGAATTTCATTTCACTATCACTTACCGCCCAGGCAGGCTGGCCACTTTACCAGATGCCTTGTCACGTCGGGACGACGTGTACCCAGAGAGGGGGGTGTACTTCATCAGCAAGAATCCTCAAAATTTTCATCAAGTACTTACGCAAGATGGAATTCAAGAGTCAAGATTCTTCTCAATCAAAGTGGAAATTTTCTCAGATTTAGTGGACAAGATTCAAAAAGAAGTATGGCAAGACAAAGACTATAAAGAAATACTCAAGCAACTAGCCAGAGGTGAATCAGTTCCAGATTATTCTCTTGAACCTCAAGCCAAGTTATTATTATTCAAAGATAGAGTGGTAATCCCAAGCAATGAAGAACTTCAACTCAATATTCTTCAAAAGTGTCATGACTCACCATTGGCTGGCCATCCTGGCCAGGAGAAGACCCTCAAGCTCACCAAGAGGGATTTTTATTGGGCTGGCATGAATCAATTCATTAAGGACTATGTGTCCTCATGTCAGCAATGTTCAAGAAACAAGAACATTCATCACAAGAAGTTTGGATTACTCAAGCCTCTTTCAATTCTGTCTGGTCCTTGGAATTCATTATCAATGGACTTCATCACTCAATTGCCACTGTCAAACAACTTTGATTCAATCTTAGTAGTTGTGGACAGATTCTCAAAAATGGCAATCTTCATTCCAACTTATGGCACAATCACTGCTCTGGATTTAGCTCAAATCTTCATTAGTCATGTATTTTCCAAGCATGGACTTCCAGTCAGTATTGTCAGTGATAGAGGATCCTTATTTGTTTCATCATTTTGGACTCAATTGTGTCAGCAGCTCAAGATATCAAGAGATCTTTCAACTGCCTTTCATCCTGAAATAGATGGACAGACAGAGAGGGTAAATCAGATACTAGAACAGTACCTTTGGATGTATGTCAGCTATCATCAAGATGACTGGTACACCTGGCTCCCTCTGGCTGAATTTGCCTATAATAATGCAGAACATTAATCAACCAAGCAATCACCTTTTTTCACCATTTATGGAAGAAATCCCAGCTTTGACTCAATCCATATTTCTCAAGACTCACCTGCTGGGAAGTTATCAACAAAACTCCAATCAGTACAGAAAGTTGTCAAAGAAGAATTAGAGTCAGCAATAAGGAGATTCAAGAAGTATGCAGATAGAAATAGAGCAATTCCACCTGATTTCCAACCTGGGTACAAAGTATGGCTAGCTTCCAAGAACATCAAGACAACAAGACCCACCAAGAAATTATCAGAAAGATGGTTGGGACCTTTTGAAGTTCTGAAGAAGATTGGCAGTCATGCATATCACCTCAAGTTGCCTCAGCAATGGAAGAAAGTTCACCCTGTATTCCATGTGTCCTTATTAGAACCAGTCAAGAATTCAACTATCCCAAATCGTCATCAATTGCCGCCACCACCAGTTTTAGTGGAGCAGCAAGAAGAATGGGAAGTGGCTCAGGTTCTGGACTCAAAACTCAAAAGAGGTAAATTATGGTATCTTGTAGAGTGTAAAGGATTCAGTGAAGACCCAGAAAGAACCACTTGGAAACTAGCTTCAAACCTTACCAACTCACCAGATCTTGTCAAGGACTTCCACTCATTGTATCCAGACAAGCCTGGTCCAAATACCTCAAGAGTTTGATTTATGGTGCTTGGTGGGGAGAAGAAGTTATGAAAGTAAGTTCCTCTCCTGGCATGCACCTTTAAGGGGGTATTATACCCATATGTTGTTGTAAGCATCACCTTGGCCACTTTGTGAGCACTTGTCAATTCTTTGGACAGGTTCAGGAAGCATACAACACCAATACCCCCCAATTTGGACCTTATCAAGATATGGCCAAATATTCCTTTCTTTGTTTTCTTTTCTTTCTTTTCATTTATCATTTCAATTTATGCCAAGCATCATAATTCAAGACATTCATTACTTCAAGTCATTTATGGCAATTCATCTCAGAAGTCATTTATGGCAATCTTTTCAATTTTATGGTGCTTGGTGGGGAGTGGAAGTTATGAAAACAATTTTTGGCCAGAATCAAGCAACTCACTACAAGAAGGACCAACCATCAGGATTTTTCTTTATTTCTTCTTTCCTCTCATTTTCTCTTATTCTTTATTTTTCTTTCTTTATTTACTTGTATAATTTTCTTTCTTTTATTTCTTAAAGCAGCAGCATCCCCTCCCAAATCATGTATTGGGAGGTTCCATTATTATTTTTTTTCATTTTTTAGTATTTATAAGAGTGGGGATAGAAGGCAAACCAAACACAAACAAGGAAAAGGAAACTAGTTATCTCTACCCAAATCATCAAAAGTTCTCTGGAAATCATTTATCAACTCATCTTCATACCAGGCAAATTTTGCAGCCATCTCTTCAGAAGCAGTACCTGGGATAGTCCTGTCATTGGCATACATAATCACCTCTCTGCTATTCCTATCAACCCTCCTGAACAATCTTGCCACAGCATCTTGACTTTCACTAACCATGTTGGGATCTTCTCTGGTAACCCGGATAGGCCAACGTTCTCTTCTTTGAAAAACTTGAGCGGCAGGAAACGGCAGAGGGGACAATCCATCTCTTCTTCTGCTGGAACTGACCACAGGTTGGAGTTGACGGGAGGTGTTTATGGGTGAGTTCCTGGGCTGTTGAACTGGGGATGGTCTTACTTCTGGATTCAAGGCAGGCCTGGTGGTGTGGGAAGTAGTTGGTGAAGGAGGAGGAAGGGTTGTAGAAATGGAGGCAAGCATTGGTTGGAAGGTTCTTGGAGTACTGGGAATGACTTGACTTTGGAATCTGGTGTTGGCAAGAGGTTGAGAAGAGGAATTGCTGGATGGATGGCCAATGGAATGAGGAATAACTTGAACTTCTTCACCATCCAACTCATCACTTCCTTCAGCATCTGGATCTGATGGGGAATCAACAATTCTTCTTAGCTTCTTCACTACTTTCACCACTCCATCAGCATTGGTCCTTGAAATTGGAATTTCTGAGCTGTAGTGGATGGGCCTACCACCAATTGGAATGGACCCTCCAACATTAGTCCATCTGGCCACATCCCTCTGCCTGGAACCAGTCACTACATCAAGATATCAGCACCAATTCAATCAAAATATGCAAATCACTCACATTGAGAAAATGCAGAAGTGGCATCAGGGGTAGGCTCCTCAAGAATGGGGAATTCCTGCCCATAAGGCCCATCTTTCCTGCTCCATAAGTGTCTCTTGACCTGGGACAAAGTCGATCCGGTACGGCGGCATGGCTTCTTCCCAACAAAACAAAAATGGCATTTTGATGATCGAGGATTGTAATGTTGAAAGCAATCCTTTCCCTTGGCCAAACACTCAGTACAGGCAGGATCAAGAACTTCAACTGCTCTGAACCCATCATATGTTTGGGAGGGATCAAAATGGCCAGAAGACGCCATGGAAAGGGAGGACAATTGACTGAAGACGCCAGAACCATGAAGAACAGACGGTGGCGGTGCAGAAGGAGAAGATTCAGTGAGTTCAGTCAGTTTGGAACTCATAACTGAAGAATATGCAAGCAGAAGATTCAAGACGTCAGAATCAATCCACTCCATATCAAGATAAAAGAATTTGACCTCAAGGAAATGGGGCCATAACTCAATTATGCCCCCCCTCAAAGCCTCTATGGTGAAGGTTCATACCCCTTTGGGGCCGAACTCATCACCCAGGGCCTCCCCTGAAACTTTGGGGAGGCCAGGATGTTGATGGTCCTGGACCCCATTAATGGATCCAGGCCATGTATGGTGAACTTTTATGCTTGGGCCATTTCTGGGCCCCCAGCAAATTTGGGCCCAGGGGCTCCATTTTGGTCCTGGGGGCCTCCATTGACCCCCACGGCCCACGGACCGCGGTATACGGCCCGCAGACCGTAGGACCCCAAAACATCCAAAAGGCCAATTATGGCCAAATTCACCAAAACACCCAAAAAGGCCAAAAGGCCATAAAAAATCAAGATATATCAAGAATCATCAGGGTAAAGGCCACAGCCCAAAACATTTTGGAGGGCTGTTGAGGCAATTTCCATGGGTAATGGGGACAAGACCCCTTGGAGGAAATATTTTCAATTTTGCAATGGATTAAGCCTTGCCCAATGAGTACACTTCATATACTCATTGGGCATCATTTTTTGAGCACAAGAGCTCAGTGGTCCTTATTCTGGGATATATCCCAAGGCCACATCTCAAGGGCATGGTTGATTGAATCAGAAGAAAAGAAATGCATACTTCGAAGTGGAATACTTACTCAAACGTGGAAAAAGGGGGGGAATCAATTGAATTTGAGAGAGAAGAAGTAATGAAGGATTTTCAGGATAATGGTCAAGAGGGAAAGAAAATTAAAAAAGAAATTTTTTGAAAAAATGTGGGGATATTGAGATGCCACTCAACAGTGGCAGGGTATTATGGTGTTCAGGAGCCCACCAGTTTCAAGAGGGGGATACTGTAACAACCATCCATCAGGGGTAAGGGTATTCATTCATACACCCACTCAAACACCCCAAACCAGCAAATCCAGTATCTGCATCAGCATTCAGTTTCAGCAATCTTCATTCTGAAACATGCATACAGCTTGGTACATCAATACAGCCTGTCAATACCTGTACAGGTTGGATTCACCCAATACAGTTTCAATACACCAATATGGAACTGTATGATCACTCAAATACACCACACCTCTTGTACAGGACCTGTATTGGCCAGACTCAATTCAATCATCAATTACTCTCATGAAAATTCTTCCTCTGGATCAGGGCTGGTGATTCTCACATATACCAGCCCCTCTTTCTCCCCCCTGGGGACTTTTCCCCAGTTAATTAATTTAGTTATTTATTATTTTATAATTATTCTTATCCTTATAATTGGGTATTATAATTATTTAATTTTAAGTGAGTCTTTGCCTTTTCTCTCTTCGCCTGTACAGTATGAGTTGGGTGGCCATATCTTTATTAACCCTTCTCTTTCCATTCTGACAGGTTGAAACAGTGGACTTGGACTTGTTTGTGGTTGGCTCTTCTATTTCTTACTCTTACTCTTGTTGCTGCTTTTCTTATATTTATTCTTTTAGCAATTTATCTTTAACACTCTTCAGTGTACTCCTTCTTACCATATCTTTGAGCCCTCCATAAGTGAGTCCCAGTTTACTGAGTGCCAGGCCCTCTTCACTTCGAAGAGCCCCTGTGACACATGCATATATCCAAAATTCATCATTTTTGATTTCAGAAAAGATGAATAACTTTTTATTGAGTAAGTCAATCCATGGATTTAAGACCAGATTTGGATTCTACACAAAAATTCACTTAGGGTAGCTCCATGGAGTGAATAAGCTCAAATTAACTCTTTGAGGTGGTAATATGGAAAATACTTCAATACCACATAAAAGATCCATGAAAATTCTTGTTTTGCTTGATTTCACACCAAAATAATGGGAATGTGAGGAATCCCATGTTACATATACACTAAGAATAGTGTTATGCATGTTTTGAGCACTTAATATCATGGTATTCTTACATGGAATTTTGGTACACCCATAGTGGATATCTCACTTGAAGCTTAATTTTCTATTTTGACGTGAAAAATAGGCAAGGGGGACAAAAGACATCAAAGAGAGCCAGGGTACCCAACTTCTGAGGCCTCAAAGGCGTGGACAGCTCCAAAGCTTGGATCCATGGCTGATCTTGGCCTAATTGGTAAACTAAAAACTTTTGGGAACTTGGTTACCATGTTACAACTACTGTAAATCTTAAGAAAATAGCAAATAACCTGCTATTTTGACGTGCCAAGGAGGTAAAGAGCTACTTAGACTCCTGTAACCATGTCAATTCTGAATGATTTTCCATTTATAAACCCCAAAAGAGTTCTTAAAACCCTTTTCGGACTTGTATCCATTGATTTACCTCAGAGCAACCAGTTAAACACTGATATTTGCAATTCTACATAGAAATGAGGTAAAAACTTAAAAAATTCATTAAAAATACAATTCTTAATGAATCTTTCTTAAACGTTCAGGACTAATGTAGAACTGTATTATATATGGTACAACCAAAAAAAATCATGGTTTTACTAGTAAAATAAAAAGTTTTACTTACAGCCCATTTTTGGCTATTCTACGTGAAACACTGAATCTTCAAAAATTCACAGTAACTACAACCTGTGATGAAATTTCCAATAACATGGATAAATTTGAGAAATCAATGATTATTTTAGAATAAAAGAAGATTTACAGATGTTACTCCTTTTATTCTTAACCATATTGGGGTTGGTAGTCATGTAAAAGCATTAATTAAGTAATTATGATACTCTTACGTGACAACAGATGATGCAATCAATAATACAAAAGGGTTTATTGTTTTCTCACTCACTGGTTTTTCAGTTTGCTCCATGGCACGCCTCTGTGAGCTGTTGTTGACTTAAAAGAGGCCTCCTGTTGCTGTTTTTTCCACATTATCATCTTATTATCATTTAAATCATTATTACCAACAAGTAAGTATTAGTTATAGATATTCTTAAGTGTTTTAAATCTTTCGGAATCAATCAGAAAGATTTGAAATCATAGAATCCAACTATATATTGTTGTAATCCTGCTATAAATCATTTTGATCCTTAAAATCCACAATTCTACATCAAATCTCTCTATCTTATCTTTCAATAAGTTCTTTGGAATATTAGTGAGTGATTTATTTTTAATTCTTAAAGTTTTTCTCTAAAATTAGTTTTCTTCAAGAATCACCATTATAATTATTCTTGAAAAAGATAATTATATATTAAAATAATTTTATTATTTTAATAAAAGAAGATTTATTATTAAAATCTTCTTGTAATTGATTCTTGTAGAAAATTACTTGCTCACTGTTAAAATCACTAGTAGTGTTTAACAAATGAAAGAAATAATTCTTTAATTATTTAATTGTGGTTATAATAACATTTTGTTATTATATTTCATAAGAACAGTCATAGTACTGTTGATTAATAGTAATATTATCAGCAGTTTCATAGACAAATCTCACAGAATTATTAGGAGCCTGTGAGTAATTCACATGTTATTTAAAGTTGAGTTCATACACCACTTATGGAGCAATATGACCAGATTTCTTTATATAATCTCTTGGCTTTCTTGGTATAATCTATAAAAATGAAAACTAAGTCCTTATACCTTTAGAATTCCTTAAAAAAATTAATAATGTACTAATTTAAGTTGAAAGGACATAAAACTACCACTTTAAATTCCCTGAGTAAAAATCTTTGATATTATGTATTATCATTTTCAAATCCAATATTTTTTCCCTTCTTTGGATGAGGGACCAAGCTTCCAAATTCTTTGTTTTTTGAGAAGGGTAAAAATTTCAAAAAGATTGAAAGAGATGAAACCTTTTTATCCTTTGTGGGGGATGTTTTTGTGTGTTGAGGGAGTTTTCAATGTATTTCAAATAAAATAAGAATTATTGAGATCTTCAAGAAAATAAATATATATAAGATTATTTCTTCTCAAGATTTAATTAAGAATTTTTAAAAAGAATTTATCATCTTTCTAAGAAATTAAATTTTCTTTTGTATTTTGATTTGGAGAGAATTTTTTTTTCCAATCTTTGAGTATCTTTAAGTTGAGTGAATTTTGATTTCAAGAAAACTAAACCAAAAAAATCATAAATTAATTTCATAAATTTCTTAAAATTTATGATTTAAATTTAATTCTTGTTTATAGAAAATTTATTATTAGAATAAGATTTATTTTTTTTACATATTTTAAAGCTTAAAAAAATTTTTTTGAGCTAATATTTTGAGGAAGTACTTTAAATTGAATAAGAAGACATCAGTAATGAGTAAAAAAGAATATTAAAATTTTTATCAAATCAAGATTTTTATTTATATTATAAGATTTAAAATTTACTGGAGGAAAGGTAACTTTTTTTTATTTTTCCTTTCCTAAAGCCTAAATCAGTATCTAGTAGACAAAGGATTTTAGGAGGTGCATTCCCTCAGTTTCCTAGGGTATCTCTCCCGAGTTTTTCAGTTTTTTGGTAATTGATAGCAATGGAAAACAAAGATATAGACCCATAAGTTTGTTTTCCAACTTCCCACTAAAAATGGATGTCTTATCTTATTATAAGATTGAATTTCTTCTATTAAAGTGATAATGAGTTATCATTTGAATGGACCAAGAAGTCTAACTGTATTGAAGTTTAATTTCAGATCAAAAAAGAATTTCCTGATAGAGCGCGTCTTGTTGTTTCACAATACACCAAAAGTACCATCTACTTTGTAAAGTAATCAACTGGATGAGTCTTCAGTGGAGAAATTCAATGAGTTAATAGTTTCAAGTTGGGAGAAGTGTTCTTTTTAGTTGAAAATGTGATGGTATGTTGCAATTTTTTGAGCTCCTGATTTCCAGTCACCGAGAAATTTGAAGTTGATAGATTATCAGAGAGTGTAAATTTCTGTTTCTAAGTTCATTGGCTTTTTTTGTCTAGGTGGTCAAAAATTATGATGTTAAGAATATCATTGTTCTAGTATTGAGGCTTAGGAGAGACTATTTATTATAAAATATTCCAAAACCACTATAATGATCATTGATTTTAAATGAAGAAATACAGTTAGAAATTCTAGACAAAATAATCATCCTACTAAAGAGCCCAAATAAAGCTAATTAGTTATGTGGTTTATTACTCATTGACTCTTTTTACTATTTTTCTCCAACCAGACTTTAGTTTTTTTCAATTTATTTTCTATAACTTCTTCTAATTTCTAATAAAGTATCAATACCTTGAGCTTAATTTTTGGAATAAATATTGAGAAAGAGTTTGGCTTTCAACCAAATGGAGCTTAATGAGATAGGAAAATTCAATTTTTATATCAATTTTTTCATTTTTGGAATCAGATGTTCCATTTTTCTCATGAAATATCTTATTTATGCCTTTTTTTTCTGTTTTCATAGATTACTAAATTATTTCTCAGGATAAAGAAAGATTCCTTACATATTATTACCTAATTTCTGAGAAATCAAAACCGTATATCAATTATATTGAAGTCTATTCCGTATTTTTGAAAGTATTCTGGTTTAAAATTCAAGAAGATTTTCTAATTATCTCAGGTAGGAAATATTCCTCCAAAGATAGGTACTGTTAGAGTCAAATTTGCTATCTTCTTCAGTGAAATCCATTATTCCCACTCCTTATAGTTTCAGTAAACCTCTGAGAACTAATAGGGAAAAATTCTTTGCTATCCATATCATAATTATTTACTCTCAGTCTTCAGTTATACTTCTATAGAGCTTTGTCTTACATAAGAAAATAAATCAGTATTATCTTGATAACCTTTTCTATCTTTTAATTCATTCCTCTAGATTGTTGAAATATGTGAAATATTATTGAGTGAGGTAGATGAATAGTGACTCAATAGTGGTTTCAAGAAAGGATTTTTAATTTATCTTCTTTCAAATCTGACTAAGGCTTCCTTGTTTGAATGAGGGTGGAAGAAACCATCAATTTTTTGAATGTGAAAGTAATAAAGCTAATATTCTGTATCATTAATTTGAACAGGGGATAGATAGTAGTTACTATTACCAGAAGAATTCTCTCATCAATAATTATCATATTTCCTGTAAAATTACAAGCATCAATGGACATTTCGATATTAGGAACAGTTTTTTTCATTTGGAAGCTCTGGAAAGTGTACACAGCCTCCTTTTATAAATAATCCTCCAAATAACTAGTCTGAAGGTGTTACGACTTTGAAAGGGTTGGTATTTGTAGTCATTTCGTGATATCCACTTCCCTTAGTAATGTAAGTAATATATTCCAAAATATGTGAACTTACTAAATTCATGGAGAGTGTTTGAATTGATTTTAATAAAAAGGTGACAAGTATGGATCTTCTCAGATAAATCAAGGTTGGGTATTAAACATATTTTTCATATCAAATAGCTCTTATATTCCATCTATATGTGATTTTTCATATTAAGCAAGAGTATTTTTTAGTTTCACTCCAGAGCTGTAAGAAAGGTTTCTCTCTAATGTCTATCTTATATTATTTTAAAATCAATACTTACCTCTTCTTCCTCAAAAGCTTTCTATATAAGCTCAATAAAACAATTTGTCCCTTGATATATGCAAAAGTGAGCAAAAACTTCAATGATAGCCTAGTATTTTTCTCTTCAGGAATTGGATATTCAATTCCATCCCAAGAACTCAGGATATATCAAGTTAATAATTATAGCTTAATTACAAACGAGATGTTTTAGAGAACCTTATATTTGCGGTAATTATTTTTGAAGATTAAAATGAATCTTCTAAATTTATTCAAAAAAACAGCTTTCAACACTCACTTCTAATAGTGAATTTTTTCATAATTTATTACAGAAGGAACTTCTTAGAGGAAGATTTATAGAAAATATTTACCTTTATTTACTACCAGATTCGTTTAGATAAAGCCTAAATTTGATAAAAACTTAAGTGTGTATGGGGTGGAAAGTTTATGATTGAAAACTCTATGTAATTTATTGAGTCGCTTCTTCTAATATATCTAGTATTAATTATTATGAGTTATATTTCAAATAGATTTTTTGGTGGAAATAAAGTGTGGGATAGGTTCTTCGAGAAATATAAAGCCTGAACCTGTGTGTTACATAAATTGGAAAAATGTGGATATGTTTTAAAATTAGATGGATAACTTAGAGCCTCCATTTCTTGAAATTATTATCATTATTGAAACTTAACAGCTGTTAAAAATGGAATATGCTTTTTGGAGTTGTTGTTTAAAAATTTGAGAAAATGTTTTATAACTTCAGAAAATAATGATAGCTTTTATGAAAAATTAATTATAGTTACTTATATCTTCTGGGGGATGCTCGAATTTAACCATGCATATCTTTATGCAGCTGAAATATCTTATTATCTATTCCATGGCACCTACAGATTTATATGGGATATTTTTCACTTACATATTCCATGATAGGATGTGTTTTCCTGAATGTATGTGATAACTCAAAAATATCTTGATAATTTGAAGTAATTCACAATATTTTTTCATTAATTAAATTTCTTATTTATGGGTGGCTTCATGGGATTAAACTTCCTGTATTATTTTTCTTTCTACTTCTTTTATTGGCTTAACAAATGAGAAAAAATTCATTTTATTACTTTTTTTTGTGCTTAGGCCTATCAAAAATCTAATTGAATGAATCAATCCAGCTTTTATGAACTAATTCAATTTTAATTTTCAATGAAAAAATATCATGGAGGTTTTAAACAAGAGATTAAAGGAACTTTCAACTGTGAATCCAGACAGCGAACTATAATTAAATTTAAATACTATCAGTACTGTCACTAAGCCTGAGCCCTGATAACAAGCACATAAGCTTCATGAAAAAGGCTTTCAATAGAGGAGCCCCTCATTTAATACCATATCACTTTGATTAATATTGGATAAGAATTGGAAAAGCTACAATAACTTTTTATTTTGGTTAAGTATGAGCTATAGAAGACTCTTCTTTTCACTTCTCATCTAAAATTTTAAGGCTTTTAAGAGCAGAATATAAATATGAAAGACAAGTAATATATTATAGAAACCTTCAAAATATCAAAAAACTAAAGCCTTCACATATTAATGAGCTACAGAGAGAAAAATATTTTTCCTAATATAGCTTATATAATAAAAATAAAGGGAAAAAGATTAATTGAGATATTTTTACTTATTCTAAACAAATATTAATGAACATTTGATTAGATAAAGAACTTCATAAACATTAGATTTAATAATTTAATAATATTTAAAGCTCTTTGGAAAATATTCTGAAGAGAATGCCTTCATGAGAGAAATGAAACCTTCTTAGTGACCATAATGATACTACTAAAAAGATCAAAGACTCTCTGTCCCAGAATGAATAAAATTTCTCAAGCTCCATTATGGATTAATTCTTAATAACTATTTGTTTCATCATATTGAACCAATTAATTCAAGCTACATTTATAGCACCACATTAATGAAATCTCTGAAATAATTCTTTTTTTATATTATTTAAGCTCAAATTTATAATTGTGAAATCTTTAATTAAAATTATGATAATTTTCAACTTTTATTGTGATTGTGAATAGTTTCCAAATAAGTTCTCTCATACCATATATTAAAATAGCTTTTCCTACAATAGATTCAAATTTACAAGAAATCTTAGATCTTACACGAGAATCTGAATATGTACATAAAATCAATTTAATAGGACTTCATCACATAATTCAAAAAATACTTTTCATTTATCTTCTTCTAGTAGATCATTTCTGTCAGAATTTGCATTTTCAAGCTTCGGAAATGAATTAAGAAAAGTTATTTTGAGATTTCTTTGAAAAATATGAAGAAGTTAATAGTTTATATAATATATTAATAAATATCTGAAGCTTATATAAATCTTTAATCATCTATAAAATGAAAAGGCAATCAGAATAATTACAAATATTAAATTTTTATTATGTTTGGGATCACAACTCTAGGAATGAACTGGTATCATGTAAAACAAATCTGATAATTATGGTTTTTTTACCGCAAATAGATATACTGAAAATAAAATTAAATTTAAATAATGAGAAGAACAATATGACTAATTAAAACCCCATTTCAAAATAGAAAATGGTAAAAAATGCATATACCCAGGTATCTCAGAAGGTATCAGTTATGAGAATATTATTCCATAGGTCTTACATATAGATAAAATTTGTTCCTGAATGAAATTATGTGAACTTTCTCATACCCTCAAATTAAAGGATGAATTTAAGTAAAGAAAACTTATTAGATTCATTAATTTGTATTAATCAATCTTAGCTAAGATTGTATTATTGTATTCTTTAAAATTATTATTTGTGGAATGAGAATATATTAATATACATAACCTTATTCATGATTTATTTTAGGTTTAATTTATTCATTATTGGTTATATGTTTCTGTGAGCTTGTTTGGATATAGGCTAATATCTGAAAGCTTCACATAGATCAACCCCACCAATTTCATTTTTAAGATAAAGAATCTCAATAATAAAAGTCAAATTATGCTTTCAGAATAATTTTAGTTTTAATCTCCCCTCAAAGCTTGTGAAATGTGATTTTGAAATTATTAACATACTTCCCTTGTGAGCCTTTGAGATATGACCACATATCCAAAAAGGTCACAAGAAAAATTCTATAATAATTCTCTTAAAACTAGTGAAAATACCATAAATAGGTACAAAATCTGAATTAACTCAGAATATAATGAGTAAAAATTTGAAATGAATCAAACCATTAGATTAATCATGGTAAAATATACATATGTCATTTTTATGGCATATCTGAAAAGCCAATAATTATTGAAGAATAAGTAATGATACCCTAAAAAAGACATGAAATCTTATTTAACTCAGAAACCAATGAAACAACATGTAAAAAAAATTTTACCATTGAATTCCCCATAAACCCCTACACATAAAACAATTATATTACAATTCTCTAAAGTCAATACTTAAGGAATTAAGCTGAATATATGCACTTTTTTGGTCAATGCATATATTCATGGTTTTTAGCTAATATCTCTTGAAAGATACAAGATAGAGAGTCAAGCCAAAAAGAAAGTCACCACATAATTCCTGTAAGAGCACGGATATGAGCTTCATTTTACAAGTTATAAACAATGTTATAACTTGTAAGGGTTTATTGAAAAAAATCACTAGAGCTGTTGACCACTTTCTTGTGAAAGTGGTCCAAACTTAAAAAAGGTAGATATTAAGATTCTAATAGTTCATACGTGAATAATGATGTAATTTTTATCATAATATTCAAGTTATAACCCCTGGAAATCAAGGTTTTAAGTTTAAAATATTAAATTTCAACAGAAAAGATGAGTTACAAGAAAAATAATCAAAAATAGAGTTTTGATGATTTAATAAAATGCTTTTGAAATTTTGACAAAGACATGCCAAGCTATCAGAATTCACCCTCAGAATAGCTGTAGCATGTATAACTCAAAAGGTATTAATGATGAAAGTTTAAGCTTAAAATTGCTCATTTATGATCAATCACTGTAATCTTATTTTAAGTTTAACAGTTATAAAAGTAATAAAGCTGGTGAATACTATTAGATTATGATTAATAATAATTAAATCCGAAAATTTTAGGCTTCTGCCAAGCCTATGATGTCATCAAACTTAGAGTTATAGTGATAACTCTTGTAAGGTTTGTCTATGAAACTCTTGATAATAGTAGCAATATCAAGAGTACTATGACTGTCCTCAGTAGAAATATATAATATAACAAAATATTATAACCACAAATTAAAATATAATTATTGAAAATAATTATATATAAAATAATAAATTTAATTATTATTATAAAAATAATAATTATGATAAATTATAATTATTCTATTATTGTTATAGTCACTGACAGTTATAACAATAAGAAGTGTAAAGCTCTTAATGAGACAATTACATGGGGAAAATATGAATATTAACCACTTATAAATAATATAAATATTATTTATAAAAGAATTAAAACACACAATGTGCAGAAATAATTCTTATAGAATAAAACTCTATATAAAAAAACTAATACTAGATAAGAAAGATATAGAACTTTAGAGAAAACTTACTTATAATATTTATTTAATACAACAAGTCAAACAACAACAGTTATTATATTAAATAATAATTATAAGTTAAAAACACACCAAAAATCAATATTTTGAAAGATAAAACACCTTTTTATAATAAAAATTACGATTAAAGAGCTTTTAAGAGGAATTTGTGGATTTTTAAAAGATATTTAAGATGATAATTTTATATAATAAAATGTATTATTGGTGATTACAACAATAATCTAAATTCTATGATTTCAATTCTTTAATTTTAATTAATAAAGAATAAAATAACTTAAGAATTAATTTAATAATAAGATTTTATATTTTAATAAAACTTTACCTGTTTAAATTTCTAATATGATTGGATTGATTAATGAATTGATGGACAAAAACAGTGATGAAAAGACTCTTTTTATGTCTTCAGAGCAGCTCTCATGATTCATAATGAATATAGAGGGCGTTCTAAGGTCAAAACTGAAAAACCATGCTTAAAAATAAAGCTCTTAACTTAAGGTAACTTATTTTTAATTCAAATTTAAAGTTATCAGTGTTGTTCTTAACTCCATGTAACTTTAATCCTCATTTAAACTAATTATTTTAAGTTTTTAATATAAATAAACTTATTTATATTAAAGTTCATCACATGAACAACTTAAAAATAGAGCTTCAAGTAGAAATCTCTTAAACTCAATTTTTAATTAATTTCTAAAGAAATTATAATTTTCTTTGGGCTTTAATTAAAAGAGTAAATTTCCAGGCTAATTACCCAGGGAATTTATTTATAAAAGATACTTAAAATTTAATTTATATGTAGATAATATTAAAGTGTAAGCTGTGTGAAATTTTCAAGCAAATCCATTAAGAATTGGATTTTTAATGAATTTTTGAAGTTATTACTATTTCTCCATGTAAAATAGCAATACATACCAAACCTTAAGTTTTGATAAGGTTTTAATACTTGTAACCTTAAAGTTTTAAGCTTATTTAAGCTTTTTAAGCTTAATTAAGCTTTGACAGTTCTTAAAACCTTGAATTCAAGCCTGCATATTGGGATTTACCCTTTGGCAGCTTGAAATTCCTGTCTAAATTGGGATAAAACCAGTTTAAACTTTAATGTTGGATCAAAGTCTAATCTTAAAGTTTAAAGAAGGTTGAAAATCCTCCAATACAGGTGGACAACCTTAATTTAATCCTTTCAGATCCAAAAAGTTGGGTACCCCAGCTCTATTTGGTCTTCTTCCTTTGTCCCACCTTTTTGTGTGGATTTTGTCCTTTTATTTATTTAAAGCCATACCATGGCTTTAAACCCTTTTAAATTGAGCTCACGCAGGATTTACATTCTGTATGGCAAATCCTTAGCCAATTCAGTAAATATACACCACACCTCAATTTTAACTAAAATTTTGGTAAGTTTGCATAAACCTTACGCAACTTTAAATTTAAGCTTATTTAAGCTTAAATTTAACAATTTTAAAGAAAATTTAAAAAAGCTACATTAGTACTGTGAGATTCTTAAATCTTCTAATAATATAAGAAATAAGTGTTTTTGGGTATAACACCTTATGGATGTACCCAAGGTTATTTTTGGTGTAGAATCCAAAAATGACATAATATTTATAACTTTGTTTATCCAAAAAAAGTTATACTTATTTTTTGTTATTTTTTATTTTAAATTCAATTAAAAAGTCTGTTGAAGACAAATTTAACTGTGTATAAAGTTATTTGTGGCCTTATGGGTATGTTATACATACCTCACAGGCTCACAACTCTGAATCATGATATGATAATGAGATAAGATGGTTTGATCATGATGTAATCATAACTAAACATTAAAATACTGATCATTTCCAGTGGATACCATCAGTACACGTCTACTAGAAGCCTAATGGACTCTAGAAGGTAAGTATTTACTATAAATAGAGCTCTTTTTACTTTATTTTCCCCCAGACGCATCAAAACGATTAAACAATTAAATCAAAAGGTAAAATATTTCATTCTTTATATATAAGTCTCTTATATTATCAAATACCAAAAAGCTATATTTATCATGATTATCATTTTTTTACCTGATTACTTCAATTGTACTCTTGTTTTGTTATAAATCTCGTAAAAATCTTCTTTCCACATAAAATCAAGAAAATTTGTAATTTCTTCTATTTTTATTTGTAAATATAATTTAAATAAGTTTTATTTACATTATTTGGCATAAATTATTCCAAAATGATTAAATTAAGCATCAAAAGTAGGTAATTTTTACTTATTATTAATAATTCTTCCATTAATATAGATAGTATTTATATTAATATATAACTTTAATATTAGTAATATTTTGTTTATTAATTGGTTTTTATTAATAAAAACAGTTTTTTACGCCTTTATTATTTGTTTGTAACAATAAGAAAGAGCTTTTAAATATATTAATTATCAAATATTAATATATTTATTTATTGTATTATTTTTTCATAATATAAATTATATTATTATATTTATTTAATAATATAATTATTTTTATGCCATAATTATAATAATTCTCTATTATTATAATTATTTTTATCTTATTCATTCTATTAATAAGGACATTCAGAGTACAATAAGTCAAATATTAGTAATTTTTACTTATTGTTTCATAGTCAAACCTTACATCCCTAGTTAAGAAGGGCTTAGGCTCACTTAATTTTTTAATCTACTGTACTTCAAAACTTCTATGGCTATCTAAGGTTGGCCAAGGAAGATCTATGGAGCCTTGCAACACCCAATAAAACTCCCATCAATCAATAATCACCAAGTATGAGATGTTTTGGAGCTTGATACATCATAAAAACCTGTGGGAGCCACTTGGGTATTCAAAATGGAAGGGGAATAATCCTGGAAATCTTACCAAATAAAAGTCTTGATTGTAGAGCTACGTATTCACAGAATCAATGGCAATTGATCTTTTTGAAACCTATTCTCAAGCATTTTACCTCATTTCCCCTCAAAAAAAAGTTTAATTTTCTAGAATCCAAGTCACTTAATTTTCCTCATGCAGCTTATGGCTCGAAGACATGGCACAAGAATGAAATCAAAAATACCATTAATTATGGTAATTAAACTAAAATAGTGAAAAAACACATCATTTACCTTTGATAAGATAGCAAAAGTTCTAATAAAGTAAAATCCACCAAAACCTGTACAGGAGACCATCTGGAAGAAAAGAATACCCTCTTTAAGAAAATGTCATTAAGAAATCCATATTATAGAAAATATCAGATTTTGAATACTGTGAATATCTTTATGAGCATAAACCTCAATTTCTACCCCTTGTAAAAGAATATATAGCTGTGAATAGGATGCCAAAATGCCAGATATTTTTTGGAAGAGATAAAAGAAGGTTATCTTGTGGTACTGATTTTAATACTTTAGAATCAAAAGAAAAAAAATTCACAATAATGAACCTATTGAAAAAAGTAAATAAGAGACATGGAATTTTCCACCTCTGATTTACCTTGCCACACTTTTAGTCAAAGACTGATAAAACAAAAGAGCTTCTAGAATGTATATGGTAGGGATATCCAAAGATAATACTTGAATTACTTTATGAAATTCTGGTAAAAAGCTATCAGGGTTCTTCTCTTAAAAACAGGAAAACCCTATCTTATGAAAATTCCAATTAGCTTTGACATACCTTGAGTAAGGCTGGCAATTAGTATACTAATGCTGTATAAATTATTCAGGGATGAACTCTGAGATTATTTTGAGCTTTGTAGTTTTATAGATGATAAATTCATTAATTCTGTAAGTTTAAACTCCCAAATAAGCCCTTAAAGGGCTGTAATGTGGAATCATTTCCCGCATAATTGAATTATGAGGTCTCAAACCCAAAAAAATTCCTTTTAACCTTTGAGTCATAATAAAATCAAAAATAAGAGGCCCCTAAAAGATCTTTAAGCTTGTTGATATTATCAGTTTGCTAAAATAACCCCATAGTATACATGGAGTACATTATTCACCCTTTATTATTAAAAATGGGAAGATTTGGTACAAATGCCACATCTAGGCTTTGAGAGCTCTTTAATTGAACTAGGTGAGCCAAAATACAACCACCTATAGTGAAAGACTTCACTTCCAATATTATTAGAGGGACTTCACCTCTTTAAATCCTGTTATAATATAAAAAGAGGTCTTACCCCTCGAAAAAAAAATCAACACCCAATCAGGAAGATTATTACATGGAAATTCTGGCTTTTATAGGGGTAATTCTTAGAGCTTTTTTTTGTTATTTTAATAAAAGTGAGTCTACTAATTATTAGAATCAAAAAAATATATTCTAGTAAAGCCAGGGCTTTCAGAAGACTTATGATCAATACCCTTTTGATATGAAATCCCAAATTATTCTAATTATTGAAAACTAACTTCTAATGTGTGATACTTATAATATAATCTATTCATTATCTTTTTATATCTATAATTCAAACTCAACCTTACTCCATCAACTTGACAGTGAGCATACCTCTCAAAACACTCCTCTGGCTGAAATAGCTTACCTCAGTTTGCCTTAAAGACCAAAATTTGATGTGAAAAAGTACTTATTGAGGCTGAAAAAGGGGGTTTATTGTTTTATACAAGCCCAATTGGCCCGGTAAAAGAAACTGTGACAGTGGAATGTGAAAATGGGATTCATGCCATGTGTCTTCTACCACAAAGGAAGTCACCCTGTTCTGTTTCAACTCCATGTGGCTGATTTAGCTATATTTTCAAACACATTTGAGAATTTCAAGACAAAATTTACAAATAATTCAACATAAAGGGAATTTTTCAGAAAGATTTAATTTTGGGAATCAAGATCATACATGCAGAAGAATGCATATCTCTTGAGAAGCCAAAATTTAAGAAATAACTTTTGTGATTGTATGAAAGGATTGAATACAAGTATGTTTCAAACTTGCTAAAACCCAATTAGCACATGGCATGTATGAATTTGAACTAGATTAATTCATTTAAGGCCTGTTGTGTCAAACATTTCAGTGAAGTTGAATGTATGAATCACCCAACATGGTAACAAGAACCGACCTGTCCTTTTATATGATAAGTATTCTAGTTCCTTGGAAAATCAATTATTAAATAATAGAGTTTATTTCTAAATTTCCTAATTTATTTCACGGACACACAAGATCTTGGGATTACCTATTCAAAGGGACTCAGGTTTGTACTTATGGATTACAGTAATGATGACTGTGGCGCTTCTTTCAGTATACAAAGGTTGGTCATAGAATATTGAGCTACTTTCAGTGGAATCCTTGTCCTATGGATGAACAAGAAACATTCGATAAGGTCTCTAAAAATAGAAGAAGCTGAATAAAATTTTTTGTGTGATCTTACCACTGAGATCATGTGACTTACGCAATCGTGCTGCAAATTTAATCTTCCTAAGATTTAAAATTCAACTCCTGTGCATGAAGACAATCAAAACTGAATCAAATTTTTTTAAAGGAAATTGCAAACTCAACAGAAAGAAAATAAGACAAATTGATATTAAAACTTATTTAATCAAGGAACAAATCCAAACAAGTACAATAAATTTACACTACAACCAATAAAATTTTGGGAAAATTTCTCACTCAACCCATCAATCACATTGTTCTCAGGAGAGCTCTCAGCTCTCCAGAAATTTTTCTCTAGTAGAGAGAAGGAATGCTGTTAATTTTCATACTGACTAATCTCTCCTAAAACTTGGAACCTAACAGTTGACATACTCATGCGTCCTGATAAGCAATATTGTCATATACCCAAATATTAAAAAAACCCACTAAATACAGACCCATGTAATCTAATGACAACAAATCACTCTCCTGATCATTTTGTATGAATCATCTGCTTTATCATTTTCCTTACTTTTTATCATCATTTTTATTTCTTAGATCTTTTAAATTTTCTCTCTTCCTTTGCTTCATTTTCATATTGTTTCCTTACCTCATCTATATTTTACCATTGTCTCTCTTTTATATCTACTTTTATTATTCAAAGTTTCTGTGGCTAACTAAAGTGTAGTAGTGCCTTTTTTGACTGAACTAATGCAAGACTAATTCACAAACTCTTATCCTTTGTAGCTATTGTTTATCTTGTAGCCTTGTTAATATAGCCCTATCTTTGTACTATTTAAATCTTTTTCTTCCCACCATTTAGGTGTTTTATCCTACTCTTTTCATTCTTGTTGTGTAGTCAGTTATTGACAAACTTGACTTTCTAGTTTATTTCTCCAACAGAGTTCTCAGAATTCTCATTTGAAAAATTTCCTATCATTATTCAAGTATTTATATGTGAATAAATTCTCTGATGTTTGCGTTTCTTAAGGTTGTTACATCGATTAAATTCATACTGTGTAAATTGACCTTAGACTGTTATTATCTGCCTCAAAGGCTTATAGACTGTCTCGCGCATTGGACAAATGGACAATATTAACTTTCTTTCAATTGTCACAAGCCCCAAACTTGCAAAAGAGATATGTGAAGAGGATAGAATATGGAGCATAATTGGTGAGACATGAAGCTAAACTCAAACACAAAATAGAAACCATACTTGGTCTTCTCCCCAAAATCAGATCATAAAGCCTTCATAACATTCAAAAACAGAATACGCCCATGCCCAAAGAAGATCAGATGGTTAGGGTGATTCTTCAAACCCAAATCATCATACAAACAATATTGAACTATCATCGAAACTAATTTATTGAGGGAAATAGCTTATCTAGCCGGAGTTAAAAAAGGATCCAAAGGTATCTCTAACTTTCCAAGACGGCAATGAAATGATCAAACCTAAAACCTTGGGAGCCTAGTCTGGTTCACCACACTCTGCCATATGCCCTTAATCAAATGGGAAAACATAATATAGCACAAGGAAATGAGATAAATTCTGTTCTGTTACAAAACCACCCCACCTGCATACCATATTATACTTACTCGAGAGTGCTGGGTGGTGAAATACCTGCTGCGCAACTTGCCCCCCAAAAACATCGTTGCACTTAATTACAGCATGATACCATATCTCATGCCTTCATATCATCACGCTCAATTAGAGCCGGTAGATCTTTAGTTTAAGCGGTACAAGCATCCGAAGTTTTATAAATGCTCATGCTTTCAAGTTCAATTATTTTTTCCTATAGCTGGAGTTCCCAAATATAAAAACATCAGCTATGTACCTTCTTTCAAATGCAAAAATGAGTGTACTGTTTTGTTTCTTTAAATAAAAAAAACATTTTGATAGAATTTACCCTTATATTTTAACTGAACTAAAATCAAATTCGCCAAACTAGTTCCTTTATTTTGATGATAAGATCGGGCTCTAAGGCTGCATAAAGGGTCTGTAAATGGAATCATGATTCTTTGAAAAGGTGGCCCCCTTTTGCTTTTCAATTTAAATGTAAAGAAATAAAAATAATCGTGAATTGAGCAGTATAAACGAAAACTCCAGTTCCTTGGTTACTGAGGCCGAAGGTTTTCAAAAAGAAAGTGCAAGAGTCAAACTTGATACAGAAAAAACTGTACGTATTGCAAACTGTACTTGCGAAAGTAGGCTTCAAATGCTAAAAAAAGGCTTTGGTGTTTTTCAAGCCATAAATTCTGAAGGTAGAGAGCTTCGTAATGAAGGGTTGGGGAGTCGGATTTTGCTATTTTCAGCTTTGAGCAAACCGCAAGCAGCAAGGTACCAGGCAATCCTGTGAGGAAAAAGAGTAAGCTGAAGGTTTTTTTGTCAAATACGAAACGAAACCTACATAGCTGTTATAAGTCCTTCAGTCCCCCCAAAAAGGCAAGTAATGTTAGTTTATTGATGAGTCAGTGATTGTAGCCAATGCCACTCACCAAATATTCCTCCCGCTTTAGTAATGCTTGAGGCGTGAGGCATCAAAGATCCGATCTATCAGAAAAAAACACCAATCAGAAGGTGATTTAACAATTTGGGAATTGATTGCGACTTACCGCAAGTAGTAAAAATGTCACATCCAAGAAAAAGAAAAGTACCATCAAGCCGAGCGATGACCTTAGCGTGGCTAAAAACATGATAAACTAAGGACTCGATTGTCAGTTCTATCATTTCAATTGGACAGAAGCCTGATACAAGAACCTTACCGTAAATAAGAACTAAAGCCACAAACAAGAAATTCCAAGTGAGCGAAATACCAAACAACGACAGTGCTAAGCATTATAAGGATCGGTCACACACCCATGTAAATAAATATAACGCCAGAGCATTTTCTAATTGTCCATTCTTTCCCGCGGCAGAGTAGGCTTGTAGTATTCCGGTTCCAGGAATAAAAATAAAACCAAATGAAATCCAAAATGCTCCTGATTGTTTTTTATGGACATTAAGCTTTCTAGAGGAAATAATTGAAGACGCTATTGAGGAACCTCCTCTTTAAATAACCGCTTACCATATGATGAAAAGGCTGTGGCACCAAAGCTTGAGAAAACAGAGATAAGTTAAAGCAGCAAAAAAATTATTCGATCACAATTATCTGAAAAATATATATTTACGTGTTTCCACTTGCAAACTCCCACATACCAGCGAGGCTAATAAAAAAAAACCATTACTCCTAAATATTTCTTATAAGCATGTAATTGACTTGCTTACAGCTGAATGAGTCCACCTGAATGAGCAAAAAAAGAAGAGAGCTGAGTCAGAATCTGCTTTTTTGATGTGATCCCCTTGGCAAGTCTTGGGAATAAAACTAACCGTATGCCAAAGCCATACCAACAATCAGGTTGGGAGTAGTAACTCCTTGGGCTTGAACGTTGAAAAGTGACAACAAAAAGGTCGTAGCAGCAAAAGAAGCTAGTCCGAGTGGCCCAGGATTAGCATACTAGTGTCGAAGACCAGCACGTTAATGTTCATCGGTGGTTCGATTGAGACAAGGGAAAGTTGACACACCTTTTTTCCTTGAGAAAGGTTGTTGGTAGGGTAGACAGAAGACTGCGCAGCAGAGTTTGTGGCATTTGTCAAATACGCTGAAGCTCCTGTTCAAGTTTACAAGGGAAAAAAATATAAATCATTAATAGGACAACGGCCATTAGCAAAAGTCCGAATCACCCCCAGCTTGTTAAAAACTTCAAGATTTTACGAACTTGGGCGGATTATACTTGAGGGGTTGAGTTTTTCGGTGGCAGACATATCAACTCAGAGCATATAAATAATATTGGATATATTGATAGGAATTCAGTAGTCGGAAAAAGAAAAACAAAAGAGATGTAAAAGATGGTAGAATATGATAAGCAATTGATGATATTTATTCAAAACCTCTGATCCCAAATTGTCGGTGGGGCTGGTAGATGATTGATGGTCCTAGAATGGTGCTAGAGGGGAGTTTTTAAGCCTCACGACGGGAAGAATCCTACCCAAACATTTTCCTTTAAGGCAGTCCAAAACTAAAATCTGAGCCTAATTTGAAAAGTGGCTTGTTCCATGATGTGGGATGCAATCGATATGGCTGTTGGAACTTGGCAGTCCTGGACTCTAATCCAAACAAGAGACCATGGGCATCTCTGGTGACGACATCTCACTCAATGCCTCACTCAATCAAGAATCATAGGTCCAGGTGATGTTTAAATTTATTTAAACCTTAAGAATCATGAGCTAGTCAAACATCCATTGCTGATCCAACTCCACAGGTTATGGCCCTACATCTCGCTAGACTTTCGAACAGTATTGAAAAAGATCTTTTATCCACCGTTACCAAGGATTACCGCCAACGTAATTTCGCCCAAGCTATATTCCGCTACTCTCCGAACTAAGGAACGCCTTATGCTCTTGACAACGTCTGGGGCTGCTCAGTCTTGTCCCCTTTTTCCCTTTCCAGAAAAGGGCGCCTCACAAAGCTTAATTTCCTTTGTTCCTGCTCTTTCTCCTATATGCGGTTCACTTTCTTATCTTATGCCATCTGAACAAACCCCCCATCCGAGAAAAAAGTGAAATCACGTCAAAATCCTAAGCCAATGACTCAACTTCTCACTCACCAGATCTTAGTGGAACATGGTCTTGGGACAACTCATCCAAAACTTCACCAGTAGGTTGGCGACCAAAATTGTCCTCAAGATGTTAATCGTCCAAACGTGAATAAAAATCTCACAAAGCCCAAGATATTAGATTTTCATACATCCTGAACATATATATCTTACAAAAAACCAACCTAGTACGTATCCTGTGGCCTGTTGGATTAGATTCCCGGTATTAAAAACAAAAATTTCCTGGATGAGTCCAACAAAACCAAGAAGAGGCTGTTGGGAAAAAATAATGAGAAATAGTGCTACTTCACTCCCTGTCATCATACCTAAAAAGATCTGTGTTATGAGTGAGCTAATACTCCACAATATAAAGCTTTCTGAATTCCACCCTTTTGAGCTAGCGAATTTGGTTCAGGCTTCTTCCTGGAAACATCTTTTTATAATAAACATGAATTCTGATCAGGTCCTTAATTTATGGTCCTACAGAGTTCCAAGGGACTAAAAATCACTGGGAGATTATATGGAAAATTGATTAAAAATAAAATTATATACTCCTTCCAGTGGTTTTCTGCATATACAATTTCACTATGAATACCCTGATGATTTGATTTCCGCCCAGATATTTTATCACACATCACAACTGTGAGCTAAGCTTCAAAGGTGTTTTCACTTTTTTTAAATAAGGTAGTTAACTTTTTCCTATTCTAAGAAACATTCAAGTATTCCTCTACTTAATAATCAGGAGAGAAATTATCATAAATCACTTTTTTGAATTCCTTTATTTTCCCTTAATTGTTGATTATTTTATTCAGATACATTGTGGATGAATAATCAACAAAATATATTCATCCTATATGATTTCTGAAATTTGGGTGTCACTCTTTCCGTAATTTGTGATTGAATTCATACGAAACTTGATCGATTATTTGAAATTATTTTATATAAATCTGTTTTCAACCGCAAATAATGGTTATTTCATTTTAATTGTATCTATTTATAGTTTATTTTGAATTTCATTATAAAATATGTATAATCACCTGTCCATATGACTTACTCGGACACTCTTGATTAGTAATTCCATTTCTTGTGCATGTATCTTAAGAACTATTACAATCAATTCCATAGTATGCTAAAAATTATTGAATTATTCAAAACCTTCATTCCCAATGGGACTAAAGAGGAAATAGGCGAATTCAATTTCTAGAGACACTTGACTGAAAAAAATTCTATTAAAATGGAATTAATTCTATACCTATCTCATAAGCTTATTGGGAGAGACTTGTAGTTAAATTGAAATTATTTTGAGATAGAAATATGTCATTATTATTTTAAAGAACTATTTTTAAAAAGGAAGCAAGCTTTAAAAAGGAAAATATAATGGTCTTAGTGTCAGGGGAAGAATAATTAACAAGATAGGGGGGGAAGAGGACTTAACAAGAAAGTAGAAGGACAGAACAACTTAGGAAATACAAAGAAAGGCATAGGTTTCAACCAATTAAATATTGGAGAATTTTCCCTTGAGTAAAAATATGCTTTAAGAGTATAATATTACAGAAATGAAATTATGGAATGACCTTACTATAAGATTGAAACTAAGTACTAATTATTATGTCTTTACTAGTTCCCTATAGCCTGTAGATATTTTAAGAATGTTGAAATATCCAAATAAGGTAAAATGTTGAATTACCAATTACATATTTATATTTATCAATTGATATATAACGATATGAATAATGATAATTTCACCATAATAATTATCAAAATTATTCTTATCATAATAGAATCAATGATATTATTAAGAATAACTACACTATAATAATTATAAAAATTATCTTCATCATAATAGAATTAATGATTCAAATATTAAATATGAGTATTATAATAAAGAATATTGGTATCAAGATGATAATCTGTCTAATTATAGTATCTTTCAAACAATTCAATAAAGCTTTTGTGAAATGATTTTTCACTTATTAAAATTAAGAAAACAAAGGATTTTTAATTTGAAGAAGCTTATCAATATTGACCCACTAATACCAATGATCAAAGGAAAATAATAAATTTAATATTGAGGTAAAAGAGTTTTTTTTATCAAAAGGAATTTATTAAAATAAAATATTGAGCTTGGGATCAAATTCAACAGATATTTTGCTTTTATGGAATATTTCTGAAATCAATATTTGGAAAGCTAATGTGAGCCTTTGAGGTATATCCCTATATGCAAACAAGGTACCCAAAAAAACATAACCAATAATAGAATATTTATCAGTAATCAGAAATATTATAGATTGGTACTGAAAAATAAATCAAATATTACTTAAATTTCTCAGGTAAAAAACATATAATTTCTTGGAATTTCTCAAACCTCAATTGGGATATACTCTACAATAGTGACTAAATCATCTATGAAGTCTCATGATTAATGAATATAAGAACATCATTGAAAAATATGAATACTAAAAACATTAGAAAAAATACATATTCTTTAATCATAAGAATTTCCATAAGTGAAGGATTGGGATTAGTCCAATAGTTTTATTCAGAATTCAATTCATCATTTTGTCCAATTCCCTGAGATATACGTAAGACTTATTCTTGGATACCTGGATATTTTTACCTTTTAAGTATGTGAATGTTTTTGATAACTACAGAATTTTAATTGTAATGATGTAGCCTTTATTGTTCATATAGTGAGCTGGTATGAGGTAAGCTAATAAATCCTAAAAATGAAATTTCTATTATATTCTGCCATTCTAAAATGTATGACCCCAGAATTTATCAAGATCTGCTATTTCTAGTTATCCAATTGAGAATTTTATTCTTGAGGTGATCAAAAATGGATATATGCTTCAAAATCTGGCTCTAATATTTTACAAAGTAATAATGAGAGGGATTTTTTGAATAAAATTTTAAATAAATATTTTAATTCATTTTAGGAATTTTGAGTAGAAATTTTTGAGATAATTTAGCTTTTGAAAGAAAATAAAACATATATGGCTTTTGATTATTTACTTGAAATTAATATGATATACAATAAGAAAATATCAAGAGCTTATTATAAAATATCAGATGAGTTATGAATTTAAAGCTATGGTAGCTAAAGTGGCTTTAAGAGCCTTATTTTTGTACTATCCTTGAATAAAAGACCTGTTTTCTATTTTAATGAGTCAGTACTGGTTTATCAAAATCTAATAATCATAAAAATGAGTGATACGGAGATGAAAACGATATTATATCATTACACCAAAGAGATTTCTACAGCTTTAGATAAAGGGTGGACTCAATTATGAGGTGTTACAAAGAAACACTGGTAAATTTTATCTATCCTGGAGAATATACCCTTCTAAATCTACAAGTACCATAATTTTTACTAGGGGAAGATTTTTATCACAAAAAGGCCTATTATTCATTGTTTTCTCCCATGAATTCAAAGTATTATGAGAATTTATTATTGAATATTTACTGAAAGAATTCATATCAACATTTCTACTGATTAATCATGAAAATTGAGGTATAAAATTTGAAAATTCTATACCTTTTCTTATTCCTTCTTCATTTGAAAAAATCAGATTATCATCTTATAGAAATGTTTTATAATATAGCTAATTATTCTTTTTTATCTAAAGTATTTAAATCTTAAAAGTATCAAAAATATTTTTTGATGTTTTTAGTAGGTTTCTCACCTTCTTTCTATAATACTTAATAACATAATATTACTAGATAACTTTTTTTGACATAATGTTATTACTGATATTATCATTTAGTTACTATTATAGGAAAAAATACAAATTTCAAACTTATGAGTGCCTTTAAAAAACAGAAATTATTATTCAAGTATATAAATACTACATACATTGATAAAATTCAATAATTATTATAATTGGTTATTAATTTTAATATTTTATTATATTAATAGACATATTTATATGATCAATATAGCTCTTGATGCTTACAAATAGTAATAGAAGCTTGTGTATCATTTATTCAATGATTAAATCCATGGAACACACACACGAGACCCAAAAAAAAACAAAAAAACAAATAAAACCCAAAGAAAAACCAAAAACATACATAACCCAATTTCCCAAGGAAGGGTAACCAGATTCTAAATTGAGGTTTTCTTGGATCTTCAATTTTCTCATTTGTTATCAAAATTTATAAAAGAATAAACTGGCTTCCACCCCTAAAAAAAATAAATAACAACAAAATAATATATTAATTGTATTAAAATTAAATAGAATAAACATCATATGGTAATATAATACAACTAGATTATATTAAATAAATATTAAGATATCATGATACTAATTGGGGTTCCCAATCCTAATATCAACTAGCTTTCCTGTTATTTCCTATTTGGGAAAGAGCTGCAACTTTTCTTCACAAAACAGCAAATATTTCACAGAGGGCATGTGCACTTTCTGAACTGTATATGCCCAAAGATATCCCAATAAGATATTTCAAAAATTAACAAAATAATCAAAATGAAAAGTAAAGTAATTCAAAATACTAAAATATAAAGATTTAAGTTGAAAAATACAAACAAGTTTCAAGTGGCCCACTTTGATATCATTTTATTTATATAGTATAGTGGGACAAATTGATGTGCTCAAGCTTTCATGAAAGTTCTTTTTTGAACATTCTTAGGTGAAATTTATCTTTGTGTTTCAATAATTTTGAGGATAGCAAGAAATTTTCATTCCACCAGAGAAATCTCTGGAAAAATATTACCTCAAAACTTCCAGAAAAGGAAGATGTCAGTATCCTTGGGCTCAGGAGGTTCAGCCAAGTACCTCTTGAGTTTTTTTTCCAAAGTAATAATATTCTTCAAGAATGAGGGATATAACACATAAAATGAGGTGGTTTATTTCTCAATTATATAATCTTCCTGGGAAAAAATTATCAATATGAAATTTGTTGTTGCTTTTTTCTCAAACATAGCTTGAATTTTTTGTTCCAATTTTGAGTAATATATCATAAGAACATTTTTCTCATCCATAGAGCTCATATTGAAGAACAGATTACTGGTATCCTCCAAAGGAAAATATTCATTTAGTGTAAAATCTTGGAGATCATGGCAATTGATGAAATCTGGATTGGTCCCACATTTCAGTTCTCATATTTCTATTGAGCTAACCAAATGATGTATTAGCAAGCAAACTCTCTCTTGTGAGAACAAGGGTGTAGCTGACAAATTAATTTAATATGTAGGATTTAAAGTGGGAGAGCCTGGTTGATTTTTGAGAGTTTGATCCACAAGAAATTATTGTACAGCAGAAAATTTACCAAACCATGACAATATGGGTCCACATTTTTGGTGTGGGCTTCATTTTTACTCATAACCCATAAACCATCTAATGCATTAATAAAATCCCGTTTTTTACAAAAAACTTTGATTTTCCACCTTTTTTTTCAAAACCTATGGGTTTTTCTTTTTTAAATCATGTCTTTTTTAAAAAATTTAATTTAACACTTGATATTTTTTTCAAAAGTCAATCCATATTTTCACTAAAACTACCCATATAATACAGGGATCTTCTTTACAAAACCTAATTTTCTCTTCATAATCCTGTGTTGTATACTTTCTTCATGATTGATTTGCTTTCAATTTCTTTTCAGCTCAAATTAAACTAATTTTGGATAAATAGGAATTGGACCGTTTTGAGGCCAATCTCAAAGATTCAGACCAATAAATTGATACAAAATGTGAAAAAATTGCAAGAAAAGAAATAGAAGTTGGACTTACAGCTGAAGAAGAATGGTTGGATCACCAAGGAAATATTGTGGAGGAGCATTCAATTATTGGTAATCACATCAATAAATTGAATACCAGTCAACCAACCATTGAGCTTTCAAATAAGAAAACTCAAGCTGTAATAAATGAAATTCAGCAAGTAGAAGAACAAATCATTAGTAGGGCTTCAAAAAACCAAAAAATCCTGACTCATACAAATAAAATCCAAAGAACAAGAGAAAAAATTTAACCCATGTTTATACAGTGTTTCAGAAGATAAAAATCTTGTATTTGTATTGATATTTCAATTTATTTAGACTTATAAAGCTTCATAAATTCTATAAGTGTCTTCTTTGATTACTTATTGTTGTCTTTATATTATTTACTATGCTTATTTAGACTTATGGGGTCCGCAGAAAGACCACAAATTACTTTATTAATTTTTAATAAAAACGTTTTTATGGGAACTCAGGAGTTTGGGAGCCTATAGGTCTACTGTTGCAGAAAATCCTATTCTTTTGGGGTAAGTAATTGGGAAGTACCTTGAGGGTAAAATAAGAGTAAACCATTTTTAATTCCTGAACTATCCCATATCCAAGGGTGCTAAGTTATATGAGATTACCCTTTAGATATACTGATAATATACTCTCAATCAGTTAATGAAATAAATATCACGTATTATGAGAAAATTCAACTAGAGAAGAATATTCAGCAGTGCCTATCAGTATTTCCCTCAAAGAGTTTCACTAATTGATAAGGGTAGGATTTAATAATATAAAGAATATAAGCTTAAAATTTATGGATAATAGAATTTCAATGGTGTTTTAATTGAGATAATTAAATAGTTTTATTAATATAAATACATTTTCTTGAGCAATTTAAAGCATATATGGGATTTTTAATAGACCTATGAACGTTTCCAATAGCTATTATAATATAATATTATAATAGTAATATTCATATATAATATTAATAAGATAATATAAGTATAAATATAGATATAATAATATATCCATAAGAATTTGAGCTTAGGGATAAGGGTAATATAATAACATAAGGTTTTTTTTTCTACAATAAAGGATTCTAAGGAATTTTACCAACAGCACCATTGATAATATATTCAAACACTCATTCAGAAATACTATAATGGTAGGACTATTCAATAAATATTAAAGCCTTTCATTAATATTATCAATATCTCTCATTAATAGCTCATAATATAGGACTTTTGTAAGAGACCAAGCATGGCTACCAATATTTCAAATATAACAATAGAATATCCTGCTAGAGAAGTGATTGTTTGATTCTCAGGAATTATATCTTAATCAGAAGCATGAGGGGAAATTAGAGAGAGAACCTCTATTTATACCCTTTGGGGCCTCCATAGAGCCTTCCAAAAATAAGGGACTTCCAATTTTTACAAGTTTGATTCATTTTAGCCGGTGAGTTATTTTTGTTGTGGTGTTTTCTGAGATATCATATTGAGCCATAAGATTATTTGTATTTCTGACCAATGAGATTTAGCCATGATTTCAATTGGTAATTCTGAATATGCACTTTGAATCAAATTCAATTACTAACAATAAGATGCTCAGTTGGTTTCTTTGAGTTAAATTGAATTATTCATTATTTGGTACTATGGATTTGTATTTTAATTATGTCTTAATGTATGGCTGAGATTGAATATGCATGTTTATAAGAGCCTTCCCTCATTAATGTATAATAATTTTCTTCATATGGGTGATTATGGTATTATAAATTAAGGGTAATTTTAAGAATAAGTGTTAAGTCATGGTGTAAATTTACATTATTACAGATGAATATTCATATTGGTGATACCTTCCATAGGGATATGTTTAAAGTGAGTTTTTTGGGAAAGAAATTGATCCTTTGTTTTCTAAATCCATGATATTTTTGGAATTTTTTTTCACATTACTTTGACCCAATATATACCCCTAGGTTAAGTTTTGTGTAGAGCTTAATTATGAAATAACTTAATACTGTTAAGCTTAGGGGTAATATTTCAAAATAAGTCTCTTATTGCTTATTTTTTTAGTTATTAAATTTGTTTTCTCCTTCTTTTTCTTTGCTATATATTATTTTATCCAACTTATTATCATCTATTAATACTATCATTTTACCAAAATGGACTTGAACCTTGAAGAAAAGGCATATAATACCACGCTGTATTCCTGAACTGGAACCCTCTATATAATATTGAATTATTTTATCTATCATCATCTTATAGATGTATATTTTCATCATATATATAGCTCAATAATCATATAACATAATATGAAACATGGATATATCTTACTAATGCACTAAAAAATAATGTCACATTTATTTCATAAAAGAACTATTGAATTCAGCATAAAATTATATAATATTCTAATCTGAAGGTGTATCATCAACTTAAACTAGAAACATTGAAATATTATTCCAAAGAAATAATTTATCTATATCATTCAACAAATGAAAATATAAAAAGAAAGAAGAAAAAATATAAATATAAATATAAATGATAGTGATAATATATATTCCTCATTCAAAGAAAATAAGAGTTGAATGGTTTTCAAGATCTGGGCGGAGCTTGCAAAAATGGTCTGTATGTATCAAAAAAGACATATACACTGAGAATATAAGATCAGAAATATTCTTATTAGGGGAAATTACTCTGAGCTGATCAGAGATATAGCCTTGGCGACTCCTACTATATAGTGTCAGTCCATCAAAAAAATCAAATTTCATTCCAAGTGTGGATGTGATTGGAAAATAAAAGATTATTCAACTTTCAAAAATATTCAAAAAGCAAAATGAATCACAGAAATTAACAAGGAGAGGGGTCTTACCCCTCAGTTCCAAAAAAAAGAACATTATTTATAAAGACAAAATAAAAAAATAAAGCTGGAAACCTCAAAGAAATGAAAACTATAATAATAGATTAAAAAATGAAAAACATTTATGGATTAATTTCCCAAATTTACTTTGGAGCCAGAATGTATGATGTCAAAATCATCAGTATGGAATTGATTCTCAAAAATTGAAGGCATATTCAATAAATTATTCATAGCTTTTTATTTCAATTTGGAATCTTGGAAGTGTTTTTCATAGGTCCATGAAAGAAAATTGTGTGAATTGCAACTTCTAAAGTGGCACACCTGAGGGTTGTGATCATATAGTTTATTAATCCCAGAATTGAGTAATGATCTTGAATGAAATCAATATAGTTGAAAGAATTGGAGAGGTAAATCTTTAAAATAATTCAAGTAGCATCCTCATAAAAATGCTATTAATATTTTCAAGAATAATCAATTGAATATTGAATGACTGAAAGTTTCAATGTAAAAAACATTAAATAATTAATATTAATATCCAGGAAAATGATACATAATAACAAAACCAAATAGTTTATCAAATGTCTTAATTATATGGAAAAAAATTCAACCTCACTTTAAACTCAAAATGGGAATTAATAAGAGATTATTACATTACCCTTGGAAAAAGTGAGATTGAATACCAGGAGATCCCCAGAATAAAAATGAGCTTCTCCCTTTTGAAGAAGTGAAAAGGGTTCTGATTTTCCTTGTATGATGTAGAAAGGAAGGATTAGTTATACCTCACATATAACTGTTCCAGAAACCTGAGTTTTAGGGTCCTGTATGACCTAAACCTTCAACATTGATTAAATTGACAGAAGAATATAATCGAATTAAACTTTGATTTAATTTACAAAATGTTAAAAAAAATAAAAGGAAAAAGGTAATAATATCATATTAATGTGAAAATAAGTAGCTAGAAAACAAATTAAAAAAAATCATCATTATCATTAAAAGAAATTATCCAAAAATTAAAAAAGGATCAGTCTAAAAAATAATTAATGAAGGATTTCATGTTAGTTAAATTTCAAAATAATTTATCAAAACATCTTGCAAAAAAATATTTTAGTATCAAAGAAAGTTAACTCAGTGAATGAGCCTATTCCACACATCATAAAGTATCCTTTCATAAATACCCCACTATGAAGAGATACTTATTTTAAGCTAATATCACCAAGCCTACCCAGATTTATTTTCACATCAAAAGTAAAACAAAAAAATTAATTCATAAAATTTAGACCACCTGCATGGTTTTCATAAGATAAAGGGTATGCTTATTAGTGTAATTTTGTCAAGATAAAACTCAATCTAATTAATTGCAGAGGAAATAGCTTTACTCAAACATTCCCATGGGAAGCCCTAAAAAATACAAGTAATACCATATACAGCTTGAAAAAAGAAGCCAATACCAATACCAATACAAAACTCAATTTTACCAGATTTTTTTGAATTATTTAGGGAAATATTAGAACAGTTCTGTATGAGTAGTTCACTTCTACCTACACAGGCTCAGTATTTTGTGCTGAAAAGTCAAATGGAAAAAATTTAGAAATTTCCATGATTTTCAAGGACTTAATAGGGTTAAAATTAAAGAGGTGGGACTACCATCACATATTTAGGAAGCCATAATTTACTTTTTGGGACAATCTTGCTATGTACTTGGTCATAGAATGAGAGCAGATGATGATAGAAAATTTGATATTTATGCAAGACCTCTCATTAAATTTTGATAACAAATTGGAAGAATACAGCTAATAATATCACTACAAGGATAAAGAAGTTCTGTAGCAGTTGATCAAGCTCAAATTACTTATATACTTTGAGAATACGTAACAGAGATTATAGAAGATTTTATTGAGGATGGTGGAATAAAAGCTCCAGGATAAACCTAAAATAATGACACTCCGAAAAGAAATTATTTAATAAGAATATCTATTTGGTAATATGCAGTTGAATTAGAGAAAATCTCATTTATAATTGAAGATGCAGGAATTACTATATCAGGTATAAAATTTACACTCTTTGTGTTAGAGCTAGATATAGTAGAACATTTAGATTCTTTAAATTATTGGAAAATTTAAAAACAGAAGGGGAATGAAACACAGAACTGGCCAAAGCCACTCATAAAAGGAATTAAGAAGATTTTTGGACCTCTGTGTATAATTTAGAATATTCATTCAAAATATCTCTTGGATCTCATAAGCACTGAGAAGATTAGCTAGAGATGATCTATAATATGAATTTGGTGTTCAACTTGATGAATAATTCCATTTTGAGGAGAAATTCAAGGGAAGAAATAAAATTCAGAAATCTTCAATATGGAAAAGGAGAAGTGGAGGTCAAATTGGAATTATATTTACAGTGTATAGCTGCAGGAGCATTACTTACTCAAGGAGATAAAGATAGAAAGGATATACCAGTTATTTATTAGTCGATCACATCCTGAAAATTGGAATCAAATTACTTACAGAAAAAATATAAATCTATTTGTGGTGACCAAGATGCTCAGTAAGCATCAAAGAGTGCTCTGGGGAAAGAATTTTGAGCTACAATTCAATTCAAAGATCCTTAATTTTAATGATGGTCTCACTTTTTTTTCAACATTCCCCAATTTCCAGATGGGTTTCTTTTATTCAACCATTTACTTTGAATTTGCTACACAAGCCAGGAAAGATGTTCACAATGCCGGAAAGACTCTCAAAAAGACCTCAGTAAGTAGAAGATGAAGAAAAAGAAATATTTGATTTTGATGAAGAAGGGATTATAAAGCCATACCCAGAACTTGGAGTGAAGCATGATAAGATTATAAGCTTGTAAGTAAGATGATTACTAGGAAAGAAGGAAGCTTCTTGGAAAATAATAGATGAATATTTTAAGAAATTGAGAAGAACCCTTTGTAGTAAATATGAGGATCTCAGGAAAATTAAAAGAAGATCACAAAATTTTGTTTTGGATGAAGTAAAACTTAATTGAAAGGGATGAACCAGAATCCCAAATAGTATTATGAAGTCAAAATAACCAAGAAAATTTACAAATCCTTAATTACCTGAGTAAATGGGACACAGAAGAAAAAAGTGCAACCTTTAGAAGAGTAAAAGGAAAATTATTGTGGGAATTAATCAAAATAGTAGCTAAACAAATGGGTAAGATCATGAAAAACTTTTTAAATAGAATTCATTATCAAAAAAAAGGGAAAACTCTCATTAAACTTGAAATAATTTGAAAGAGCTATAATTGATTTAGGAAATGTTAAAGAAGAAAGATGGAAGTATTTAGTATCCAACAGGAATTTTTTCTCAGCATGGAAAGTGACAGTTTTACTAGTAAGTCTTACCAAAAGATTAATTTTGGAATGTTCTAAATATGTATCTATTTTGGGTAATAGAGCTTCAACAGGTTTCACAGCAGATGATAGAATTTAGTTTGTAAGACAACTATAAGAATTGGTACAGCGAAAGGTTTCAAATGTGTTGCTCAAAACTCCCTATTCCCTTGATTATGAAGTAATTTTATGAATAGGAATTAAACATCTGAGGGATGCCTTAGTCAAACTGTAGAGATAAAATTCGTCCAAATGGAAATGATGACTTCCTTTATTCACATTGGATGATAAAGTTTTAACAAAATATAAATGCTGCTTCTTCACCCTTTGAGCTGAAATTTGGTCTTTAAACAGTATTGTCAGGCTGAGTCTATGTTGAAGAGGTAATAAGGCTATTTACAACTAAAACTATGACTGTGACACGGTAAAAAATAGATTTTTAAACATAAAAGGTTGATAAAAGATGATTGAATTGGGATTTTAAGGGCTTTACTATGGAAATATAGTGGTGGTGAGCGCTGCTGAAAGCCCTGGGTGCAGTTTTATCTGTTGGGTTACAATAACAAAGACTACAATAATTAAGTTTATAATTATACCTGATTATTAGCCAAGAGTAAAACTGTTTTTGACAGTTTACTACGTAGGTTATTCAAGAGCAGGATGAGGAAAGGTTTTTGGCTGTGAAAAGCCCTCCTTTTATCCTGAAATTGAGGTGGAAAGGCTGCTAGACCTTTCCACATAGAGGAAGTGAAGATTTTTCACTCTCTATGACAGGCTTGTGGTTTGCAAACAGCCTGTATACTCTGTATTGGGCTCAGATGTGGTTTTGAAACCACATCTGGGCGGATTTCACCAATACAGGGTGAAAATTTTCATCTGGGGACCTCACAGCCTGATTCTGACGTGTATGACGCGTAGAATGCTGTACAGAAACTGTATGGGACCCCAGTATTGACTGACATATGAGGTATTGAAGTAAAAACATGCTTCTTTGTCTATTTGACACCTCATATTCATGGTTATGGGATATTATCCCATGGTAAGGCTGTATCTGACAGCAGGTGGGATTTTAACCTTAAAATGGTCATAACTCTGTCAGTTTTTGAGATATCAAGCTCAAAGTTGGTTCATTGAATAGCTCTGTATGAGCTCTACACAATGGTACCCAACTTGACATGGCTATCATTAAATATGACAAAGTTATCCCATGTACAAGTATTTTTGTACATTGGCGTGGTCTGGGCAAAAGCTGTATTAAGCTTGTTTGGCCAATAACTTCTGTTGTAGTTGAGCTATGAGGAAATGGATGGCACCATCAGATAGCCCTGATTGTGCTCTTTCCAAAAAAAACCCACTTTAGGTATCTCACACTAAAACTGTAAAAGTTAGATGAGAGGTGAATGTTTTGTTCACCCTTATTTGGTCTGAATTTGACCATAACTCAAGTAATACTGGTGCTAGCTCAGTTTGGCTAGCACCATTAGATAGCCCTGGCTTAGAGCTTCATTTTGAATACCCATTTGATGGGGTTAAGCCTCTCCTTCTAGATTTTAGATGAGAGGTGAAAATTAAGGTTTATGCTCAGCAATAACTTTGAGCAGGAATAACTTTGTTATTTCTTGTCCTATGGTGATGGGACTTATATTTTCAGAAAGAGGTGAGTTTTCCTCTTTCTTTTGATAACTTTTGAGCTAATTTGGCTCAGCTCCATGTTTTGGTGGTATTTTGGCTATACCATTGGTTTATGGTATTTTAGCTGTCATGCTTGTGCTCTGGTTTTGAGTCACAGGCTGACATACCCTCCCTCTAAAAAAAGGCTCATCATTGATGAGACTGTTCAGTCCTCCTAGAGGCTCTGAATCTCCTTAAATGAAGGTTCCCATCTGGTATGGCATCCTCTGCCAACCATTTGTCTTTGTCAGCTGTCTGGTTCTTGAATCTGACTAGATATTGTCTCTGATCCTTCCCATTAAGTCTGATTTTTCTGGCCCTGATGATTTTACTCACAGGTCCAGGAGAGTCTTCTACTTCCACTATTTCTGGTGGAGTGATGTTTTTCTTCCTGGAGGGGAATTTATCCTCCTCTGTTTGGAAGTATGGTTTGACCAGGCTTACTGGAAAGACTGGGTGTTTCCTAGAAAACTCCTCAGTGAGCTTGACCTCTACTGCATTCTTCCCTATCAACTTAATGATAGTGAAGGGCCCTACAAATGAGTCTCTCATCTTCTTGGGCCTTTTGAGATTGTTAAAGTTCAGTGTAGACACTAACACCTGGTCCCCTTCCTTGAAGTCAGGTTCCATATGTGATTTGTCCCACCTCTGCTTGTTATACTCTTTGGCCTCAGCTATGCATTTAGCAGCAGTATCACAGGCTTTCTTCCACATATCATGGAAGTCTTTGGATGTGGGGTGGATGGTCAGAAGATTTTTCTTCAAGTGATCCACAGGTAACAGGGGATTCCACCCTTTCTCTACCAGTGCAGGTGTTTTTCCTGTGGTAGAGTGCTGGCTTGTATTATAAGCCAGTTGGACTGCTGGTAAGAGGGCGACCCAATCATGGGTGTATCCCTCATGGTCCTTGTATTCCATGCCATAGGCACAGAACCTCCTGAGGATGTCCTCCATTGTTTGGATCATCCTCTCAGCTAGGCCATCTGTTTGTGGATGGTAAGCTGTGGAAAAAGCAAGCTTGGTGCCAAGCATGTCATATAAATTGGTCCAAAATTCAGATGTGAATTTTGGGTCCCTGTCACTAATTATGATCTTAGGGACTCCACAGGTGGATATGATGTTATTCCAAAATGACAGAGCAGTTTCCATGGCTGTGTCCTCTTTATGGCATGGTAGACATCTCATGCTCTTGCTGAACATATCAACTATGATTAAGCAGGCATTGTAGTTTTCTTTGCCTCCTGGGACAAGTCCTGTGACCCAGTCCATGTTGATGGTTTCCCATGGGTGTTTGGGTTTTTCTATGTGTTGAAGCAACCCATATTTCTTCCCATGCTTTCTATTTGCCTTTTGGCATCTTTCACAAGTGTTGATGTATTCACTCAACTCTTGCTCCCACTTGGGCCACCAAGCTGTGCTTTCTACCCTCTCTTTAGTCCTGTCCTCACTCATGTGTCCCATGTAGGGGCAGTCATGGCATTCCTGCAGGATTAAAGAGATGTGGTCTCTGTCTATCACTGTGAGTGCACTGGTGTGCTTTTCTCTGTGATAAATCAGGCCATCTATAAGGAAGAATTTATTGTCCTTATAGGCCCTCAACCAGGGTTCCTCCAGCTGGGTTTCCAGTTCTGGGATCCTGTATTTTTGTTGAAGGAGTTGGAGTAGTATGCTACACTGTTTGTGTTTAGCATATGATTTCAGTACTGCATTGAAAAATTCATTGTGCAGTTCTGAGGAACTTATTCCCAGTATGGGGGTTTCTGTCCCTTCTGAATCAGTGTTTCCACTGTCAAGGGTACCAATCCCTGGTGCCCATTCAGAGAATCTGAAGTTCTTCTTCCTATTTATTTCCATAAAATGGATAGGAATTTTTGCAGCAACTTCAGGGTCATAAGCTGGATTGCTTTTGACATTGTCCAGTGGCCATCTGCTAAGGCCATCTGCATTGGTATGGCTTTTACCTTCTTTGTATATGATGGTCATGTTCCCTCTATACTCCTGGATGGCTATTTGCCATCTCAGCATGTGTCTATTAGTAGTCTTCATGTTTAGTAAAGACTTCAAGGCTGTGCAGTCTGTGTAGACTTCAAAGACTGCACCCTCCAAATAATAATGGAGTTTTTCTAGAGCCCAGACTAGAAATAGACATTCTGTCTGGGTGGCCCCATACCTGGCTCCTGAATCTTTCAGCTGCCTGGAGATGTAACATATTACACCTTCTCTTGGTTCACCATCCACAATTTGTCTTTGGTGAAGGGCTGCTCCCAAGCCTTGGCTGCATGCTGCATCTATATATAACTTGAATGGTAGTTCAAAGTCAGGCAAGATGAGCACAGGTGCATTTGTGAGTTCATATTTGATCCTCTCATATGCATCCCTCCTTTCCGTGGTTATTTCAAAAACTACATCCTTTGAGCATAACTTGTATAAACTACTAGTTATGTGGGCAAAGCTTTTGATGTGGTTTCTATAGTAGCTAGCAAATCCAAGGAAAGATTGCATCTCTTTGATGTTCTTTGGTACTGGCTTTTGCAGTACTGCTGCTACTTTGTTCTGGTCAATTGCCAGACTAAGGCCTGAGACTTTGTGTCCTAGAGCTAGTAGCTCTTGTTGGCCAAAGTTACACTTTCTAAGTGAAATTTTCAGATTGATGGGTGTACATTTACTTAGAACTCTGTCTATGTATTGTACATGGTCTTCCCATGTCTCTGAGTATATAATGATATCATCAATATATACTACCATCCAGCCTTCCATTATTTCTTCTTGAAATATGGTGTCCATCATCCTTTGGAAGTGGGCTGGTGCATTCTTGATGCCAAATGGCATCCTGGTGTACTCATATATGCCCATATGGCATATTATTCTGAGCAACTTCATGGAGTTTGGTTTAACTCCATTTTGGTGGAAGCCTTTCATACAATCCATCTTGGTTATGTATTTGGCTTTGGCCAGTTTATCCAAGGCATGAGGTATCCTTGGTATAGGGTACCTGTCTGCTTTTGTGTAGTTATTCAGGGCTCTGAAGTCTCCACACAATCTAGACTTGCCATCATGCCAGGTGATCAGGACAGGAGTGGTGATTTCCACTATTTCATTATGTCCAATCTTCCTGATGACATCCATGTCCAGGAGTTCATTGATGTGTTTTTCAATTTCTTTCCTGGTTTCCAGACTTGCTGGATAAGGAGGTCTCCTCAGCATGGGTGGATAGGGTCTTTCCACATCCAGATATAGTTCTATATCATGGCCTTTAATCTTGCCTAGTGGTTCTTCACCAATGGCAAATGCTGGTCTGTTTTTCCTCAGCATCTTCAGTAAACTTAGTTTTTGTTTACTGGTGAGGGTAGTGCTAAACTGTCCCTCCTTGAATTCCTTCAAGAGCTCTTCTAGTGGATCCTGTGAAGATATGTGGTATATATCAAGTGAAAATTTCTTTTCCTTGTTGGTACCAATGGTAATGTGCCTGTTTTTACTGTTGTAAATATCTATGCCATACATCCTCTGGTAATCTGTTCCCAGTAAAAACCCTTGGATGTGGGCATTTTCAAGCACTACAAACTCTGGGTTGAGTCTGATATTACCCTTCCTGTGGGGTATAATTATCTCTTTGATAATTGTCCCAATGGCAGTCATCTTCCCTGACGCACTTTTGAAGTTCTTTGCCTTAGTGGGCAAGAGCTGTTTTTCCCAGTTAGGGAAATGGTTATCCAGATAATTTCTGGCCACTATGGAGCAATGTGCTCCACTGTCAATGATCAGTGGGTGCTGAGCATTGTCAATACATACAGTCATTTTTGTGGCTGTTCCATGTATATATGCCATTCCTTTGGTTGGTGTAACCAGGAATGTCTGTGCATCTTGTGTGTGTTTGCACAAGTTCTTGTTGGCAGTGTCCTGTGGCATGCCTGCTTCTAACTGTATATCCTGGATTTCCAGTGGGGTTTCCTCTTGGTATTCCACTAGAAATTCCTCTCTTGGGTCTTGATCATCATCAGATGGTTCTCTGATGGCATCTCCCATAGAGTCTGATTCAGAATCCTCTGTTGGAGGTTCTTCTTCAGGGACTTTTTCTATAGCATAGACTTTTTTCTTTGCTTTTGGACAGTTGTTGGCATAGTGGTCTGTTGAACCACAATTGTGACAAGAATTCTTCTTCTTTGCCACTTCTGCCACTCTTTCTCTGGGTTTGTCTTTAAGCTCCACCCTGAAAGGTTGTTTCTCTTTGAAACTACTGCTTCTATATGGAGTGAATTTCCCTATATTAGTCCTTTTCCTTATGTCTTGTAAGGTATTGGCTATGTCATCTAGAGTGCAATTTTGGTTGCATCTGCATTTCACTGCATGCTCTAATTCTCCTGACAGTTGTGTCAGAAGTTTGTGATTCCTCATCTGGATGTTCATCTGAGGATCAATGGCTTTAAGTCTTTTAGACTGTCTGAGACACCACTCATATGGATCTTTGTCCACAGAGTATTTGTCATTTTCAAATGACATGGTTTTTTTCCATATCCAAGTTCCATTACTGTACTTTTGGATTATTTGACTCTTCCACCATGGCCAGTTTCTTCTGCCATGGATTTCTTTCATTTCTGTGTACCATATACTTGCATGACCTTTAAATGCAGTATTCAGTCTAGCAATAATCCAGTAGTCTGGTATGCTGGGTACATCAATGAAGAGTCCATCAATATAATCTATGAGTTCCATATGATCATATTCTCCTGATCCAGAGAATTTGGGCCAGTTTGAGGCTTCAGGAAGCTGTTTCAAGGCTTCCTTCTCTGAATAAGACATGCCATCTCCATCCTGGTATTGTGATGGAGATCTTGCCTTATTCAACAACATGGCATCTGGTTTGATGTCATCTGGTTGATATGGATTCTCCATAGCTTGGCCTTGTGGTTGGGGCTTCAAGCTATGATAGGCATGAAACAATTTGTTAATGTCTTGATCCAGACACTCCCTGTCCCTTGTGCTGTGGTGTTGTTCTTCAAAGACTTGGTTCAGTCTTTTGTTGGATTCTTCAGAGGCTTTGCTCAGTTGAGCATATCCTTCTTGAAGATTCTTAACTATTTGTTCCAAGGAGGCTTGAGTTTGTCTCATCCTCTCTTGGCTAGCTTTAATTTATGCAAATTGCTTTGCAGATTGTTCAGCATATTGGGACACTTGTAACCACAGTGTATCACTGTTGATGTTACTCTCAGATGTGACAATGTTATTTTCAGTCTGAGTGGGGGTAATGTTTCTATTACTAGGACTACTGATTCTAGAGTGGTTTACAACTACTTCTGGTTCTTGTGTACTTCCTTTACCAAATCCAACAGCTTCTGGATCATGGGGTCTGACTCTTTCCTCCTCTGGTTGAAGGAGGTTTTGTTCTTGCCCTTGTTTCCTTGTCTTCTCCTGGAAACTTCCTGGAATTGTGAAGAATGGTGACTCTTGGCCACTGATCTGCTGGTTTCTGAATGGTGTGAAGCCACTGGAGAGTTGATTTGGCCTGCTCCTTGTGAACCTGAAGGAATCTGAGTAGGCCCTGTCTGGGTCAACTGTTCTTCTATAGCTAGGATAGTGGCTTGATTTTCCCTTATCCTCTGTGCCCTTGCCTCCAGGAGTCTGTGCTGCCTGGTAGGATTCCAACCCTTGGTGATTACCATAAGGTCTTTGAAGTCTATCTCTTTGAGACAGATCTTCTGGCAACTTGATCCCAGTTCTGCCCAGTGAGTTGCTAGGTTGAACCTCTTGTTGTCCATTCTCCATTGAAATAAATCTTTGAGGAGTTGGTGGATCTGAAGAACTTGATCTATATCCTTCCAGTCCTCTGGTTTGAGGTTTCTGTTGAATTGGAGTGTGAATGGCAAGGTTGATATTATCTCCCTCATTGTTTTGCCATCCACCACTGTGTCCAGGGTGTCCTCTTTCAGGTCTTCTGGTTCTGGACAATCCTCCTCTATCCTCTGGCTGGTTCCTTTGGAAGCCAAGGTCTCTGAGGTATACAGGGGACATATCAGTGTTTGCAAGCAGTCAAAAACTTTATGTTCCTAGGGTATTTACCTTTTACTGTGCCTTGTACAAATTTACTGTCTGCTGACTTGGGCAGTTTGCCTGTGGAAGTTACAACTGGGTTAATAATTGTAATCTTTCCTGTACAAGTGGTTAAGGTTGGTTTACCTTGTATGGATGCAGAGTTTTGTGGTTTTCTACTTCTCTGAGTGGCTATTAGTGTCCACTTCTTGGCTGTGATGAGACCTTCACTGTGCCTCTTTCCTTTGCCCTTGCTGCCCTCTGGTTCTGAGGGTGTCACTGGTGTGTTGGCCTGTGACTGGGTCTCAAGTGGGATGTAATTTTCTTCCACTGAAATCAAGGCAGAAAAGGGAGGACTTATGTCAGTTAAGACTTCTTAAAAATGCTGGTTTTGCACGTCTAAGATTGGCCTCTGGGCTTGTATGTTACTACAATGTGCCCTGTATAGTGACAGTGTAATTGAATCAACAATTCCACGTCAGAATTACAGCTTTTGGTACCCTGTCACACTGTTTGTGTGCCAGTATCCCACAGATACACTTGTGGTTTTCAAGTGTATTCTGTACAAGTGGTTTTTGTATAAGTGTTATTGAGTTAACAATACACTTAATCCACGCCTCAACTGATGGTTTTTCAGTCAGAGGTGTCCTTATTCAGTCAAGAATACAGGACTTATTGATGGCTTATGTGTTTTTATATACAAAACACGCCAAAAATAGTTATATTCAGTGGGTATTAGCCACGTGAAAAATACTCTTATAATATGAGTATATATATAAAGAAAGATAAATATATATAAAATATATTTTTAAATAGAGAAATTACGCCTAAAAAAAGATAAAACACTGGTTAATAAGTCATAAAGAGAGAAAAGACTTACTTATAAGGTCCAAAAAAAGATTTAAAACACAGCCAGGCCCCCAAAATGTCAGGCTGAGTCTATGTTGAAGAGGTAATAAGGCTATTTACAACTAAAACTATGACTGTGACACGGTAAAAAATAGATTTTTAAAGATAAAAGGTTGATAAAAGATGATTGAATTGGGATTTTAAGGGCTTTACTATGGAAATATAGTGGTGGTGAGCGCTGCTGAAAGCCCTGGGTGCAGTTTTATCTGTTGGGTTACAATAACAAAGACTACAATAATTAAGTTTATAATTATACCTGATTATTAACCAAGAGTAAAACTGTTTTTGACAGTTTACTACGTAGGTTATTCAAGAGCAGGATGAGGAAAGGTTTTTGGCTGTGAAAAGCCCTCCTTTTATCCTGAAATTGAGGTGGAAAGGCTGCTAGACCTTTCCACATAGAGGAAGTGAAGATTTTTCACTCTCTATGACAGGCTTGTGGTTTGCAAACAGCCTGTATACTCTGTATTGGGCTCAGATGTGGTTTTGAAACCACATCTGGGCGGATTTCACCAATACAGGGTGAAAATTTTCATCTGGGGACCTCACAGCCTGATTCTGACGTGTATGACGCGTAGAATGCTGTACAGAAACTGTATGGGACCCCAGTATTGACTGACATATGAGGTATTGAAGTAAAAACATGCTTCTTTGTCTATTTGACACCTCATATTCATGGTTATGGGATATTATCCCATGGTAAGGCTGTATCTGACAGCAGGTGGGATTTTGACCTTAAAATGGTCATACCTCTGTCAGTTTTTGAGATATCAAGCTCAAAGTTGGTTCATTGAATAGCTCTGTATGAGCTCTACACAATGGTACCCAACTTGACATGGCTATCATTAAATATGACAAAGTTATCCCATGTACAAGTATTTTTGTACATTGGCGTGGTCTGGGCAAAAGCTGTATTAAGCTTGTTTGGCCAATAACTTCTGTTGTAGTTGAGCTATGAGGAAATGGATGGCACCATCAGATAGCCCTGATTGTGCTCTTTCCAAAAAAAACCCACTTTAGGTATCTCACACTAAAACTGTAAAAGTTAGATGAGAGGTGAATGTTTTGTTCACCCTTATTTGGTCTGAATTTGACCATAACTCAAGTAATACTGGTGCTAGCTCAGTTTGGCTAGCACCATTAGATAGCCCTGGCTTAGAGCTTCATTTTGAATACCCATTTGATGGGGTTAAGCCTCTCCTTCTAGATTTTAGATGAGAGGTGAAAATTAAGGTTTATGCTCAGCAATAACTTTGAGCAGGAATAACTTTGTTATTTCTTGTCCTATGGTGATGGGACTTATATTTTCAGAAAAAGGTGAGTTTTCCTCTTTCTTCTGATACCTTTTGAGCTAATTTGGCCCAGTTCCATGTTTTGGTGGTATTTTGGCTATACCATTGGTTTATGGTATTTTAGCTGTCATGCTTGTGCTCTGGTTTTGAGTCACAGGCTGACAAGTATTATCAATGGAAATAGAATCAAAAATTTACGTAGAAATGGAGTTTAATAATATATAATTAAAAAATAATTATTAAAATTGAGAGCTACTCAATTTTTTGAAAAGTAAAAATTAGGAAAAAAGGAAATAGAAAATTAAATAAATTATTGGAACAAGAGGGTATCACATCACACTAGAGAGCCACTGAAAACAGGGTAAGTTGCGCTTGTTTTTTGTATAAAGCTAAAGTATCAAGGGGAATTAGAACTTAAAAAAAGTCTTAATGGGAAATACAGGGTTATAAGACAGATAAGGTAGGTTACAAATGATCTTGGAGAATCAGATTGAAAAAATTGATTTAAAATACTTTCAGAAAGTAAGATAAAAGGATTTTATTCAATATTTAAAACAAAAGAATCGTACTAAGACTTAGAAGAGAATGAAGAATGTGAGGGTGAATTTTGTCAAGATGAGCTCTCAGAAGGCTATTTGAATTAATAATAGAAAGAAAACTATAGAAAGAAGAAAAAATAATAATCATACTAAAAATAAAGATCTCAAAATAATAAAAACATAAAAAGTAAATCCATAGATTAATAAAATGATAAAAATAATAAACAATAATAATAATAATAATAATAATAATAATAATAATAATAATAATAATAATAATAATAATAATAATAATAATAATAATAATAAGAGGAGTCTAAGAATTCAAATGAAATTTCATATTTAATTCTGGAATCAGAATTTAATGTAGAGGGTTATGTGGTATTCCATAGCTTTAGTGGAAAGGCTCCAGTTTAATCTGGTGGGATAGAAATGATAATATAAATTAATCATGACCAATTATATGACCCTCATATCAACTCTAAATTAATTTATGAGCTCATCTTACCCTTAAATTTCTAGCTTTTCCTTAATAGTATTACTCCATGAACCTTGAATTTGAGATAATTAATAAAATAATCACAGTATTAAGAGTGACTTTAGAAAATACATCAATTATAAAACCAAATATCCCAAGAATAAATAAAAATAATTTAATTCTCGATGAGAAGAATTAAAGAAAACTTCATTCATTAAAAACACAAGATTCAATATTACCATTTTTATCATAGTTATTTTTTGTTGATAGACTTATGGGGAGCTATGAATCAATATCCCTAATTAAAATAGCCAAAAAATTGAATAATTCATTTATTATTTAATTAAGAGGGGGTTTTTCAGTATACTTAGAGGGGAATCTAAAAAACCTCCAAATAAATGGTTATTGGCCAATCACAAAATTCAAAACATACTCACCACTGATTTTCACCTCAAGGTACTTCTTATTATTTTTTCCACAACTTGTATTTGAGAGTTTTAGGGGAGTTTTACAAAATTCAGATAAATATTGAGAAATTAAAATAAACATTAATGTGACTTATTAGTTGGCTTTACTCTTTGAGATATTTTATTGCTAATTCCAAAGGATGAAGGATGCTGAATATTAACTTATAATATTTTTTTTGTAGCATCTAAGGGAAAAATAGAGGGAACGGAAGCATACCTCAACAAGCAAACCTTTTCCAATTGAAGAAGATTACTTTAATATATGTTTATAGAGTTTTTTTTATTAGAATAAGTTATGTTCTAAGGTTTTATTATGCTTATGTGATGATCAAACCATTTATTTAAATCTATATCTATAGCTTCAATCTGCTGACCTCATATGCTTAGAAAATGATCAGGTTTAATTAATCCTTGTAGCTTGAGCCTTAAGGAGCCCAGCTCAAGAAATATAGGTTTTTCATTATCACTTTAAGCCTAATCATAGATCATTTTTTTCAATTAAAAGTATCATTTAATACCTCAACTTTGATCATCAATCACCATGAGCGAAGTGGCTACACCTTACAGCAGGTGTTGAACTTGAAAATAATATTTGAGCTGTATTAGACTTAGCTTTGACCCTTCCTCTGAATTAGGTTGAACCCAAGGATTAATTTCTGGTAATATTTCAGGTTATTCCAAGCCACTGGAATATTAAACAATGTCTAATATTTCTATTGTTTTTCAGTTTGATAGGATACGCTCACTGTATATTATATGAAAGCTCCTCCCCTTTCAATTGTGATATTCATAAGAATAATATTTACTATGATAATTTTACTTGAAAGCTATACTCTTAGCTTAAATAATTCTACCTCTCATTTAAAGATAATAATGAAACAAATACAGGTTTTAAAAATATATTACTACCTTCTATCACTTTGTATAATAATTTTAATTTATGGAAATACTACTACTAATTGCTTATTTAAGAGGTGGTATAAAAGATCCTTTATCTTTAATTAAATCAATAAATCAAAGAAATGAATCATTTGAGCATGTTTATGACTTTGATATTCACATTTATTTAATATCAGAGGTAAGCTTCAAAGATAATAAGAAAACTATGCTTATACATCTATTTCAAAAAGAAAAAATTCAAAACTTAGATTTTTTCTTCATGTATTAGGGTTTTCAAAGTTTCATAATTATTCTGATTGTTTTTTCTTTCTATAGCACCTTATTTGAATTATTATCCTAATCAGTTGCTTTAACATGAACAATATAAATCCATCTTTTTGTAAAGAGAAAAGAATGCTTTCCCATGTGAGTTTACAAATTTCTATTTTATTGATTAAAATAGAGTGAGAAATCATTGTGAAGAAAAACACCCAATACTCAAAAAAATGAAACTTTGGAATAAGATCACACTTTCAGGAGTTTGGGGGCTCACTAATGTAGGATAGCTGACAAATATCAACAGCTCAATAGTAGTGCATTATAAAGAACCTTTAATGACAATATTTTGACAATTGTAAACAATTTTACAGTTGCAGGCCTCAAAAGCTGACTACTGTAATTTTCAATACAAAATTGAAGCTTAAAAATATTAGAAGAAATTACAACATTTGAAAAAGAAAAAGAATTAAAACAAGAAATTCAGATCAAATAGTATAAAAATCTGAAGAAAAAAAAAACTTAGAAATATAAGACAATAAGATAGAATAATCAAATAATAGTAAAGAGGCTGGATATAACCTTAAAAATAAGTTTTTAAGTAAAATGTATAGAGTTTTTTCTACTGATATTATTCAAAGAAAAAGTTACAAAAAGAAAATTACTATCAATGATAAAAAGAGAAACAGCGTGGTTTTAACAAATGATTTTATTATTAACTTCTTTCAGTAATTATTATAATTCTAGATGATTCCTTTGTTCAAAAAATATTTTTAATTCACTATATTTTGGTTCTATTATTTTTGCTCTCTCCTTCAGCAATAAGAAACAAAATCATTCAGCTTAGCATTAAAGTATTTGGGAGGTGATATAATAGGAAATTTCTGACTTTAATATAATACTGGTAGTCTCAATGACAGACCTGAATATTCTTTTTGATTTCAAGAAATTAGGAGAAAGTAGCTCAATATAAGAAAGATATCTGAACATATTCCTCATGTGATCTAATAAGAAATATTTCAAAAAGATTCATATGGCTGTAATCACTTTCAGTCAAGTTCAACCTAAAATTTGACTCCATTATTTCACTTTTTCAAGGAGTAGAAGATTTTTTTGGGTTTAAAAAATGATATATATTCAACTTTTGATAATGTTTTTCTTTATTAATTCGTATTGTTGATTATTTGAATTAAATGACTGAAATTACCATGAGAAAATTGGCTACAACTTGCAGCAGGTGTTGCATTTGGAAATTGAAATGGAAGATAGGCTGGATACAGATTAGAAGATATGATGGGAATGAGATTGAAAATTAGAATTTCTGGAAGAAACACAAGCCAAATATGCAGTCCAATCATTTTTGATTCAATTTTCCAATATGAGTGTTTGGTAGAAATTTTCAAAGCTGAAGAACTCAAATATATATGATTAACAAAGTTTTGCATTAGAAAAAATCTGACTTAATTTTCAGCCAAGTTTAAATAATTCAAAAATAATTACCTAAGCTTTTGATATATTTTTGATGGCCTTTAATGAACATAACAATATTTGAGCATATATTATCTCTAAATTTCACATATGTTGCACAAATAATCGAATAACCTAATAATCTTATACCTTCTTTTAAAAGATACTTTATTGAGATAGAGACAATTATTCATCAGTTAATTTAATTAAATATATATCAAGGCTTTATGCAAAAACTACGCTTTAATTGATATTTATGATCCAAAAAAAGATATCATAAAAATAGAAAAAATACCTATCCCATTTTTCTTCTCTCATAAGAGAAACAGTATTAAATAATCTAGGATAAGTTCCTTCATGGGTAATTGAAATAATTACTTGAATATAAAGTCAAAATCAAAGGTATTTTTTACTCAATATACATCACCAGGTCTTTATGTGATTGAAATCTCAATAGTAGCCTTGGTGACTTACACCAATGAGTCATAAGAATGGGAAGGAAAACATATGATATTGTTGTGATCACCAAAGTTTTTTTCTCCGAAGACCAATCCATATCCGGGGGATTATATGAATATTAAAAGATCCAATTCCTAAATGATGTCATCTGAATTCATCATGAAAATTATTAACATACGGAGATTTTTACATTTACACAAATAAACAATTTTCTGATAAGGGAAAATTGATATATAACTTCAAGTATTCAGTACAGTGAAATAAAAAAAAATTTAGTTTAGAGCCTTTATTTAGCATTCCAATAATTTAAGGGAGAACGTTTTGGAAGAGAATTCCCACATCACCTAGATTAATATATCATGAGACATTTAAAGTATATTATTGTGATTATTAAAAAGAATCTATTCAAATTCCTTAATATTTTTTGTATCAATTTACATAAATTCTTTAACTAGTTTAAAATTACTCCTTAAGAAACTTTGTTATTTTATTTATATTTAAATTATACTTTTTGGATCCTATAACTTCTTTTATTTATTATTTTGAGGTTTCCTATTCTGGAATGTATGTTTCCATTGATAGAAGGAATTTATAACTCTTTTTATGTTTAAATAAACCTAAATTCATATTTCTTTATTTTTCATGCAATTGAAAATTATGAAAATGGCTATAATTATTAATAAATAATTGAAAGTAAAAAATATTAATGGCTTACAGGAATTAGAAGAAGAATTAAAGACTTTTTGAACTACAAAAGGTTTTTTAGAATATGGTTAAACCAATGTAAATACCAATTATGGATATAAATAAACACCTCAGATCAAAATTGAGATACAATTTCCATGAGGAAAGGCTACTAATTTGAATAAAATTGAATAAGAACTATTATTCACAAAATTTAATTTTTCAAAGATTCTTCAAACAAAAAAATGAAATAAATATGGAATTTTATCAATATCTATTCTCTAAAGCCAGTATATAACACAAAAATTTATTTTTCTCAAGATTAAATATAATATCAGCTAGTAAGAAAAGCTGAAAATAACTAAAATGAAAATAATCTTCCATATACAAATTGCTAATTATTTATCTATCTCTGCATATTAATGAACCCTTTCCAATATGAAATATACAAAAATGGAATCTTCATGTATTTGGTAATAATGCTAAAAAAACACAAGTGAAAGTATCAATTTAAACAAATTATTTCAAAGGATTCAATAGAAAATTTCTGGAAACATTTTGGGAGGACTCTTGACATGATGCACATATAACCTCATAGCCATATCCAATTAGATTCCCCAAATCATCTAAATATCTTATCAAACTTGTAGCTCTCCTAATTAACTATCAACAAGAATATTTATCCAAATAATCATAAAATTTATATTTTAATTTATTAAAATATTTCTTTAAAGAAAGTCTTTACCCCCCATTGAGATTTCTTGTGATATAATTAATCTCTAATTTATTGGAAAGAAGAATTTTTTTTTGAAGGGATGAAAAGATGTATAAACTCTGGCTATATTCTTTGTAAGAGTAATAATACTGGTGGAAAATCTTATAAATCAAAGTAAAATGATTAAAGATCTATAGGACCTTTATTTCAGTAGAATGAAATCAAATCGAACCATTTTTCTTATTTGAAACTCAATTCCAAGATTCATCGGAATAAGGCCTTCTAATTTTAATTCTGTTCTTGTTTCTTCTTTCAATACAATAATTCATTGAATTTCTCATTATTAGGGATCAGTAAGTACTTTAATTCTTTTTTTAATAAGTGATACAAAGAGTATTCCCTTAATAAAATTCAAATTTATGTGTGTTTTAGTTGAGAAAAATCCATAAAATATAAAAAGAAAACTCTTGAATAATTATTTCCTCTTGAAACATTCAACTAAAATAACAAAAAAAATTAATAAAAAAACAAACATTTACTCAGGAATAAAATTAAATGAGGTTTGAAACTTTTCTCAATCATTTTATTGATTTTATATTCATAATAAATATATTTTTCTGTCTTTTTGATTATTTTGTGATTTCTTTATAAATAGTAGGAGAAACTAAAGGAAGTGTCTTTTGGTGGAATAATAACTTTTTTGTGAACTAATTCTTTTTTTATTATAAACTATTGTTATAATTCTTTATCCTTGAATGTTTTTTTATTTATTATCATTATTTTTGCTATATTGATTGATTTACATGTTTTTTGTTTCAAATATTTTCTTTTTAAAAAGAAATTACAGTACAAGGCTCTTTACAGTCTTTCAATGAAAAAAGGTGGACAATAATCAACTTTCTTACATACGCAAGGTTTGTAAAGCCTTTTACAAGAAAAATATAGAAATTTACTTGTAAAGTGAAAGGCTGTATAGAGCCCTTGACTGAATTTCTTGAAAAAAAGGCTTTATAGAAAAAAAAAATTATCAAAAATGTAAAATGTAAAAAAATGAAAAAAGGCAAAAATAAGATAAAATAATAAAAATAAAAATACCAAAAATATTAAGATGATGTCAATAATCAAATAAAAAACCAATTTTTCTACAGCAGGATTTTTATTTCTACCATTCCTTTTAGAAAAAATTAAAATAAACAGATTAATTGAAAAACAATAGGATCACCCTTTCAAATGATATATTTTTGAAATGATATTTTCACCAAAAATTAGGTTTTTTTTTTAAATTTTCAAAAGGAATAAATATTTTCAAGAGGAAAAGAAAAATCATATTATGAAAGACATAGGATTGGCCTGAAATACTCTTGTGAGCCCTTCTTTAATTGTAATAATTTGAAGCTTCAATCTATATGAAATAGATAATGATGAAATGAATTTTATATTTAATTTATTTGGAGGACATTTCCTGCTGTTGGGAACTTCTAAACATGAAAATAAATTTTCAAACTCAAATATAGCTTTAATCCAAGAATATTATATAAAAAGAGGCTTTCATTGAATGATAAGCTTAATGGGAATGATTATTCAAATTCAATGTTACATTGAAATAAGAAGAAAAATCTTTATACTTTATTAATACCTAGAGAAAGGGAATAAATCATGAAAATTCTGTGATATTCCAGTGGCTTGGAAGATGTTGGAATAGAAACAAATATCAAGATTTTGGGTTCAAAATGGTTACCAAAATGAGTCCAAGCTTACAATATTCTAGGTCCAAGCCACTCTCCAAATGCAACAGCTGCTCTCAGTTGTAGCAAGTTTTTTCATTGTGAATGTATGAACACAGATTCTATTTGTGCAATTGAAAGCTCCTAACATAAAAATATTCCAGAATACCAATACAAAAAGCTTTTTTTATATTTAAATTCCTTGAGAAATGGTCAATTATAGCATAGAGCATGTTAGAATGTGATTGGGACCATTTCTTGATCCTTGTCTGAGATGTATCTGAAGTGATATGTGGTTCACTTCAGTTTTACTTTCCAAAAAGCTTCATCTTCTTTCTTTTCCCTCTATTTTTAACATATCACTATATCAAATATTTTAAGCCCTTAATTTAACATAAAGAGCAAAAATAAAATCAATCATTTTTCACATCTTCTATCTTGAAAACACTTTCATGAGCTACATATTTATTTCCATAACCCCCCCTTGAAAAAATCTTATGATCCTTCCTTTGTTATTTTTTTTCTGTATTTAGTCATTGATTCAAATTGAAAGTCAAAATATTTTAAGAATAGTGATTAATACACTTTGAGACGAAAATTGTATTTAGGAACTTATTTATCACAAATATTCTGCTTCAGAATCATAATGGATTTCATTTACCACAAAAAAACTAGATAAGTTGTTTCTTTCTGAAGGAATAAAAAAATACATATTATTTGGGATAGCTTTCTTGAATTTGTATTAGTTGTAATTGAGCTATTGATAAGAATACAAAAAGGTGTCCCCAATACCTTATGAGACAAATTAAATTTACATTAATTCCAAAATAATCTCCTCAAAGAGCCCTAATAGTTTAAGTTTCTCAATTGTTCAGAATTCATAAAATCAACAAACTATTTTGGTTTTTTTAGTTAACAATCCATAAAATGCAGAGAAAATTCACAGCTTTTTGAAATATGGAGGTCTCTTCATACATCAGAATCATTGAAGAAGTGATCAAAATTCAAGTAACTCAAAACAAAAGGGAAATGGCTAGAATACAGAAACAAATGAATAGACTATGAGCTCAATTAGATCATTTTAAATGGATAAATAATTGACGAGAACTAAATTTTTCTTTCTCTTAAGCTTCAAACATATGTTTGGATTTCCTCCATATAAACCATTTGAATATTAGGTATTCAATCTATATTCCACTTACTGATAAAACTACTGCCTAAAATTTGTAGAATAAGAACTGAGAAGATTAAGAAGTGCTAAAAAGACCATCTTAATTTTCCAATAATCAAATAACCCACTAAATCAAAAAGGTGGATTAAGGATTAATTATTTTTTAATGGAAATATATAGAGTAATATATAGATTGGTATTCAGAAAGATAAATATTATATGGGTCAAAAGATACAAAAAGGTTTCATTTTATCTGTTTATGAGAATAAATTATGGAATTATCAAGCCATATTTTCTCTATAAATATCAGAGCTATGACAGATTTACAACCTGGGATTACATTATTACCAATTTTTCACGAAAAGCAAAACCAAAATTATACTTCAAAGATTAATATATTCTGAAAATGAGTGAAGATACCTCCTCTAAATCATTTTATGGTCTTAAATACCACTTATTAAGACTTATTATATACTAAATCTTGGTGAGCCTTGTAAGGTGTGGATATGAAAATTTGATTGAAAATCAAGTACTTTTCCTGTCCTCAAAATTTGTATGAGGTAAAATAGATTAAAAATAGTATGAAATAAGATTTTTAGGATAAAACATACCAATTTTATTGTTTTTAACTTTATAAGTATGAAAGAATAATATTATAAATATTTACTGTTTTACCAACAATAAAAATTTATCCAAAAATACTTTACAAGAGATATTTACGGCTACAAAAGAAATTTCTTCAAGAGCAATTTCAATTGGAATTAATTGAGAAAAGAACTGCAGGAAATTGATATAAAAACAGAGTCCTTAAAAATATTATTAAAGAGACAACACATGCAAAAGTAACCAGACTTAATTTGGAAACAAAGTGACAAACTTAACAGTGATGAAAGATGCTTTAATTCACTTATGGGGTGGTTCAAGGGTAAAAATTATTATAAGAGCTACAAACAATGATTATGATAATTTTTTGATGTGGCTAAAGGGCTTAAAATTATAAGAAAAGGGTGTTTTGAATCTTTTATTGATTGGTTTAACAGTGTTTAAGCTAATTATAAAGGGGAAAGATTCTAACATGAAGAGAAAAGTGGGGAAAAGAAGACATTCTTTTATAGCCATCAATTTTCTTACTCCAAAAGCAAAATTTGCTCTTGTCAGTCGTGGAAAACACTCTGATAACAGAAAAGCCAATTATGGCATCATTGAACTCTGGTTTAGACCAAAAAAGGGCTGGTTTTAGCCATTTTAGACCCTTAAATCAGCCATTGCTATAGTAACACTTGTTTTAAGCCCTCAAAACACATCATAATGTGTGTAAGAAACATTAAAACCAGTTCAAACTGTGTTTAAAATGATTGTTTTAGCTTAAGGGTAGTTTTACCCTCTTGGAAACAGTTAAAACTGCCCTGGTTGGTATCAAAACCTCATCATCAATTGAGACACAGACCCTGTGACTCAATTAGAGGCCAAAAGTGATGAACGTTTGAGTGGATTTGGACATCTAAAGCCTTTCAGAAAGGAATTTGGGGGTCTGGCTCCCCCTTAAAGCCAAGATTCCTTTCCCCCCCAGAATCAATCTTTCCAATTTATTTTTTCTTTAATTCCCCATCATGTATTATACTTAGAGCTTACATCTGTAATTTTATTGAGTTTTTACAGTACACAACTTCAATAATTGACACCTCATATGTAAATTAAAGTTCACTTATGTAATACATGCGCACATCTTGACATTTTAATTGAAAATACTTCAATTCCTCATAGCTTATAAGCTACACATAAAAACTCAAATTTAACACAAAAATTGATGCTTAAAACCACATTTTATGTGAATTGAATTAAGGTTCTGAGGATCTTTAACTTTTGTGCAGAAAATACTAAAAACTTAATTTAAGCTTATTTAGAGTTTAGTTATAGCAATTTTACCCAGAGGTGACCCCACCTTATTTTTTATGAGAAGTCCAATGGTGAAATAATTTTCATATGTTTATTTGTAGGATGAAAAGCTATAATAATTTATTTTTAACTTTTTCCAAAAATATTTTAATTTTGGTATTTTTGTTGAAAATTCATTTTTACTTAATTTTTTCAAGTAAGAATGTGTTTTCACAATTTTGAATTTCAATGTGACTTTATTTTTGAATTATAATTGAATTTTAATTTTTGTGTATAAATTTATATTTATATCTTAATTTTTGTTCTGATAATATTAGTAAATTTATTTAATTTATAATTGCATCTTGTTTTATTATTTGTAGTCTTTTGGGTATCTGAAAATACCTCTAAGGCTCACATTCACTCCCCCTAAAAAAGGAATATTACTTTGTATTATTGTTATTTCTAGTGTGTCTGAACCTTCTGGGAAGCTTAGTAGCTTCAGGTATGTCCTTTTCTGCTAACCACTCATCTTCAAAAGTTGGGTCACTGTACCTAACAAGGTATTCCCTTACTTTGCTGGTTCATAACTTCCTTTCTTGGAGAACTTTGGCAATTGTCTTAGTACCAGAAGATTCAATAGTAGGTATATTCTGGGGAACTTTATTTCTCAAAGGAAACTTCTCAGAATAACTATATTTATATGGTTTTACCAAGCTTTCTGGAAATGTAGGATACTTATTGCTAAGTTCCTCAGATAATTATACTTCAATTGCATTTTCTCCATGGAGGTCCTGCAAAGGATTCTTTGAGCTTTTCACATCCTTTGATGTTATCAAAGTTAGTGGTGGATACAAGTACTAAATCTCCCACTTTGAAATATGGGGTGGCATGTGATTTTTCCCATTTGTCTTTGGAATATGCAAATGAGTCCTCCATGCACCTTATTGCATGCTTTATAGATTTTTCTAGCATTCCTTTGAATCTACTAGATGGGGGATGTATTTCAACCAGATACTTCCTTAATTAATCTTGGGGTAATTTGGGATTCCATCCCTGCTCTAGAATAGTAGGAATTTGATTGGTAATGGAATGAATTGATGTTTAATATTCCAATTCCAGTGCTGGTAAGAGAGTACACCAATAATGGGTGAACCCATCACAATATTAAAATTCAAGGCCATATGCACAAAATTTCCTTACCATATCTTCCAAGGTTTGGATCATTCTTTCAGCCAGTCCATCAGTTTGTGGGTGGTAGGCTGTAGAGAAGGACAACTTTGTTTCAAATAATTGGTGAATATTTTTCCATAGTGCTGAGGTGAATTTGGGATCACTGTTACTAATGATGTTTGTGGATATTCCAGTCAATGATATTACTCTATTCCATATTAGAAGAGCTGTATCCATGGCTGTATCATCCTTGTGACATGGTAGAAAGATTGGAGTCTTACCAAATCTTTCAGAAATCACTAGGCATGAATTATAACTTCTATCAACCCCTGGTGGTAGGCCAGTTACCCAATCCATATGGACAATTTCCCAAGGTTTTCTGGGCTCTTGAATTTTGATCATATTTCCAAGTATTTTTCCAGTGGATTTATTTGCATTTTGACATCTGTCACAGGTTTTGCAATACTCTGCCACATCCTTCTGCTACATTGGCCACCATATACAGGTTTTTATCTTCTCTCTTGTCCTGTCCTCAGACATATGTCCTGAGAAGGGGCTGTAATAGCATTATTGCAGTACAAGACTTATTAAGGACATGTCCACAACTTTCATTACACATGTATGCTTAGTTCTGTGGTAAGCTATACCATCCAGTAAGTGAAATCTTCCTTCATCATATGATTTATGCCATATTTCATCTAGCCCATGTATCAAAGAGTTTTCTTTACAGTCTTTGGTAAGTAATGGGCATAGGATGCTACAATTATTATCTTGAATATATCTTTTTCTTAATTCCTCAAAGAATGCTGTGTTCAGATCTTTAAAACTTATTCCTTCTATTGGGATCTGTGGGGAATCTTCTTCTGGAACATAAGCAGGATTATCAATATTATTTGGTAATGGACATCTTCTCAGTACATCTGCATTTTAATGAATATTTCCATCTTTGTGAACAATAGTAATATTACCTCCATACTTCCTTATGGGTATTTGCCATCTGAGCATATTCCTGTTGGGTGTTTTCATGTTTAAAAGTGATTTAACAGTGGTACAATCTGTCATCACTTCAAAAACACATCTTTCTAGGAAGTAATTGAGTTTTTCTAAGGCTCAGACAAGGCATAAAAACTCCATCTGACTTACCCCATATCTAGCTTCAGTTGGTTTGATTTTCCTGGATATGAAGAATATGGGTCCTTCCACAGGTTTATCATTCATACTCTGGACTTGATGAAGTGCAGCACCTAGCCCATCCCCTGATGAATCAATATAAATCTTAAAGTCTGGAACAAGTAGAAGTGGAGTAGTGGTCAAGGCTTGTCTTGAATATTCAAAGGATTTGACTCTGTAAACAATCACTTAAAATACTGTGTATTTGTCACAAAATTTATAAAGAGGTCTTGCTCTTGATGCAAAATCTTTAATATGCTTCCTGTAATATCCTGAAAACCCCAAAAATGATTGAATTTCCTTTTTTTCTGAGGCATAGGCTTCAATAGCACTGCTTCAACTGTCAGGGTGACTCTATGATATAGCTTCAGAATGATAATAAAAGCTATAACTCTGAGTGTAACACGAAAATAATGATGATATTAGAGTGAGAATATGAGTGAAAAGGGCTATACTAAAATAATTTAGTGATGGTGAGTACTGCTGATAGCCCTGGGTGCAGTGTTTGCCTGTTGGTTTACAATAGCAAACCCTACAATACTTAAACTTAAAGTATACCTGTTAAATTCTAAGAGTACCACTTCCTTTTTTTAAGAAGTTATACCACGTAAGAATATCAAGAACAGGATGCTTTATTTGCTTCCTGGCGAGGCAAAGCCTCCTTTTTTCTTGTTCTGGGGTAGTGGGAGGTGGTTTACCTCTGCACACGACCACAGAGTGAAAGTTCTCACTATTGTGGGATGGTTTATGGCTCTATACACTAAATACAGGCTAGTATTGGGTTGAAATGTGGTTTTAGAACCACAAGTAATCATTTTTACCCTATACAGGGTGAAAATTTTCACCAATGGAGTTTACAGGTGTATTCTGGTGCTCCTGACGCGTCAGAAACTGTACAGAACCTGTATGGACCTCTGTATTTGACTTAATTATGAGGTATTGAAGTATAAATAAGCTTCAGCGTCTGTTTGACACCTCATAATAAGAGTACAACTGTATCCTGTCATAATACAACTGTATTGGTCATATTGTGGGATTATAACTTTCAAATAGCCATAACTCTGTCAGTTTTTGAGATATCATGCTCAAAGTTGGTTCATTGAATAGCCCTGTATGGGCTCTACAAAATGGTACCAAATTTGGTATGGCTATAATTAAATTTGACAAAGTTATCCCATGTACAAGGCTTTTGTACATAGGCGTGGTTTGGGCAAAAAGCTGTATTGAGCTTGTTTGCCTCATAACTTCTGTTATAGTTGAGATATAAAGAAGTGGATGGCACCATCAGATAGCCCTGATTGTGCTCTTTCCAAAAAGACCCCACTTCAAGTATCCCACACTAAAACTGTGGAAGTTAGATGAGAGGTGAATGTTTTGTTCACCCTTATTTGGCCTGAATTTGACCATAGCTTTAGTAATGCTGGTGCTAGCTCAGTTTGGCTGGTACCATTAGATAGCCCTGGCTTAGAGCTTCATTTTGAGTACCCATTTGATGGGGTTAAGCCTCTCCTTCTAGATTTTAGATGAGAGGTGAAAATTAAGGTTTATGCTCAGCAATAACTTTGAGCAGGAATAACTTTGTTATTTCTTGTCCTATGGTGATGGGACTTATGTTTTCAGAAAGAGGTGAGCTTCCTCTTTCTTTTGATACCTTTTGAGCTGATTTGGCTCAGCTCCATGTTTTGGTGGTATCCTGGCTATACCATTGATTTATGGTATATTGGCTGTCATGCTTGTGCTCTGGTTTTGAGTCACAGGATGACAGCAACTCTGCTTTTGTCAATACCAAGGGATAAACCAGATACTAAATGTCCCAGATTTTTGGGGTCTTTAAATCCAAAATGAAATTTATTTAAGGAAATTTTCATGTTTACAGATTGATTTTTTTTTCAAAACTCTGGATAATCTGTAGATATGTTCTTCCCAGGTCTTGGAACAGACAATAATTTCATCAATGTAAATGATTAAACATCCTTCTGAAAGTTCTTCAGGGAAGATTTCACTCATAATTCTTTGAAATTGTGAAGGTGCATTATTGATACCAAAAGGAATCCTTAAATATTCATACACTCCATAATGAACAATAATTATCAAGTATTTTCTTGCCCTTGGTGTCATCACATTTTGATGAAATCCCTTAAGGGCATCCATGGTGCTTTTATACACTGCTTGAGATATTTGGGTAAGAGAAATTTGGGTTTTTGGTATTGGGTACCTGTCTAGAAAAGTGTAAGTATTCAGAGCTCTAAAGTCCCCAACCATTCTAGATTTTCCATTATGCCATGCCACTATGACTGGTCTAGTTATTTATACCTCCTCATTGTGGACAACCTTTCTTGTTATCCCAAGGTCTAGAAGCTCTTTTATATGGATTTCCAGAGCTTCTCTTGATTGAGGACTTGCTGGATATGCAGGTCTTCTCAATAGTGGTGGGTAAGGTCTTTCAATGCTAAAATAATGTCAACATCATGACCTAACAATTGCTCCCAGTGGCTCTTTATATGATTCAAAGGCTTCTTTGTGGTCATATAAAAGGGAAGAAAGTTCACTTTATTGTTTATCAGTGAGATTAAGACTTATTTCAGCTTCATTTAACTGTTCAGACTTCAACTTTTCTAGCTCTAAGTTGACTTGTGATACTTTTTTTACTGTAATTTGTCTTTCAAATGGTAAAAAGGCAATTTTTTGACGCTTATTGCGCCCAATAGTAGAGTATCTGTCTTTATTGTTATGTAAATATATTCCATACATGAGTAAGTAATCATTTCCTAATATAAAATGGGTGCCAGAGCAGTTTTCTATAACAACAAATTCAACAGTTATTCTTAAATTTCCATTGATATGTGGAAATATGAAAGTAGTTTCAAATATGCCCAATGCTTTCATGGGATTACTTGCACTGTTAAATCTTATGACATCAATTGGCAACAATTGATCTTCAAGATTTGGTACACAAGTCTTAGTAAAAGATCTTCAAGCAGAAGAGCAGAGGGCTCCTAGGTCAAGTAAAAGCTTAGTGGGCTTGTTGTCAATTGACTCTGTTATACACGAGTTACCAGCTGTATAACCATTTCCCCTCTTTGGTTTGGTTTTCATTACTTGTGCATATTGAATTTTTGATAAATAAAGTTGACCATTGCTTAATTGTGGCAAGAGGGAATAAGATTCCATGATGTCAAAAGCGGCCTTGATATTTTATATATCTTTTGAAGATTCAGAAAATATTGATGCTTTATCATCTGAATTATCTTCAATTACCTCATCCTTTCCAACATCAGGTTCCTTTTCAATGTAAATTTAATTAATATTCCCCTTCTTGGGACATTTATTAGCTAAATGTGTGGTACTTTGGCAGATATGGCACTTTCTCATTAAATCTGCAGATTTATACCTAATATTATTAGAAATTTCTTTGGGATTTTTGCTCACAGAATCTTTCCAAGGTGTATTAGACCTTGTTTTGAGATTCACCCTACTAGAACCAATTCTGTTTCTGGTGGTTACTTCTTCCAATATATTAATGATATCTTCTGCTTAAGATTGTTCAGTAGTCCTGCTTCTGACAGAATTCTCTAAGTCACCTCCACATTGTCTCAGAATTTTTCTGTGAATCATAAATTCTGACATGTCAGGATATAGTGCTGTTAATTTATCTTTTTGTTGGAAAAACCATGGTAAAGCTTTGTCTTTGTCAGAATGAAATTTAGCACATTCAAATTCTGTTTAAACCTTAAATCTCCAAGAATAATTGGCCCATTTGTTAATAATTTGGGTTGTCCACCAAGTCCAACTTTGGTGTCCATGTGCCTGTCTCAATTTTTTATACCATCTGTGTGCTGATCTGGTAAACAAGGTGCTAAACCTTGCTTTTACCAATATGTCTGGTAATTAAAAATCTTATTTAATAATTTCAATACCTCTGATGAATTCTATATGATCATACTCTCTTTCACCACTGAAGTGAGGCCATTCCTTAAGGTTTGGTACTTCTTTCAAGAGTGCCTGACCCATTGATGGTTTCAAGTTATGAAAAGGAGTGGAAAATTAATTTTCCAACTGTTAATTTTCAACATCCAATAATTGTGGATTGGGAATTCCTGCACCCTCATTTTGATTCAGAGGTGTAGAAATCCTAGGTAAGGTGTGCAGTAATTGTTCAACACCTTTGAGAATTTCTGAACTCATTTTGGAAGCTCTGTATTGAATTTATTAATTCAGTTTTATAAATTTCTTCCATATGTGTTAATTCTTGCCACAATTGTGTCTATCTAGTATTATCAGAAGTGACTTGATTCAATTTCATTGTTAATTTTGATACATCTTGTTGTGAGGTGTCAAAACACTTTTTCAAGGCAATTGTATATGTCTTTACTTCAGTAAATTAACTTGAAATATCATCAAAGACTTCCTGATTATCTTCATTCATAATATTAATGGCTTTTTTAATTCTTGTTTCAATTATTTCATCAATATTTAATTTAGAATATTTGTCTGCTAATTCTTTAATAATGGCAGATTGTTCATTTAATTTATTTCCAAATGAGTTGTCATTATCAGAAGTTGTAATTTTTCTGAAAGCTTTTTCAAAACACATGAATGTCTCATTTATTTGGCTCAGACTTAAGTTATTTGTCTTAATATTGTGACAAACTGATGAAGTTTTATCAGAAATGTGACTTTTCACGTCATTTATAGCCATTTACAAGTTTGGAATGCCATCTAGAATGTCAGAAGTCATTTCTGATATTTTAGTCAGGCTTTCTCCTTCTTCCGCACTTCCATCATTATTCTGGCCATTTGAAATCCATTTTCCATGGCATCCTGCTGAATCTTTGGGATTCTGTAGCCCTGGCTGTAAGGCTTTTTGGCTGGTGCTTTGCCTTTGCCCTTGTTCTGAGCTTGTGGCTGCTTTTTAATGCTGGAATTACTGCTTCTGGCTTCTGGGACTATTTTTGGCACTTGCTTGGGTGGTGGAGGGTTGTTTTTCCTCCATTCTGCTGTTAAAAGCGTCATGTTTTTCTTTTCCATTAATGGATGCCATCCATTGGGTAACTTGCAAGTGTTGGGATGGCCCAGGAATTTTCTCACAGTCAGGTAATAATTCAGGCAGTTTTTCCACAGATCTGAAAGGATCTGGTACTCTTTGTGCTTCAATGCATTGTCATATGCCTTCTGGCTGGCTTTGTAAATTTTCACCAAGGCTTCTTGTGGCGGTTTCAGCTCTGTTTGAAGGTGAAACAGTATAATCAGCTTCAGAATGGCATAATTTGTCAGTTTTTTGGGAGCTGCTTGAGGGGTTAGAACTTGCTCCTTATCTGGTTGAAGGCATTATGATGATTAAAAACATCCAAAATAGTAATTTTACGTCAAAAAATTACCATTTGCCAAATTCTTGACTTTTTTGGAGAGTATTACTAATGTCCAAATTGATTAATTCTGAATAAATTGGTTCTGGATGATTGTTCTGAGTTATAATAACAGTACTATTATGCTCAGAATTGACAGTACTTGCAGCAATAATGCTAGTAACTGTTGATGAAGTTTCAATATTTTCTTGTCTTAATACATTGTCAGACATTAAAATAAATGAAGAAAGAAATTAATTAAGTAAAAAAAAGGATTTTTCAAAGGATAAATGAAAAATAAGGCCTTACTTATAATATGAAAAGTTTTTTTATCAAATTTTTGAATTATAAGTATTTTTTATGGATTTTTTAAATTTTTCAATATAAGAAAAGGAATTTTAAAAGAGTAAAAATATATTTCACATGTAAAATATCACAGCTGGGCACCCAAATGTAAGGTGTGGATATGAAAATTTGATCAAAAATCAAGTACTTTTCCTGTCCTCAAAGTTTGTATAATGTAAATTTGATTACAAATAGTATGAAATAGGATTTTTGAGATAAAACAAACCAATTTTATTCTTTTACCTTTATAAGTATAAAGCAATAATATTATGAAGATTGATTGTTTTACCAACAATAAATGTTTCTCCAAAGATACTTTGCAAGAGATATTTAAGGCTACAAAAGAAATTTCTTCAAGAGCAATTTCAATTGGAATTAATTGAGAAAAGGAATTCAGGAAATTAATATAAAAACAGAGTCTTTAAAAAGATTTTTAAAGAGACAACACACACAAAATTGACCAGCGTTAATTTGGAAACAAAGTGACAAACTTAACAGTGATGAAAGATGCTTTGATTTACATATGGGGTGGTGTAAGGGTAAAAATGATTATAAGAGTTACAAACAATGATTATGATAATTTCTCATGTAGTTAAAGGGCTTAAAATGATAAGAAAAAGGTGGTTGGAATTTTTTATTGATTGGTTTTAAATGTTTAAACTAATTATGAAAGGAAAAGATTCTAACATGAAGAGAAAAGTGGAGCAAAGAAGACATTATTTTATAGCCATCAATTTTCTTACTCCAAAAGTAAAATTTTCTCTTTCCAGTCGTGGAAAATACTCTGGAAACAGAAAAGCCAATTATGGCATCATTGAACCCTGGTTTAGATCAAAAAAGGACTGGTTTTAGCCATTTTGGACCCTTAAATCAGCCATTGCTATAGTAATACCTGTTTTTAAGCCCTCAAAACACATCATAATGTGTGTAAGAAACTTCAAAACCAGTTAAAACTGTTTTTAAAATGATTGTTTCATCTTAAGGGTAGTTTTACCCTCTTGGCAACAGTTAAACCTTCCCTGGTTGGTATAAAAAACTCATTATCAATTGAGTCACAGACCCTGTGACTCAATTAAAGGCCAAAAGTGATGAACGTTTGAGTGGATTTGGACAGCTAAAGCCTTTCAGCAAGGAATTTGGGGGTCTGGCTCCCCCTTGGAGCCAAGATTCCTTTTCCCCCCAGAATCAATCTTTCCAATTCATTTTTCCTTTAATTCCTCATTCTGTATTATACTTATAGTTTACATCTGTAATTTTATTGAGCTTTTACAGTACACAACTTCAATAATTGAAACCTCATATGTAAATTAAAGTTCACTTATGTGATACATGCACACATCTTGACATTTCAATTGAAAATACTTCAATTCCTCATAGCTTCTAAGCTACACATAACAACTCAAATTTAACACAAAAATTGATGCTTAACACCACATGTGATGTGAATTAAGTCAAGGGTTTGAGGATTTTCAGCTTTTGTACAGAAAATACTAAAATCTTGATTTTAGCTTATTTAGAGTTGAGTTACAGAAATTTTGCCCAGAGGTGACCCCACCTTATTTTTTATGAGAAGTCCAATGGTGAAATGATTTTCATAAATTTATTTTTAGGATAAAAAGTTATCATAGTTTTTATTTAACTTTTTTCCAAAAATATTTTAATTTTGGTATTTTTGTTGCAAACTAATTTTTACTTAATTTTTTCAAGTAAAAATGTGTTTTCATGATTTTGAATTTCAATCTGATTTCATTTTTAAATTATAATTAAGCTTTAATTTTTGTGTATGAATTTATATTTATACTTTAATTTTTGTTTTGATAATATAAGTAAATTTATTCTATTTATAATTGTATCTTGTTTTATTATTTGTGGTCTTTTGGGTATCTGAAAATACGTCTAAGGCTCACAAGCCTCTACTCAAGAGAAATTTTTGCCATTCATATTAATGATTTTTCTATATTTCAAATGAAACACTTACTGCAATAATAGAAGAAAATTAAGTAATGTGATGTCTCACTCCATTCAGATATTCTCAAGAAAGAACAATTTGATAGCAGGGTATCTATTTTTTAGTATATGTATGTGCAGAAAATTCTCAAGGTTTTGAGAGATTTTCTAATGAATAGAAGGTTCATTACAATGTACAATGGCCTCAGTGTAAATATAATTTTCTTATAGACTTACATCAATGTGTTGTAGAAAATATTTATATTTTAGCCTTAATATATGTTCAAATATACACAAAAAAGAAAACAAATTTTGAGTATCCTTTTATGAAAGGATGTGCATTAAGAAACAAAAAAGAAAGAAATTGGTAAAGAAAATGATCAATTTTATCATTTATTGTTGGATTATTTATATTTGAAAATTATTCATAAACACTGATATTAAGCTGATTTAACTTAAACTTTTTTGTCTTGCATGTGTTGCTTGAAGTTCTTCCAAAACTCCTTTTTATAAACTTAACTTCTGTCTTATTTTCTATCTGAGTCCAATCTATCTCCCATGTCAGATTCCAAATGGAAACTCTTCTGTTAGGTGTAGCCATTTGTCGCATGGTGGATACCTTTAGACTTGAAATAAAGAAAAAATACAGAAAATTGATTCAGATAGCTGTGAATTCTTTTAATAAGGCTGCAAGATTAACTTGATAGCTCATCAAACCTTTATTTTCTATTATTTTTCTTGTAATCAGTGTTTTCAGATGGTTCTTCTCTAATATTTATGATAAAATTCAAATATTTATTCAAGAAAATACTATTAAAATTCAATTGTATACTTAATAATAGCTTTGGACTATGTTTGGCTTCGAATATTGAACTGACATGATAATTTTGATAATTCTGGTATTAAGCCTATTTATTTTGATTTTTCCTACTTATATTTTTTTCAAATAAAGATAATTAATCTACTTACACAGTATATAAATGATAAAATCAAATTTGAAACATTCATTTAAAATCTCTTAATCAAAGGGTATGAGCTAAAAACCATAAATATATGCACTGATCCTCAAAAATGCATATATCCAGGGTTCTCAGAAATTATTAGATTTCCAGATATGTCTTCCATTGTTGAATATATGTAAACTTTGATGTGGAATACAATGATATAATTCATAACAAATTTTTATTAATTAATCTCTGAAATAATGAGTAAGATTACTTCTCCATTCTATTTTCCTTACAGTAAGGTTTGTTTCTTTTACATACCAATATTTTAGGTTATTAAGAAGAGATTTTAACTCTAATTATTACAATCCTATAGACTATGAAGTTATTTCTACTAGTTGCTTTTAGTGAAGAATACTTATTTTTACTATTTCACAGCATTTTGGTATTCATATAATTTCAATATATTTCTCTTTCAAGCTATACCAATTATTTTCAAATCTCTTGTGAGTCTTTCTCATATGTTTCCTTCTATAAAGTCTTTACACAAAATCAATAAGAAAGTAAGAAGCAATAAAAAAGGCCCAACTGGCATGTAATCACCAGCGGTCTCTAAGGAGCTTCCTAAACACATTGAATAGAGAAACCAGTCAAAATTTAAGCTTTTCAAAACATGGGAGCCAACCCTTTTGTTTTGACTTATAGCTTAATATACCAATATACTTATTAAAAGCAAAACTTTCATGGTATCTGTCTTTTTGGGCTGGACTTATTGTTTTAATTAATTTTATTCTTAAAATTAGCCTTTTTATAAAATACAAAGAAGTTATTATGCAGAAGAAAAATATGTCATTATTTTGTAGAGAAAAGTTCCATTTCACCATCTCAAGTGTACAAGAATAATTCCAAAAAAGGTTTGTGTTAAGATTCTCATTTCCACTATTTTTCTCTCTTTGTATCACAGAAAAAATACTGTCACTTTCCTGAAGATGACGCAGGATCAATTTCAAGGTAAACTCCAATAAATTAATGATAAAATTTCAGGAGGGATAAGCTAGCTTAAGTTCAGAATAATTTAACTTTGAAATCATATTTCACTCATGTCAAAGTCCAATGTTATTCACCACAATTGAAGATGGTCTATTTAAATCTCCAATGATGGGTGGGCTGAGCCTATCACTATATATTGAATATTAAACATGTATAATTATAACAATATTTCAACTAATTATAGAGGGGATAAATTGTTTTAAAATAAATAGATAGACTTCAACATATAGAGCTAGTGATGTTTCAGCCCATTGACAAATAACCATTTTTATTAATGAAATAATGGGAATGGTTTAAGAATTGAAGATTTTATTTTGATATTTATTATTTGAAATGAAAAAATTCCTAAATATAAACTAATAGGATTTATGTAATGAAAAAGGCAATGTTTAGACTCCATTTACTAACTCAGATTTTCTATAAAAAGAGTTTAATCAATTTCCAAGCTTCAATTATCTACTTTTTACTGGTAGAAGTGTGCACACCTGAAATGATAATAAAGGTTTGAAGAAAGGCTTCAACAAAACTTTATTAAAGATATTTCCCTTGGAAATTATCAGGAAGTAGTCCCGGAGATCTACATTCCTCTCTCCTTAAATAATCTTACTCCGGCTCATGGCTAAACTGGGTGACTTACACCTTGATATAGAATGGTTCAAAAGGCACCTTTTGGTGGAATTCCTGTTTAATTGTCCAAAATTTGAAGGTTTATTTCAAGTCCCTTTGAGCTGTTGGGTTCTTGAAACATCCCATTACATAAAAATAGAAATCTAATTCCTGGATAACATGATAATAAAGGAAAAATTGTTACTTGATGCAAACCATCAAATTGATATTTTCCACAGGAGTTGTTTACCTTCCTCAAAAATAAATAGAAATTTTACATTTTCAATTATATTATTCTTACATTATGTCATTATAAAGGCTCTGCAAGCTATCCATATGCAATTATTGAGCACTCAAAGGGCTCAGAATTTAGGAAAAGGGGGTTACTTAATCTTTGAGATGAACTGGAGTTTTCAAAAGAATTGGGTTTAATTCCTGTTGAAATAAAGCACATGGAAAACATTATTGAGAGGCCTCTTCAGCTTATTATCTTCAAAAATGTCTCAGAAACTTCAAATGCTACTCAAACTCATATATATTATGAATCTGTTAGCCAAAATCCATAATTAATGCAATATTGAAGATTCAGATTTGCCACAAGAGTCAAAAAAATAACTCCACAATGAAAACCATGTATACAGGACAAACTGAATTATACCTTCATTAAATCTTAATTTCAACTCTCTAGGACATCTATATATTCCTGAAATTCTCCAAAATAAATCCAATATTCATAAAATGGGTTACTGATACTTGAATTTAGATTAGACTCTGCAGCATAAATAGTTTAAATTCCTTCAGAAATGCACAAAATCAAAGGATTTATGGAGATCCCTCCTTCTTTTAGTGGAATATTTGAAGATTTTCAAGGAAATCCAAATTAAATTTCAAATCCTATATATTGTCAAGCTGTTGGAAAGAAGTTACTTGGCTCAAAATTGGAAATTCAGCTTTTCTGAAACATAAGATAAATTACTTTCCAAATATCCAGAATGGAGCTCTTTAATTTAGTCCCTCTAAAGCTAAGGAAATATCAAAATGACCTATAAGCATTAAATAGAAATTTCTTTTAGAAATCATGTTACTGTTCATGAAAATCTGTACTTGATGCGAAATTGGGGGTAATCTTTGTCATGGGGTTCACTCAAATACTTGAAAATGATCCTTCTTTATATATGTCCATCTTAATGAACCTTGTATCAAGGGTCAAATGAGCTGAATTTTTCCATCTATATTCCGTTAACCTGTTGTATTAGATCCCAAATAGTGGTAAAAATGTATTACTTACAGCTGAATAAAAAGTGGACTTTGTATCAGAATTGGGGGAGATTTTCAAAATAATACTGCTCAGAACAAACCCTCTTGAGTATGTGAGATCTCATATTTACCAGTAACGCTAAATGGTGCTTTAAATTTTAAATATTACTTAACTATTCATTCCGATGGAAATTCCCCATACTTGAGTGTTTCTGGAAATTCCTCTGGAGCTGAAAAAGTTTCAGAGTTTCCCAGGAAATCTAAATGAAACCTTAATACTAAAAAGGTAGCTACCTCTTGGCAGAAATATTCAAACATACTTAAAATTGAATCAAGATTTTTAAATGTATTTCCAAACAATACCCATAAAAATGCCCACCTCCACAGGATCTACTATATTACTCTTGTAGGAAGACATAAGTGAGATTCTCAATACTATCTAGATATTACTAAGATATTTCAAAAAGGCCCATAGCCTTTCAAAAGTGGCTGACCAACATATCAATTAAAATTTTACTTTGGAGATAAAATTAGAAAGAATTATGACTTAAGAGCCTTAATCCACTCCAAGGGAATTATGGAAATATTTTTTACAAATGACTGTACATAAACCAAATTTTGTGTTAGCAGTCAGTAAATTGCAAATTTCTGGACAGCTTTCTTTAAAGGATAAACTTTCTTATTCTTAAATTCTAGTTTAACAGGGATAATATAGGATATTTAAATGAATCCAAAATTATGAAGATCCATAAATATATCTTAAAACATGGTAACCTTAGACCTGAACATAAATGTGATTTTTTGTAACCTTCTCAATAAATTACTATGAGCTTTACTTACACAAAGATCTCAATGAAAAATTCTTTGGGAATTAATACCATCATTGGATGTAATAAACTCTACTTTTAGCCCCTCTTAAGACAAATATAACTGATTGAAACCTTTTCCATAGTTTCAGCCCAAGAACAAAGCTGAAGCTATATTTTCAGTGAAATTGGGATATGCAGTAAATCTAAAATTGATTTCATTATTATCCCATATATGCCTGCCCTATTGTGTCACCATAACCTATTTGATATCAAGTTACACTAAGATTTTTCATTATGAAGCAACCTCATTATGTTGATTGGTTTTAATCTTTATATATAATAAACTGGAAATTTTTTTGATGCAATTTCTTCATTTAATATTAACAAAAGCTTCATTAAATATCAAAATTATGGCAAATCGGTTCCTCATTATTACAAATTTATTTCTCATAGCTATTGAATAAATTGCTCATGATGTGGAATTAATTACTTATAGTCTTTACATTTAATCAAAATCCTGTTAATATTAAAGCAGACTATGGTTTCTGTTGAATAAATCTGGGGTTTATTTCAGCTCAACCTATTTTATGACAAAGGTTCCTATTTATTTTGGATGAAACTTTCAATAAATAAACCTACTTAATCCTATCCCAAATTAACTAGGTTAGTCTTGCTTCATATGAAATAGGTATTTTTTATTAAATGAGGTAGGCAGTTAGTGTAAGATACCTTGAGAAGAAATCACTTTTACAGTAATCCTATCTATTTGTAAAATATAATTTCTCCTATAATGTACAACATATTTGAATCTGAGTCACTTCACAGGAAGCAGCACCATTTTTTCCCTGATATTTCTCAGCTTCCGAATACACGTAATAATGATTGTAATTGAATAGGATGTTTTGTGAAATGAAAAATCCTTTAATAAATAACACAATTACCATCAAAAAACTTCGCCTTCCATTTTGTGTTTCAGTACCAAAACAGACTGAATACCGGTTGAAATTAGCCTGAAAAACCTTCCGATGCATTTTTCAATTAATAATTTTTTTCTGGGTCAATCTTCTCAGCTTTTCTAAGCCACCTCAATTTATCAAAGGCACTTTTCCTATTTAAAAATTCTTATTTTAATGTGTATAATTAATAAAGGAAATATTTTAAAGTGAGTAAAAAATAATTAATATTTAGTTATTATTTTTTAATACAAAAAATCTCATTTCAAAATATTTAATTTATTATATCCAACTTTTATGAATTCTCATTAATTATATTTTTAAAAACCTTCCTTCTTTTTTTCTTTATTTTTGATTAATTTTTTAAAGTATTTTCTACATAATACCCATTATTCATTATTCCATTATAAAATATCATCATTTTCAATCAATTCATCATTATTAAGCCCAAACCTTGTTATTTGTTCTAATTTTTGAGTCAATTTTACTTCAAGTGATTTTTTTTGTAAATTTGCTTTTCTATACTTATGGCTAAAAAATAAAAAAAGAATAAAGGAATGAAAGAAGCTATCTAAGTTCATATTCTTAAGACTATTGCCAATACTCTTTAGACACCTTCATAATAAAAATAAAATTTACCTCCAAATTTTTTTTCATCCTCTTTTTAGAAGTATTTCCAATAAATATCTCTCAATTAGATTCAGATTTAAAAGAAAAATAATTTTTTCTTCTGAGCTTTGATTCTGCATCCATTTCTTTGATGAAGAAATGCACAAAATCTTTGGTTCAAAAAGGGATTTCACTTTTCCTTCTGTATAAATTTGGTCCCTTCCAATGATATTTTAAATAGTGGAATTAGCTGTTTTTAAAATCTCAAATAATGATATATGAGATGATGATTAATATAAGGATAACATTCCAAAATTATAAACAGCATATCTCATAGATATATTATCAAAAAAATCTTCTATCTAATATTCTTTATCTAATAAAATGAGAAAATAATTCAATCATTTCTTACCAAATAATAATTAACTTTCTTCCAAAATAATGAATAATTTTGAAAGCAGATTTCATAATCCTTTTTCCAATGTGATAGTATTAGAAGGCGTTGAGCTCAAAGTATGAACTAAAAAACATCAGGAATATATTAATTTCAAATTTTCAGAGCTCTGATGTGGAAACTTCACAAACTTCTAAGTGACTTCCAAAAATTATTGAAAAGTAAATTTTACTTCATACCTTTCTAGAAAAAGCTAAATATTCTTTCTGAAGTTATTCCATTTCAAAATTTTGGCTATCTAAAATCAGTAGGTTATCGCAAAGACCTGTTAATATTGAAAGGGATAATACTGATATTGAAATACCATTTTCGCAAGCGGTATAATACGTTGAGCTGAACTCTTAAAAAAGATAAAAATTAGCATCATAATATAGGTTTTGGAAATAAAATTTCTTTCTAAAACTCATCTAAGTTATCTTTTTATCCCAAAGAGAATACAAGTGAGGCTTTCTTTATTTCAGGATTAATAATTTAAGCAATTTTTGAACAAATAGAGGACAATATTAAATTCTCATAAATTTCCTTACTTATGGCATTGGTGGGAAGAAAACCTTTCAGTCACTTTCTTGTTAAAATTATATCAAATAAATAAAATTAAGAAGTTCCTTTCTAAAACTTCATTATACTTAAACATTATTCTATTGGATTGATTTGATAATCGCAATATTGTCAGGCTTCTTGTATAATAAAGTGATAATAACATTATTTAAAACTTTATCTATGACTTTGACACAGATATCAAATATTAAAAATGAATTTTTGAGGTTATTCAGGGCTTTTCTTGAGAGGAATAGTGGTTTTGAGTGCTACTGAAAGCCCTGGGTGCATTATTTATCAATTTATCCTTATAATAAAGACTAAAATAATTAAGATTATAGTTATGCCTGGTTATTTTCCAAGATAATTAATTTTCGTAAACAGTTGTACTAAATATGAGCTCAACAGTAGTATGGAGACTTCTCTTTTGGGCAAAGAAAGGTCCCTTTTTATCCTGAAATTGGGTTAATGGACCATGAATCCTTACCACTTAGAAGGAACGAAGATTTTTCACTTCCAAGGGCAGGATTTTCATTGATAAACACCCTTTTTAACATTTATTGGGCTCATATGTGGTTTTGAAACCACATCTAGGCAGTTTTCACCAATACAGGGTGAAGAGTTTCATTTGGAGACCACACATCCCTCTTCTATAATGCATGACACAGAGAATACTGTACAGATCCCATATTGGGACCCAATAAAGGCCAAGATATGCGGTATTGAAGAATAAACAAGCTCATTTTCAGAACTGACACCTCATAACCAGAAATATGGGATAGTATCCCACAGTATTAGATTTTTGACCATACTATGGTATTTTAACCTGATAATGTCATACCTTTGCCATTTCTGAAGATAATGACCTCAAATTTAATTAATTGTGTATTCCAGAATCAGTTCTACACAATGTTGTCTGATTTGGTATATGTATCATTCAATATGGCAAAGTTATGCCACTTTTAAATTCCATCATTCAGATATGGATCTTTTCTAAATCCTGTATATAGTTTTTTTGCTAAATAATGTTTTTTCTGGATGGGCTATGAGGAAGTTAAGGGAAACATCCAAAAGCCTTGATTTTTATTTTTCCAAAAATACCCTACTTTAGGTATCTCACACCAAAATTGTAGAAGCTAGATGAGAGGTGAATATTTTGTTCACCCTTATTTGGCTTAATTTTGGCCATACCTTCTATAGTTTTGATGCTATATTAATGTGTCTAGCACCATTCGATAGACCTGACTGAGGGCTTAAATCTTAGTGCCCAATTTATGGGGTTTTGCCTCCTTCTCCTGATTCTATATGGGAGGTTAAAATTAAGGTTTATGCTCAGTTCTTGCTTTGAGTAGGAATAAATTTGTTATTCTTTTTATTATGGTTATTGGTGGTATATATTTGGAAAGAAGTTGCTTTCCTCTTCCTTTTAATGAAATTTTTGGGCTATTTTTGCTCAGATCCATTTTTGGTGGTATTTTGCTCTACCATTGCTTTATGGTATTTTGGCTGTCATGCTTGTGCTCTGGTTTTGAGTCACAAGCTGTGTCAGGGTGAGTCTATATAGTAGCTATAAAATGTAGTTACAAGCTAGTATTATGACTGTGACACATCAAAAAACAAATAAATTTAAATCTTCAGGTCCTACTGCTACATGGTAACAGTGGTGATGAGTCTGTTGAGGACCTGGGTTGCAATACTCTAATATCTTTGACTGTAAAGAAGTACTACAATAATTATATTCTAATTATATCTTTTAATGATAATTCTAAGGACACTACTGATTGATAACAGTTTTGTCATGTAGGAATATGGATAATAAGATAAAAGATGATGGGTTTTCAAGGAAAAAACCCTTCTTTTTATATCTTTCAAGACTGTCAAGAGTTATTAACTCTTCACACATCAGAGGAGTGAAAGTTTTCACTCCAATGATCAGTCTGTGGTTCTGGATCATCAACTCTGACGTCAATAGAGGCAGAATTGTGGTTTTGGAACCACAAATGATCATTCTGGATCAATACAGGGTGAAAAAACTTTTCACCTGCCATGTCAGCACTTGGATGACGTTGTTCTGGTGTCTGTATGATAAATAATGATAATTTTAGAGAGGTTATATCTTCATAAGTATATTATTTTAAGTATGAGAGCAATACTGTTTGATACAAGTTTGATACAGTCATGTATTGCTAGAAAAACCTTCCAATCAAGATATCTCAGTCAGTTCTTAAGATATCAAGAACCCAAGAGCACAGAATTGAAGGGCTTAATGAGCTCTTCAATTTGGTATGCTTAATGTTTACCCTTCTTTAAAATAGCAAAAGCTATAAGGGTTTTAAGTTTTTGGATGTATTTTTGTACATCAGTATGAGGCTTCAAAAACTTCCATACCAGATATCTTCTTCAATTTGGAATATATCTGTATTCTGATGATACAGTCTTGTAGGGCTTGATTAGCTCTACAGTTTGGTATATTACACTGTACAGTTGTATGAGTGTATGCCAAAGATACAGGGCTTTGTTTACATTGTTGTTTTCAGAATATCTGTATTTTGGTTGTTAAGCCTTTGAACCAAGATCCCTCAGTAAATTTAAGAGATAAAGACGTCTAAGGTGTCTCGAATTGAAGCTCTTCTTTAGATCTTTAATTTGGTTATACTTTTGTACAGTTTTGTACAAGCCCTCTTTGACTTTCAGGGGGGTCTTGGTTTCAAAATAAAGGTCATATGGTATCTCCAGTTGTAGTAGTGTTACAGCAACAAGGATGATACCATTGTGTAGCTCTCTATGTGAGCTTTAAGAAAAATACCATTTTGGTATAGAATAACTTAAATATGCATAAGTTAGATGAGAGGTGAAAATAAGGGTTTTGACTTGTTTATTCTCCTCTAGGTTTCCTTATTCTGTTTGGATAAGGTTGGTGTTTAATTTAAGAGGAGTTTTTCCTCTTATTTATTACTTTTATTGACTATGTTTGTTCAATACTTGTCATACCATTATTTATGGTATGTTGGATGTCATGCTAGTGCTCTGTTTTTAGTCACAGGCTGACATACCCTCCCTCAAAAGAAGGCTCATCATTGATGAGACTCTTCAGCCCTTCTGGAGGCTCTGAATATTCTGAGGTGTATTTGTCCATCTGGGATTTCTTTCTCAGTTAACCATTTATCTTTATCTGCTGGTTGATTCTTAAATCTAACCAGATATTGCCTGTTGTCTTTCCCATTAATTCTTATTTTCCTGGCTTTAATGATCTTTTTCACTGGTCCAGGTGAGTCATCTTCCTCTACCAATCTTTCATGGGTGACTGTCTTCTTTCTGTCAGGGAATCTCTCCTCATCTGTTTGTTGAGAAGGTTTGACCAGGCTCACAGGGAAAACAGGGTGTTTCCTAGAGAACTCTTTGGTCAGGTTGACTTCTACTGCATTCTTTCCTATTAATTTAATAATGGTGAATGGTCCTATGAATGAGTCTCTCATCTTCTTGGGTCCTCTTAGATTGTTGAAGTTAAGAGTTGAGATTAGAACTTGGTCTCCTTCTTTGAAATCAGGTTCTTGGTGACTTTTATCATATCTCTGTTTGTTATACAATTTAGCTTCAGCCACACATTGTTCTGCTTTTTCACAGGCAGTTTTCCACATTGTGTTGAAGTCTTTAGCTGTGGGGTGTACTGAGAGGAGGTTCTTCTTCACGTAGTCTACTGGAAGTAGTGGGCTCCATCCTTTCTCTAATGTGGCAGGGGCTTTTCCTGTCACTGAGTGTATACTTGTGTTGTATTCCAATTGTACAGCTGGTAGGAGGGTTACCCAGTCATGGGTATATCCCTCATTGTCTTTATATTCCATGCCATATGCACAAAATATTCTAATGATGTCTTCTAATGTTTGAATAATTCTTTCTGCTAGACCATCTGTTTGTGGATGGTAAGCTGTGGAGAATGCTAGTTTGGTTCCCAGCATCTCATATAGATTAGTCCAAAATTCTGATGTGAATTTAGGGTCTCTGTCACTAATTATAATTCTTGGAACTTCACAGTTTGCTATCACATTGTTCCAGAACAATATGGCTGTGTCCATTGCTGTGTCCTCTTTGTGACAGGGGAGACATCTGACACTCTTGCTGTACCTGTCTACTCCTACTAGGAATGCATTAAAGCTGTCTTTCCCTTCAGGGACCAGGCCTGTCACCCAATCCATGTTTATTATTTCCCAGGGGTGTTTGGGCTCCTCTATACTCTGGAGTAATCCATATCTTTTGCCATGACCTTTGTTGGCTTTTTGGCATCTGGTACAAGTGCTGATTTATTCACTCAAGTCTTGTTCCCACTTTGGCCACCAAGCTGTGCTAAAGAATCTTTCTTTAGTTCTTTCTTCACTCATATGTCCCATTTATGGGCAGTCATGGCATTCCTGTAGTATCAGGGAAATATGTTCTCTATTTATTATTACCAGGGCACTTGTGTGTTTTTCCCTATGGTATAGTAGATCATCTAACAGGAAAAATCTATTCTCTTTGAAGTTTTTGAGCCATGGCTCTTCCAATTGGCTCTCTAGTTCAGGACTCCTGTACTTTTGTTTTAATAGTTGTATCAATATACTACACTGTTTGTGTTTATTGTATGATGATTGTACTATACTAAAGAACTCTGTATTTAGATTAGAGGAGCTGATTCCCAATATGGGTATCTCTTTGCTCTCCCCATAGCTCTGTGCTGGGTTTGATGGGTCATTCCCTAATGCCCAGTTTGATAGTTTGAAGTTATTTCTCCTATCTATCTCCATGCATTGTATGGGTATTTTGGCCCCATCCTCTGGGTCATATGCTGGATTCTCTTGGTCATTCTTCAGTGGCCACCTGCTGAGACCATCTGCATTAGTATGAATTTTCCCTTCTTTATAGATAATAGTCATATTCCCTATGTATTCTTGTATGGCTATTTGACACCTGAGCATGTGTCTGTTTGCTGTCTTCATGTTCAACAGTGATTTGAGGGCTGTGCAATCAGTAAAAACTTCAAATACTGCTCCTTCTAAGTAGTAATGGAGTTTTTCTAATGCTTATACCAAACAGAGACATTCTGTCTGAGTAGCTCCATATCTGGCTTCTGAGTCTTTCAGTTGTCTTTATATATAGCAAATTACTCCTTCTTTGTGTATTCCATCCACTAGTTGCCTCTGGTGTAGTGCTGCTCCTAGTCCTTGGCTACATGCTGCATTTATATATAGTTTGAATGGTAGTTCAAAATCAGGCATCATTAGGACAGGGGTATTGGTCAGTTCATATTTGATCTTCTCAAATGCATCTCTTCTTTCTTTGGTAATTTCAAAGGCTACATCTTTTGAGCACAGTTTGTATACGCTACTTGTGATGTGTGCAAAGTTTTTTATGTGGCTCCTTTAGTAACTAGCAAAGCCCAAAAAAGATTGCATTTCTTTAATGTTCTTTGGTACTGGTTTCTTCAGTACTGCAGCAACTTTATTTTGGTCTATGGCTAGACTTAAACCTGAAACTTTGTTTCCTAGGGCTAGCAGTTCTTGCTGTCCAAAGTTACATTTTTTAAGAGATATTTTCATGTTGATTGGTGTACATTTTCCCAATATTTTATCAATTTTCCTCACATGGTCTTCCCATGTTTCTGAGTATATTATGATATCATCAATGTACACTACCATCCACCCTTCCATTATTTCATCTTGAAATATGGTATCCATCATCCTCTGAAAATGGGCTGGTGCATTCTTAATGCCAAATGGCATTCTATTATATTCATATATGCCCATATGGCATATAATTCTTAGCAATTTGATGGAATCTGGTTTCACCCCATTATGGTGGAAGCCTTTCATGCAATCCATTTTTGTAATAAACTTGGCTTTTGCTAGCTTATCTAGTGCATGTGGTATCCTTGGGATGGGGTACCTATCTGCTTTGGTGTAATTATTCAAAGCCCTGAAGTCCCCACATAGTCTGGATTTACCATCATGCCAAGTTATAAGGACTGGTGTAGTGACTTCTACTATCTCATTGTGTCCTATTTTCCTTATGAACCCCATTTCTAGGAGTTCATTGATATGTTTCTCAATTTCCTTCCTAGTTTCCATGCTGGCTGGGTATGGTGGTCTTCTAAGCATAGGTGGATATGGTCTTTCTACATCCAGATATAATTCTATATCATGTCCTTTGATTTTTCCTAGTGGTTCATCTCCTATTGCAAATGATCCTCTATGCTTCCTCAATACTTTCAGTAAGCTGAGTTTCATTTTACTGGTGAGTTGAGTGCCATATTGGGCTTCTTTGAATTCTTCCACTAGTTATTTCAGGTTGTTATCATTTGTTATATGATTTATGTCAAAGGAAAATTTTTTGTCTTTGTTTGTACCTATGATAAGATATCTATTTTTACTATTGCAAATGTCCATACCATACATTCTTTGGTACTCTGTACCTAGTAAGAATCCTTGTACATGTGCATTCTCTAGAACTACAAATTCAGGTTCTAGTCTGATATTTCCTTTTTGGTGTGGGATAATTATCTCTTTGATTATTGTCCCCAGTGAGTGCATTTTGCCTGATGCACTTTCAAAGTTTCTAGCTTTTGTTGGGATTATATCCTCTTCCCATTTGGGGAAGTGTTGTTTTAAGTATTCTTTTGCCACTATGGAGCAACTTGCTCCTGTGTCAATGATCATTGGATGTTTACAGTTCTCAATGTAAACTGTCAATTTTGTAGGTGTTCCATGAATGAATCCCATCCCTCTATTTGGGGTTACCAGGAATATTTGTGCATTCTGTGTGTGCTTACAGAGCTCTTTTTCTGTTGTTATTTGTGGTATTCCTGAATCTAATTCAATGTCTTGTATGTCAAGTGAACTTTCTTCATTGCATTCCACTATGTATTCTTCTATGGTATCAGGTTCACTTTGTGATTCTGCTCTCATACCATTTCCCATACTGTCAGAATCAGATTTGTCACCTGTTTTTTCCTCTTCTGATTCTTCATCAATTGCATATATTTTCTTTTTTGGTTTTGTGCAATTGTTGGCATAGTGGTCTGGTGATCCACAGTTGTGGCACACATATTTCTTTTTTGGGGTTTCTTTCCCTTTCTCTTTGTTTGTTTCTTTAACTTCAGACTTCTTGTCTTTGAAGTTTGGTTTATAGGATGTGTACCTTCCTATGGAGGTTTTTTTCCTCACATCTTGTATGACATTTGCTATGTCATCAATGCTGCTGATGTTGTTGCATCTGCATTTGACTGCATGTTCTAGATCTCCTGGCAATTTTGTTAGGAGTTTATGGTTTCTCATTTCTATTGTCATATTGGGATCAATAGCTTTTAGCCTTTTTGTTTGTTTGAGACACCATTCATATGGGTCTTTTTCTGTGGAGTATCTATCACTTTCAAAGGACATGGTCTTTTGCCAGATCCAACTACCATTGCTATACTTTTGTATAATCTGGTTCCTCCACCATGGCCAGCTTTTCCTGCCATGTATTTCTTTCATCTCAGTATACCATATGTTTTCATGGCCTCTGAATTCTGTGTTAAGTCTTGTTGTGATCCAGTAGTCTGGTATCTTTGGGACATCAACAAAGAGTCCATCAATATAGTCAATGATTTCCATATGGTCATATTCCCAAATTCCTGAGAACTTTGGCCAGTTTGCTACTTCTGGTAACTGTTTTAGTGCCTGTTTCTCTGAATAGATGAGATTTTCCCCATCTTGGTACATTGACTCTGATCTTGACTTTGGAATCTGATATTCAGGTTCCTGGTCATAGTCTTTATCCTCTTCTTTCAATTTTGTAGAGGTAGTGGGTTGACCTTGTGTTGGAGGGTATTGATTGTCTTCTCTGTCATAGAGGTAATCAATTTCTTTATCAAAGCTATCCTGTTTCTGCTGGATACTCCTCAGATCTCTCCTCACAGTTTGTTGTTCTTCTAGAATTGAATTCAACTGTCTGTTATTTTTTTCAAATTCTGTCCAAATTTTGGCCAGATTTGTATTCAATTCTTTTATTACTGTTGCTTGAAAAGAATTTTCTTCTTTCAATGTTTCCACTTCTGTCCTCATTTTTTCTGAGGTTTCATGTGTCCAATCCATGAATTGGGCCAATTTGGTCCATGTGAATTTGTTTTCAAACTCATGAGTGTGGATTGTAGTCTCAGCTATTAATTCTGGATCAATTGAGTCAGAACTATCAAAACTATTTGTAGGTACAACTATTTTTTGCTTTTGTGTACTTCTTGGACTAAGTCCATCAGCTTTTTCATCAATGGGTCTTCTTCCTTCTTCCTCTGGTTAAAAGAAGTTTTGTTTCTCCCTTGGGCTCCTTTTCTCCTGTTGGAAACTACCTGGAATCGTTGGGGAGCCTTGGATGAAGTTTCCTTTGGTTTGTAAGGCCTGGAACTTCTGGATTGTTGTGGGGAAGATGGGACTTCTCCTTCCATTTCTGGGGGTACCTGAATCTGACTGGGCTCTTCCTTGTGCCAAGATCTCTCTATGGCTTGTATGGCTGCCTGGTTCTCTTTGATTCTGATTGCTCTTTCTTCTAAGAGTTTGAAATTCTTGTTGGGATTCCAACCTTGGATTTCTGTCATAAGTTCCATCCAAGCCATTTGCTTGAGACAGATCTTCTGAGTTGGTATCCCCACTTCTGCCCATGATGCTGCCATAGTGAACATTTTGTTGTCCATGCTCCATGTGAAAAGGTCTTTCAGGAGTTTGTGTATTTGAAGGACCTGTTCTGCATCTGTCCAATCTCCTGGTTGGACTTCTGGGTTGAATTTGATTTGGAATAAGACCTTGGGTAGGAGTTCCCTGATGGTAAGTCCTTTTCTGGTCATTTGATCCAGTGATTGGCTGTCTTCTTCCTCTGTGTCTTCTTGGCCAGTGTTCTGGTTGATTTCTTGGGAATCCAAGATCTCTAAGAAGTGGAGGTGTCATGTTAACAATGTTAAAAAATGACAGACAATGAAAAATGTTGTATGTTTCAAGGTTTATTTACTTTTAGCAGGCCCTTGTACAAATTTATGATCTATACTCTTTGGCAATTTGCCTTTAGAGTTTACAACTGGGTTGATAACAGTGATTTTCTGTTTTTCAATTTGTTTTGGTGATCCAACTGGTTTTGTTGGAGCTTTTCTGGGTTTTTTGGCCCTTGGCACGGCTATTGGTGTCCAATATTTTGAGTTGATTGTCACTTCACTGTGTCCTTTCTGCTTGCCCTTGGTTTTTGGAAGCACCTCTCTGTCTTCTGAGGCTGTCACAGATGGATTTCCTTGTGACTGGGTTTCTAATGGAATATAGTCTTTTTCCACTATTCAGAAAAGATATTTCAAATTGTATATCAGTATTTTATGATAAAACAAAATGATTTTATTCAATTCTACTGTTATTTTTCAAAAATTTTAAGTATTCTTATTATAATATTTTTTTTATATGTTTTTTATTGAAAAATAACAGTTTTTGAGTTTTTCACTTATGTTTTATAAGTGAAAACTGTAATATCCAAGTGTTTTGTGAATGATTCACTTGGATATTATTATGTTTTTGTATAAACACGTCAAATTTATTAAATTATAATAAATTTGGTTATAAATATTATTACTAATATTTCTTAATGTCAGTTTTTATGAATTAAAACTTTAATATCCAAGTGTTTTGTGAATGATTCACTTGGATACTATTGTTTTTCTTCTAAAAAAACATGTCAGATTTATTAGATTATAATAAATCTGATTTTATTATAAATAATATTTATTTTAACACTTGATTTTTGATTAAAATATCAATCAATTACAAGCTTTCACGTCAATTTGAGTGATGTCTTGTTTTAAAGGAAATATTTAATTAAAATATTCCTTATAAATAATTAAAAATTATTTTATTATTTAATATTAATTAATTATTTATTAATAAATGTTTCTTTATTAATTTTCACGCACTTTGGTGAAAAATAAGTAATATACTGTTTGTATATTATTATTTATATTGAAATTTAAATAATACTGTTGTATTATTATCAAATTTCGTGAAAATTATTGCAATATAATGAAATAAAGAGGATTTGTACTCTTACTCTCAACAAAAATATTTGTAATATATATTTTTGGAGAAAAAAAATTATGTATATAATATATGATGCTATATTATATATATATAAAATGATAATAATAGAAAATAAGATAAAATCAAAATTTTACTCACTGTTAGTAAAATAACTTTTAAATAACTGAATTTTTATGCCTAATTCAGTTCAAAACACGTCCAATAAGGTTGAAAGCCCATGGCCAGGCCCCCAAAATGTCAGGGTTAGTCTATATAGTAGCTATGAAATGTAGTTACAAGCTAGTATTATGACTGTGACACATCAAAAAACAAATAAATTTAAATCTTCAGGTCCTACTGCTACGTGGTAACAGTGGTGATGAGTCTGTTGAGGACCTGGGTTGCAATACTCTAATATCTTTGACTGTAAAGAAGTACTACAATAATTATATTCTAATTATATCTCTTAATGATAATTTTAAGGACACTACTGATTGATAACAGTTTTGTCACGTAAGAATATGGATGATAAGATAAAAGATGATGGGTTTTCAAGGAAAAAACCCTTCTTTTTATATCTTTCAAGACTTTCAAGAGTTATTAACTCTTCACACATCAGATGAGTGAAATTTTTCACTCCAATTATCAGTCTGTGGTTCTGGATCATCAATTCTGACGTCAATAGAGGCAGAATTGTGGTTTTGGAACCACAAATGATCATTCTGGATCAATACAGGGTGAAAAAGCTTTTCACCTGCCATGTCAGCACTTGGATGACGCTGTTCTGGTGTCTGTATGATCAATAATGATAATTTTAGAGAGTTTATATCTTCATAAGTATATTATTTTAAGTATGAGAGCAATACTGTTTGATACAAGTTTGATACAGTCATGTATTGCTAGAAAAACCTTCCAATCAAGATATCTCAGTCAGTTCTTAAGATATCAAGAACCCAAGAGCACAGAATTGAAGGGCTTAATGATCTCTTCAATTTGGTATGCTTAATGTTTACCCTTCTTTAAAATAGCAAAAGCTATAAGGGTTTTAAGTTTTTGGATGTATTTTTGTACATCAGTATGAGGCTTCAAAAACTTCCATACCAGATATCTTCTTCAATTTGGAATATATCTGTATTCTGATGATACAGTCTTGTAGGGCTTGATTAGCTCTACAGTTTGGTATATTACACTGTACAGTTGTATGAGTGTATGCCAAAGATACAGGGCTTTGTTTACATTGTTGTTTTCAGAATATCTGTATTTTGGTTGTTAAGCCTTTGAACCAAGATCCCTCAGTAAATTTAAGAGATAAAGAGGTCTAAGGTGTCTCGAATTAAAGCTCTTCTTTAGATCTTTAATTTGGTTATACTTTTGTACAGTTTTGTACAAGCCCTCTTTGACTTTCAGGGGGGTCTTGGTTTCAAAATAAAGGTCATATGGTATCTCCAGTTGTAGTGGTGTTACAGCAACATGGATGATACCATTGTGTAGCTCTCTATGTGAGCTTTAAGAAAAATACCATTTTGGTATAGAATAACTTAAATATGCATAAGTTAGATGAGAGGTGAAAATAAGGGTTTTGACTTGTTTATTCTCCTCTAGGTCTCCTTATTCTGTTTGGATAAGGTTGGTGTTTAATTTAAGAGGAGTTTTTTCCTCTTATTTATTACCTGTATTGACTATGTTTGTTCAATACTTGTCATACCATTAATTATGGTATGTTGGATGTCATGCTAGTGCTCTGTTTCGAGTCACAGGCTGACAAGCTGACATACCCTCATTCTAAAAAAGGCTCATTATATGACACTTTTAAGCTCTCCTAGAGCCTCTGAACCTTCTCAGGTGAGGTTTTCCATCTGGTATGGCATCTTCTTCCAGCCATTTTTCTTTATAAGGTGTCTGGTTCTTTAATCTGACCAAGTACTGTCTATGGTCTTTTCCATTGAGTCTAATCATCCTGGCCTTTATCATCTTCTTCACTGGGCCAGGGGGGTCTTCCACTTCCATTATTTTTTGTGGAGTGTGACCCTTATTCCTGGAGGGTAATTTATCTTCTCCAGTCTGGTGGTATGGTTTGACTAAGCTCACTGGGAACACTGGGTATTTCCTAAAGAATTCCTCTGTTATTTTGACTTTCACTGCATTTTCCCCTATCAAACTAATGATATTGAATGGTCCCACAAATGAGTCTCCCATTTTCTTGTGGCTTTTGAGATTACTGAAGTTGAAGGTAGATACCAGCACCTGGTCACCCTCCCTGAATTCAGGTTCCTTGTGGGTCTTGTCACACCTCTACTTGTTATATTCCTTTGCCTCACCTATGCATGTTGCTACTGTTTCAAATGCTTTTTTCCACATATAATGGAGATCCTTGGCAGTGGGCTGGATAATTAAAATATTTTTTCTAAGTTTGGACTATGAAACAATAAGTAAATATTACTAATATTTTATTAATTTTACTCTGAATGTCCTTATTAAAGTAATAAATAAGAAAATGAATGATTATAATAATAAAGAAATATTATAATTATGGCATAAACATTTTCATATTATTTGAATAAATGAAAAAATATAAATTATATTCTAGAAATAATATAATAAAAACAAATACATTAATATTCAATAATTAATATATTTATGACAATTCATTACTGTTACAGAGAAATATTAAATGTGTAAAGAAAATTATTTGATAATAAAAACAATTTATAACAGTAATATTACCAACATTAAAGTTATTTATAAATATAAATACTATTTATATTAATGAAGGAATTCTTAAGAATGATACTAAAGAGAAAATAACCTACTTTCAACACTTAATCTAATAATTTTGGATAGGTTTATTCCACTTAAGGTAATGACAACTTATTCAAAAATAAAAATAGAAGAAATTACAAATATTCTTAATATTACATGGAATTAGTTATCTTCAAAAGGATTTAACAAAAACAATTAATTATTGGTGTAATAATGCCAAAATTGATGATTGATACAAAGATGAGCTTGAATCTTCAATAATATAATAGAACTATATGAAAAGAATAAAGTTATTATCTTTAGGTGTTCTATTTTTAATGTTTTTGATGCATCTGAGGGGGAAATAGAGGTAAAAAGAGCTCTATATATAGTAAAATCTTCCCTACTAGAGTCCATAAGGAACCTAAAAGAAATTCAATGATGTTATCCACTGGAATTGATCAGTAATTTGAGGTTTAGTGATGATTATATCATAATTAAACCATCTTATCTCATTATTATGCCATTATTTAGGGTTATCACTATAACTCTACTTTATCTGACATTATATGCTTGGAAGAAGACTGAACTTTGTGTATTTTATTATTGATCATGGAATAATATTATTCACCATTCTTATAGCCTATATAACTGTTAAACTTAAAATAAGGTTACAGTGAGTGATCATAAATGATCAATTTTAAGCTCAAACTTTGATCATGAATAACGTTTGAGCTATACATCCTACGGAAATTGAGAGAGTTAATTCTGATAGCTTTAAATGTCATTATTAAGCTTTCAAGAGAATTTCATTACATAAACAAAACTCTATGTTTGATTATTTTTCTTGTAACTCATCTTTTCTGTCAAAATTTACTACTTTAAACTTCAAAACATGATTTGAAGGGGTTATACCTTGAATATAATGATAAAAATTACATCATTCTGCACATATGAGCTAGCAGAATCTGAATATATACTTTTCTTAAGGTTGGACGACTTTCACAACAATGTGCTCAACAAATTTTCTTATTTTGCTCAATAAACCATTGTAAGTTATATCTTTGCTCATAGCTTTCCAAATGAAGTATATATCTGTATTCCTAAAGTAACTAGGTGGTAAAGTTACTTTTTTTAGAGTTCTTTATCATTAATATTTCAAGAGATATGAGCTAAAAAAATGAATATATGCACTTATCATAAAAGTGCATATATTCAGGTTATCTCAGTAAGTATTGACTTTTCAGATAACACATAAAAATGTTATATGTTTACTTTTTGATGGGGAATCCAATGGTGTAATTTATTTTACATTTTTATTCATTGACCTTTGAGATAAAAAAGGTTTCATACCTCTTTATGGCATTTTTACTTATCTTAAGATAATAATTTCAATTCTTATTATTGAAATAAGTATTTCAAAGGTGTTTTGTGACCTCTTTGGATATGTGGTTATATCTTAAATTCTCACATTCCCTACCATCAAAAAATATTGTACCACAATTTGATATATTTAATTAGGGTATTATCCACTGTCCTACCTCTTCAATAGACGTTTTTAGTCTTGAAGCTCAATAATGCTTAAATTTTCTATTTTTTGGGTCTTCTTTCACGTCTAAACCTTTCTAATAACTTATCAGAAATATCTTTATCATTCTAAAGTAGCTATTCATCCTCTTGAGCTGGGTTTCTAACCTTTACAAGGTACTCCCTTTCTTTTTTGTTTCTTGTCCTGTTTTCATTAAGGACTTTCACAATTTTCTTTTCTTCCCCTTCCTCTGGAGGTTTAATTTCAAGTGGTGATCTATATCTTAGGGGAAATAACTCCCTGAAGCTTGAGCTATCAGGTCTTATCAGACTTACAGGGAAAGTTGGGTTTTTGTCCATTAATTCACCTTCCAATTCCAGCTGCACAGCATTAAGGCCATGTAGTGCTCTTATCATGAAGTTTCCTGGAAAGAAATCTTTCAATTTCTTTGGGACTTTGATTCTATTAAAGCTTAGAGTTGATACTAATACCAAGTCTCCTACTTTAAAATCAGGTGGCTTGTGACTTTTTTCCAATCTTTCTTTTGCATATTTGAAAGAATCTTGCACACATCTGTTTTCATGATGTCTTTCTTTGTCAGGAATTACTTTTAATATTCTTGCTGTTGGATTTATATTCACTAAGTCTTTTTTGAGAGTGTCATAAGGAAGTCTGGTATTAAAACCTTTTTCTAGCATTTATTGTGTTTTCCAGTTGAAGAATAAATTGAAGTCTTATATGCCAGTGCAAGAGCTGGTATTAAGGTACACCAATCATGGGTAAAATCATCAGTCTTTGAATTCTAGGCCATAAGCATAGAATTTTCTGATCATTTCTTCTAGAGCTTGTATCATTCTTTCTGATAAACTATAAGTTTGGGTGTGGTAAGCTGTTAAGAATGATAACTTTGTTCCAAAAAGGTTATGGATATTTGTCCATAATTCTGAAGTGAATTTGGGATCTCTATCACTTATGATATTTTGGAATAAGCCTGTATGACTAATGACTCTATTCCAGATCATTATTGCTGTGTCCATAGTTGTGTCGTCTTTGTGACATGGTAAGAACCTTGGGGTTTTGCTGTCCCTGTAAACTAATACTAGGCATGAATTAAAACTCCTGTCTCCTCCTGGAGGTTAGGCTGTTACCCAATTCATGTGAGCTATTTCCCATGGGGATTTTGGTTCTTGTATTTGGATCATCATTCCAAATTTCTTTCCTGTGGCTCTGTCTTCTCTTTGGCATCTGTCACAGGTTTGGAAATACTCTGAAACATCTTTTCTCAAATTTGGCCACCAAGGGAAGGTTTTTGCTCTCTCTAGTGTCCTATCTTCTGAGAGATGTCCAGATAAAACACTATCATGGAATTCATGTAGTATAGTATTTATCAGAGTCCTATCTTTCAAGGTCATAAAGCATGTGTGTTAAGTCCTATGATGAAGAATTCCATCAAGGAGGTGGAATCCCACTTAATCATATGATTCTTTCCATATTTCATCTAGTTTGGAAGATAGTGATGGTTCTTTGAAATCTTTCATTAAGCTTTGGAATAAGGTATGAAAATTTTTGTCCATATTATAGCTTTTTTTAGCTTGATTGAAGAATTCTGTGCCAATATCTGTAACACATATGCCTTCTATATGATGATCTTCCTGTGGTACCCATGCTAGGTTTTCAGGTGTATTTTCTAAAGCCCATCTGCTAATACCATCTTCACTTTTATGAATATTTCCAGATTCATGAGCTATGGTAATATTTCCTCTATAATCTTGAAGATACATCTGCCATCTCAGCATGTGTGTATTTGGTGTCTTCATGCTTAATAAAGATTTTAAAGCATTACAGTCTGTGATGAAATCAAACACTGTTCCATCCAAATAGCAGTATAAATCTTCTAAAGCTAAGAATAAGAAAAGACATTCTATTTTTCTTTCTCAATATCTTGTTTCTGTTGGCTTAATTTGTCTTGAAATGAAGCAAACTGGACCCTCAACAGGTTTATTATTCATGATTTGTTTCTGGTGTAGTGAAGCACCTAATCCTTATCCACAAGCATCAATGTACAGTTTGAAAGGTAATTTCCAATCTGGAATTAGAAGAAATGGGGCATTTGTGAGGCTTTTTTTCAGTTCCTCATATGCTTTAACCCTTTCTTCAGTCATTTCATAGACTGTCTGTTGGTCATAGAGTTTTTACAAGGATTTGGAAGTTCTTTCAAAGTCTTTAATATGCTGTCTGTAATAACCAGAAAATCCTAGAAATGATTTCATTTCTTTTTTGCTTTGGGGCCTTGGCTTCAGTAGTACTGCTTCTACTTTGTTTTTATCTATGCACCAGCTTAGTGCAGATACAATATGTCCCAGTGCTTTTAGTTCACTATATGCAAAATGAAATTTTTCAAGGAAATTTTCATATTTACTTGCACTATATTTTGTAAGACTCTTTATAGTCTTGTTAAGTGATTTTTTCAAGTTTATGAGCAAACTATGATATCATAAAACTAGATAATTAACCATCCATATGATGATTATTCAGGAAATATTGTATTCATCATTCTTTGACAATGGGAAGGTGCATTTTTTGTACCAAAAGGCATTCTTAGTTATTAATTTATTCCACAATGGACTGTTATCCTTAGTAGTTTTCTTGCATTCTCTGTTAAGAAATTTGCTGATAACTCTTTAGAGCATCCATGGCTGTAATGAACCTAGCCTGTGACAATTGTATTAATGTCTCATAGATTTTTGGTATTGGGTATCTGTCAGGGATAGTATAGGTATTCAGAGTTCAAAAGTCCCCTACCATCCTTGATGTCCCATTATTGAAAGTTATAATGATAGGTGTAGTGACCTCTACCAATTCATGATGTCCTACTTTCCTCAACCCCCAAAGGTCCATTAATTCTGTAATTTGTACGTATACGTTCTCCAGTCCCCTACCATCCTTGATTTCCCATTATTTCAAGTTATAATGACAGGTGTAGTGACCTCTACTGATTCATTATTTCCTACTTTACTCAACACACAAAGGTCAATTAATTTTTTAATGTGTACCTCTAAGGCCTCTCTGGCTCTTGGGCTATCTGGGTAAGCTGGTCTTCTTAACAAGGGTGGATAAGGTTTTTCCACATTAAGAGTAATGTCTACTTTGTAATCCTGTGACTCAAAACCAGAGCGCAAGCATGATAACCAAATACAATAAATCAATGGTATAGCCAAGATACCACCAAAACATGAATCTGAGCCAAATCAGCTCAAAAGGTATCAAAAAAAAGAGGAAACTCACCCCTTTCCACATATACAAGTCCCATAATCATAGGAAAAAGAATAACAAAGTTATTCCTGCTCAAAGTTGTTGCTGAGCATACACCTTAATTTTGACCTCTCATCTGATATCCAGAAGAAGAGGCTTAACCCCATCAAATGGGTATTAAAAATGGAGCTCTGAGTCAGGGCTATCCAATGGTACTAGCCAAACTGAGCTAGTAACAGAATTACAGAAGTTATGACCAAAATAAGGTCAAATAAGGGTGATTAAAATATTTACCTCTCATATAACTTCTAAAGTTTTAGTGTGAGATACCTAAAGTGGGGTCTTTTGTAAAGGGCAAAATCAGGGATATCTGATGGTGCCATCCATTTCCCCATATCTCATCTAGAACAAAAGATATGGAGCAAGCAAGCTCCATACAGTTTTTGGACAAATCATAAATGTGTTGTGGAACTCCTATTGGTGTGGGATTGGATAAGGCAGTCCTTGAGGGGGAAATCACAGGTAAACAGTTTTGAATTGCTGAAATAATCCTGTAACCAAGGGTGCTAATGGTGTTTTAGCTGCCCCTCTGAATATACTAAACAATCTCCCTACAGAGCTCGCAAATCAATATTTAAGATTGTGGCTTTACAACTAGAGAAGACTTTTCAGCAGTCTCTATCAGACCTATTCAATAATCAGACTAATGATAAAATAATAATAATTTTAAATAAATAAATTTGTAGGTGATTTCAAGATAATAAGATAGTAATTGAGTAGATAAATAATAGATATAATAGTACTGAGTGGTGATTTTAAGTTGTTTTCTTTGTTGAAGGTACTTTGTTTAATGGATAATAGCTCAATATGAGAAAATTTAGTAATTTTGATAATATAATAATATTGTTTGATAGTTTAAATAGTTGTTGTTGGTAAATAATTTTGATAATATGTAAAATATATTTTGTGATAATAATAATAGTGATATATATTTTCTTCTAGTGAGAAGAGTATAATATAAATATTTTGTTGAATATGAGTATTTCACTAATAGATGAATTTATAATATAGGCAGACCTACTGTTAACTACAGCTATATATAAATCACTTTTAATGTAATGTAATAATAATAATAATAATAATTTCTAGATTAACCTACTAGTAAGGGATGAATAATTATTCTCCTTCTTGGTATATAATTATTGGCATGAGGAAAGAGGAGAAAATGAGAGAGAGAGGCCTCCTTTTATGTTGTGAGAAGTACCCATGGGCTCTCCATGTAAAGTTTTATTCTTGCCCTTGAGATAATTTTGCTGGTGTAGATTTTTGTAACAAAAGTCAGATGACCTATCTGCTACACTGTATTAGTAATCTTGCACAGCCTTGAGAGATTAATGCTAGTGTGTAAAATTGAGAATGGTGTCATATGACTGAGATATTTCACCATTTGTTTGGTCAAAATTAAGGTTGAGATGTTTTGCTTGGTGGGGATTTTTGATAAAAATATCAGGTGACTTCTGTTTTGCACTGCTTTAGTCAGCTTGCATAGCCTTGAGTAATTAATGCTGGTGATTAAAAGGATGAGGTTAGTGTCATGTGAATAAGCCCTTGTATAATTTTGTTTGTAAGATTTATTTAATTCCAGGTGGTCATGCTGTGTAATGTGGGGATATCTTGGGTTTTAATTCTTGATTACTGTAATTGCTGTGTGGTTTACAGTTTAGTGTATTCCCCTTGCATGCAGCTAGTTGAATTTCAATTAAGTTGAATTTTAATAATACTGTGGCTGTGTAATGTCTAGATCTTATGCATGTGGACTGCATAAGTCTTATTTGGGTTCCTGTATTGTTGTGTAATTTTTAAGTTTTTAGTGGATTTTCATGTATTGAATTGGATTTGATACTGTCAGATGATCCTTGTGTCACATGAGCTGTATTTTATTTTGATGTATTGGATTCTCAGTAATATAGTCTTCCTGATGGATTTAGAGTGGATATGATGTTACAATGTTACTTTTCCCATGTAATTTTGAGTTTTCTGTATGTATTAAGCCTATTGTTGATCATGTAAGCCTTATATGTAGGTTTTCTTGTATAATTCCATAAGATTGGATTCCTCTATTGTTCATTTAATTATAGAAGTATATTGAATATTTCAATTGTGAATGCTAAAATCTTCCATTCCTCCCTACTGTTGATGTTATTCCTGGTTTTTTTGTGATTTTAAGCATGTCCTTTGAGTGGTGATTTCCTGAATTAGTCATTGGGATCTTGATTTTCCAACTTTTAAATTTCCAAAAAAATTTCTTGAAACTGGTAAAAAGGTATGGAATACCACAGTGTATAAGAAAACTTGTACATGGCATACCTTTGCCGTATTTAATGATAGCTATACCAAATGAGGTACCATTGTGTAGAGCACATCTAGGGCTACACACCAAACCAATTTTGAGTTTAATATCTCAAAAACTGACAAATGTATGGCTGGTTAAAGGTCAAAATCCCACAGTTTGTCCAATACAGCCTTATAGTGAGATAATATCCCATAACCATGATTATGAGGTGTCAAAAAGGAAAAGAAACATGTTTATAATTCAAAACCTCATAGTTGATTCAGTACTGGGGTCCCATACAGGTTTTGTACAGCATTCTATGCATAATACATGTCAGAATCAGGCTATGTGGTCCCCAGATGAAAATTTTCACCCTGTATTGGTGAAACTGCCCAGATGTGGTTTCAAAGCCATATCTGAGCCCAATACAGGCTATACAGGCTTTGTAAAATCCCCAAGCCAGTAATTGGGAGTGAATAATCTTCACTTCCTCTATGTGGAAAGGTCTAGAGGCCTTTTCACCCCATTTTAGGATAAAAAGGAGCCTTTTCACAGCCAGAAAAGCTTTCCTCATCCTTCTCTTGAATTCCTACATAGTACAACTGTAAAAAACAGCTATACTATTGGAAAATAACCAGGTTATACTTTAAACTTAAGTATTGTAGCTCTTATTATAGTAACCCAACTGGTAAAACTGCACCCAGGGCTTTCAGCAGCACTCACCACCACTATTATACAATAGTAAAGCCCTTTTATCATCATTACAACCCTTCATTATTATAAATCAAATTCATTTTGAACTATTTTCACCATTTCACAGTAATTGTTAAAGCTTTTAAATACTATTATACACCTTTATCATAGACTCAGCCTGAAATTTTGGGGCCTGGCCGTGTTTTTTGACTTTTTGGACCTTACAAGTGAGTTTTTTACTTATTTTCTTATATTCTGACATATCATTTTATCTTTTTAGCCGTAATTTCTTAAAATATATATATATATATATTTAGTGGTATATGTTATATACCAATATCTTTATCTTTTTTGATTATATTATTGTGTTGTTAATTATAGCTTAATCACTACACCAACCCTTATTTTTGGCATGTTTTACATATAAAAACACTTTAAGACAATAATAAATTCCATTTTTTGATTAAATAAGGACACCTCTTACTGTAAAACCAACAGTTGAGGTGTGGTTGATCATATTGTTAATTCAATTACCCCCTTATATACCACACGTTTTCAGATTATACTTGCTAATTACAAGTTATTCTGTGAGATATTGGTATACAAACAGTGTACTAGATATGTTTATGCTGTATTTCCGACATGGAATTGTTAATTCAATTACACTGTCATTATACAAGGGCATAATATAGGAATATATAAGCCCAGAGGCCATTCCTAGACGTGCAAACAGCATATTAAGAAGTCTTAACTGACATTAAGCCCTCTTTTCCTGTCTCATTTCAGTGGAAGAAAACTAAATCCACTGGAAACCCAGTCACAGGCCAGCACACCAGTGACACCCTCAGAACCAGAGGGCAGCAAGGGCAAAGTAAAGAGGCATAGTGAAGGCCTCATAACAGCAAAGAAGTGGACACCCATTGCCACTCAGAGGAATAGAAAACCACAAAACTCTGATTCAATACAAGGTAAACCAACCTTAACAACCTGTACAGGGAAGATTACCATAATTAACCCAGTTGTAACCTCTAAAGGAAAATTTCCAAAATCAGAAGACAACCAATTTTTACAACGCACAGTCAAAGGTAAATACCCTAAGAACATAAAGTTTTTGACTTCTTGCAAACACTGATATGTCACCTGTACACCTAAGAGACCTTTCCTTCCAAAGGAACCAGCCAGAGGACATAGAAGGCTTGTCCAGAACCAGAAGACCTGGAAGAGGACACCTTGGACACAGTGGTGGATGGCAAGACACTGAGGGAAATCATACCCACTCTTTCATTCACTTTCTAATTCAACAGGAACCTCAAGCCAGAGGACTGGAAAGTTATGGATCAAGTTCTTCAGCTCCACCAACTCCTCAAAGATTTATTTCAATGGAGCATGGACAACAAGAGGCTCAACCTGGAATCCCACTGGGCAGAACTTGGAGCAAGTTTCCAGAAGATATGTCTCAAAGAGATAGACTTCAAAGGCCTTATGGTAATCACCAGAGGTTGGAATCCCACCAGGTAGTTCAGACCCCTGGAGGTGATGGCAAACAGGATAAGGCAGAATCAAGCCACTATCCAAGCTGTAGAGGAACAACTGACCCAGACAGGAAATACTAAGATTCCTTCAGGCTCACAGGGAGTAGACCAAACCAGCTCTCCAGTGGCTTCATACCATTCAGAAACTAACAGATAAGTGGCCAAGAGTCACCATTCTTCACAATCCCAGGACGTTTCCAGGAGAAGACAAGGACACAAGGGCAAAAACAAGACCACCTTCAACCAAAGGAAGAGAGAGTCAGACCCAATGATCCCGAAGCTGTTGGATTTGGTTAAAGAAGTGCACAAGAGCCAGAAGTAGTTGTACATAACTCTAGAATCAGTAGTCCCCTTAATAGAAATATTACCCCACTCAGATTGAACATAATTCTGTCACACCTGAGAGTAACCTAAAACATGATGCACTGTGGTTACAAATGTCCCAATATGCTGAGAAAACTCAAAATAATTTTTCAGAACTTGAAGCACTCCATGAGAGGATGAAAAATTAACAGCCTCCATGGACAAAATTGTTAAAACCCTTCAATAAGGATATGCTCAATTGAGCCAAGCCTCTGAAGAAACCAACAAAAGACTAAATCTAGTCTTTGAAGAACAACACCACAGCAAAAGAGACGTGGATTGTCTGGATGAAGACATAAAAAACTGTTTAATGTCTACCATAACTTTAAGCCCCAACCACAAGGCCATGTTATGGATAATTGATATCACCAGGATGACATCAAACCAGATGCCATGTTGATGAATAAGGCAAGATCTCCATCACAATACCAGGATGGAGGTTATATGTCTTATTCAGATAAGAAAGCCTTGAAACAGCTTCCTGAGGCCTCACGCTGACCCAAATTTTCTGGAACTGGAGAATATGATCATATGGAGCTCATAGACTATATTGATGGACTCTTCATTGATTTACCAAGCATACCAGACTACTGGATCACTGCTAGACTTAATACAGCATTCAAAGGACATGCTAGTATATGGTACACAGAAATGAAAGAATGCCATGGTGGAAGAGTCAAATAATCCAAAAGTACAGCAATGGTACTTGGATATGGCAAAAGACCATGTCATTTGAAAATGACAAGTATTCAGTGGACAAAGATCCATATGAATGGTGTCTTAGACAGTCTAAAAGACTTAAAGTCATTGATCCTCAAATGAACATTCAGATGAGGAATCACAAACTCCTGACACAAATGCCAGGAGAACTAGAGCATGCAGTAAAATGCAGATGCAACCAAAATTGCACTCCAGATGAAATTGCAAATACCTTACAAGATGGCAGGAAAGGAACTGATATAGGGAAATACACCCCATATAAAAGAAGTGGTTTCAAAGAGAAACAACCTTTCAGGGTGGAGCTTAAAGACAAATATAAGGTTTGACTATGAAACAATAAGTAAAAATTACTAATATTTTACTTATTGTACTATGAATGTCCTTATAAATAAAATAAATAAGATAAAAAATAATTATAATAATAAAGAATTATTATAATTATGGCATAAAAATGATTATATAATAATATAATTTATATTATAAAAAAATATTATAATAAATAAATATATTAATATAAGATAATTAATATATTTAAAAGCACTTTATTATTGTTACCAACAAATAATAAAGGCATATAAAAAAAATTTTTATTAATAAAAAAGAACTAATAACAATAATATTACTAATATTAAAGCTGTAAATTAATATAAATACTATTTATGTTAATTAAAGAATTATTAAAGTAATAATAGAGAGAAAATTATTATAATAAGAAGAAATAACCTACTTTTAATACTTAATATAATAATTTTGAATTTTTTTCACTCCAAATAATATAAATACAGCTTATTTAGATTGTATGTACAATCAAAATTAAGAGAAATTACAATTTATCTTGATTTCATGTGGATTTGAGTTTTTCAAGAGAATTTTAAACAAAACAATTAGATAATTGAAGTAATCACGTCAAGAATGATGATTATAATAAGGATGATATTTGGTCTTTAATAATATAAGAGTTTTATATATAAAGAATAAAGAAATTACCTTTTGTTTTAATTATTTAGTGTTTTGTAAGCATCTGAGGGGAAAATAGAGTAAAAAGAGTGCTCTATGTATAGTAAATACCTCCCTTCTAGAGTCCAGCAGACTTCTAGTAGACGGGTACTGATTCTTCCTACCAAAATTGATCAATATTTTAAGGTTTGGTGATGATTACATCATGATCAAACCATCTTACCTTATTATTACACCATTATTTAGAGTTATCACTGTAGCTCTAAGTTTAATGACATCATAGGCTTGGAAGAAGCCTAAACTTCGTGGATTTTATTAGTATTAATCATAAGCTAATAGTATTCATCAGTTTTATCACTTATATGACTGTTAAACTTAAAATAAGATTACAGTGAGTGATCATGAATGATCAAATTTAAGCTTAAGCTTTGATCATTAATACCTTTTAAGTTTTACACGCTACAGCTATTCTTAGAGTGGATTCTGATAGCTTGTCCTGTCTTTATTAAACTTCCAAGAGCATTTCATTACATCATCAAAACTCTATTTTTGAGGATTTTTCTTGTAACTCATCTTTTCTGTCAAAATTCAATATTTTAAACTTCAAGCCATGATTTCAAGGGGTTATACCTTGAATATTTTAATAACAATTACATCATTCTTCACGAATGAACTAGTATAATCTAACTGTTCACTTACTTTTAAGTTTGGACCACTTTTACAACAAAGTTGTCAACAGCTTTATTGATTTTATTCAATAATCCATTACAGGTTTTAAACTTGCTTATAACTTGTGAAAGAAAGCTTATATCTGAATTCCTACAGTAATATATGGTGACTTTATTTTTTGTTTCACCTCTCTATCTTGTATATTTCAAGAGATATTAGCTAAAAGCCATGAATATATGCATTGACCAAAAAAGTGCATATATTCAGCTTAATTCCTTAAGTATTGACTTTAGAGATTAGCTTTATAATTGTTTTATATGTAGATTGTTATGGAGAATCCAATGGTACAATTTATTTGACATTTTGCTTCATTGTTTTCTGAGATAAATGAGGTTCTGAACCTTTTTTAAGGTATTATTACTTATACTTCAGTAATTATTGACTTTTCAGAAATTCCATACAAGTGACATATGTGTATTTTACCATGAGGAATCTAATGGTGTAATCCATTTAACATTTTTATTCATTATATTCTGAGTTAATTTAGATTTTGTACTTATTTATGGTATTTTACTAATTTTTGAGATAATTATCATAAGTATAATTATTACAGAAATTTTGTTGTGACCTTTTTAGATATGTGGTCATATCTCAAAGGCTCACAAGAAACCCAGGAAAAGGGTGGCAGAAGTGACCAAGAAGAAAAATTTTTGTCACAATTGTGGTTCAACAGACCACTATGCCAACAACTGTCCAAAGGAAAACGAAAAATTCTATGCCATTGAGAAAGTCCAAGAGGAGGAATTCCCAACAGAGGATTCTGAATCAGACTCTATGGGAGATGCCATCAGAGAACAATCAGATGAATAGAAAGACCCAAGGGAAGAATTTTTAGTGGAATACCAAGAGGAAACCCCACTAGAAATCCAAGACATACAGTTGGAAGCAGGCATGCCACAAGACACTTCCAGTAAAAACTTGTGCAAACATACACAGGATGCACAAAAATTCCTGGTCACACCAACCAAAGGAATTGCATAAATACATGGGACAGCCACAAAAATGACTGTTTGCATTGACAATTCTCAACACCCATTGATTATTGACAGTGGGGCACACTGCTCCATAGTGGCCAGAAATTATCTGGAGAACCAGTTCCCAAATTGGGAGAAACAACTCTTGCCAACCAAGGCAAAGAACTTCAAAAGTGCTTCAGGGAAGATGACTTCCATTGGTACAATTATCAAAGAGATAATTATACCCTATAGGAAGGGTAATATCATACTCAACCCAGAGTTTGTAGTGCTTGATTATGCCCACATCCAAGGGTTCTTACTGGGGACAGATTACCAGAGGATGTATGGTGTTGATATTTACAATAGTAAAAACAGGCACATTACCATTGGTACCAACAAAGAAAAGAAATTTTCACTTGATATATACCAAATATCTGCCCAGGATCCACTGGAAGAACTAATGAATGAATTCAGAGAGGGCCAGGTCAGCACTACCCTCACCAGTAAACAGAAACTAAGTTTACTGAATATGCTGAGGAAAAATAGACCAGCATTTGCCATTGGTGAAGACCCCTAGGCAAAATTAGAGGCCATTATATAGAACTATATCTGGATGTGGAAAGACCTTATCCACCCATGCTCAGGAGACCTCCATACCCAGCAAGTCTGGAAAACAGGAAGGAAATCGAAAAACATATCAATGAACTCCTTGAAATGGATGTCATCAGAAAGATTAGACACAATGAAATAGTGGAAATTACTACTCCTGTCCTGATCACCTGGAATGATGGCAAGTCTAGGCTGTGTGGAGATTTCCAAGCTCTGAATGGCTACACCAAACCTGACAGGTACCCTATACCCAGGATACCTCAAACCTTAGACAAGCTGGCAAAAGCCAAATACATAACCAAGATGGATTGTATGAAAGGTTTCTACCAGAATGGAGCTAAACTGAACTCTATTAAATTACTCAGAATCATATGCCATATGGGCATATATGAGTATACCAGGATTCCATCTGGCATCAAAAATGCACCAGCCCACTTCTAGAGGATTATGGACACAATATTTCAAGAAGAAGTATTGGAAGGCTGGATGGTAGTATATATTGATTACATAATTATATACTCAGAGACATGGGAAGACCATGTGCAATACATAGACAAAGTGCTAAGTAAATGCATACCCATCAACCTGAAAATTTCACTTAAAAAGTGCAATTTTGGCCAACAAGAGCTACTAGCTCTAGGACATAAAGCTTCAGGTCTTAGTCTGGAAATTGACCAGAACAAAGTAGCAGCAGTACTTCAAAAGCCAGTGCCAAAAATAAATCAAATAGATGCAATCTTTTCTTGGGTTTGCCATCTACTATAGAAACCACATCAAACGTTTGGCCAACATAACTAGTAGTTTATACAAGTTATGTTCAAAAGATGTAGTTTTTGAAATTACCAAAGAAAGAAGGGATGCATATGAGAGGATCAAACATTAACTCACAAATGCACCTGTACTCATCTTACCTGACTTTGAACTACCATTCAAGTTATACATAGATGCAGAATGTAGCCAGGGCTTGGGAGCAGCCCTTCACCAAAGACAAATAGTGGATGGTGAACCAAGAGAGGGAGTAATATGTTACATCTCTAGGCAACTGAAAGATTCAGAAGCCAGGTATGGGGCCACCCAGACTGAATTCCTATTTTTATTCCAGGCTCTAGAGAAACTCCATTATTATTTGTAGGGTGCAGTCTTTGAAGTATACACAGACTTTACAGCTGTCAGCCTGTGACTCAAAACCAAAGCACAAGCATGACAGCCAAATACCATAAATCAATGGTATAGCCAAGATACCACCAAAACATGAATCTGAGCCAAATCAGCTTAACAGGTATCAAGCGAAAGAGGAAACTCACCCCTTTCCAAATATACAAGTCCCAGCACCATAGGACAAAGAATAACAAAGTTATTCCTGCTCAAAGTTGTTGCTGAGCATAAACCTTAATTTTCACCTCTCATCTGAAATACAGAGTAAGAGGCTTAAACCCATCAAGTTGGTATTCAAAATGAAGCTCTAAATCAGGGCTATCTATTGGTAGCAGCCAAACTGAGCTAGCGCCGGTATTACAGAACTTATGGCCAAATTCAGTCCAAATAAGGGTGAATAAAGTATTCACCTCTCATCTAACCTCTACAGTTTTAGTGTGAGATACCTAAAGTGTGGTCTTTTTTTATACAGAGAAATAAGGGCTATTTGATGGTGCCATTCATTTCCCCATATCATATCTAGAGAAAAAGTCATAAAGCAAACAAGCCCAATACAGCTTTTTGCCTAAAACACACATATGTAGAAAAATCTTGTACATGGCATAACTTTGCCATATTTAATCATAACAATATCAAATAAGGTACCATTGTGTAGAAAAAATACAGGGCTAATAACTGAACCAAATTTGAGGTTTATATCACAAAAACTGACAAATGTATGGCTGTTTTAAGGTCAAAATACCACAGTTTGGCCAATACAGCCTTACCATGGGATAATATCCCATAACCATTATAATGAGGTGTCAAACAGACAAAGAAGCTTGTTTTTACTTCAATACCTCATATTTCATCCAATCCTGGGGTCCCATACAGGTTCTGTACAGCATTCTAAGCATCATACATGTCACAATCAGGCTATGTTGTCCCCAGATGAAAATTTTCACCCTGTATTGGTGAAAACTGCCCAGATGTGGTATCAAAACCACATCTGAGCCCTATAAAGGCTATAAAGGCCTTTTACAAACCACAAGTCTGTCCTTGAGAGTGAAAAATCTTCACTTCCTCTACGTGAAAAGGTCTAGAAGCCTTTTCACCTTATTTCAGGATAGAAGGAGGCCTTTTCACCTCCAGAAAAGGAATCCCCATCCTTCTATTGAGTTCCTACGTAGTACAACTGTCAAAAACAGCTATACTCTTGGAAATAATCAGGTTACACTTCAAATTTAAGTATTGCAGCTTTTATTATAGTAATCCAACTGGCAATACTGCACCCAGGGCTTTCAGCAGTGCTCACCACCACTATTATACAATATTAAAGCCCTTTTATCATCATTAAAACCCTTATTATTATAAATTAACCTCTTTTAAAACTATTTTCACCATGTCACAGTCATAGTCAAAGCTTTTAAACACTATTACACACCTTTATCATAGACTCAGCCTGACAACAGCCTTGAAGTCTTTACTAAACATGAATACTACCAATAGACACATGTTGAGGTGGCAAACAGCCATCCAAGAGTATAGAGGGAACATGACCATCATATACAAAGAAGATAAAATTCATACCAATGCAGATGGCCTCAGCAGATGGCCACTGGATAATGTCAAAAGAAATCCAGCTTATGGCCCTGAAGTAGCAGCCAAGATCCCTATCCTCTTCATGGAAATAGATAGGAGGTCAAACTTCAAATCTTCTGAATGGGAACCAGAAAGTGGTACCCCAGACAGTGGAAGCACTGATTCAGAAGGAACAGAAACTCCCATATTGAAAATAAGTTCCTCCAAACTGCATAATGAATTATTCAATGCAGTGATGAAGACATATGCCAAACACAAACATTGTGGAATATTGTTGCAACTCCTTCAACAAAAGTACAGGAGCTCAGAACTGGAATATCAGTTAGAGGAACCCTGGTTGAGGTACTATAAGGAAAACAAATCTTTCCTTATAGATGGCCTGCTCTACCATAGAGAGAAACACACTAGTTCACTCACAATAATAGACAAAGACCATATATCCTTGATCCTAAAAGAATTCCATGACTGCCCCTATATGGGACACATGAGTGAAGACAGGATCAAGGAAAGTGTATCAAGCACAGTTTGGTGGCCCAAATGGCAGCAAGAGTTGAGTGAATAAATCAACACTTGTGAGAGATTCCAGAAGGCAAATAGGCAACATGGTAAGAAGTATGGGCTACTTCAACACATAGAAGAACCCAAACACCCATGAAAAACCATCAACATGGACTGGGTTACAGGACTTGTAACAGGATGCAAAGAGAAATTCAATGCTTTCCTGATCATAGTTGATAGTTTCAGCAAGAGTGTGAGGTGCCTACCATGTCACAAGGAGTATACAGCAATGTATACTTCCCTGTTATTTTGAAACAACATCATATCCACCTGTGGAGTCCCTAAAGTTATCATTAGTGATAGGGACACAAAATTCATGTCATAATTTTGGACCAACTTGTATGACATGCTTGGTACTAAACTTGCATTCTCCACAGATTACCACCCACAGACAGATGGTTTAGCTGAAAGGATGATCCAAACCATGGAGGACATCCTCAGAAGATTCTGTGCCTATGGCATGGAATACAATAACCATGAAGGATACACCCATGACTGGGTTACCCTTCTACCAGCTGTCCAGCTGGCTTAGAATACAAGTCAGCACTCTACCACAGGAAAAACACCTTCACTGGTAGAGAATCGGTGGAATCCCCTATTGCCTGTGGATCACTTGAAGAAAAATCTTCTGACCATCCACCCCAAAGCCAAAGATTTCCATGAAATGTGGAAGAGGGCTTGTGACACAGCTTCCAAATGCATAGCTAAGGGAAAAAAATATAATAAGCAGAGGTGGGACAAATCACACATGGAACCTGACTTTAAAGAGGGGGACCAAGTATTAGTGTCTACACTGAACTTTAATAATCTCAAAGGACCTAAGAAAATGAGAGACTCATTTGTAGGGCCCTTCACTATCATTAAATTGATGGGTAAAAATGCAGTGGAAGTCAAACTCACAGAAGAATTTTCTGGGAAACACCCAGTCTTTCCAGTGAGTTGAGTCAAGCCATACTTCCAGACAGTGGGAGATAAATTCCCCTCCAGGAAGAATAACCCTACATCACCAGAAATAGTGGAAGTGGAGGATTCCCCTGCACCTGTGAAAAAAATCATCAAGGCCAGGAAGATAAGACTTAATGGTAAGGATCAAAGACAGTGCTTAGTCAGATTCAAGAAGCAGACAGCTTACAAAGACAAGTGGTTGGCAGAAGATGCCATACCAGATGGGAACCTTCATCTGAGGATATTAAGGGCCTCTAGGAGGACTGAACAGTCTCATCAGTGATGAGCCTTTTTTAGAGGGAGGGTATGTCAGCCTGTGACTCAAAGCCAGAGCACAAGCATGGCAACCAAATACCATAAATCAATGGTATAGCCAAAATACCACCAAAATATGGAGCTGACCCAACGCAGCTCAAAAGGTATCAAACAAATGAAGAAACTCACCCCTTTCTGAATATACAAGTCCCATCATCATAGGACAAAGAATAACAAAGTTGTTGCTAAGCATACACCTTAATTTTCACCTCTCATCTGATATCCAGAAGAAGAGGCTTAACCCCATCAAATGGGTATTCAAAATGGAGCTCTGAGTCAGGGCTATCCAATGGTACTAGCCAAACTGAGCTAGTAACAGAATTACAGAAGTTATGACCAAAATAAGGTCAAATAAGGGTGATTAAAATATTTACCTCTCATATAACTTCTACAGTTCTAGTGTGAGATACCTGAAGTGGGGTCTTTTGTAAAGGGAACAATCAGGGCTATCTGATGGTGCCATCCATTTCCCCATATCTCATCTAGGACAAAAGATATGGAGCAAGCAAGCTCCATACAGTTTTTGGACAAATCATAAATGTGTATAAGAAAGCTTGTACATGGCATAACTTTGCCGTATTTAATGATAGCTATACCAAATGAGGTACCATTGTGTAGAAAACATCCAGGGCTACCCACCGAACCAATTGTGAGGCTTATATCTCAAAAACTGACAAATTCATAGCTGTTCAAAGGTCAAAATCCCACAGTTTGTCCAATACATCCTTATAGTGGGATAATATCCCATAACCATGCTTATGAGATGTCAAACATACAAAGAAGCATGTTTATACTTCAATAACTCATGGTTCATTCAATACTGGGGCCCCATACAGGTTCTGTACAGCATTCTACGCATAATACACGTCAGAATCAGGCTATGTGGTCCCCAGATGAAAATTTTCACCCTGTATTGGTAAAACTGCCCAGATGTGGTTTCAAAGCCACATCTGAGGGCAATACAGGCTATACAGGCTTTGTAAAAATCACAAGCTAGTACTTGGGAGTGAAAAATCTTCACTTCCTCTACGTGGAAAGGTCTAGAAGCCTTTTCACCCCATTTTCGGATAAAAAGGGGCCTTTTCACAGCCAGAAAAGGTTACCTCATCCTGCTCTTGAATTCCTACATAGTAAAACTGTTAAAAACAGCTATACTGTTGGAAAATAACCAGGTTATACTTTAAGCTTAAGTATTGTAGCTCTTATTATAGTAACCCAACTGGTAAGACTGCACCCAGGGTTTTCAGAAGTGCTCACCACCACTATTATATAATAGCAAAGCCCTTTTATCATCATTACAACCCTTCATTATTATAAATCAAATTCTTTTTAAACTATTTTTCACCATTTCACAGTAATTGTTAAAGCTTGTAAATACTATTATACACATTTATCATAGACTCAGTCTGACATACTTAATGTTCAATGATACCACCTAGTGGCTCTTTGTTGGTTGCAAAGGCACTTCTGTATTTAAACAAAAGATAAATAAACTTTTTTTTCATTATTTTTGTTAATTCATGATTGAATTCTTCCTCTATAAGTTGTTCACTCATGAATAAATGTTTTTCTGGTCTTTTCTCTTCATTTTTTATGACAGTAATTTGTTTTTTGTTGTTCATAAAACCAAATTTTTGTCTTTTATTGTTTCCTATGGTAAAATATCTTTCTTTTTGGTTAGAGATGTCTATACAATGGATTTACAAGTAATCATTTCCAAGTATAAAATGGTCACTAGTACAGTTTTCCATTACTACAAAATCTACTTTCACTCTTATGCATTTGGAAGGATAAGGAAAAATCAGTTTTAAGTCAATTATTCCAAGGGGCTTCATGCTTTTACTTGCACTAACAAATTTTACCCTCTGTATTGGTATAGGTTTTTCTTCTTAATATGGTATAACTGTTTGTAAATAACTTTTACCAACACAGCTGCAGTATGCTCCTTTGTCCAGGTTTACTTTTTCCTCTTTTTTTACCATAACAATGCTTATACTTAATTTTCCAGCCATATATCCCATTCCTTTTGCAGGTTTGGTTCTACACAGTTTGGAATCATGTATATTTGTAAGGCTTGTATTAGATGTTCCAAATTATGTTAATTTTGGGCTTACATCTAGTACTTTATATATTAAATCAATATTATTAATTTGGGCATTAATTTCATTGATTTCATCACTTTCAGATGTGTCTGATTCTTTAGTGTCTTTTTCAGTGGCAGATTCATCTTCTTTGTCATTGTGGTCTTCTGTTTCCACAATTTCCTTGATCTTTGCCTTTTTAAGACAGTTATTGGCTAAGTGTGCAATACCACCACATTTATGGCATTTTCTTTTTTTCATTAGTGTTGGTTGTATGGGGTTCAAAAGGTTCTCTTGGTTTATCTTTATTAATAAATGGCTTATTTGGAATTTCAATATTCAATCTTTTCCATGTTCTTCCAATTTTGGTTCTTGTCACTATATCTTTTGGTGCATTAATATAATATTCTGTGGAACATGGCTCTATCCACCTGCTTCTCAGGGTATGTTCCAGTTCTCCTCCATGTTTTTTAAGTATTTTCATGTGCACCATCTTTGGTGACATTTCTGGATACAGTGCATTTAATCTTTCAACTTGCTTTAAGAACCAAGTTAAAGGTTTATCCTTATCTGGGTCAAAGAACAAATATTCAAATGTTTTTTCTATTTTGTACCTCCAGGAATCATTTTCCCACTTGGTTATTATTTCATTTTTCCACCAACACCAGGTATTTTTGCCATTTGTTTGTCTTATACCATAATACCATATTTTTTTCAGATTTTTCAAATAATGAATGTAATATTGCAGTTATTAATTCATCTGGTATGGCACAATCTTCTTGTAACATGTCAAAAAAAAATAAGAAATTACATATCATCACATTCACCTTCACCTGTGGATGCTGGCCATTCTTTTAATTGAGGTGCTTCCTTCATTAATACTTGATTTTTGTCTTGATGACTTCAGTCCGTCATTGTTGGGTTTTTCATTTCCTCTTTTGGTTTAACAGGGCTTCTTATGTGAGAAAATGGGGTTTATAACTTTGGCATATTTAAGTTGGCCTCATTTATTTTATCCATTTTCTCAGTAATAAGTCTTATTTCACTTTAGGTTTCATATTTAAGATTAATTCTTTCTTCATCAATTTTTTCTGCATGGTCTAGAAGTAATTTTTGGTGTGATGAAGTTTTTTCTTCAAATTTTTGAACAGAAATACTTAATTTATTCACTTTTTCTGTCATATTGTCAATAATCAAACAATAATTGATTGTCAAAGTTTTTTCTTTGATATCTTTTATGTACTTATACAACTCTTGTTGTCCTTGTATTAATTTCTGAGTATTTTCAATTAAGACTTTCAGTTTATTATTTCCAAACATAAATTTAATGCTGTCTATTTCTTTGTTGTTTTGGAAAACAATTTTTGTTAAAGATAATAAGCTGTTTAAAGATAGTAAACTATTTTTAATTTTTTTTAGAGGTAATATACTATTTTAATTTCTGTTCAAGTATTTACAACATCAGGAGAAAAAATTATTTCTTTGATAAATGGGGCTGTCTCATTCTTTGCTCCTCTTTTTCCTTGAATTCCATCCAGGCTCTGGCCATGTTGAAGACATTGTCCATGGCATCTTTTTGGATTCTTGGAATTATGTAACTTGGGGAATATGGTTTCCTCCTATTCTTTTTCTTGTTCCTCTTCCCTTCCTGGGGTGGATGGCTGGCTTGGGGCTTCTTCCTTGCTTTCATCCCTCTTTTTGTTTTTCCAGTTGTTTATCTTTTTTATTTGAGGTTTGGATGATAGTCAATTCTATTCATTTGAGTATCTCACTATTTCCTCCTCTTGGAGGAACTTTTTCAGGATTCTCCAGGAGTTCATCACTCTTTGGTGGATTTGTGGCAACATTTCCCAATCTTTGTTCTTGTAAATTGTGGATTACTTCTTTTAATGGCTCATGTATTAGTCTATCTGATCCCTCTGAATGTGATTTGTATCTGTTGTAGTTACTCATACTTACTTCCAACTTTGGTTCAGAGATTACAGGCATTTCTGGGACTTTCCTTTTGTATATGGCACTTCCTTGTGTGGATTCTGTTCCACTGAGGATTTTGACCTCTCTTTTCCCTTTTGGGGAATCATTTCTACTTTTGAGTCCACCTCCATCTTATTGGATGGAGTATTGGGATCCTCTTCTAGTATTCATATCAGAAAAAATAAGAAATGTAAATATTTCAGAAAGATTAGAAGAAAAAAAATTTATGACACTTTTAAGAGAGGTAATCACCTTCAGAGTCCTGAACAGTGGTTCCTTGAAAAAATAATTTATTAGCTTTTCTTTTCTTATTGAAAGCTGGTGTTGGAGAGCTTTGACAATTTCTGTCCACCAATGTCTCAACAGTAATCTGATTGTCCTCTGTTGGGTTGTCTGAAAAAACTGAAAAAGACAAAGAAATATAAGTATTTTTGAGAAGATATGGCAATTTTAATGTAAAAATTTCTTTTATATCCTTTTGAATAAGAGAAATTAATAAAAAATTAATAACAAGGAATAAAAATCATTTTTCATATTTTTTATTTTTGAAGAATGAAATAAAAATTAATAAAGTTCTTTTTTAAATTGATTTATAATAAAAATTCATTTTTTATTTATAAGTATCTTTTTTAATGACTAGAGTCACTCAAAGAAAGTTCTTGCAAGTCTCAGGATGTGAAAAACCACATGTTAGACAGTAAAATTGCTTTCCAAATTCCTAAATAGCTTTTACAATCAATAAATATAAAATTCTTACATAATATTATGATTATAAATATAATTTATCATTGGATAAACCTGATTTGAATCTTTTTAAAAGTTCTTTTAAGTAAAAAACACAGCCAGGCCCCCAAACTTAAGGTTTGACTATAAAAAAATAAGTAAATATTAGTAATATTTTACTTATTGTACTCTTAATGTCCCTACTAAAGTAATTAATAAGATAAATAATAATTATGATAATAAAGAAATATTATAATTATGGCGTAAAAAATTTTATATTATTTGAATAAATGAAATAATGTAATAAGAATTAATATACATTGATAATTGATGATTAATATATTTATGGCAATTTATTATTGTTACAAACAAATAATAAATTCATAAAAAATTTATATATAATAATAAAAACAATTTATAACAGTAATATTACCAATATTAAAGCTATGTATTAATAAAATAATTATTAAGAATAATGATAAAGAGAAATTATTATAAAGATAGAAAATAACATACTTTTAGCACTTAATATAATTCTTTTTAATAGTCTTACACCATTTAATTGAAATAAAACTTACTTAAATTGTATTTACAAATGAAAATAGAAGACATTACAAATATTCTTGATTTTACATGGAATTAGTGATATTAGAGAGAATTTAACAAAAACAATTAAATATTGGTGTAATCACATAATAATTTCTAATTATTATTAAGATGAGCTTGAGTACTTAATAATTTAATATAATTATATGAAAAGATTAAATTTATTACCTTTGGATTTAATATTTTTAATGTTTTTGATGCATCTGAGGGGGAAATGGAGGTAAAAAGAGCTCTATATATAGTAAAGTCCTCCCTCCTAGAGTCCAGAATACCTTTAGTGGAAGTGTACTGAACTTATCCACTGTAATTGATCATTATTTTAAGTTTTAGTGATGATTACATCATAATTAAGCCATTTTATTTCATTATCACACCATTATTTAGGGTTATTACTATAACTCTAAGTTTTCTGACATCATAGGCTTGGAAGAAGCCTAATATTTGTTTATCTTACTAGTATTAGTCATGCTAGAATAGTATCTACCAGTTTTATCACTTATATAACTGTTAAACCTAAAATAAGGTTACAGTGAGTGATCATAAATGATCAATTTCAAGCTTAAACTTTGATCATTAATAACTATTTAGTTATACATGATACAGCCATTCATAGAGTTAATTCTGATATATTTAAATTTCATTATTAAACTTCCAATAGAATTTTATTACATTATCAAAACTCTATTTTTAATGATTTCTCTTGTAACTCATCTTTTCTGTTGATATTTACTATTTTAAACTTCAAACCATGCTTTCAAGGGGTTATACCTTGAATATAATTATAAAAATTACATCATCATTCACGTATGAAATATTATAATATGATTATCTACTTTTTCTAAGTTTGGACCACTTTCACAACAAAGTGTTCAACAGCTTTCCTTATTTTTCTCAATAAACCATTGTAAGCTATAGCTTTGTTTATAGCTTTCCAAATAAATTTTATATCTGTATTTTTACAGTAATTATGTGGTGACTTTATTTTTATTTCAGCTTATGATAATGCATATTTCAAGAGATATGAGCTAAAAACCATGAATATATGTGCTGATCATAAAAGTGCATATATTTAGGTTATTGCAGTAAGTATTTACTTTTCAGATATGACATAAAAATGTTATACATGTAGTTTTTCATGGGGAATACAATGGTATAATTCATTTCAAATTTGCATTCACTTTTTCTGAGATAATCAAGGTTTTATGTGCTTTTATGGAATTTTTACTTATTTTAAGATAATAATTTCAATTCTTATTATTGAAATAGGCATTTTGAAGTTGGTTTGTGACCTTTCTAGATATTTGGTCATATTTCAAAGGCTCACATCTTTCGTCAAGTGATCCACAGGCAACAAGGGGATTCACCCTTTCTCTATCAAAGAAGGTGACCTCCCTGTGGTAGAGTGCTTGCTGGTGTTGTAAGCTAGCTGTATAGCTGGTAGAAATTTAACCCAGTTTTTGGTATACAATTCATGATCTTTGTATTCCATGCCATAGGGGCACAATCTTTTGATTATGTCCTCAATTGTTTGGATCATCCTTTCAGCCATTCCATCTGTTTGTGGATGGTAAGCTGTAGAAAATGCAATTTAGTCCCAAGAATATAATAGAGGTTGGTCCATAATTCTTATGTTAATTTTGGGTCCCTGTCACTGATTATTATGTTAGGTAATCCACATGTAGCTATAATTCCATTCCAGAATAGCAATGCTGTGTCCATAGCTTTATCTTCTTTGTGGGATGGTAGGCATCTGAAAATCTTTCTAAACCTGTCTACTATGACTAGAAAAGAGCTTTTGTTTTCTTTTCCCCCTGGTAAAATTCATGTTCCCCATTCCATGTTAATGCTTTTCCATTGGTGCTTGGGTTCCTCTATATGCTGGTGTAGTCAAGACTTATTCCCATGATTTCTGTTTTCCTTCTGGAATCTTTCACAAGTGTTGATGTATTCACTCAACTCTTTTTCCAACTTAGGCCACCAAGCTGTGATTTCTATCCTTTCTTTGTTCCTGTCTTCACTCATGTGTCCCATGTAGGGGCACTCATGGCATTCTTGAATACTCAGGGAGACATTTCCTCTGTCTATGTCACAATGCTGTCTGCCATACCTCAGCAAAGGGAACTCTTGCCGAAAAGGCTATTAAACCGGTTAAAAGACCTATTAATACTGGCAAGTTGTAGATTACATTCCACCATGTGACAGTACCCCCGGGTTTAGGGCACTGTGTCCCAAAGTGCATGTAACTGATGGTATTACCCATGTCTCCCTCATAGAGTTACATTAGTCACAACAGGAGCCTACAAGGAACCCCCAAGGGGCGGAACCCTTGTACGCCAATGGAGCGGAAAACCCAGTGATTTCTGGTTGTTTGATTGAGACCACCTCTTGTCTCCAACCGGAATCAAACCCATGATGTTGGTAACCGGTTTATTGTCACAATGCTGTCTGCCAGACCTCAGAAAAGGGAACTCTTACCAAAAAGGCTATTAAACCGGTTGAAAGACTGATTAATACTGGCAAGTTGTAGATCACATTCCACCATGTGACAGTCTATCACTGTGAGGGCACTAGTGTGTTTCTCTCTGTGATAAAGGAGTCCATCTATAAGAAATAATTCTTTGTCCTTATATTCCCTCAACCAATGTTTCTCTAACTGGGATTCCAGTTCTACACTCCTGTACTTTTGTTGCAGGAGTGACATTCATATGCTACACTGTTTTTGTTGTGCATAATACTTATTAACTGAATTGAAGAATTCACTATGGAGTTAAGAGGAGCTCATCCCGAATATGGGTTTTTCTGTCTCCTCTGTTTTATTATGGTCATTATCTAGGGTACCACTTCCTGGTTTCCATTCTGATGATTAGAAGTTTCTCATCCTATCTATTTCCATGAAACGTATAGGTATTTTGGCAGCTACCTTTGAGTAATAAGCTGGGTTTCTCTTGAAATTATCTAATGGCCATCTACTCAGGCCATCTTTATTGGTGTGTCTTTTACCTTCTTTGTATATTATGGTCATATTTCCTCTATATTCATGGATGGCTATTTGCAACCTCAACATATGCCTATTGGTAGTCTTCATGTTGAGCAAAGACTTGAGTGTAGCACAGTCCACATATACTTCAAATACTGAACCCTCCAAATTATAATCAAGTTTTTTAGAGCCCATACTAGACATAAAAATTCTGTCTTATTTTCTCCATACCTGGTCTCTGAATCTTTCAGTCACTGGGAGATATAGCAGGTTACCCCTTCTCTAGGTTCACCATCTATTATTTGTCTCTGGTAAAGGGCTGCTCCTACTTGTTGACTGCAAGCTGCATTTATGTAAAATGTAAATTGAATTTCAAAATCAGGTAACATAAGGACAGGTGAAGTAGTGAGTTCATGCTTTATCCTCTCATATACATTCCTGCTTTCCTTTTTAATCTCAAAAGCTAAATATTTTGAACATGAATTTTATAAGCTGCTAGTTATTTGGGAAACATTTTTGATGTGGCTTCTGTAGTAGCTAGCAAGCCCTAAGAAATATTTCTTTTCCTTTATGATTCTTGGCACTGGCTTATGCAGTACTTCTGCTACTTTGTTTAATTCTATGTCCAAGCTAAGGCCTGAGACCTTATGTCCCATCTCCAATGGTTCTTGTTTGCCAAAATTCCATTTTTAAGTGAAATTTTTAGATTAAGGGGTGTGCACTTACTCAGGACTCTGTCTATGTATTGAATATGGTCTTCCAATGTCTCTGAATATATGATGATATCATAAATGTATACCACCATCCAGCCTTCTAATATTTCCTCTTGAAATATTGTGTTAATCATCCTTTGAAAGTGGGCTGGTGCATTCTTGATGCCAAATGGATTCCTGGTATACTCATAAATACCCATATTTCATATCATTCTGAGTAGCTTCATGGAGTTTGGCTTAACTCAATTTTGGTAAAACCCTTTCATACACTCCATCTTTGTAATGTATTTGGCTTTTGCCAATTTGTCCAGGGAATGTGTTATCCTTGGTATAGGGTATCTTTCAGCCTTAGTGTAGCTGTTCAGTGCTCTGAAGTCTCGTCACAATCTAGATTTTCCATCATTCCAAGTTATCAGGACGATTTCTGGTTACTTCAAATATTTCATTGTTCCCAATCTTTCTCATGACATCCATATCTAGAAGTTTATTGTTATATCTTTCAATTTCTTCTCTAGCTTTCAAAATTGTTGGATATGGAGGAATTCTCAGAATGCATGGATTAGGTGTTTCCACATCCAAATATAACTCTATATCATGGCATCTAATCTTTCCCAAAGGCTCTTCTCCTATTTCAAAAGCTGGTCTGTTCTTCCTCAGGATTTTTAGTAGACTAAGATTGTGTTTACTAGTGAATAAATAATTGAATTTCCCCACCTTAAACTCATTGAGTATCTTTTTTAAGGGTTTTTGGTTTGATAATTGTTACATATCAAGGAAAAATTCCTTTTCCTTGTTGGTACCTATGGTAAAATTCCTGTATTTACTGTTTTAAATCTCAATTCCATACATCCTTTGGTAGTCTTTTCCCAATAGGAATCCTTGGATATGGGCTTCCTCCAGCACTAAAAAACTCTAGGTTGAGTCTAATATTACCTTTTCTATGGCTTATTATTATTTCTTTGATAATAGTCCCTACAGAGGTCATACTTTCTGATGCACTCTTGAGATTCTTTTCCTTGGTTGGCAAGATTTGGCTTTTTCAATTTGGAAATTGCTTTTCCAAATAATATTTGGCCACTATTGAGGAGTGGGAATCACTGTCATTGATCAATAGGTGTTGAGAATTATCAACACAAACAGTCATCTTAATGGCTTTACAATGAATATATGAAATTCCTTTGGTGGGTTTAACTAGAAATTTATGTTCATCTTGTGTATGTTTGCACAAATTTTTGTTGTTGGTATCTTGTGGTAATCTTGCTTTCAGCTGTATGTCCTGGATTTCTAACTGGGTTTCCTCTTGGTACTCCACCAGAAATTCTGTTATTGGGTCTTGTTCATCATCAACATTTTCTCTGATGCAATTACCCATAGAGTAAGAGTCAAATTCTTCTGCTTGAATTTCTTACCCTTGGACTTGTTCAATGGAATAGATTTCCTTCTTTTTATTTGGACATTTGTTGGCATAGTGGCATGCGGATCCACAATTATGACAGGATTTCTTTTTCTGGAAGCTGCTTTAGTGATTCCTTCCTTGAATAAGTCATATTATCTCAATTTTGGTATTGTGATGGGTACCTTTTCTTATTGTAAATTGGGGCATCTGTTTTTATGTCCTTTTGGTGGTATGAAGTGCTTCCAGAAACATGGCCTTGTTTTGGGGTTTTTATGTTTTTGGAGACATTGAACAATTTGTTCATGTCTTGATACAGGTATTACCTGTCCCCCTTGCAGTGATATTGTTCCTCTTAACTTTTTTTGGTCTTTTGTTGGTCTCCTCTGAGGCTTTGCTTAGTTTAGTATGGTAGACTTGAAAAGTATGGATATTTTTGGTTTTGGAGGTATTAACCTCTTGTAACCTTGAAATTTTGTAATTGATTCTTCCAAACTCTTTTTTAGTTTTTGCTGAAAATTGAGATATTTGTGACCACAGTGAATTGATTTTAATTTTACTCTCAGTTGTAAAAGCATTATGTTCATTATGAGGGGGGATATTATTTCTAATATTAGGGCTACTTATTTTATCAATATTCTTTACACCTAATTCTGGATCTCATAAGCTTCTTTCACTAAGTCCAACAGCTTCTGAATAATTGGGTCTGACTTTTTCTTCCTTTTTCTGAAAGAAGTCTTGTTTTTTCCCTTTTATTCTTCTCTTCTCCTGGAAACTACCTGGGATTTTGAAGAATTGTGACTCTTGGCCACTTATTTTTGGTTTCTTGAGTTGTGTGAAGCCACTGGGTAGTCTGGTTGGTTTACTCCTTGTGAGCCTGAAGGAATCAGAGTATGCTCTTTCTGATTCAACTGTTCTTCTATGGCTTGGATAGTGGCTTTAATCTCCCTTTTCCTGAATTCCCTTTCCTCCAGTAGTGTGAATTTCCTGTTGGTATTACAGCCTTTGGGTGATCACAACAAGGTCCTGGAAAGATATCTCTTTGAGACATATTTTCTGGAAGCCTGCACCAAGCTCTTCCCAGTGTGAATCTAGTTTGAACCTCTTGCCTTGAGGAGTTGGTGGATCTGAAGAACTTGACACATATCCTTCCAGTACTCTGGTTTTAGGCTCCTTTATTATTGAATTTATCAATTTTACATCAAAAATCCTGTTTTGTGGATGTATGGTTTACTACTGTATCCAAAATATCTCACATATCAACTTGTAAATAAAAAAAATTAATCTTACAAGTGGCTATGTAATGGAAAATTGAAATTATAAATATGTTCAACCATGCATCTGATACTGTTACTTACATTACAGAAATATTCTTTCTGTTTAAAAAGGTATTTTTATAAGGTTCTTAGTGTTTTGATATCAGAAACACACCCAGTTTTATCAATGGTAATTAAATTATAGTTAAGCCACATCAAAAAATGAAAAAAAAAAAACAATTTTATAAGATTATATACCATGGGGAAAAATTATATATATATCTTATTTGAACGTAATTTTTCATGCTAAAAAATAACAATAGTGATAAGACTAAAAGATAAAATAAAGAAATTGCTCACTTTTACACCAAAAAGTCAAAAATAAGTTCAAAAAACATGGCCAGGCCCCCAAAATGTCAGTCTTAGTCTAATATAAGGTGAGATAAAGATTATTTACATATTTAACTCTTACTGTGACATAGATATCAAATATTCAAACTATTTATTTAAGTTATTCAGGGTTTTACTATAGAGGAATATTGATGGTGAGTGCTACTGAAATCCCAAGGGCCAGTTTCTATCAATTGATTTATTGTAATAAAGACTACAATAATTAAGATTATAATCATACCTGTTTATTTTTCTAATATTATAAATTCTGTTAAACAGTTTTACTACATAAAAATTCAAGATCAGGATGGGTGCTTCTCTTTTGGGTAGAGAAAGGTCCCTTTTGATCCTGGAATTGGGTGAAAGGACCATTAATCCTTACCATATGAAAGTAATAAATATATTTTCACTTCTGAGGGCAGTTTTTTGGCTAATACACACCCTTTATAATCTTTATTTGTCTCAGATGTGGTTTTGAAACCACATCTGGGCAGTTTTCACAAATACAGGGTAAAAGGTTTTCTTTGAGAACCACATAGCCCTCTTCTGACATGTACAATGCATAGAATTCTGTAAATATCCAGTAGAAGTACCCAATAAAGATACAAGTGTTAGCTATTGAAGAATGAAAAAGCTCCTTTTTAGAACTGTAAGGTGTGGATATGAAACTTTGATAAAATATCAAATACTTTTCCTTTCCTCAAAATTTGTATAAGGTAAAATTATTTAAAAATAGTAATAAATAGTATTTTTAAAGAGAAAACACGCCAATTTTATTGTTTTTAACTTTTCAAGTATAAAACAATAATATAATAAAAATTTATTGTTTTACCAACAGTAAAGATTTATCCAAAAATACTCTACAAGAGATATTTAAGGCTACAAAAGAAATTTCTTCAAGAGCAATTTCAATTTGAATTAATTGAGCAAAGAACTTCAAGCAATTAATTAAATAACAAAGTCTTTAAAAAGATATTTAAAGAGAAAAAAAGCCCAAAAGTGACCAGAGTGAATTTGGAAACAAAGTGACAAAGTTAACAGTGATGAAAGATGCTTTAATTCACTTTTGGGGTGGTTCAGGGGTAAAAATGATTATAAGAGTTGCAAACAATGATTATAATAGGTTTTTCATGTTATTAAAAGGTTCAAAATGTCTAAAAAAGGGTGGTTGGAATCTTTTATTGATTGGTTTAACAGTGTTTAAACTAATTATAAAAGGAAAGGATTCTAACATGAAGAGAAAAGTGGGACAAAGAAGACATTCTTTTATAGCCATCAATTTTCTTGCTCCAAAAGTAAAATTTACTCTTTTCAGTCGTGAAAAACAGTCTGAAAACAGAAAAGCCAATTATGGCATCATTTAACCCTGGTTTATACCAAAAAGGGGCTGGTTTAAGCCATTTTTTGCTATTTTTAGCCATTTTAGACCCTTAGATCAGCCATTACTATAGCAATACCTGGTCTAGAGCCTTCAAAACACGTCAGAATGTGTGTAATAGGCGTAGAAATCCGTTCAAACTGTTTTTACTAACATTGTTTTAACTTAAGGGTAGTTTTACCCTCTTGGCAGCAGCTAAAACTACCCTTGTTGGTATCAAAACCTCATCATCAATTGAGTCACAGACCCTGTGACTCAATTCCAGGCCAAAATTAATGAAATTTTGCGTGGATTTTGACATCCCACGCCAGTCAGCAAGGATTTTGGGGGTCTAGCTCCCCCTTAGAGCTAGAGTGTCTTTTCCCCCCAGAATTAATCTTTGCAATTTATTTTTTCTTTAATTCCTCATCATGTAATACAATTATAATTTACATGTGTAATTCAATTGAGTTTTTAAATTACACATCTGCAATAATTGATACCTCATATGTAAATTAAAGTTCACTTACGTAATACACGCACACATTTTTACATTTCAATTGAAAATACTTCAATTCCTCAAAACTTCTAAACAAAACACAACACCTCAATTTTAACACAAAAATTGATGGTTAACACCACATGTGGTGTGAATTGAATTAAGATTTTGAGTATTTTCATACTTTTGTACAAAAAATACTAAAAACTTAATTTAAGCTTATTTAGAGTTGAGTTACAGAAATTTCATCCAGAAGTGACCCCACTTTATTTTTTATGAGGAATCCAATGGTGTGATAATTTTTTTTATGTTTATTTATTGAATAAAAATTTATAATATATTTTATATAACGTTTTACTAAAAATATTTTAATTTCATAATTTTTATTAAAAATTCATTTTTACTTAATTTTTACAAGTAAAAATGTATTTTCATAATTTTAAATTTTATTGTAATTTTATTTTTAAATTATAATTAAATTTCTATTTTTAAATATAAATTTGTATTTATATTTCAATTTTTATTTTCATAATATAAATAAATTTATTTTATTTATATTTGTATCTTAATTTATCATTTGTGGTCTTTTGGGTATATGAAAATACATCTAAGGCTCACAAGAATTGACACCTCATATTCAAAAATATGGGATAGTATCCCACAGTATTAGGATTTTAACCTTCAAACTGTTCTAAATTTTTCATTTTGAAAATAATGAGCTAGAATTTGACACATTGTGTAGCCCTGAGTTCTTTTTAAAAAATAGTGTCTCATTTTGTATTTTTATGATTTAAATTTGAAGGTTATGCCAATTTTAAATTCCATTATTCAGATATCAATTTTTCTTACATGCTGTATAGAGTTTGTTTTCTCCATAACTTTTGTTCTAAATGGGTTATGAGGAAATAAGTGGCACCATCAAAAATTCCTTATTGTTTTCTTTTCAAAAAGACCCAACTTTAGGTATCTCACACTAAACCTGTAGAAGCTGTATGGGAGGTGAATATTTTTTTCAGCCTTATTTGGCTTAATCTTATCCATAACTTCTGTAATTTTCATGCTATCTTAATTCTGTTAGTACCATTAGATATCTCTTACTGGGGCTTTCAATTTGAGCACCCATTTGATTGGTTTATGAAAACTTTCTCAAATATGGTATTAAAGTGAGTGTGAAGCGAGTTTCAATAATTTTTGAGGGAATTTACCAGAAATTTAAATTCAAGCCATATTTTAATACAATGAATAATTTCACATCCAACTTGTCTTCAAGCATTTAAATATTTGAATTCACAGTAATAACTAAATGACTTGGCATATGAATTCAAAATAATTTCCTTAATATGGAAATTTTCAGATACAGATACAGGAATAGGTATGTCTATGGCATACAGTAGTAGTGAGGAATCATATAATAATTTATGAGAAAATGAATTTTCAATTTCAATACCTAAGTCTTTTGGGACAGTCAAATTAAGATTAGCTTATATATCAGATAATATATCTATTGAAAAACTTTATTTAATTGAATTTTTGAATTAGTATTACTCTTCCATAATTTGGAATAAATTAGAAAATCTGAGATATTTTAAGCTTTTTTCATTGAATAAATTAAAAATCAAGATTCTACTTCCTATATAAAAACTCATTATCTTTAATTGTAATAAAATTAACCCAATTCATAAATTCAGATTTTTGACACAAAAAATGGAGAAAATTCCTTTTAAAGTTGAATTTTATGTCAAAAAGTCCCTTTGTACATATATTCTCCAAGTTCATAGAATGATCAATTATTTTGAGATTTACATAAAATTTATGTCATTAAAATATAATATTTGAAAAAAGCATTGTTAAAATACTTTATTAGTGTACCTAATCAGGTTATAAATATCCCATTAGATAATTTCTCAATTTGATTTTTCAATATGATCTCTTTATACCTTATTTTAAGGTAATATTGGGTAAAATAATTTGTACCAAATTTATTTTGATTAAGCCCCTCTTTATTTATCTTTGTTCTTTTATATTTACAATTATAATTTTTCTTGAAAAAAAACCATCTTTTTTTTATTATAAAATATCCCTTTTGAAATTTATTTTCCTTACTTTTAATATCTCTTGTAAATCAATTTCATTGTATATTAATCTCTTCATTTTATTGAATTTCTCATTCTTTAGATTTTTCTAAGAGGAATTTCCATCCGTAGTTGAAATCTCTAATTATATGATTTTATTTTTTTCATTACCATTGATATTCTTTCATATGATTATTCATATTTTTCTTAATATTTTTATGTTGTAATCATCATTATTTTGTTTATTTTTAAGATAAAACTTTCTATTTTATACATTTTTTCTTCTATTTGTATTTATTTCTCCATCTTATTCTCTCCAATCCATGTGTTTTTTGATATGTTTTTTTTTCATTATTTTTTACAAATCAATTTCCTTATTTTGGCTTAAAATAACATAGCTTATTCAATTCAAATTCATTTTGCTGTAATTTTTAATATTAAGTTAATTTGATATTTTCTTGTATTCTTCCTTTCATAATTTATTATGACATTATTCCTAATCTCAGTTAGTTTTCTTTTTTCCTTTGAATTATCTTAATTGAACTTAGATTTATACCTTTTCATTTCCATTTTTATGCTTTTATCAAAGTTTTATAACTTTATTATTTTTATTTCCATTTTTTTTATTAATTATTAGTTTTTCATTTTTTATTTATTATTATTTCAATTCTTCACTTTATGATTATTGTGACTTTTTTAATTTAAAATAATTCATATTTTTCTTATTGAGCTTGGTTTTTTATAATTTTTTTTATCATTTTATTTTCAATTAATTAAAATATATAATTCGCATTGAGCTCATGATAATTATTGATATCATTTAATCATTTCAATTTTAATTATTTTTATATACAAATTTTTTATTTATTTCATTAAGTTATTTTTTTTCATTCCAAATTTTTAAAGGAATTTTTTACTTTCAAGTTCATTTTTAATTTATTTTTCTTCTTTTAATTGACTTGTCTTTTTTTTTTATTGTTTTTTCATGAAATTGTTTTTCAAATCTTAAAAATTTATAAAACCATTGAAAAAATTGTTGTTTTTTTTTTTTGAAAAATTTTATAATATTTTTGAAATAAATGAAATTAATGTTTTAAATTCATAAAATGAAATTTTAAGTAAAATTAAAAATCAAAAAATTAAAATTAAAATTTTTGAACTTCAAAAAACAATTAAAAAAAAATCATTTTTTTTTTTCAAAATATTAAATTAAAACTATACATAAATGAAAATAAATATCAAAAAAAATAATACAAAAAGTAGAAATACACAAAAATAATAATAAAACAAAATTTCAAGATTAAAAAAATAATTTTTTAGAAAAAGGATAAAGAAAAGAAATAAATAGGTAATGATTATTGATAAACTTTATTATTAAAAGTAAATTAAATAATATAATATTTTGAACTAAATTGAAAAAATATTAGATCAAGAAAAAAGATAATAGTAATATAAAAAACAAAAATAAATGAGGTTTAAAAAAAATTAATAAAGTAGAATAATCTATAACAAAAAGAGAAAAAAAAGAGTATATTTGAACTTGAAAAATGAAAAAAAAAATAATAAATTAAAAGTTAATTTTTTTCAAAAAAAAAAAAAGAAAATTAAATTTCTGTTTTTTAAGAAATAATTAAATAAAATCTCAATTTTTTATTTTATTTCAAGATATATCAAGCATTTGAAAGTAAAGATATTAAAAGTATTTTCTATTTATTAAAACTAAAAAAAGTGTATTATAATTAAACCCCCAAAACTCTTTTTTTTTTTTGGATGAAAAATTCTCCTAAAAGAAAATAAATGATAACAGTAAAAATTCAAATTAAAAATAATTTTAATGAAACATGAAGGGTATTTAGAAATTTGAAAATTTGAAAAAATTTAAATGAGATGAGAAAAAGAGCTTTCTATATTATTAAATCTAACCTTAGAATTTAATTTAAAAGTAAAAGATTGATATATAAATCTTAGTCCTCAATTGAAGACTTTATATTTTCAAAGAGTTTTTTAGACAGAGATGATATTTTTTATAAATTATATATTTTGTTATAATACTTATTTTAAAATACATAATTATTATCAGAAATCTCATTTTTATGAACATAAGAAACATGATGGTTAAGAATTCCAAGGTATTCTAATTAATTTGATTAAAATTAAAAATAAAGAAATGTTGCTTCAAGTATTGGGAAAAGAAAAACAATTTTTTCAAGTAGTTTAACCTTTAAAATTTGGATATATTTAGGAAATATTTACTTCCTTTTGATCGTGATGTTTTTTTATGGTAAATATACTTCATCTTCTCCTTCACTTATGGTATCAATTTCCATTTCAGTAGCTACCCTCACTAACCATTAAGAATTCTAATTCAATTCATATTGTACATTACTTAGTAGTAGGGAAAGGAAAACTTGGAATATTGATCAAAAGGATCTTTTATTATTATACAAAATATTCACTCAGGATATATCCGGAATCTAACAGCTAATCAATTTTATACATAACAGTAAGTCTGATTTCTTTATTTAAAAATTCATCATCATAAAATGAAATTTAATCTTTTTTATAGATGAGAATTTCATTATATCCTTTTAAATCCCAAAAAGAAAAGTTTTTATTTTTATTTATTTGAGTATTTTGCTCTTAGAGCACTTTTAATTAACATAACTAATGGTTTTTTTCAAAAGAAAAAAAACAACTTAGATTTATATTATTATTAAATTTTCTTATTCCATTTTTTTTTATTTAATTTTTTTATAGTTTGTAAAGTGAGTTTAGCCTATTTTCAATTCACACATTTCCAGTAGGCAAATAGAATGGGAAGGTAGACTAAATTACTTGAAAAGTGAATTTGAAAAATGAATTTAAATAATCCAGCTTTAAATTGAATCTTGGCTGGCTTCTAAAAACTCCACCAATAAGTGTGTTGATCATTTTTTTTCACTTATGCCTTTGATGTTCTGATATCTTACAAAGTAAAATTATCTTAGTCATTTGGCTTACTTTTTTGAAACAATCCAAGCTAAAGTTGACAAATGGTCAAAAACCTTTTAAAACTGGGGCAAAACTCATTTACAATAAGACAATAGTTCTTTACTTTCATAGGGCTCTTGGGGATAACAAGAGTTGCCTGGAACTCAGTAATCAGGGAACTCACTTGGAAGACTCCAAATATTGAAGATAAAAATGAAAGAAGAATAAATTTCTCTAAGAAATATGCAAGTACAATATGAGATGTAATAAGAGAAAAGGAACTCAAATGGCCAAAGAGCCAACCAAGTAAGTCCTTAATCACTGTTTCAACCTGCCAGAATGAAAAATGAAATTAGTATAATATACAACTACTGATATCCACTGACAGGAAAAGAAAGAAAAGAAAAGGTGATAAATGACTTACTTGATAATATCAGTATTCATTTAACAAAATGAAAAGATAAATAAAGATAAAATAAAATCAAAATATATTAATTAACAGGGGGAAAAGCTCCCCAGGGTCAAAGGAGGCTGTTATATGTGAAAATCTGAGAGCTGGACTCCTTCAGGCTGTCAGCTGATCTGTATTGAATACTTGAATCTGTATTGATTTCCTGATGGAATGTATACCTTGCCAAATTGATAAATGAACTGTGTTGAATGATCTTCCCATGGTGTATGATTGTAATACAGGTCTTGATGAATCCGGACTGTATTGAATGAATGTGGTTTCCAAGGTGGATTAATGGAGCATTTACACTTGAAAGATTTTTTTGGAACTACCTCTTGAATATCCCTTGAGAATTAACTGTCAGTATTCCCTTGGAAGAATACTGTGAATGAGAATATGCAATGACTGCTTGATGGTGTCATTGATATTTGAGAGTGACATTTGTCCTTGAGACTTGATTAATCCTCTGGGTGAAATGATGCCTTGATTACTTTATGGAATGTTGAAATAACCCTTTGATATTGGTGCCATTGGATTGCTGGTGAAAAAGATGCATAATGGTGTATAGCACCATTTATGCCAGGAGGATTAGAGTAAAAATTGGATTTTGGGTGGCTTCAGAGGTGAAAAATTGTTTTTTGGGTTTGGGGCCAAATACAGCTTATAAAGTCTTAAAACTGTATTTGTGCAAAGTGCACAAAAAATGCAAAAATCTGTAAATTAATCCCCAAATAGCCTAATATAGAAATTTGGGCATATTTCCCATATTACATGAGAAGATGGCATAAAATGGATGAATACACCAAAATGCGCAAAGCTGTATTTAAAGCATAAAAAGACAAATACAGTCCTTTGGGCTGTATTTTCCCTGTTTACTGTAAAATACCTAAGAGTGCCCAAAAGCAAAGACTGGCCAGGAATGGCCTGATGATGATGAAGGGGCCAAGTTGACCCCAGATGGTGAAATGGCCATAAAAGGCTAGGAAAGATGAAATGGCCAATTTGGCCAAGAATTATGGATATGGCCAAATTGACATAAGTTGGATATGGCATTGATATGCCATATGGAGGTCCAAGAGGGTGATTGCCATGGTTGTGACATTTGCAATGAGACAACAGCACTTAATCACTTCCCAATTTCATTTTACACCTTTTCTAAACTTAACTTTCAGACCATATTTAAATTAATAAATAATCATATTAATTTTAATCATTTTTTTAATTTATTTATTCCTTATTTTTTTAGAAAACTAAAAAAAAAAAAAAAAATAATTTAATTTTTTTTTTCAAAATTTTAAAAAATAAAATTCAATTTGATTTTTTTCAAAAAAATTTGAATTATTTTTTTACTTTGGTTTTTTTTTTTTTATTTCAAATTATCTTAATTATTTAATAATTAATTCATTAATTAAAAAAAAATCCTTTTATATATGTATATATATATATATATGAATAAAGATTCTTTTATGATTTTATTATTGTTCTTATTTTTAATTTATTTGAAATTAAAAACAAAAAAACTTGTTTAAAATATAAATTTAATTTTTTTTTTTAAAAAAAAAAAAATTAATCCTTAATTAATTAATTAATTTTTTTTTTTTTTTTTTTTCAAATTTAAAATTTTAATTAAATTAGATTTCCATATGGAGGTCCAAGAGGGTGATTTCCATGGTTGTGACATTTGAAATGAGACAACAGCACTTAATCACTTTATAATTTCATTTTACACCTTTTCTAAACTTAACTTTCAGACCATATTTAAATTGATAAATAATAATATTAATTTTAATCATTTTTTTAATTTATTTATTCCTTATTTTTTTTAGAAAATTAAAAAAAAAAAATATTTTTAATTTTTAATTTTTTTTTTAAAAATTTTTTAAAATTTTAAAAAATAAAATTCAATTTAATTATTTTTTTACTTTGGTTTTTTTTTTTATTTCAAATGATCTTAATTATTTAATAATTAATTAATTAATTAATTAAAAAAAATCCTTTTATATATATATAAATAAATAAAGAAATAAATAAAAATTCTTTTATGATTTTATTATTATTATTATTATTTATTTATTTATTTTTAATTTATTTAAAATTGAAAAAAAAAAAAAAAAATAATTAATTAATATTAATATTTATATTTAAAAAAAAAAAAAAAAAAAAATTATATTTATTTAAAATATATTTATTTATTTATTTATTTAATTATTTATATAAAAATAAAAAAGTGGAATAAATATAGGGTGTTGGTAAACACACGTAATCTTTTAGTAAAAACACGTAAGCCCTTACGTGTTTTTACTAAAAACTTACGTGTTTTTACCAATTTATGGTAAAAACATGTAAGTGACCTTAATTTTCAAAAAAAATTCCTCAGGCTCAGTTTTGAGGTTTTTTTTAATTTTTTTTTGCCATATTTTTCCCGACTTGGCATGTCAATAAGCACAAATTTTTTCAAAATTTATTTTTTTGCCAAATTTCACAAATTTGGCCAATATGCCAAAATGGCATATTTTTTTCAAAAATTCATTTAAAATCTTCCCACTTATGAATTTGCTTGATTTTTTTTTTAAAATAAAGGGTTCAATGTGAAGAATAAAGAACCAGAATCCCATAATTTTGGGAATTTTTTTGGGTGGGACAAGTGAAGGCGCAAAAAGAGTTTTTTTTTCAAATGTTTTTTCCCGTCATTGTAATATGCTTATTTTTAAAAAGTGAATTTAATAACTTCCCACTTATGAATTTCCTTCATTTTTTTTTTAAATTAAAGGGTTCAATCTGGACAATAAAGAACCCAAAGCTCATGAATTGGGAAAATTTTTTGGGTGGGACCACAAGTGAAGGCACAATGGGTGTTTTTTTTTAACTGTTTTTTTTCTTGTGTGTAATATGACTATTTTCAAGTACAAAAGTTCCACATGTTTGATAAAAAAGGAGGCTGAGGTGGGATTTAAGCAATAAAAATGACTGAGGAGGGGGATAATTGGCATAAATTGTATATACAAAAATCATTCAATCAGAATCAACCTCCAAAATAGTGGGTTTTTTCTGAGAGGGGGGAGGAAGATTGGACAAATACAACATTCTGTGTTTCTTAAACTTATCAGCCCACCCCAGGGCTTGTTTTTGGGCATCAATCTCCCAGTTCACAGTAATGGGGGGGACTGGATAAACTTTAGAAATGATGATGTCCAATGGAACAAAATGAGCACAACTATTCAAGAAGCAGATGAAAATGGGGGGATTATCATTTGGAGGACAGAAATAAGGGAAAAAGGAAAAAGATTGGGCTGTGGAATAAAAGAAAACTGGTCTTTTATACTTATTTGCAATTGGATCCCCCATGTCAGGCATGGACATCCACTTGCTTTTTGGAGCCTGGCCAACATCTTCATACCATTCAATTCTTTCCAAATAAGAGGATACTGAGGGAATTAAGGTGTTCATGGCTTCATAAAGGTCTTGATTTTGGTGAATTTCTTCAGCCAAGTCACCTCTGACATCAGCCCATTGATCTTGAGTCTTGTAAATGAAGTGGGATACTGTTCTGTAGCCACAGTTTCCATCACCCTGGACATTGATGGCCTTGAAGGTGTATTTCAATATAAACTTGGGCAAGTCTTCTGAGCCAGTTATCTGATAACATAAGTTCAAAAAATGAATAAATATCAAAATAAACAACATAAAATTACATTAAAAAGAATCAAAAACTCACAAACAGCTTGGAGCATTCATCACTTGTGTGATAGTTGCTTTGACAATGCTCACAGGTAAGGTCAATTGCATCATAGATATTCAAACTGGTGGCAGGCTTGTGTGATTTTCTTTGTGATGTTTTGCTTCCAATTGCCAATCTTCTGGACCTTCTAAGGGTTACTTCTGATTTATTTAATTAAGTTGCTGAGGGTAGTGAATCTGATGAACTGATGGATTTAGACAATGAGTCCTCAGAATCTTCAGAATCTTCAGAATCTTCAGATGAGTCCACTTCCATAATTGGAGAGGGGACATTTGACTGGGATCTGGAAGTTGTTGTGCTGGTCACTTTTGATGGGGGTCTTCCTCTTCTCTTGGTTTGACTCTCAATGATTTCAAATCTTGAAGGTTCTCTTTTGTTTTTATTCTTGGCTCCTTGGGGTCTTCCACGGATATTCTTGCATTCTAGAGGGTCTTCATAATATTGATCATCCTCTTGACTCTTGGGAATTTGATCAAATGGGACTTTTCCAGTCAAAACATCTTGAAAATGTTGGAGTATTGGGGTGATTTCTGCCATTGGTCTTTGAAACAGGTCTTCCCCAATGTCTTCAAATATTTTCTTGGATTCATTCTTTCTTTCTTTTTCAACACTTTGATCATCACCTTGAAAACCAGTCTGAGAAGAATATGACAAGTAAAATCAGTTAATAAGAAAAAAATAATAAGAAGAAAATAAAAAACACTCACAGGCAAATTCAAATGCCACTGAGGATGGAAGTCTGATAATTTAAGCCTTTGGCGCTTGGCAAATGCCTTTTGGGTCTTATGCTTGCAAGGAATGCCTTTATAATTGTTGTATTTGTTGGTGCATTTTTCATTTGGAGGAAATTTTGTTTTGAAATTTTCAAAGGCAATCTGAAGAGCATAATGAGACACCTTGCCATTGAGGGCACAGATGTGTGGAGGAAAATTCTTGACATGGACAATCATTTCTTTGGAGATTCTGTTGATAATTTCAATAAATTGTTTTCTGAATGCCATGTGGAGTGCCCTGACTACCTCCAGGAGAGTACCAGTGGACTTTTGTAGCCAAAGTTTAACCATGGCATGGGCACCTTCAACTCTGGAGGTGGAGCCCACACCCAGGTGGCAATGGTGGTTTGTCCAGGCTGGCACATAATACTCCTTTAGAGGAAGCCAAGTATTTTCCAAATACTGCAAGACCTCAGCATTTTTAACTTGCTTTTGAAGCTTCTTCCAGTTGTCTTTGAAAGACTTTTCAGTGGGTGAATACATAAGCTGAGAAAAGAATCCCAAAGTCATTAATAAAGACAATAATAAGAAAAAAAGTGAAATAACATGAAAAAAAATGAAGAAGTATATTACTTGATTCCAAAGGCCCATAAAATTTTCAAAATCAGTTCCATGACCAATTTTCTTCATGCAATGAGCAGATACATCCTTGTTGATGTGCCAAATGCATAGCATGACTTTGGAGTCTGGGAAGAGCTTCTTAATAGAGTTTTTCAAGGCCAGATCCCTGTCAATAACAATAACTGGGGGGGGGACAAGATTGGTGTTGTTGAGGACCTTTTCAATGTATTGATTTAAGGCCCAAGTATATGAAGTTTCATTTTCATTCTTCATCAAACAAAAAGCCCCAGAAAAGGTCTTATTTGTTGAGCTGAATCCAACAATATGAAAAAGAGGCATTTTGTACTTATTGGTTTTATAAGTACAATCCATAAGAATGACATGAGGAAAGCCATGAAGAAGCTTTATGGCCAGGGGGTGAGTAAAAAACAAGGAGGTAATGTGTCCCTCAGAATCTCTTGCAGAGGACCAAACAAAATTTTCTTCTTTGAGAGTGTCAATAAGAGCATCAATGGGCCTTCTGCCTTGCAGTTTGTCTTTCTTTATTTTCTTGACTTGGTTATAAATGTCTTGAAGGATTACAGGCCTGTCAGACTCCCTCTGGCTGCATAATTGGGCCTGAATTTGCCTTGGCATGAGGAGTGATTCAGACATTTGAGCAATTTGGGATGTTTCTTGCTCATTGAATTTCCTGAAAGCAGGATGTGCCATGATATTTTCAGTGGCATCATGGCTATGTTCAGGATTTTTGACTTTAAGAGTCCAAGTGGTGCTCTTGGCATATTTCCTGGCATAAAGTCTAAAAGGACAGTCAAGCTTTCTTGAGGTGACTGTTTTGGAGGGGCTTTTGTTGGGATTTGGGGTGCCAGACCTATCACAACATATTTCAATTTGGTTGTGGGTCATATTGGACCTCAAGGTGGACACAGCATACCCCTGAGCCCTGGCAACATTATGCACATGTTGCCAAAGAAGCTCAAGGGTCTGAAATTCACCTTCAGTGAGGGGTTGGAGCATTTTTGAATGAAAAATATGTGTAAAAGTGAAAAAAATGAGGGATTTGGGGATTTGGAATGGGGTAAGAACCTTTCGAAGTGTGAAAAAGAGGTGAAAAAAGGTGTGAAAAATGAACAGAAGGGGTTAAGAGTGAAAGAAAGTGGTTTAAATATGGGATTAATGGATGAGGGAAGGTAAAAAATTGGAAATTTGGAGGCTTGAAAGCAGGTTGTTGTGGTGGAAAATGCAGTCTTTGGGTGAAAAAAAGAAAAAAAAGTGTGAAAAGCTTTGCAAAATGGCTTTGGTAATGCTGTTTTTCCAAAAAAAAAACAATGGTTTGGGGTGGGGATAATGTGGATTGTTGGGGTGTTTGGGCTTTTTTTTTTGGGGGGGGGGGGGCTGGGCAAAAAAATCTGAAACAATTTGGAGTTAGAGAGGTTTTGTGGGGAAAAAACCTCTTTTGGGCATGTTTTGGCCCAATACAGGCATTGTTGTGTTTCATTTTTAATTAAAAATGGGCCCAGGGCACCCCTTACGTGTTTTTACCAAATTATGGCCAAAACACGTAAGTTTTTAGTAAAAACACATAAGCTCTTATGTGTTTTTACCAATACCCTTATTTTATTTTATTTTATCATTATATATATATATATATATATATATATATATATATATTTATTTTTTTTAAAAAATAAAATAAAATAAAATAATTAATTAAATTCAAAAAAAAAAAAGATAAATTCTTTTTTTTTTTTTTTGATTTTTTTTAAAAAAAAAATTAAATAATTTTTTTCTTTTTTTTTTTTTTTTATTTTTTAAAAAAAAAAATTAAAAATTTAATTTAATTAAGATTTTAAATTAATTTCTTATAAATCTTATTATTTATCATTATTATTTATTTTTAAAGAAGAATAAAAATAAAGTTTTTAGTAGGGGTTGCAGTAGTAGTAGTAGTTGTTGTAATATTATTAATTAATTAATTAACAATTTTAGTTATATTTTGTTAAATAAATAAATATTTTAGGATTATTGTATTTTATTTTTAATTTCATTTTCTTTTCCAAAAAAAAGTTAAAAAATAATAAGTCTAAGTTGTAGGTATATATAAAAGGAATACATATCTCAAATTTGAGTTTTTCAAGTTACAGTAGTTATTCAAAATATAATGTTAGGTGGAGATGGGTATTTTTACTCCTATTATTTTATGTTTCAAATTACTACTCAAAATCACAATATTCAAATATGAGATTCTGGTACCAAAAAAAGGTATTTGTACTTGAGAGAGTTGGCAGTTTTAGAATTTTAACTGAATCATCATTTCACTTTCTGAAGCTTTACTGCTGAGTCAGATTCTCTTTTCATATCTATATCAACTATAAAATCTTAACCAGACCTTAATGTGCCCCCTTGGTTGTTGAACATTGACCTTAAGTTCCCTTGATAAATAGCCCAGTTTATTGCCACAACCTAACAACTTTCATGGCAAAGCATTGGAGTGGTCTTTAAAAAGCTAATCTGAAAGTTTTGTTCCTTGTTTATATTATCACTTCACACAATGTCTTTAAGCCTTGAGGGGTAGAAGCCACTGAGATATTGTTGATTACATTCAAGGATTGACCCAAGATTATGCTAGCAGAAAGTACAAAGGGCCAATCAAAAATGGTATTATGTTTTTAGCAACAATCTTCAAATCACTTGAGATCAACATAATCTTCACACATGCCAAGCTTTCAAGATATTATATACTGGCCATTAAATCAGACCTTCTCTTTTGGCTAGCATCAACAGGGAATATCCATTGCGACGGACGTCACTTTCTTGAGAGTCATCAATGGGCAATTTCTCGGTTGAATTTATCAAGCCAGCATCAAAAAGATCTTGTTCATCAAGTCGTAAAGGTTTCATCGTCAATTTGTCGTTAGGTCGAATGAGAGCCGCCAAAATATTTTCTAAAAACTTGTGAGTAGAAGTCAGATCCAGAGGAGAAGCCAAACATTCAATCTAAATCGTTTCAAACCAACCAAAAAACAAATTAATTAGGTTCAAGTTTTTTTGGTCGATTTAAATTTGGCTTTAAAAATGACGCACCTCCAGGACTAACCAAGGGAGACAAGTGTTAGAACCAGTGGCACCTTTATTACTAACTGAACCGAGTCTAATCCACCAATCGGGCCGATTATCTTTATGAACGTGATTCGAACCCAAAGTCATATCCAAGGAAGAATTAACATGCATGTCAAATGAATTTGAATAGACAGCCCAAACCAATCCTTCTATCGCAATAAGATTGGGTCTTGTAGTCCAAGTGGATGGCGTTTGATTAGTTGGTGGTGCACAAAGGACAGTATTTAACAAAAATTCGAAAGATTCAGGGACTGAGATAATGGACGTTCGATAATGATTAGGTGATGATGTTAAAGTCTTCAAACTTGAAATCGGATCGACTTTTTCGATTTTTATAGATCCTGAAGATTCATCCCAGACGTTCTCAGTGTTCGTTTTTGAAGTTGGAGTAGCAATAATCTTTAGAGCATCTTGGTTTATAGTTTCGATTTGCTTTAAATCATGAATCTGATCAAATGTTGAAATGACTTGATGATCTTGCTTTGAAGGAAGGGTATTAATTAAATCATCTAGATCACATTGAGAGTTTATTTGTGTGAGAATCCTGGAAGATTTTGGATCGAGCATAGTTGAACGTGAGGGAGCATTTGGATCCTCAATCATGGCTACGATTTGAGCAGGCCTTGCCGAATGACGTAAACAATACATGGCTCTTTGCTTTCTTGATTTAGTTTTGTCGATTTCATTGAGATCGTTATCCAATCCAAGATATTTATCATTGTCAGTTTGACTCTCGTATACGGGTGAGATGGGTAAACGATAACTTTTAATTAATGAAACCCAACGTTCAGGTGGCAAAGCCTAAAGTGCTGTCATGATCGATATGAGTAAAAATCTAAGGTCGATGACATGAACAAAGGATTAAATTAACAGACCTGATGATCACGAATCAAACGATCTGAGATCAATTGAAATGGATCGATACCGATCCCCTTGACTTGAGCGACGAGTGAGATTCCCATTTCGATTTTTTGGTTTTAAAATTTTAAGAAATTTAAGAAAAATTCCAAAAAAATTCCAAAAAAAATCAAAAAAAATCAAAAAAAAATCAAAAAAAATCAAAATCATAAAATTTAAATTGTTTTCATTGAAAAAAAAACCTAATTAAATTCAAAAATATCATTCATTGATTAATTAAAAATCATTTAAAATCGATTCGAAACATTTATTAAAAAAAAAAATCAATCAATCAATCAATCAATAATTATTATTAATAATGATCAAATTAAAAGATTTAGAATCTAAACTTTCACCTTTAAAAGGTTTTTGTAAGTTAAAAATAAAAATATTTTATATTATCATGTTTATTAATTAAAACTTTGTTTAATAAACAAAAAAAGTTGACTGATTATTATGTTGTTTTATTTTCTTTGAAGCTAATCCTAAAATTGAACTTGAACAATATGTAAAGTTAAAAGTTTTTTAAAAAAATAAAATAAAAGTAATCTAAAGATTTAATTTTAAATTGATCATTTTAAAGGTCACATCAGCTCATCTAGCCTCGAGAATGATCTTTACTGCTCAATCATCATACGATGACATTTTTCAAAAATCTGTTCTTGACTTGGGTTGTGGTTGTGGAATTCTCTCAATCGGATCCAATCTACTAGGATCAGCGTAAGTAATCCTGATATCCCATAAAAGTTTGTACTAGCACTTGGTGATTATCATTATTGAAAACCTAAAAAATAAAACTTTTCTACAGATTTACCTTGGGTATAGATATTGATTCTGATGCTTTAAGCTTAGCCAATGAAAATTTAAAAGGGCTTGATATGGAAGATTGTAACATTGACTTTGTACAAGCCGACTTGAGCAGTCGATCATTTGAAAACCAATTCAATCACTTGGACGGCAACTCATTGTCATTGTTTGACACCGTGGTTAGTAAACAATTTCTAAAAGTTTTGGCTGGGATAAAATAAATTGCTTAGAGTTTGAAATTGCATATGTATAAATATTAAATTTAAATGATTGAATTAGGTCATGAACCCTCCTTTTGGGACCAAAACAAAAGGTATCGATATGATTTTTTTAGAAATTGCCTTCCGGGTTAGTAGAACATTGATAAGATTAGTTTTCATAGGTTAGCAAAGCTAATGGATTGAAAGATATGAATTATTTTTAGATGTCAAATTCAGCTGTTTATTCATTGCACAAATCATCTACACGAACATTCATCAAAAAGAAAGCTATAGGGCTAGGTTTTGAGGGAGAAGTTCTAGCGGAGATGAGGGTAAATTTGAAATGAGATCCAATGAAAAATTATGATTTGCTGATTAAGTTTTAAATTTTTGTGTGATTTTTGTGATAAATTACAGTATGATCTTCCAAAAACCATGAAGATGCACAAACAGAAAACTCTTGATATTGCAGTTGATTTTTGGCGATTTGAAAGGATTAAAAGATGATTTAATTAAAAATGATTTGAAGTTCCCCAACGGTTGAAGACCGGTCAAGTTGATGGTTTAAAATTCTAAAAGCTAAAATATTATAATTTGTGTACTTGCTCGCTAACGTAACCTAATGAACTTAGCATTCCACCTAATGGACCTTGAGAGGAACCATCACGTGTTTTAGGACCTGAAACTGCAGAAATTAAGCTATTAAATCCATAAAGCAAATGAATTGATTAACCTTAATATTGAGCGTATTAATGATTTATTTTTGGGTAAGATAAGTCAACATACCTATCAGGACCACAAACCAATATGATTTTTTGATTTTTACTATCATGATTTTTTCCTAACCAAAGTTGTAAATCTGATATATTTAAACGACCCACTTTATCTACCAAATCAGTTTGATTTTGATTAGGTGATTTTTCGACGATTAGTTTTAAGTTTATATGATTTGGGTATTCTGAGCAAGCTTTTCTTAATTCATCAATTAAATAAGCGTTTTCCAATGAATTAGTGAGATAGATTAATTTGAATTTAGGTAAAGTGAAATTGGTAGGAAGGATTGATTGATAGTATAAACGACGTAAGAGTTGAATGGCGGGAGTGATTCCAGTGCCGGCTGCGATCTAAAAAAATGAAGAATAGATTGAAATAATTTAAAATGAAGATGAAATATGAAATTTTAAGATGATAAAGAATGATAATAAATTACTTACAAATATAATTTCATCTAAGTGATCATGATCATATTTCCAAGTTGTGATAGGACCACGAATTTCGATTGGATCATTAATAGAAATTTCGGAATGTAAATAAGATGACATATAACCATCGGGATATTTTTTGATTAATAAATCTAAAAAAGAATTAAATGAATAAGAATTTGAATTTTCAGAATTATTATTATGATTATTTAAAATTGAATTTGAATTAATTAAAGGTGATAAAGGTGTATAAAGTCTTTCGATTTGAATTAAAGGATGTTTAATAAAAATTGATTGAATTTGATAAGGAAATTTTAAATCGATTTGATTATTTTGATTATTTTGATTATTTTGATTATTTTGATTATTTTGATTATTTTGATTATTTTGATTATTTTGATTATTTTGATTTTTATTAAATTTAATTTTGGAAATAAAAATTTTTAAATGAATTATTGGATTATCTTTATCATTATTTAAAAAATTTGAAAAATTTAATTTAAATTTATTAAAATTTTCAAATTTTAAAAGTTTTTCTTCTTCTGATTTTTTTTCTTGTTTTTCTTTTTGAAATTTATTTAAATTTAATAAAATCAAATTCGTAAAAATAAAACTTTTAAAATAAATTAAAATTAATTTTTTTTTATTAAATCGATTTTTATTTTTAAAATTAAAAAAAAAATTATTTTCAAAAATTTTAATTAAATTTGAAGAATAAAAATTTAAAATTTTAAAATTATTTAATTTAAATTTGATTGGAATTTTTAACATCGAAAATTAAAATTAAAATTAAAAATTTAAAAATTTAAAAATTTAAAAATTATAATTTTTATCAAAAATCTTTATTTTTAAATTTTATTCAAATCAACAAAAGTTTTTCAAGTTTAAATTTTTTTACTCATTTTTAAAATTATTTAATAATCATTATAAATTATATATTTGAGAAAAATTAAAACTTAATTTAATTGAAAAAAAAAATTCTATCTCATTCAAAAGACCTTAAATTAATTGTTGAATATTACATCTTAACTGACAATCTATATTCAATAAAAGTTCATAACAAAAATCTTTTTAGGCTTTATTTAGATCTCTTTTTCTTTTTTTTCTTTTTTTTGTAAATAGGCCATTTTAATAGTTTAAACAAATTAAGCAATGCCAAAATTTTCAACTAAAAAATTAATTATACAAACTTTCCTTCAAGCATAGTCAATGTCTGAAAAAAAAAACATAAGCAAAGTATCATCAGATATAGATTGTTAGGATTACAGATAGTACCTAAAATTGGGTTCTTTATATATGGAAATAGTATTAATGATCAATTGATTTTGAATTCATTTTTTAATAAATCAAAAACTTATAAGAAATTTATTATCATTTATACTCAATTATAAGTATTTTGAAAATGAAAAAGATAATCAAAAAACCAAAATTATTTGATATTTCAATCTTATTTTCTATCAATGATCAAAATTTTAAAAAATCAGTTAGTAATACAAAACTCAAATCTTATATGACTATCAAATTTTTAAAAATGATGCTCTACATAAACAATTCCTAGTAGCTCACCAATTTAGTTAACCATGAAAATGACTGTGCTGTTGCTAGAGAGCAATTTAAAAGTGGGGAGAGGTAAAGTTATTTCTACTTCAAGAAGAGTAGAGTAATATTGGATTTTAATGGCTTGCCAAAAAAACTCTGTGAGGTGACCCATTCATCATAGAAGGTAACACATATCTCCTGTCATGAAAAAGCAGGGATTTAAAGGATGTGTGAGATTAACCAATGTTACAACGATCCCTCTATATCAAAATCTTGCTAATGATGATCAGAAAGCTTTTGATAGGAAGAAAAGACATCCTTTAAATGAATAAATTCTATCTGATAATGCTGAACTGAGGATTGGTCTCATGACAGGATGCCAGCCTCCTGTGGTAATTCAAAACTGTACAAGGAGCTCCATATTCTCAAAAACTCCAATAGATCTTTTGATCACACCCCAGGCATATCCATGTTCTGTAAGTAATACAGAAAGCAAAAATTCTGTCGAAATATCACACACTTAAATAACTCCAAATCCCACACATATTGCAGTACCTGAAGTTTTACATAAACTTGTAAGAAATCTTACAATAAGAATTTTACAAAAGTAATTCATGGTTCTGTTGTTTTTTTTTCATATAAAATTTGAACAATTTATCAATTTTTTTAAAATCAAATAGCTTTGTGATTAGTTTTTCAAAAATAAATAAATAAATTATTTGTTTAAAATAGAAAACTCAATTTTTAATTTCTTTTTAAAAAAAGATTTCAGTATTTGTTTTTTTTTTAGAAAAAAAATCAAAAAATCAAAAAATTAGTTTTTCTTCCAAAAAAAAAAAAATAAACCATCTTTTTTTTTAAAAAAAAAAGTAAAATAAAAATAAATAAATAAAATTATGTTTTTTTAAACAAAATATTAATAAGTTTTCACTTTTATTTTTATTTTTTGAGAAAATAAAAAATTATTATTCTTTTTTCTTAAAAAAAAATAATTTAATTTTTCTTTATTTTTAAAAGAAAATTTATTATTATCCTTTTTTTAAAAATAATAATAATAATAATAATAATAATAATAATAATAAGTCATGATTTTTTGGTTGTTTCATTTTTTAATAAAATGATATTTGATTTTTTTTTTCTTTTTGGAAAGAATTAATTTTTAATTTTTAATTATTATTTTTTTTTCTTTTTGTTTTTATTTTATTTTTTTCAAAAAAAGGAGAGATCATTCCTTTTTGTTTTTTTTTTTTAAAAAAAAAAACATAAATTAATAATTAATTTCTAAAAAACAAAAAAAAAAACTTCATTCCTTTTTTTTTTTTTGAAAAGATTAAATAAATAAATAAATATTTTATTTTTATATAAACTTATACGATAATGAAATCTCTCAAAATTCTTTTATTTATTTATTTTTTCAAAAAAAAAAAATCTTAATGAATTATATTTTAATGAGATTTGAAAATTTTCTTTTGATAAGAAAAAGAATGTATCCTTCTTAATTGATTTCATAAAATTACTAACCTATTTATTATTGAAAATAATTCAATTATAATAATTTTTTTTTCAAAATGAGTTATATATTTCTACTTTTAACATGAGTCTTACAGAAAGTGTTTGATCCAAATATTTTGGAATGGATCTTAGACAGATCTTGAAAACTTCCTGGATTTAGGTTCTCTTTTGAATATCTCAAGACGGAAAATTCAGTTATCAGTATGAAGAAAAAGTTCAATTTACTTTTTTTTTGGGTATTTAATATCAGTATATAATGAGATTAATTATTATTTTTTGATTAAAAAAAATTACTTAAAAAAACTATTTTCAATAAAAACATTAACCTTAAAAACTCAATAATTTTTGAGTTTTTTTTTTTTTTTTTTTTGTCATTTTTCCTTTGAATTAAGAAAAATAAAATAAAAGAGATACCTTGAGTTTGGTTTGAAGAAAAACCTATAAATATATATATATATATTTTATTAATTTTTTCTTCATTTTATTTATAATTTCAATATTAGTTTAATCTTTTTTCATAATTGATTAAATTTTTTTATTAGTAAAACAAATATTGTTATTTTTTATTTTTAAGAAAAGAAAAAGCTATAGTTTTCTTTCTTTTTTAATATTCTATTTTTTTATAATATAACCATAATAAGAGAAAAAATATATTAAAAAAAGATAAGTATCAGCTTCATATTTTTTTTCTAATTTTGTATTATGTAATTTTACTATTTTAGTTAAATTTTTTGAGAGAGGAAAAAAAAAATTCAAATTAATTTTTTGTGGAATTTTTTGGTTTTTATCTTCTAATTCCAAAGAAATAAATTACAAGAATATTAAATTTATAAATAAATATTTCTTTAAGGATTAATTGAAAATATATTACTATAATATCCTTCTAATAATTTTTATTTGTATTTTTGATCTTTATTTTCCTGTATCTTAAGAAATGAGAGTCAATTAAATTAAGAACCGGTAGTTATCTTCAAATATTACTCATAGGATTGAGTAAAAAACACTAAAAAAGACCTAATTTAAACATTTTACTAGTTAGATAAACTGAATTATAAATTGAAAAAACTATAAGAGAAATATTATTATTTTGAAAAAGATCTATTTAAAAAATTTAATAATATCCTTATCTACATAATCTATTATTCCTTATTTGAATGAAACATTAGTGAATTATTTTAAAAGAAAATTAATTTATAACAAATATTTTTTTGAGTTTAAATTTATATAATTTAAGCCTTTGAGTAAAATACTTGTAAAATATTTAATAATTAAAGGAAAAATCTTTCATATGTGATTGGGAACATAATTTTCTATTAATTGAACAGGGATCTGAAATTATTTCATTATCACTTTCTGAATCATTTTATCAAAATAGCATATGTGATATCAAGTCACACTAAAATTGTTATTTTTGAATAAAACATATTATTTTTATTTATTGAAATTTTCATTTCAAATAAAATTCAAATTTTTTCAGCCTTTGACTCAAAACAAGATCACAAAAATGATAAAAAAAATACAATAAATTAATTTTGAAGAAATATGCCTATCAAAAAATGACGTGAGCTAAAATATCTCATAAAGCCATCCAAAAAAAAAAGTCAAGTAACCTAATATTTAATACAAAACTCCAAGAAAAATAGGATAAAGAATAAAAAAGTTATTCCAGTACAAATAATTAACTGAGAATAAACCTTAATTTTTACCTCTAAAGTAAAATATAAAAATATATAGGGATCTTGAATCAAATTTATTTATATGGAATATCTAATGGTACTAGCCAAATTGGGCTAGCATCAATATTAAAGAAGTAAGATAAAACCACAGGATAAAAAATGCTAAATAAAATATTCATCTCTCATCAATATTTTACATTTTTAGTGTGCAATACCTAAAGTGAGGCCTTTTTAGAAATTAAAAAATCTGATATTTCTATTGGTTCCCTCTGTGATTATTTATCACTCTTATAAATAATGCTATTGAGGATAATAACTCAATACAGGCTTAATAAAAAAACCAAAATTCCAATAATGAAATTAAAGACCTGTATATATTTGCCATACCAAATGAGTAGCTATTGTGAATTACTCATAAAGGGCTACAAAAGGAGCCAATTTTTGAGTTCTTTATCTTCAAAAATGAGAAATTTATAGTTTCTTTGAGGAGAAAATAAAAACATATTGAGAAAACTCAATTCTGTGAGATAATGTCCCATAATAATTAATTAGAGGTGTCCAAATAATACCAAATCTTGTTTTTACTTCAATTAGTCATAGTATTACTAATTTCACCATTTCAATTTATCTGATTTTTTTGTTCATTAAAGCTATATTAAAATATTTCAGAATTTAATTATAAAGGTTTTTTTGGCTTAATTATTATTTAATTTGATTAAATAACTTTTCAAATTAATTTAATATGTGTAAATATTGGTGATAAAGTAAATTAAATTTTAAATAATATTATTACTTCACTCTTGAAGACAAGGATCTGAACAAATTTATCACAAATATTTACACATATTAAATTAATTTGAAAACTTATTTAATTTAATTAAATGGTTATTAATCCAAAAAAACCTTTATAATTAAATTCTAAAATAGTTTAATATAGCTTTAATGAAAAAAAAATCAAATAAATTGAAATGGTGAAATTAGTAATACTATGACTAATTGAATTAAAAACAAGCTTTGGTGTTGTTTGGACACCTCTAATTAATTATTATGGGACATTATCTCACAGAATTGGGTTTTCTCAATATGTTTTCATTTTCTCCTCAAAGAAACTATAATTTTTTTTTTTCATTTTTGAAGATAAAGAACTCAAAAATTGGCTCATTTTGTATCCCTCTATGAGTAATTCACAATAGCTACTCATTTTGTATAGAAAATATATACATATATTTAATTTCATTATTGGAATGTTGGTTTTTTTTTGAATCCTGTATTGAGTTATTATCCTAAATAATTTTTTTTAGAAGAGTGATAAAGAATCACAGAGGGAGCCATTAGAAATATCAGATTTCATCTTTTTTTTAAAAAAAAGTGAAATAAAAATAAATAAGTAAAATTATGTTTTTTTAAACAAAATATTAATAAATTTTCACTTTTATTTTTATTTTTGGAGAAAATCAATTATTATTTTTTTTCTTAAAAAAAAAAAAAATTATTTTTTCTTTATTTTTAAAAGAAAATTTATTATTATCCTTTTTTTTTAAAAAAAAAAAAGAAAAAATAATAATAATAATAAATCATGATTTTTTGGTTGTTTTATTTTTTAATAAAATGATATTTGATTTTTTTTTCTTTTTGGAAAGAATTAATTTTTAATTTTTAATTATTATTATTATTTTTTTTATTTTTGTTTTTATTTTATTTTTTTTCAATAAAAAGGAGAGATCATTCCTTTTTGTTTTTTGTTTTTTTTTTAAAAAAAAACATAAATTAATAATTAATTTCTCAAAAACAAAAAAAAAACTTCATCCCCTTATCTTTTTTTGAAAAGATTAAATAAATAAATAAATAAATGTTTTATTTTGATATAAACTTATATTATAATTAAAGCTCTCAGAATTCTTATATTTATTTATTTTTTCAAAAAAAAAAAATCTTAATGAATTATATTTTAATGAGATTTGAAAATTTTCTTTTGATAAGAAAAAGAATGTATCCTTCTTAATTGATTTCATAAAATTACTAACCTATTTATTATTGAAAATAATTCAATTATAATAACTTTTTTTTCAAAATGAGTTATATATTTCTACTTTTAACATGAGTCTTACAGAAAGTGTTTGATCCAGATATTTTGGAATGGATCTTAGACTGATCTTGAAAACTTCCTGGATTTAGGTTCTCTTTTGAATATCTCAAGACGGAAAATTCAGTTATCAGTATAAAGAAAAAGTTCAATTTACTTTTTTTTGGGTATTTAATATCAGTATATAATGAGATTAATTATTTTTTTTTGATTAAAAAAATTACTTAAAAAAACTATTTTCAAGAAAAACATTAACCTTAAAAACTCAATAATTTTTGATTTTTGAGTTTTTTGAGTTTTTTTTTTTTTTTTTGTCATTTTTCCTTTGAATTAAGAAAAATGAAATAAAAGAGATATCTTGAGTTTGGTTTTAAGAACAACCTATAAATATATATATATATATATATATATATATTATTATTATTTTCTTTATTTTATTTTTAATTTCAATATTATTTTAATCTTTTTTCATAATCGATTAGCTTTTTTTATCATTAAAACAAATATTGTTAGTTTTTATTGCTGAGAAAAAAAAGCTATAGTTTTCTTTCCTTTTTAATATTCTATTTTTTTATAATATAACCATAATAAGAGAAAAAATATAGTAAAAAAAGATAAGTATCAGATTCATATTTTTTTTTCTAATTTTTTATTATGTAACTTTACTATTTTAGTTAAATTTTTTGAGAGAGGAAAAAAAATTCAAATTAATTTTTTGTGGAATTTTTTGGTTTCTATTTTCTAATTCAAAAGAAATAAATTACAAGAATATTAAATTTATAAATAAATATTTTTTTAAGGATTAATTGAAAATATATTACTATAATATCCTTCTAATAATTTTTATTTGAATTTTTTATCTTTATTTTCCTTTATCTTAAGAAATGAGAGTCAATTAAATTAAGAACTGGTAGTTATCTTCAAATATTACTCATAGGATTGAGTAAAAAACACTAAAAAAGACCTAATTTAAACATTTTACTAGTTAGATAAACTGAATTATAAATTGAAAAAACTATAAGAGAAATATTATTATTTTGAAAAAGATCTATTTAAAAAATTTAATAATATCCTTATCTACATAATCTATTATTCCTTATTTGAATGAAACATTAGTGAATTATTTTAAAAGAAAATTAATTTATAACAAATATTTTTTTGAGTTTAAATTTATATAATTTAAGCCTTTGAGTAAAATACTTGTAAAATATTTAATAATTAAAGGAAAAATCTTTCATATGTGATTGGGAACATAATTTTCTATTAATTGAACAGGGATCTGAAATTATTTAATTATCCCTTCCTGAATCATTTTATCAAAATAGCATATGTGATATCAAGTCACACTAAAATTGTTTTTTCTTGAATAAAACATATTATTTTTATTTATTGAAATGTTTATTTCAAATAAAAGTAATTTTTTTTTGGCCTTTGACTCAAAACAAGATGACAAAAATGATAACAAAAATACAATAAATCAATTTTGAAGAAAGATGCCTATCAAAAAATCACATGAGCTAAAATATCTCATAAAGCCATCCAAAAAAAATAGTCAGGTAACCTAATGTTGAATACAACACTCCAATAAAAATAGGATAAAGAATAACAAATTTATTCCAGTACAAAGCCTTACCTGAGAATAAACCTTGATTTTTACCTCTAATTTAAAATATAGAAATATAGGGAGTTTGGATTATATTTATTTATGCAAAATATCCAATGGTACCAGCCAAATTGGGCTAGCATCAATATTAAAAAAGTTAGATCAAACCACAGGATAAAAAATGCTAAATAAAATCTTCATCTCTCATCAATATTCTACAGTTTTAGTGTGCAATACCTGAAGTGAGGCCTTTTTAGAAATGAAAAAAACTGATATTTCTATTGGTTCCCTCCATGATTCTTTATCACTCTTATAAATAATGTTATTGATGATAATAGCTCAATACAGGCTTAATAAAAAAACCAAAATTCCAATTATGAAATTAAAGACCTGTATATATTTGCCATACCAAATGTGTAGCTATTGTGAATTACTCATAAAGAGCTACAAAAGGAGCCAATTTTTGAGTTCTTTATCTTCAAAAATGAGAAATTTATAGTTGCTTTGAGGAGAAAATAAAAACATATTGAGAAAACTCAATTCTGTGAGATAATGTCCCATAATAATTAATTAGAGGTGTCCAAACAATACCAAATCTTGTTTTTACTTCAATTAGTCATAGTATTACTAATTTCACCATTTCAATTTATCTGATTTTTTTGTTCATTAAAGCTATATTAAACTATTTCAGAATTTAATTATAAAGGTTTTTTTGGATTAATTATTATTTAATTTAATTAAATAACTTTTCAAATTAATTTAATATGTGTAAATATTGGTGATAAATTTGTTCAGATCCTTGTCTTCAAGAATGAAGTAATAATATTATTTAGATTTTAATTTACTAAAATTATTATTGATTTCAATATAAAAAAGACAACTCTTAAGAATAACATTCTAAGATTAATACTATATTAATAGGTATCAAATCAAAGAATATTTATCTAAACATACTCAATTGATAGATGATTCTTCATTAAACTTAAGCTGACCTCTAGTTATTTTTTTACTTCAGATGAATTATAACTATACTTTTCCACATCTTTATTATGAGTCAACTAGTAATTATGAATATTTAAGGGTTTTCATAGCCTAAATTAACCCTTCATTTTTCTTATCTGGTTAAAAAAAAACTCATTTTTATTAAAATCTGATATTTCCCCCCAAAAATGGTAACAATATCCTTATTTCAGTTATGTTAGTCTCAAAATTTATTTTAAAAAAATATAATAAAGTTTTTTTATGGGATTTTAACTAATTCAATTATTTTAAAATTGGAAATAATTCTATTTTTTTTAGCTTTATATTTTAAAAAATATTTCACTCAAATGAAATGGAATAATTTATTTTTTTAGACCAATATTATTATCTTTTTACTAATTGGTTCTCAATTGTTTTCCCAAAAAAAAAAAAAAATGTAAAATTTAATTAAAAATATCTTTTACTAGGACATTTCAATTTATTCAAATGTTTTTTTTTTTAAATTTTTAAGTCAAAAAATTGTGATAAAAATAATATTTATTTCATTTTTTTTTTCTGAATAATTTCAAATATTTAAAAGTATTCAATATTGATTAATAACTTCTTAAATAATTTAAAGTTATTAAAAAAAACATATAAAACTTTCTCAAGTAATAAAAAACCCTTAAAGAATCCTTTCAGTGAGATCAAAAAAATATTTATTAGTTATTTTGGTTACTCAATTTATGCTAGCTCTCTTTATAAAATGAAGAAAATTATTCATTTTGATTAAATAAGTGAAAAAAACAATTTCTTATTATTATTAAAATAATGTTAAAAAAATTTTTAGAAGTAAAATAAGCTTTTTTAAACTTAATAATATGGTTTTAAAAAGGTATTTTGCCTTTAGAACCTCTTTTTGAAGTGAGTCATTTAAATTATATGGGTCTTTTATAATATTTTGAAGTTCCAATATTTTTAATTAGGATATGAACTTTCTATTCATTCTAATTATTTCATTTTTGAATTTAATTATTTTTAAATTTTCCTTAAATTTTCTCTTTAAAGATACTTTAACTATTTTTAATATTAATTGTGGCTTTGTAAGGTGTGGATATGAAACTTTGATTGGCAATGAAGTAGTTTTCCTTTCCTCAAAATTTGTATAAGGTAAAATTCAATTAAAAAGAGTAAAATTTAAGATTTTTAAAAGAAAACATTTCAAATTCATTTTTTTTAAACTTTAGAAGTATAAAAAAATAATATTATAAAGATTTATTGTTTTAACAACTATAAAAATTTATCCAAAAATTATCTAAAAGAGATATTTAATGCTACAAAAGAAATTTCTTCAAGAGAAATTTCAATTGGGATTAATTGAGAAAATAACTGCAGGAAATTAATATAAGAAATAATTTTGATTAAAAATGAAGTAGTTTTCCTGTCCTCAAAATTTGTATAAGGTAAAATTCAATTAAAAAGAGTGAAATTTAAGAGTTTTAAAAGAAAACATTTCAAATTCATTTTTTTCAACTTTATAAGTATAAAAAAATAATATTATAAAGATTTATTGTTTTAACAACTATAAAAATTTATCCAAAAATTATTTAAAAGAGATATTTAATGCTACAAAAGAAACTTCTTTAAGAGAAATTTCAATTGGAATTAATTGAGGAAAGAACTTCAAGAAATTGATATGAAAAAAAATTCTTTGAAAATATTATTAAATATAAAACAAACCTAAAGGTGAACAGAGTGACTTTCGAGACAGAGTGACAAAGTTAACAGTGATGAAAGATGCTTCAATTCACTTATGGTGTGGACCAAGGGTAAAAATGGCTATAAGAGTTAAAAAGAATGATTACAATAATTATTTCACATGTTTAAAAGGTTTAACATGATATGAAAAGGGTGTTTGTACTCTTTTATTGATTTGTTCAACAGTGTTTAAACTAATTATAAAAGGAAAAGTGGGGCAAAGCAGACATTCTTTAACAGACACTAATTTTCTTACTCCAAAAGTGAAATTTACTCTTCTAAGTCGTGAAAACACTATGAAAACAGAAAATCCAAGTATGACATCATTGAAACCTGGTCTTGACCAAAAAGAGCTGGTTTTAGCCATTTTAGACCCTTAAATCAGCCGTTGCAATAGTAATACCTGGTTTCAAGCCTTCAAAACACATCATAATGTGTTTAAGAGACTTCAAAAAAATTTAAAACTGTTCCTACCAATATTGTTTTAGCTTCAGGGTAGATTTGCCCTCCTGGAGACAGTTAAAACTGCCCTGGCTGGTATCAAAACCTCATCATCAATTGAGTCACAGGGTCTGTGACTCAATTCCAGGCCAAAAGTGATGAAATTTTTCATTAATTTTGACATCCCACACCTTTCATAAAGGACTTTGGGGGATACTGGCACCCTTTAATCCAAGATTCTTTCCCCCCCCAGAATTAATCTTGCCAATTTATTTTTCTTTGAGATATTTTTATATACCCAAAAGCCCACAATTAATGAAAAATTATAAAATTATAAATAACATCAATTTATATTATCAATAAGAATATAAAAATATAAATATAGAGTTCATATACAAAATTAAAATTTTAATTATAATTTGCAATAAAAGTTACTTGGTAATTTAAAATTGTGATAAAACATTTTTACTTGAAAAAATTGAATAAAAATAAATTTTCAACAAAAATACTAAAATTAAAATATTTTTTAAGAAAGGTTAAATAAAAATTACTATAAATTTTTATCCAACAAATAAACATATGAAAATTATTTCACCATTTGGACTCCTCATAAAAAATAAGGTGGGGTCACCTCTGGGTAAAATTTCTGTAACTCAACTCTAAATAAGCTTAAATTAAGTTTTTAGTATTTTCTGTAAAAAAGTTGAAACCTCTTAAAACCTTAATTTACTCACATCACATGTGGTGTTAACCATCAATTTTTGTGTTAAAATTGAGGTGTTGTGTTTAGCTTAGAAGCTATGAGGAATTGAAGTATTTTCAATTGAAATGTCAAAATGTGCATGTGTATTACATAAGTGAGCTTTAATTACATAGGAGATATTGATTATTACAGTTGTGTACTGTAAAAACTCAATTGAATAACATATGTAAATTACAAGTATAATACATGATGAAGAATTAAAGAAAAAATAAATTGGAAAGATTGATTCTGGGGGGTAAAGGGAATATTGGCTCTAAGGGGGAGCCAGAGCTGCAAATTCCTTTCTGACAGGTGTGAAATGTCAAAATACATGCAAAATATCATGAATTTTTGGCCTTTAATTGAGTCACAGGGTTTGTGTCTCAATTGATGATGAGGTTTTGATACCAACCAGGGCAGTTTCAACTGTTGCCAAGAGGGTAAAACTACCATTAAGATAAAACAATCTTAGTAAAAACAGCTTTAACTGGTTTTTATGTCTTTTACACACGTTCTGACGTGTTTTGAAGGCTTCAAACCAGGTATTACTATAGAAATGGCTGATCTCAGGGTTTAAAATGGCTAAAACAAGCCCTTTTTTGGTCCAGACCCAGATTCAATGATGCCATAATTGTATTTTATGTTTTCAGAGTGTTCTTCACGACTTAAAAGAGCAAATTTATTTTTTTGGAGTACGAAAATTTGTTGCTATAAAATAATGCCTCCTTTGCCCCACTTTTCTCTTCATGTTAGGATCTTTTCCTTTTATAATTGTTAAACCAATCAATAAAACATTACAAACATCCTTTTCTTATAATTTCAAACCTTTTAAAAACGTGAAAAAATAATTATAATTATTTTTACTTCTGAACCACCCCATAAGTGAATTAAAGCATCTTTCATCACTGTTAGCTTTGTCACTTTGTTTCCAAATTCACTTTGGTCACTTTTGGGTGTATTTTCTCTTTAATATTCTTTCTGAAGATCTTGTTCTTATATTAATTTTCTGAAATCCTTTTCTCAATTAATTCCAAATGAAATTTCTGTTGAATAAATTTATTTTTTAGCCTAAAATATCTCTTGTAGAGTATTTTTGGATAAATTTTTATTTTTGTTAAAATGATAAATATTTATAATATTATTGTATTATACTTATAGAGTTAAAACCAACAAGCTTGGGGTGTTTTGTTTTTGAAAATATTAATTATTAATATTTTTAAGCATATTTTTTCCTTATACAAATCTTAGGACAGGAAAAGTACTTGCTTTTTAATCAAAGTTTCATATCCACAGCTTACACATTCCCTCCTCCTAGAAATAAAATATTAACTTGTAAGATTGTTATTTCTAGTTTGTCTTAACCTTCTAAGAAGTTTGGTATCTTCAGGTATGCCTTTTTCTTCTAACCATTCATCTTCACAAGTTGGTTCACTGCACCTTACAAGGTACTCCCTTACTTTCTTAGTCCTCAATTTCCTTTATTTGAGAACTTTGGTAATTTTCTTAACACAAGATGATTCAAAAGTAGGTATATTTTGGGGAGCTTTTTTCCTAAAGCGGAATTTTTCAGCATCACCAGACTTGTAAGGATTTATAAGGCTTACCAGAAATGTAGGATGATTATTACTAAGTTCCTCAGACAATTATACTTAAACAGTATTTTCCATATTGCGGGACTTAATGAAAAAAGGTCCTGAAAAGGAGTATTTAATCTTTTTAAGTACTTCTATGTTATTCAATTTAGTGGTAGATACAAGTACTATATCTCCTAATTTGAAGTCTGGAGTAGAATGTGATTTGTCCCATCTGTATTTTGCATATTCAAATGAGTTCTCAATGCACCTTACTGCATACTTTCCATCTTTTTATAGCATTCTTTTGAAGCTAGAAGCTGTGGGATGTATCTCAACCAAATTATTTCTCAAGGAATCTTGGGGTAGTCTGGGATTCCTTCCCTTTTCTGAAATAGCAGGAGTTTGATTGGTACTGGAATTGTGGTATACCATGACAGTTCAGATGATTAATTTTTTTTATTTTTATGGTAATTATTTATATGAAAGAGGATACCAATATTATGAAATCACCTTTGAGGTAAAATAATAGTAAAATAAGCATGGAAGAACACAAATGATATATTTATTAAGGAAAATTGACCACAGGTTTTCTCTGACAGTGTAACCCCACTGCAATATTGAACACAATGGTGATGGACAGTACCCAAACCAATGACATTTTTCAATTTTCTCTGTAAATAATTTTTTTGTGTATCTATTTTTTTAATATGCTTGAATATAAGAAATTGGGTGATTAATATAATCAAAGTCACAATGAGGATGTAAATTAATGAAGAGAAGAGTTTTAGGCATCATAGGGGACATAGAATGTTCAAGGTGTGGAACAAAACACCTTTTGAGGTATTAATTTTGGGAAATTTCATGTATTTTTTGCTGTTATGAACCACCCAAAGAGGGGATAAGCATCATTAGGTTCCTTTAAATAATAGAATTATTAATTTTGAATACTGAAATAATTTATTGTTGAGCTGGAAATGCCATATTACATAAACTTTTCTGTTAATGTGACCCCCAAATTTCTCATCGAAGCTGTAGAAATGAAGAGTGAGACTGGATGTTGGAAGGGATATGATATGTATTAATTTGGTTTATGTTTCTTTTACCTATTAGTTTTGCATAGTTGTCCTCTTTTAAGGCAGCTCTGCAAGGCCAGTAGGCTTGGAAAATTATTTTTGGGAAGAGAAAAGGAGTGGGACATGTGAGTGCAGTCACAATCTTGGGGGTCTCATAAAAAGCCAACTGGCAGACATGGGCAGAATTTTTTGGTCATGCACAGTGTGCACAACACCCGTTCATATGCACAGGGTTTTTTGTGTACATCATATACAAAATTCCCATGCACACAATACCGCCAGCAGCATATGTAGCTAGAGTTACATCACCTTGCTAGCTATTCCTCTGCATCTGATTGTTATCTTCCAATTCGCCCTTTTTCTTCTTATTCTTTTTTACAAATTAATTTTTTCTCACTGAAACTGTCAACAATCACTAAGCAGGAATTATAGCTTCTATCACCTCCTGGTGGTAGGCCAGTTACCCAATTCATATGGACAAATTCCCAAGGTCTACTGGGTTCTTGGATTTTGATCATATTTCCAAGTCTTTTGCCAGTTGATTTATTTTCCTTTTGACATCTGTAACAAGTTTTTCAATAATCTGCAACATTTTTTTGCCACATTGGCCACCATATAAAGGTATTTATTTTCTTCCTTGTTCTTTCTTCAGATAGGTGTCCTGAGAAGAGCCTTTCATGGAATTCTTTCAGTATAAGATTGATTAAGGATCTGTCCACAACTGTAATTACACATGTGTGTTTAGTCCTATGGTAAGTTATGCCATTAAGTAAATTAAACCTTCCTTTATAATATTATTTCTTCCATATCTCATATAAGGAATGTATTAAAGAGTTATACTTAGAGTCTTTAATAAGTAATTGGCATAGGATGCTACAACTCTTATCCTGAGTATAAATTCTCCTTAATTCTTCAAAAAAGGTATTTTTCAGGTATGTAAAACTGATTCCTTCAATTTGGATCTATGGGGAAGCTTCTTCTGGCACACAAGCAGGATTTTCAGTGTCATTTGGTAATGGCCATCCTCTTGGTCCACCTGCATTTTTGTGAATAGTTCCATCTTTGTGTTCAATTGTCATATTAACCCTATATTATTTTATGGCTATTTTCTATCTGAGAATATGTCTGCTGTGTTTTTCATGTTTAAAAGTGATTCAACAGCAGTAAAATCTGTTATAACTTCAAAAACACATCCTTTAAGAAAGTAATTAAGTTTCTCAAAGGCCCAGAAAAGTCATAAAAATTCCATTTGAATTGCCCCATATCTGGATTAAGTAGGGTTCATTTGCCTATATATCAAAAATATGGGCCCTTTTACAGGTTTTTAATTTATAATTTGGAGTTGATGAAGTGCAGCACCTTCCGTCTCCTTATTCATAGGTATAAATTTGATGGGACAGTTTAAAATCTGGCATCAGTAAAAGTGGAGAAGTGTTTAAGGCTTTGAATATTTCAACATTAATTTCAAAAATTTTGTCTTTGTCACACAATTTATAAAGAGGTCATTTGCCTATATATCAAAAATATGGGCCCTTTTACAGGTTTTTAATTTATAATTTGGAGTTGATGAAGTGCAGCACCTTCCATCTCCTGATTCATAGGTATAAATTTGATGGGACAGTTTAAAATCTGGCATCAGTAAAAGTGGAGAAGTGTTTAAGGCTTGTCTCAAGGATTCAAAAGCTTTGAATATTTCAACATTAATTTCAAAAATTGTGTCTTTGTCACACAATCTATAAAGAGGTCTTTCTATGGATGCAAAATCTTTAATGTGCTGCCTGTAATATCCTGCAAACCCCCAAAATGACTGAATTTATTTATTTTTCTGAGGCATAGGTTTCAGTAGTACTTCTGCAACCTTGTTTTTGTCAATTCTAAGGGATAGACCAGATACTACAGGTCCTAGGGCTTTAATTTCTTCAAATAAAAAATGACATTTCTTTAAGGAAATTTTCATGTTTACCAATTTTATTTTTCCCAATACTCTGGATAATCTGTAAATATATTCCTCCCAAGTCTTGGAACAGACAATAATTTCATCAATGTAAATGATTAACCACCCTTCTGAAAGTTCTTTAGGGAATATTTAATTCATCATTCTTTGAAAGTGTGAAGGTGCATTTTTGATACCAAAAGGCATCCTTAAGTATTCATACACTCCATAATGAAAAATGATTCTCAAATATTTTCTTGCTCTTTGTGTAACTAAATTTTGATGGAATCATTTAAGGGAATCCATAGTGCTTATTTACACTGCTTGAGATATTTGAGTGAGGGAAATTTAGATCTTTGGTATGGAATACCTTTCTGGGAAAGTGTAAGTGTTTAAAGCTCTAAATTCCCCAGCAATTATGGATTTTCCATTATTCCATGCCACTATGAATGGTGTATTTATTTTTACCTCTTCATTGCAGAAAACCTGTCTTATTACCCCCAGGTCCAGGAGTTCCTTCATGTGAAGCTCAAGGGCTTCTCTTGATTTTGGGCTTGCTGGGTATGCAGGCCTTCTCAAGAGTGGTTCATAGCATCTCCCAATGTTCAAAATAATGTCAACTTCATGACCAATAATTTCCCCTAGTGGTTCTTTATCTGATTAAAACGCTTATTTGCGGTCATATAAAAGGGTAGAGAGTTCATTATCTTGTATATCAGTAAGATAAAGACTTACTTCAGCTTAATTTAACTGTTCTGACTTGAACTTCTCTAACTCTAAGCTGAAAGGTGATACTTTATTTACTGGAATTTGTCTTTTAAAAGGTAAGAAGGAAAATTTTTGATTCTTAGTGTCTCAAATAGTAAATTATCTGTCTTTATTGTTATGTAAATCTATGCCATACATGATTAAATAATAATTTCCCAATATGAAATGGGTACCAGAGAGGTTTTTATAAAAACAAATTGAACATCAATTCTCAAATTTCCATTTATATTTGGAAGTATTAAAGTAGTTTCAAATATGAACAATGATTTCATTGGATTACTTTCACTGTTGAATTTTATGCCATCAATTGGTAATAATTGATCTTCAAAATTTGTTACACAATTATTAAGAAAAGATTTGCCAACACAAGAGCAGAAGGATCTTGGATCAATCAAAATATTAGTGGGTTTTTTTATCAATTAGCACTTCTGTTTTACAGGAATTACAAGCTGTATAACCTTTTCCCCCGTTTGGTTTGGTTTTCATAAGTTGTGAATCTTGAATTTTTGACAAATCAAGTTTGCCATTGCTTAATTGGGGCAGGTGAGAATGAGATTCCATAATGTCAAAGGTTACATTGATATTTTCTATATCTTTTGAAGATTTGGGAATTTTGATGATTTATCATCTGAATTGTCTTCAATCACATCCTATTTTTCAACATTAGGTTATTTCTCAATGTCAATTTCATTGATTTTCCCCCTTTTTGGACATTTATTAGCTAAATGTGGTGCTTTGGAAAATATGGAATTTTCTGATTACATCTGCAGATTTATAATTCATATTATTAGAGTTTTCATTGGGATTTTTTGTCCACAGAATTTTTCCAAGTTGTATTAAACCTTGTTTCAAAATTAACCCTACTACAACCAATTCTGGTTCTGGTGGTTACTTCTTCTAGAATATTTATAATATCTTCTGCTGAATATTTTTCATTAGTCCTTCTTTTTACAGAATGCTCTAAGTAACCTCCACATTGTCTTATAATTTTTCTGTGAAGCATAAATTCTGACATTTCAGGATATAAGAAAGCTAATTTGTCTTTTTTTGGAAAAAACATGGTAAAGCTTTGTCTCTTTCAGAATTAAATTTGGCAGATTTAAAGGCTGTTTCCACTTTAAATCTCCATTCATCATTGGCACATTTATTAATCTTTGGGTTTTTCACCAAGTCCAGCTTTGATGTCCATGTGCTTGTCTTAATTTGATATACCATCTATGAGATGATTTGGTAAACAAGGTGTTAAATATTTATTTTACCTATCTTTCTGGTAATTCAAAATCTTCTTTAATCATGTTGATTCCTCTGATGAATTCCATATGGTCATATTCTCCTTCGTCACTGAGTTTATGCTATTCTTTAAGTTCTGGTACCTCTTTCAAAGGTGCTTGGCCCATTGATTCTTCCAAGTTATGGAAAGAAATGGAAAATTAATTTTTGAATTGTGAATTTTCTACATTCAATACTTGTGGGTTGGAATTTCTCATATCCTCAGTTTGATTCAGGGGTTGAGAAATTCTTGGTAAGGTGTGCATTAATTGTTCAAAATAATTCATTTTTCTGGTGCTGAAGCTTTTGGAATTCCTGAATTCATGTTAAAATCCCTGTATTAAATTTATTAACTAAATCTTATACATGTCTTCTTTAATTGTCATTTCTTTCCATAATTCAGTTTTTTTAGTATTATTAGACATGACTTGATTCAATTGAATTTTTAATATTGATAATTCCTCCTGTGAGGTTTCAAAACACTTTATCAAAGCAATTATATATGTCTTTACGTGAGTAAATATATTTTAAATATAATCAAGGACTTTCTATTATATTCTTTGATAATACTTATGGCTTGTTTTATCCTTGTTTAAATTATGTCATAAATATTGAATTTAAAATATTTTTCTGTTAATTATTTTATAATGGAAGATTGTTCATTTATCTTATTAACAAATGAACTGTCATTATTTGAAGCTCAAATGTTCTTAAAACTTTCTCAAAACACATAAGTGTTTCATTTATTTGGCTCAAACTTAGATTATTTGTCTTAGGATTGTTACAAATTGATTAATTTTTATCAGAAATATGACTTTCAAAATCATTTATAGCTATTTACAAGTTTGGAATGCCATACAGAATTTATGAAATCATTTCTGATATTTTGATCTGTTTTCCTCCTTTTTCTGTAATTTCATCATGGTTCTGGCTATCTGAAACACATTTTCCATGGCATCCTGTTGAATATTTGGGATTCTGTAGCCCTGGCTGTATTTTCTTGTGGCTGGTACCTTGCCTTTGCCCTTGTTATGAGCTTTTGGCTGTTTTTTCATGTTATAATTTCTTCTTCTGGCTATTTGGGCTGTTTTTGGCACTTGTTTTGGTGGTGGAGGGCTGTTTTTCCTCCATTAGGCTGTAAAAAGCATCATATTTTTCTTTTCCATGAATGGATGCCATCCATTGATTAACTTGAAACTGCTGGGATTTCCCAGAAACTTTCTCACAGTCAGGTAAGAATTCATGCAGTTTTTCCACAGCTATGCAAGGATCTGGTACTCTTTGTTCTGAAAGGAATTGTTGTAACCATTCTGCCTGAATTTTTGAATGTTCACTGAGGCTTCTTTTGGAGGTTTCAACTCTGTTTGAAGGTAAAACAGTGTTATTAGATTCAGAATGGCATAATTTTTCAGTTTGGGTTTTATTTACTACCCTTTTCCTTCTGTAACTGATTGTCTTGTGCCATAATCATATCTATAAACTTTTTGGGAGCTTCTTGAGGGGTTATAGATTGCTCCTGATCTGGTTGAAGGCATAATTATGATTCAAAAATCTTAAAATAGTATTTTTACATCAAAAAACTTAATATTGGTCAAATTATTTTCTTTTTGAAGGGTATTACTTATGTCCAAATTGATTAATTCAGAAGAAATTGGTTCTGGTTGATCATTCTGAGTTATAATAACTGTTCTATTATGGTCATAATGAATATTACTGGCAGGGATAATACTAGTAACTGTTGATGCAGTTCCAATGTTTTCTTGTCTTACCACATTGCCAGATACTAAAATTGATGAACATAGCAATTAATTAAGTAAAAAGAAGGTTTTTCAAAAGAGAAATGAAAAAATAAAGCCTCACTTATAATATGAAAAAAGTTTCAATTTTTATAAATTTTTTGAATTATAAGTATTTTTTATGGATTTTTAATTTTTTCAATATAACAAAAAAGATTAAAAAAGTAAAAAAAAACATTTGAAAGGTAAAATATTATGGATTGGCCCCCAAATTTAAGGTGTGAAGATGAACCTTTGATTAAAAATTAAGTACTTTTCCGGTCCTCAAAATTTTTATAAGGTAAAATTCAATGAAAAAAAGGTAGAATTTAATATTTTTAAAAGAAAAAAATTCCAAATATATTTTTTCTAACTTTATAAGTATAAAACAATAATATTATCAAGACTTATTGTTTTATCAACAATAAAAATATATCTAAAAATAATCTAAAAGAGATATTTAATGCTACAAAATAATTTTCTTCAAGAGAAATTTCAATTGGGATTAATTGAGCAAATAACTGCAGGAAATTAATAGAAGAAATAATTTTTTAAAAATATTATTAAAGTGAAAACAAACCCAAAAGTGATCAGAGTGAATTTGGAAACACAGTGACAAAGTTAACAGTTATAAAAGATGCTTTAATTCACTTATGGGGTGTACCAAGGGTAAAAAAGATTATAATAGTTACAAATAATGATTAGAATAATTTTTTCAGATGTTTAAAAGGTTTAAAATGATATGAAAAAGGTGGTTTTACTCTTTTCTTTATTGGTTCAACAGTATTTAAACTAATTCTAAAAGGAAAAGATTCTAACATGGAGAGAAAAGTGGGGAAAAGAAGACATTCTTTTATAGCAAAAAATTTTCTTACTCCAAAAATGAAATTTACTCTTTTTCAGTTGTGAAAAACACTTTGAAAACATAAAATACAATTATGGAATCATTGAACCCTGGTCTGGACCAAAAAAGGGCTGGTTTTGGCCATTTTAAACCCTTAAATCAGCCATTGCTATAGTAATACCTGGTTTGAAGCATTAAAAAAACCTCAGAATGTGTGTAAGAGATGTCAAAGCAAGTTAAAGCTGTTTTTAATAAGATTTTTTCAACTTCAGGTTAGTTTTACCCTGTTGGCAACAGTTAAAACTGCTCTTGTTGGTATCAAAACCTCATCATCAATTGAGTCACAGACCCTGTGATGCAATTCCAGGCCAAAAGTGATAAACTTTTTCATGAATTTCAACATCCCACACCTTTCAGAAAGGAACTGGGGGGAGTCTGGCACCCTTGGAGCCAAGATTCCTTTCCCCCCAGAATTAATCTTTCCAATTTATTTTTCTTTTAATTCCTCATCATGTATTATACTTGTAATTTACATATTTAATTAAATTGAGTTTTTACAGTAAACAAATGTAATTATTTATACTTCACATTTAAATCAAAGTTCACTTATGTAATACACACACAAATTTTGACATTTCAATTGAAAAATACTTCAATTCCTTATAACTTCTAAACTACACAGCACACCTCAATTTTAACACAAAAATTGATATTTAACACCACATTTGATGTGAATTAAATTAACATTTTGAGAATTTTCAACTTTTGTATGGAAAATACTAAAAACTTAATTTAAGCTTATTTGGAGTTGATTTACAGAATTTTTACCCAGAGGTGACCCCACCTTATTTCTTATGAGGAGTCCAATGGTGAAATAATTTCCATATTTTTATTTTTAAGATAAAAATCTATGATAATTTTTTTTAAAAACTTTTTTTTTTTCAAAAAAATATTTTAATTTTAACATTTTTTTTTTTTTGAAAATTTATTTTTAATTAGTTTTTTTAAAGTAAAAATGTGTTTTCAAAATTTTAAATTTTAAATTAATTTTAATTTTAAATGATAATTGAAGCTTCAATTTTATATATAAATTTTATATTTATTATTCAATTTTTTTGTTTTTATAATACAAATAAATTTATTTATTTATAATGATAACATGCTTTTTGATTTGTGGTCTTTTGGGTATATAAAAATACCTCTAAGGTTCACAATCACAACCATAATAAAAAGTTCTTAATATTTCTTTAAAAATTTTATTTTTTTTTTAAATATTTTAACTTGAATATATATTTGATTTTTTTTTTTTTTTTTTTCAAGATAAAGATGTCAAAATTTTATTAATATGTTTTTATAATTTTATTATTTAAATTTTTAACTTATAATTTAAAAATTTGAATTAATTTATCAATAAAATAAATTTATTCATTTTTCTCTTTAAGGTTTAAAAATTATTTAAAATTCAAATTCCTTTTTTTTTTGCATTTTATGATATATATATAGGTTTCAAAATTTTTCACCTCATTTACATATTCAAAAGCTTTAAATTATTATTGAAAACTTTTTATTAATTAAGAGAAAGAAATTTACTTTAATTAAATATAATTTAATATTTTGAAAAAAAAAAATTATAAATGGGGTTAGTTTTTTTATTTTTTATTTAAGATTATTTTAATATTAATTATTAAATTAAATTAATATTTATAGTTTATATATTTCAATAAAATACCTTAAATGAATATTTTATTCTAAAAAGTGAAGAATTTATCTTAAAAGTTAGATTTTTTGAGCTAAAATATAATTTTTATTTAATTATTTCAATTAATATATATTTTCCATTTTCTAATTTAATATTAATTCTGAATTATTATTATTTTTTATAAAATATTGATTATTTTTTTTTTAATTTTATAAAAATATTTTCATTAGATCTATTAAATTAGTAAAATTAATTAATTTTAGTTTTCTCTTTTAATAAGATAGTTTAAGTCAATTTTAAATTTAATTTTTATAATTGGAATTTATTTATTTATAATGATTTAACTGAATATAATTTTATCTATTAAGATTTTTTTTTTTAATTTTGGAACTTCAAATTTCTTATTTAATAATTATTGAAGAAAATTAAGATTATTTTTTTTGAGTAGAAATATTAAAAATTATAAATCAAGAAAAAGAATCTCAAAGCTACTATGGGTTAAGAATAATACTTATGAATTAAAATTTAATTAAAAATTAAAATAATTTAGTTTAAATTTTGAACTTAATTTACCTAATTTTGAGTATTTAGGTGAAAAGAAACTATCTATCCATTTTATTAGTGAGTATAGAATAAATTTCTAAGGTTATGAAATAGAACCTTTTAATATTGTTTTTTTATCATAAACTAGTTCAATGAAGTTTTTAATTCCAAATATTTTTCTTTAATTACCATTCCATACTATTATTAATGATTTTTGAGTTCTTTATTATTAAATTTTTTGAAAAATAATGAATTAATATCTTAGAAATTTTATTATATTCATAAAATCTATCATAGTTTGTTTTATTATATTATTTGTTTTTCCAAAACCATTTTTTAATAAATAAATCTTTCAAAAGACTAAATATTATAAATATTTCTTGGTGATATTTTAACTTATACTTATTTTTTGCATATTTATATTTAATACTAGATTGAAATTTATTTTTTTATAAAATATTCTATTATTTTTATCTTATTATTTTAAATTAAATGATTTTTAATAAATACTTATATTATTTATGATTGATATCATATTCATTGAAGCCAAATTTAATTTTCTCTTTTAGAAATTTTATATTATTATTCTTATTATAATTTCAAATAATTGAAAATGACATTAGAATAATTCGATTTTTATAATACTTAAAGTCATTTATAAGGAACTTTTTTGATTGATTTCAATATTGATTTCATTTCACAAAAAAAACCTTACAACCGTTCAACTTTTAGATAATTTATCAAAATAGAAAATATAAGGGGAGTTGATTATATAATTTTTTCTGTTTTTTATTATTATTATTCAATATTTATTTGTGAATTATTTCATAAAAATGAAAATTATATAATAGCTTCTATGAATAAACTGTTGATGTTTTTTACAAAAATTGTAGAAATCATTCAATTAATTTTGCATTCTTTTTTTTTTTTAAAAAAAAAATAATTAAAACAGAGAAAAATTAAATCAATATTCAGAAATTGTTCTTTATTTTTTAATAAATAAAAAAGGGGAATTTGCAATAAATTAATATTTCTATAAAATCTATAATTAAATTGAATTTAGTTTTTTTTTTTGAGAAAAAAATCAATAAAAATGAAACTTTTCAATTGAATTAAATCAATAAATTATTTTTGATTTGTGAAATTATATATATATGTATATATTTATGTCTCATTTTTATAATTATAATCAACTAATGAATGTTTCTAGATTTTCTTTTAAAGGAAATTTAAATCGACTATTCCATTTTTTCAGAAAAAAAAAACCATTGAAAGAATTTAAATTAAGAATAATTGAAAAAAAAAAAACTTGAGATAAATAAAAATAATTTAAAAGATTTATTTCAAGATATTCAAAATCAAATAATCAAAACATTGATTTTTTGTTTTGATATTTATTTTTTTTTGAAATTCAAAATAAAGGTTTATTATTATCATTTTATTTTCTTGCCAAAAAAGAATATTAGCCTGAAAAGATTGAAAAACCTTCAGTAAGTTATATTGTTTTTTTTTATTGAATAAAAATTAGAAAAGTAAGGCATATTATATTTAAGGTATATATATTTTTTTGAGAAATTAATTTTAATAATAGTTTTTATTAATTTATAGGTTATTTAGTTAAACTAAATTTTTAAATTATCCAAGCAATCAATTTTAAGATTGATTTATTTAAATCATGAACAAAATTTAATAATTTAAAATCAAATTTATGATTTAAGAAATTATTTGAATTAGAAGATGATTTTGAATCTCAATAAGAGCTTCAACATTTTATTTTTTGAGTAAATTTATTAAGATATATATAAAAAATTAAAATTAAAATTTAATTAAATTAATTTTTTTAATTTAAAAACTTTCAAGATAATTTAAAATAAGTTGAAGATAAGAAAAATTTAATTTAATTTTTACCAATAGTTTAGTGTACAGGTACATTAGAGTATTTTTTTTAATTTTTAAATGAATTAAATTTTATTAAAAGGTGTTAGTTGAAACCTATTTAAAACCATAAGGTTATTTAATTATGGGATTAGATTCAATTTAAGATTTCAACTTCTTCTGAAAAAATTTAATTCTTTTTTTTTTAAATTTTCAAATTTTAATTTTAATTTTTCTTTTAAAAAATTTATTTTTTTAAATTATTTTTAAGATAAGATGATTAAAATTTTTTCCAAGATTTCAATTTTAATTTTAATTTCAATTTTAAATCTTTTAAAATTTATAAAATCCGATCCAATCTCCAAAAAATTTAATTCTTGCTTAAATCAACATTCAAATTCTTTAGCTCCATCTAATCAATTAATAAATTTGGATCAACTTTACATTCAATGGGATTCAAATTCTCAATCAAATTCAAATTCAATCCAAAATTCAAATTCAATCCAAAATTCAAATTCATTAAATCAAAATTTCTTAAGATTTGATTTATTCGGTAACGTTTTAACTCAATCTACAGGTTATTCAAATCAAACTAACTTTTTAGGTAATCTTAACAAAAAAATTAATTCATTTCATCTTATCTTGATTTAAATTTTAATTTAATATCTTTGACTAATCAGTTGATTTTCTATTCTAGCTACTCTTTTAATTCAAACTTCAAATTTAAACTTTCAATCTTTCTCAAATCAATCAGCACTTTGCTCTTCAATTCGTACTCCTCAATTTAATTCAATTCAATCTTTAAATTCCACTTCAAATCCTTCATTCATTCAAAATTCAGGTTGTCCTTATGGTCCAGGTCCTATAGCTATAGGTCTATCAATCCCTTTAAATCATCCTTCTTCGATCTTTACAACTTTTAATAATCAAATTCAAATCTTAGATACTTCAGTTCCAGCTTTAACTTTAGCTTGCATTCAATTCGATTCAACTCCTTATTATCCTAACTCAATTTATTATAAACTTTTATTTTGGTCAACCATCTTAATCAGTACATGCTTTTTATTAATCAATTGGTCAGCTAGGATTTGGGCTACTATCATCTCTGAACAATTAAATTTAGAAACTCAATTAGCTTCAAGTTTAAGTGATGTCATCAATACATCATCAGATTTATTCTCTCATCTAACTAGAATCTATTGGAAAACTTGGTCAGGTCAAGGTTTATTAATATCAGGCGCTTTATTAAGATTCTCAACTCCTTCATTTAAAGATTTAATTCATCAACTTCAATTTATTACCATCTTAGCTTTAATTCCTTTACAATGGCCTGAATTCTTTTATCCTATCATCAATCAAATCACTTGGTCAACTTTAATCTTTAAATCAAACCTTTTAAAAACAAATTCATCCAATTCATCAATCAAAATCTTAAATCCAATTCAATCAAACTCATTTCAACCTCCTCAAGAATTCTTAAATCAAATCAATCAACCTAATTCCCCTCTTTTTCTTAATCAATCTATTCCAAATCAACTTTTAAACTTTCAAGATCTAAATCAAGGAATTCAACGTTGGGCTTCTTTCTTTAATTACTCCTCAAACGATCTATTCAAATTCTCAATCTCAATCTTTGCTCTTTTATGCCTTGGTTTAATCTCTCTTAGCTTTTTATTTTATCTTTTAACTTTAATGTTTTCGTTAATTCCTCATAGTCTAAAATCTTTTTCTAACCTAAAATCAAACTCAATCTCAAAAAAAATTCATTCAAGATTAGTTTCAGTCGATTCACCTGATCTTTCATACCCTACCAAACTTAATCCTAATCTAATTCATCAAAATTCAACCAAAGAAATCTCATCTGATCATCATCATCATCATCATCTATCAAATCATCATCAAAATCATCAAATCAAAGCTTCAAATTTCAATTCAACCCATTGGCCTCAAACTCATTTACATCTTGCTCTTTTACAAGGTTGGTTTTCTTATTTTTTTTCTTTTTATTCTCAAAAAACAAAAGAAAAAAGTAATCAAATATATAAAAAAAAACAATAAAAACTCCTTCTTTTACACAGGAAACCTTATGCGTCTCTTTATCCTATTCTATCTTCCAAACGTCGTATTTTCTTCTCATCAGTTATCTTTAATTAATGAATCATCAATTATCTTAATCATCTTTGCTATTATCTCATTGGGTTTATGTGCTATCATTCCAATCTTTCAACTCTATCGTATCAAAAGAAAATCAACTCAAGAATTAATCGATAATACTCAAATCGCACTGGCCCTTGGTCCAATTTATAATACTTATGCTGATCATAATCAAATGTTTATGGGTATAAAATTCTTAAGTATGTTCATAGTAGGTTTAGTCATCGGCTTAGGTCAATCATCCCCTATCACTCAAGCTATCGTCTTACTTGTAGTTGAATTAACAGAGACAATGCTAACGGTAAGCTTTTAAGATTTTATTCATGCTTTTTAAACAAAATCTAAAATTAAACTCATTCATTGTCGTTTTTTTTTTTTTTTTCATCAGTCTCTTTGGTTACCTTGGGGTGAAGGCGCTGCTATGGCCCCTTTAGTATTCGTTTCATCAGTTTCTAGAATCATTACAGCTGTCATTTTAGTGGTCTTAACACCCACGGTATCCGTTGGTTCAACTGCAATCGGATGGCTCACTTATAGCATTCTATTTCTTCAAGGATTCATTCTTTTCATCTTCTTGGCTGTACTTATAATCAAATTCTTAGAACTCATTTTTAGAATTCTTGCTCATATTCCTTTTGATGAAACTCGTAATTCCAGAGCTGGTGGTTTACGCGGTGCAATCAGGCGTTGGGATAGAACTGGTAGTCGCACAAATCGTCATGGACGCGCTGCTGCAATCGTCGCAAAAAGAAATAGAAAACGTTCAAAAAGAATCTCATCATCTAATCAACTTGTTCAAACAACTCAAAATCCTCAACCAAACTCAATCTTTTCAGATCCTCATTCTCATTTAATTAATTCATCACCAAATATGGCAATTGGATCTTCTATTAAACAAAAAGATTTAAACCCTTATCCTCCTCCTCATTCATCAACTTCACCAGTTTTCATTTCACTTAATGATGAAGATGGTAATATCATGTCAGCCATGTCACAAGGTCCTTGGGTTCGCAATCCGCCTTTAGAAACCTCTTTAAGCTCAGTTTATCCTAATACCAATTCACTTTCAAATCTTAATCAACATACATCATCTCATCATCCAATCATCACTCAAGAATCATCTTTTCAATCTTCAAATAATAATCTTTCAAATCCATCTTCTGGCTTTGCAGTTGTAAGAGGTGGTAGAGCATCTGAAAAAACTCCTTACCAACTTAGTCATGATGCTAAACGAACTTGGTATAATACTCGTCCTCAACTACCAACTACTGCAGAACGTGATTATCCTCCAATAGGTCATCAAGCTATTTTAACTCGACCTCCAGAATTTCTTCATCAACCAATTTCCTCAGATTCAAATCATTATTTTAGTGAAGAAAGTCATCAAAATCAAACAACAACAAACTTATTTGAAAATCTTGCATTTCGTCATTCAAATTCTACCTTTCAACAATATCATTCAAAAAAATCAAGACTAAAGACTAAAAAATCTCATGGTTGGCATGGAATTCTCGATAGGTTCAAATCAATTCAAAAAACGAGTCAAGAAAATACATCATCATCATCATCTTCTTCCTCTTCCTCTTCAGATGACGATGATTCAAATGATGATGATTTAGTTGACATATCAGGTCAAACTGACAAACCAGGTAAAAGAAAGATTTTAGGATTGGGTGGTTGGGGACGCAAAAAAGAAATTGTAAAAGAGCAAGTAAAAGAAACAGAGGAGTCTTCAGCACTTAACAATCAGCCAACTACAACAAGTGGGTTTGAAGTAGTAAGGCAGCCCAGACCGAGACCATCACCTGGTGGCTCAGCTCATAGCACCAATAAGTCACAAGATTATACCATGGTTAAAGATGATCGAAATAATCTATCAGATCAAGATAAAGGAACGAGCGATGCTCATCAGAATAATGAAACTTGAGTGTATTCTTATCAATAACGATGTTAATAAAGTGTCAATTTAATGAAAACTTCTTGGCTTAGTTAGTCAATTCAATCATGTTTAGTTCAATTCGGATTTTAATTTTAGATTGAGGAATCACTTTGGTTTTCATGCATATATAGCTTTTTGTTTCGGTATCAAACCACATCATGTACCTTTTAAAATCATCAAGTCATTGCAAATCGCAACTTAAAAAATAATGATTATAGAAGCCTTTTTGGAAATGCATAATTCAACTTGGATGCTATTTGGCCTGTAAACTGAGTTAGCCAGTTTGAAAATTAATCCTGGCATTGACCAAAATTCAATTACATCATAGCCAAGACTTTTGGATTTTCATGTTTACAACTTTTTTTTTTCAGTTTAAAAACAAAACTTGGCTTATTTCTGAAATACCAAACAGAAGATGAATGTCATAATTTTTTTATACAGACTTCTTTGCTGTGCTCTCTTAGGTCTCATGAAAAAGCATGTTTTCCATCCTCTTTGAACATTTCTGCTGCCTTAAAATGAGGCTCAAGTTTTTTTGTCTTGATTTGATAAAATATATTCTTTTTTTAAAAATATCATCATGAGTGACTCAGATGAAGAACTTAGTCTTCAGGCTGATGATGCTGAAGTTAGGAAGATGCCAGAGGAGTTTCACTAAAAATAGTAGAGATTGTTTCCAAACAAGAATAATACAAGCAAGCTTGAAGATAGAAAAGATTAACAAACAGTGATAAATTGACACACAAAGAGTGAAAGAAAAATGCAATCATCAGTGCTGAGTTTTGGGGATTTAATATAAAAGAATGTTCTTAACAAGAGGACTTAACCAAAAATTCTTTTTGAGAATATTTCAAAATCTAAATTTGTTAAATTCTATGTATCAAATTTTTCATAAAAATCTAACAAATTAAAAAAAAAAAAAAGGATTTATAATAAATTTAAAATTAAAGATCTTAAATTAAAATTAAAATTTAGTTCTTAATATTTTATTTAAAAACAAAATTCATTTCAAAATTTTAAATAAAATATTATTTTTTTTTTTAAAAAAAATAATTGTATAATTTTAATCAATTAAATAATTTATTAATTGATATAGATAATAACTAAAAATAAGTGATAAAAATAACTTGATTAAAATTAGACTAAGATTATTATTATTATTATTATTTTATTTGGATTAATATTTTTTATTTTATTTTTTGAATTAAAGAGTTTTTTTAAACCTTTATCAATTTTTTTTATTTTTTTTTGTTGTTAAAATAAAATTTTTGGTTTAAAATTAAAAGAGAAAGTTTTTTTTTTTTTTTTTTAACATAAAAAGTTTAATATAATTTTATAATTTTATAATTTTATAATTTTTTTTTTTTTTTTTTTTTTAAAATCAATAAATTTTCATAATAAAAAAAAAAAGTTAACAAAAGTTAACTTTGAATTTTAAAAATTACTAAAGATGATTTGATCTATTAAAAGTTTATGAATTTCAATTAATATATATATATATATTTAAAAGGAATTAGAGTCATTGAATTTAACTTATTAATTTTTTTAATTCCCCTTATCCTTATAAATTAGGGTTTTTTTTTTTTTTTTTTTTTTTTTTTTTTTTTTTTTTTTTTTTTTGATGAGATTAAAAAACAATAACAATGAAATCTTGAAAAAATTAATTAATATTGTTTTTTTTTTTTTTTTTTTTTTTTTTTATAATAATCCTAATTTTTTAAATTAAAATTAAATTGAATTTTTAATTAAATAAATAAAACCTTTTTTTTGTTAAAAAAAAAAAAAAATAAGTAATCAAAAAACAAAAAAAGAAGATTAAACTAATTTTTATAAATTTAAAAAAAAAAAAAAAAATTAATTAATTAAAGGAATAATTAATCTTTTTTTTTTTTAAAAAAAAAAAAAAAAGAAAGAAAGGGATATTTTTTTTTCTATTTTTTTAAAAAAAACAAAACAAAAATCATTGAAATAATGTTAATTATAATTCTTTTTTTTTTTTTTTTTTTTTTTTTTTTTTTTTTGAGATTAAGAAGAAAATTGATAAATTATTTTATGACTAAAATCAAATATTAAACTATATATAAATATATATATATTTATTTATTTAAATATAACTTATTATTATTATTAACAAAAAAAAAAGTTCAAAATAATAATAATATCAAGTTTTTTATTTATTTATTTTGGAGCTAATTTTAAGACAAAATTAATAAAGGAATTATTTTAATTATTAAAAGAATATATATATTTTTAAGTTAACAGGGTGATAAGTTTCAATAAGTTATTTGATTTTTTTTTTTTTTTTTCAAAATCAATAACTTTATTTGATGATAAGAATAAAATAAACTTAAATAATATAATTTATTAAAATTAAGAAAAGTTTTATTTGAATTTAAATAATTTAATACTTTAAATCTTTTTTAATATTCTCTATCATTTTCAGATAGAAAAGCTTATAAAATGAACCCAAAATTATTAAAATGTGCCTGTCCTCTTAAAAAGCAGGATTCAAAACCTTTAAAACGAAATTTTTCTGGCTAAAAATTTACAAAATTAATTTATAAAGTCTTGCTTTACTGGTTTTGAAAAAATTAAGCCATGCAGCTAAAAAAATGTGTTTTTTAATTTACAAAAAGAAAATTCTTTATTATTTTTTAATTATAATTATTTTAATTATATTTTATTGTTATAGCTATAATAATCTTTAATGCTAATATTTGATATTATTTTACATAAAAAAAGCCTTGTAAGATTTTTAAATTTATCAAAGAAATATGCTTAATTGTTTCTTATTTTTTGAAATTTTTCAGTAAATATCAAAGTTCAGCTAAAGTAAACTAGTAATAGGTTTCATCTCTAAACAAATTCTATAGAATTCATGACAATTTAAAGTGTCTTTTCAACTATTTTCTGAAGTAGAAGCTTATATAATACCATTCTGAATCATTCTGACTAGCTAAGATCATAGTTTTGGTTCTTTTGAGAACACATAGCTCTTAAGTGAGTGAAAGATGAGCTTAATAGGATTGAGAAATGGGGAATATGGTGGTAGAAACTCAAACTTCATTCCTTTTGAGGGCTCAATCAGTGATATCAATTCATAAAATTTCCTTATTTTATGAATGGGTGCATTATCTATGATGATTATTGAACCATTTATAATTTTAAACTGAAGAGTAAGTATAGTAAAAACCCATCAGTTCTAACAATATTTGTCATCTTACCATCGGAATTGAGTACTTATTGATAGACAAACCTCTCATATAATATTACCTCAATGATTGTTATTTTCTTGACTTTTTGGAACCAAGCTAAGAGAATTTGGTTTTCCTAAAGGAAAATTTGAGAAAAAAAATGAAAAATATAATAATAAAATTTTTTTACTCAAGGAAAAATACCTGAAAAAGAGGAACAAAAAAATCTTCCTGAATTTATATTAAATCAATATTCATCCAAAAAAAATCTCTTCAAATAAAAGCCAAGAACTCAATGGTTCACAAAGCTAGCACATTGAGCCAATCAATTGGACTTATTTCATGATAAAGGAATAAGGGCAGTTTACATGAAATTTTTCATTTACTTCAAGGTAATGGTGGATTTATTTCCAATGAAATTGAGAAGTTTGGCTCTCATTTATTCAGTTATTTTTTGTTCTCTTTTATTTTAGGTTTCCTTTTTGTATTTATCCTGATGTAGAATGAAATAGTATTTCTGAAGAAATATCTTGAAAGCCTCAGCTGCTGCCTTTTGAGAAATTCCCTTATCCATAAGATTTTCCCTCACCAAGATTTTCATATAAGGACTCAATGGAATTGGGTTTGTGTTGCTTGTGAGTCAGATTTTTACTATATTTTTTTTAAACTTTGATTGTGCTTTTTGGACCATTTTTTGCCCAAGAAATTTCTTCAATTTAGAGTTCAATGATTTATAAAGCTAGCACATTGAGCCAATAGATTGAAATTATTCTATGACAAAGGAGTATTGATAGCTTGTTTCCATGTGATCTTTATATAAAAGAGGAAGTATATTTTTGATCTAAATTAGATTTCTACTATAAAGTGTTCTCCAAGAAATTTTTCAAGTTCCTTCAAGGTAATGGTAGATTTCTTTTTGATGAAATAGAGCAGTTTGGGGTTCATTCATTCAATTATTTTTCCTTCTCTTTTATTGTAAGTCTTTTGTTTTAATTGATCCTCATTGAGAATACAATAATATTTCTGAAGAAATCTCTTTAAGGCCTCATATATTCCCTTTTGATACATCCCCTTATCCATAAAGTTTTTCCCCACCAAGATTTTCACATAAGGAATCATAATGGAATTGTGTTTGTGTTTCTTGAGAGTCAACTTTTCACTGAAATTATCTCTTTTTTTTTCAACTTTTATTTTACTGTGAATTTAGATGGAGAGCCTTTTCCTCATAATATTGCAGCTGAGCTTCTTCAAAATCTATTGTTGTATTGGCTGTGTCACCAATGGATGTGCTCATGTTTTTTTTTTTAAAAAAATTACAAAAAAAGAATTACAAAGGAAGGAAGGAAATGGAATTTTGAAAGATTCATTTATGAACTTTTCTGGATAGTTTCTTAGAAACCAGACAATTAGATATTGTTTATCAGAGAAAAATTTCACTTCATGTGAATTGAATTTCAAAGCCAACATTTCTGATTTTAAAGCTTTGTTTTCTAATAGATATTTTTTCTTGATAATCAGTCCAAAATCTTTATACACCATGGACCTAAAATTTTTTTTTTTTTGACAAATTTATAAAACTATATTCATTACCAAAATGGATCATGAAAAGAGAAAGCAAAAATCTTTTCTTCTTGTTTTTTTAAGGAACTAATTTAAGTTCAAATAATTTTTTTTTCTGAATAAGAATAATTTTTTATAATTTTTTCAAGGAGTATGATATTTCCATGTCTCTGCCTATTTATACCAATGTGGCCTCAGATATGCTTTCACAACTTCAAAGTATGCTCTTGGATAAAGCAGATCATCCCAGTCATTAGTAAATACATGCCACAGTTTTATTACTCCAAAAAAACATCTTTTCAAAGTTCTTCTTTTTCACTTTTAATGTTCATATGAGTCTCTAAGAAAATTTCTAATGACTAAGAATATATCAAAGTAATTGCTACAGTTTTCCTTTAATGAGAAAATTAACAAAAATAAGGGTAGGTGTAACAACCATCCATCAGGGGTAAGGGTATTCATTCATACACCCACTCAAGCATCTCAAATCAGCAGATCCAGCACTTGTATCAGCATTCAGTTTCAGCAATCTTCATTCTGAAACAGTTATACAGCTTGGTACCTCAATACAGCCTGTCAATACCTGTACAGGCTGGATTCACCCAATACAGTTCCAATACACCAGTATAAACTGTATGATCACTCAAATACACCACACCTCTTGTACAGGTTCTGTACAGCTGTACAGGACCTGTATTGGCCCGACTAAATTCAATAATTCAATCCTCTCATGAAAATTCTTCCTCTGGATCAGGGCTGGTGTTTCTCACATATACCAGCCCCTCTTTCTCCCCCCTGGGGACTTTTCCCCAGTTAATTAATTTACTTTATTTATTATTTCATAATTATTCTTATCCTTATATTTGGGTATTATAATTATTTAATTTTAAGTTAGTCTTTGCATTTTCTCTCTTTGCCTGTACAGTATGAGTTGGGTGGCCATATCCTTATTAACCCTTCTCTTTCCATTCTGACAGGTTGAAACAGTGGACTTGGACTTGTTTGTGTTTGGCTCTTCTATTTCTTACTCTTATTTCTTGTTGCTTCTTTTCTTATATTCATTCTTTTTAGCAATTCATCTTTAACACTCTTAAGTGTATCCCTTCTTATCATATCTTTGAGCCCTCCATAAGTGAGTCCCAGTTTACTGAGTGCCAGGCCCTCTTCACTTCGAAGAGCCCCTGTGACATTAAATTAATTAACTCATATTTGATTCTTTCTTTTCATTTATTTATATTCATTTCTCTCATTCATCAATTATGATCTTTTTTATGACTTAATGATATTTAATGATTATGATTTTTTCTCTCTCATCAATTTCATCTCACTCATTCCATTCATATGAAATTGATTTTTTTTCTTTCTTAATCATTGCTGACCATTTCATTCACTTTATTTCATTTTATCAAATCAATCTTTTCTGTGTTCTTATTCAGGTCTTATTGAGGATTGATTATTGCTTTATTGGTTTAATTGATTGGATTATTCATTGGGATTCATTGGTCCATTGATTCAGCGGCTCAGGATTCTTATTTGGATTGGATTGATTGATTTTGACTTCTCAAGATATTGATTGATCCTCAAGAGCTGATTGATTATTGATTGACTTTGAATCCTCAAGATATTTTATTGATCCTCAAGAATTGATTTTGATTATTGACTGATTTTGACTCATCAAGATATTGAATTGATTTCTGAATATTTTAAATTGATTAATTGATTCCTCAAGACCTTGATTTCATATTGAAGACCCTGATTTATTGATTGATTGATTGTTGATTTACTCAAGATTATTGATATTTGATTTGAATTGATTGTTGATTGTTGAATTTATTTGACTGTTGACTGAATTTGATTTCACCTCAAGATTTGAATTGATTCCTCAAGATTCATCAAGATTTTTATTGTGATTGATTTGGCCCAGTTCTGATTATTATTCTCGTACCATCAAGTTTTATTTCATTTTATTCAAAATGCCAGTTCAGCATAGTCCCCCAGCCAAAAATACTAGCTCCCAAAGAATTCAAGCTGTTCTCACTCCTACAGCAAGGGCTTCTCTTGACCGCACACCATCAGTTCATCAACTGAGTGCAAACTTGGACAGAGGACCACCAATGGAAGGAGAAGCACCCTCAAGAAGAGGTGGAATGAAATCTAGAAGATCAAGATCCTTTTCTGGACTTTTGGGTGGCTACCCTGGCATGTCTAAAGGTGCAAGAGCAAGACAAGGGGAAGTTGAAGATGAAGAGGGGGAAGAGTCTGTGGAAGAGGAAGATTCTGGGGAAACTGAAGTGGCAGATGCCTTGGCAAATGCTCCAAAGGTGCCTCAGGGTCCTAATCTAGCCCTTTCTAGTCAACCTCTTGTCTTTCAAACTGATCCAAGTCTCCTCAAGATGATGGAGAAGATGACTCAATTCATGGGGCAACTCACTCAAGCAGTTGCTCCCAGGGACAATTCCAAAGCCCCTGCTTTCAAGACTCCATCCATGAAGGCACCTGATTCTTTTGATGGTACTCAAGCTCATAAATTGAGAGGATTTATCCAATCCTGTCAATTAATCTTCCATAATGATCCAGCAAATTTCTTCTCTGACAGGAAGAAAGTTCTTTACTCAACTTCTTTTCTCACTGGTAGAGCTGGAAAGTGGATTGAACCCTATCTCTCAAATATTTCCAATGAAGACCCTTCCTACCTCCTCAATAATTGGCCATTATTTGAATCTCCATTATTCACTCTGTTTGGTGACCCCAATGAAGTCAGGAAAGCTGAACAAGAGTTGGACAATTTGAGGATGAAGGAAAGTGGTCATGTTTCCTTGTACATTGCAGATTTCAGAAGCTTAATGTCAAGAATTGGAGATTGGGGGGAAAGAGTTTATATCCATGTTTACAGAAGAGGATTGGCATCAAGATTATTGGATCAGCTGGCTTCTCACCCTGGAACTTTTGATACTCTTCAAGAACTTATGGATGTCACTTTAGAGTTAGACACAAGGTATCATGAGAGGCAAAAAGAAAAGGGTGGAAATCAAGAGAAGAAGCCTCCAGTCAATGGATCCAATCAATCTAGGCCTCCTAAAAACTCATCTTCAAAGAGGCCTCACCAGAAGAAGAATAAGAAGGGCAAGCAATTTCAATCTTCAAAGGACAAGCCTCATGCTGCTCTCCTCAATAAGGACAATAAATTAATTGGTTCTGAAAAGGAGAGGAGGATTAAAGAGGGGTTGTGTACTTATTGTGGTGGAAAGCACCCAATTGCAAAATGATTCAAGAGACCTCAGAACAAGCCTGGGTCATCATCAAGAGGCTTCCCTAGCAAGCAGGGAAAAGCCTGAGTGGGAACTATGATGTGTTCAATGGTTCTCACTTATTTCCTTCAAGAGCAAAATTGTGCACTCTGAATACTAGTGTCAAGAAATCTTTAAAATTTCTTATTTTCTCTTCTGTCTCTGATATTTTTTATAGTATTCTCATTGAATCTGGTGCTACAAACTCTTTTATTGCAAAGAATTTTGTTCTCAAGTACTCATTGACTCTGTCAGAGCTCCCTGAAAAGATTCCTCTTTTCATTCTGGATTCTAATGAATCCCCTGCCTTGTTCATCACCCATTATAACAAGTGGGTAGTTGACTTGCCCTCCTTCCCAAGCTTTGAATGGGACTTCTTTATCATAGATTAACCCAAGGGAGAAGACCTGATATTGGGCTATGATTTTCTTTACCATTTTAATCCCATTATTGATTGGAAAAATGGATTGATCACCTATGATTCTAGTGGTATTATTCCTTCTACTAGTAATGACTTAGCCACTGCTGTCAACAGTGTTGCTCTGGTAGGTGAACTTAAGACACCTCCCCTTCCTTTTTCTGTCCATATCCCTTCCATTATTCCCTCTCAGTCATTACTTCCATTAAGAGATGAAGTCTTCAAAGAGATAAAGGATGTTGGAGAAGATGTTGCCATATCTTCACTTCATCTCTTTCAAGGGGATATGGACCTTCCTCCCTTATCTTTTCATGCATACCTGGAGGAGCAGTGGGATGAGGAGGAAGAGCCAGAAGAAATTTAAACTGTGTTAAAGGTAGTCCCTCCTGCTTATCACCAATATTTGGATGTATTCTCCAAGGTGAAAGCAGAGAAACTTCCTCCACACCGTGCCTGTGATCACCATATTGAATTGGAGGGTCTTCTACCTCCAATTGGTGTTATCTACTCATTATCAAATAAAGAGTCAGAAACACTGTGGGCCTAAATTTCAGAGAATGTAGAGAAAGGTTTCATTAGACCAAGCTCCTCTTCAACAGGAGCACCTGTCCTTTTTGTCAAGAAAAAGGATGGAGGTCTTTGTTTGTGTGTTGACTACCGCAAACTCAATGCTGTCACTAGGAAGAACAGATACCCTGTTCCTCCTATGAACCAGCTCCTTACCGTATTCAGCGGTTCCACTATCTTCTCCAAGATAGATTTGCGTGGTGCATATAACCTTCTGAGAATCAAAGAGGGGGATGAGGACTTAACTGCCTTTAGAACCAAATATGGTAGTTATGAGTATTTGGTCATGCCATTTGGTTTGACCAATGCTCCTGCTTCTTTCCAAAATCTAGTAAATGATATCTTTGCAGATTTTTTGGATGTGTTTGTTGTTGTTCATTTGGATGATATTATGGTCTTTTCCAGTTCTGAGGAGGAACATGTCAAACATGTGGCCTCTGTCCTCCAAAGACTGAGGGACAATAATCTGTTTGCCAAAGCCTCCAAGTGTGTATTCCATGCCTCAAGTGTGGAATACTTGGGCTATGTTGTTTCAAGTGATGGCCTGAAGATGGATTCTTCAAAAGTTCAGCAAATCCTCAATTGGCCTCAGCCCAAAAACATCAAGGCCCTCCAATCTTTTCTTGGCTTTGCCAATTCTTATTGTCGTTTCATTAAAAATTATTCCAAAAAAGTCACTTCTCTCACTTCCCTTCTCAAAAAAGATTCTCCCTTTATCTTCAATGAGGAAGCTCTTAGTCAGTTTCAAGCACTCAAAGAAGCTTTCACCTCTGCTCCTATCTTATCCCATTTCAATCCATCTCTACCTACTATTGTAGAGACTGACGCTTCTGATTATGCATTGGGCGCCGTACTGAGTCAGGTGAATGACTCAGGAAAGCATCCCATTGCATTTAATAGTCGCAAGCTTCTCCCAGCTGAGCTGAACTATGAAATTCATGACAAGGAACTCCTTGGCATAGTTTGGGCTCTCAAGCGCTGGAGAGCATTTCTTCTTTCTCTTTCCAATTCTTTTGAGGTCTTGACAGACCACTCTTCCTTGCAGTATTTAATGTCTTCCAAAGTTCTTACTTGTCCTCAGGCCTGTTGGGCTGAATTTCTTTCATAATTTCACTTCACTATCACTTACCGCCCAGGCAGGCTGGCCACTTTACCAGATGCCTTGTCACGTCGGGACAACGTGTACCCAGAGAGGGGGGTGGACTTCATCAGAAAGAATCCTCAAAATTTTCATCAAGTACTTAAGCAAGATGGAATTCAAGAGTCAAGATTCTTCTCTATCAAAGTGGAGAATTTCTCAGATCAGGTGGACAAGATTCAAAAAGAAGTATGGCAAGACAAAGACTATAAAGAAATACTCAAGCAACTAGCAAGAGGTGAATTAGTTCCAGATTATTCTCTTGAACCTCAAGCCAAGTTATTATTATTCAAAGATAGAGTGGTAATCCCAAGAAATGAAGAACTTAAACTAAATATTCTTCAAAAGCGTCATGACTCACCATTGGCTGGCCATCCTGGCCAGGAGAAGACCCTCAAGCTCATCAAGAGGGATTTTTATTGGGCTGGCATGAATTGATTCATCAAGGACTATGTGTCCTCATGTCAGCAATGTTCAAGAAACAAGAACATTCATCACAAGAAGTTTGGATTACTCAAGCCTCTTTCAATTCTGTCTGGTACTTGGAATTCATTATCAATGGACTTCATCACTCAATTGCCACTGTCAAACAACTTTGACTCAATTCTAGTAGTTGTGGAAAGGTTCTCAAAAATCGCAATCTTCATTCCAACTTATGGAAAAATCACTGCTCTGGACTTAGCTCAAATCTTCATTAGTCATGTATTTTCCAAGCATGGCCTTCCAGTCAGTATCATAAGTGATGGAGGATCCTTATTTGTTTCATCATTTTGGACTCAATTGTGTCAGCAGCTCAAGATATCAAGAGACCTTTCAACTGCCTTTCACCCTGAAACAGATGGACAGACAGAGAGGGTAAATCAGATACTAGAACAGTACCTTTGGATGTATGTCAGCTATCATCAAGATGACTGGTACACCTGGCTCCCTCTGGCTGAATTTGACTATAATAATGCAGAACACTCATCAACCAAGCAATCACCTTTTTTCACCATTTATGGAAGAAATCCCAGCTTTGACTAAATACATATTTCTCAAGACTCACCTGCTGGAAAGGTATCAACAAAACTCCAATCAGTACAGCAAGTTGTCAAAGAAGAGTTAGATTCAGCAATAAGGAGATTTAAGAAGTATGCAGATAGAAATAGAGCAATTCCACCTGATTTCCAACCTGGGGACAAAGTATGGCTATCCTCCAAGAACATCGAGACCACAAGACCCACCAAGAAGTTATCAGAAAGATGGTTGGGACCTTTTGAAGTTCTGAAGAAGATTGGAAGCCATGCATATCACCTCAAGTTGCCTCAGCAATGGAAGACAGTTCACCCTGTATTCCATGTGTCCTTATTAGAACCATTCAAGCATTCAACTATCCCAAATTGACATCAATTGCCACCACCACCAATCCTAGTGGAGGATCAAGAAGAATGGGAAGTGGCTCAGGTTCTGGACTCAAAACTCAAAAGAGGTAAATTATGGTATCTAGTAGAGTGGAAAGGATTCAGTGAAGACCCAGAAAGAACCACTTGGGAACCAGCTTCCAACCTTACCAACTCACCAGACCTTGTCAAGGATTTCCATTCATTATATCCAGACAAGCCTGGTCCAAATACCTCAAGAGTTTGATTATGGTGCTTGGTGGGGAGAAGAAGCTATGAAAGTAAGTTCCTCTCCTGGCATGCACCTTCAAGGGGGTATTCTACCCATATGTTGTTGTAAGCATCACCTTGGCCACTTTATGAGCACTTGTCAATTCTTTGGACAGGTTCAGGAAGCATACAACACCAATACCCTCCGATTTGGATCTTATCAAGATATGGCCAAATGTTTCTTTCTTTAATTTTCCTTTCTTTCTCTTTTATTTATCATTTCATTTATGCCAATAATCTTAATTCAAGACATTCATTACTTCAAGTCATTTACAGCAATTCTTTTCAGAAGTCATTTATGGCAATTCTTTTCAATTTTATGGTGCTTGGTGGGGAGTGGAAGTTATGAAAGTAAGTTCCATCTCCTGGTATGCATCCCTGAGGGTTCTAATTCTTGTAAAAAATTACCTTGGCCACTCTGTGAGAATCAAATGCTTGGTTTTCATTTTTTAGACACTTCTTGGCCAGAATCAAGCAGCTCACCACAAGAAGGACCAACCATCAGGATTTTTCTTTATTTCTTTTCTTTACTCTCATTTTCTCTTATTCTTTTATTTTTCTTTCTTTCTTTACTTGTATAATTTCTTTTAAAGCAGCAGCATCCCCTTTCAAATCACGTATTGTATTTATAAGAGTATGAATAGAAGTCAAACCAAACACAAACAAGAACAAGACACTGGTTTTAACTCCACCCAAATCGTCAAAGTTCACGTGGATTCAGTCATCAACTCATGGAGAATACCCAAGCAGAAGGGTAAAGATGTCAAATCAGTCCATGTCAAATTCAGAGAAAACCCTCAAGGAAGTGGGCCATAACTCAATTATGGCCCCCCACTCAAGCCCTCAAGGTGAATACTCAAAGCCCTCCTTGGGCTGGATTCATCACCCAGGGCCTCCCCTGCAACTTTGGGGAGGCCATGGTCTTGGTGGTCCTGGACCCCCCAATGGGTCCAGGTCATGTAGGTGAAGTTATGGTCCCATGGTACCCCTGGGTTCCCAGCAAATTTGGGCACAGGGGCTCATTTTTGTTCTGGGGGCCTCCAATAACCCCCACGGACCGCGGACCATAGGACCCCAAAATCGAAAAATGGCCAAATAGGCCCACAAATCCAATAAACCCTAAAATGGCCATAGGACAAGAAATTGACCATAATAACCTAGAACCTCAAAAAGGCCAGAAATGGCCATATGTTCTCATATGATCAAAGATCACAAAGAAGACCAATTAGGCCAAAAGGGCCATAAGGGCATGAGCCATCCAGACTTACTATAGCAAAGGCCACAGCCCAAGATTGTTATGGAGGGCTGTTGAGGCAGTTTTTTAAATCCAATGGGGACAAGACCCCTGAATTCACTTTTTTATAGATTTCTTCTGATTAAGCCTGGCCAGATGGGTACACTTCATATACTCATCTGGCCCCATTTTTTTAGCACAAGAGCTCAGTAGCCATCCATTTGGGATACAACCCAAGTCCAGGCCCCAAGGACAAGTAAACTCATTGAATCAGAAGAAAAGTATAGTCCGAAGTGGGGAAAATAAATTTAATTGACAGAGAAGAGTTGAAGAAGGATTTCAAGATAATGGTCAAAAGAAAACTTTTCGAAGGAGTGTGTGGGTTAGTGAGATGCCACTCAATAATGGCAGGGTATTATGGTGTTCAGGAGCCCACCAGTTTTAAGAGGGGGATACTGTAACAACCATCCATCAGGGGTAAGGGTATTCATTCATACACCCACTCAAGCATCTAAAATCAGCAGATCCAGCACTTGTATCAGCATTCAGTTTCAGCAATCTTCTTTCTGAAACAGTTATACAGCTTGGTACCTCAATACAGCCTGTCAATACCTGTACAGGTTGGTTTCACCCAATACAGTTCCAATACACCAGTATAAACTGTGTGATCACTCAAATACACCACACCTCTTGTACAGGTTCTGTACAGCTGTACAGGACCTGTATTGGCCAGACTCAATTCAATAATTCAATCCTCTCATGAAAATTCTTCCTCTGGATCAGGGCTGGTGTTTCTCACATATACCAGCCCCTCTTTCTCCCCCCTGGGGACTTTTCCCCAGTTAATTAATTTACTTTATTTATTATTTCATAATTATTCTTATCCTTATATTTGGAAATTATAATTATTTAATTTTAAGTTAGTCTTTTCATTTTCTCTCTTTGCCTGTACAGTATGAGTTGGGTGGCCATATCCTTATTAACCCTTCTCTTTCCATTCTGACAGGTTGAGACAGTGGACTTGGACTTGTTTGTTGTTGGCTCTTCTATTTCTTACTCTTATTTCTTGTTTCTGCTTTTCTTATATTCATTCTTTTAGTAATTCATCTTTAACACTCTTAAGTGTATCCCTTCTTATCATATCTTTGAGCCCTCCATAAGTGAGTCCCAGTTTACTGAGTGCCAGGCCCTCTTCACTTTGAAGAGCCCCTGTGACAGTAGGAAAGTTTTAGGACTTTGAGGTTACCACATATGCAAAAAAGATCAAACAAATATTATTAAACTTATCTTAATAATAAGAGTTAAAATTATAATCTTAAAAAAAATTGAAGTAAGTTAAAGTTCCATGAAAGGAATAATAAATTGATTATCTCAGAAAAAAATAAATCACAACATTTGATTCCCCATCACAAAATACATGTATGACTCTTCTATTTCATATCTGAAAGCCCAATACTGACTGAGATACCTGATATGAGCGTTTGAGATATTACCACATATCCAAAAAGGTCACAAGAAAAACTTTACAATAATTATTCCTCCAAATAATTATCTTAAATAAGTAAAAATACCATAAAAATGCATAAATTATAAATTAACTTGGAATCTGAAAAAAATGGAACAACATGTAAAGAAAATTGTGCCATTTAATTTACCATGAAAAGCTACACATAAAACAATTCTATGTCATTTCTCTAAAGTTTATACTTAAAGAATTAAGCTGAATATATGCACTTTTTTGTCAGTGCATACATCCATGGTTTTTAGCTAATATCTCTTAAAATATACATGATAGAGAGTTAAACCAAAAAATTAATTTAACAAATAATTACTTTAAGAACAAATATATAAGCTTTATTTTACAAGCTATAAACAATTTTATAAGTTGTAAGGGTTTATTGAACAAAATTGATAGAGCTGTTGACCACTTTGTTGTGAAAGTGGCCCAAAATTAAAATAAAGTGGATATTCAGGTTCTAATAGCTCATATGGGAAGAATTATGTATTTTTTATCATAATATTCAAGTTAAAACCCCCTGAAATTATGGTTTGAAGCTTAAAATAATGAATTTTGACAGAAAAAATGAGATACAAGAAAAATCATTAAGAATAGAGTTTTTATTATGTAATGAAATTCCCTGATAATTTTAATAAGTACATGCCAAGATATCAGAATTAAATCTCTGAATGGCTTTAGGGTGTATAAGGTAATAGTTTCTAATGATCAAAGTTTAAGCTTAAAATTGATCATTTATGATCACTCACTGTAATCTTAATTTAAGCTTAGAAGCTATATAAGTGATAGAACTTGTGAATACTATTAGTTTATAATTAATAACAATAAAATCCACAAAGTTTAGACTTTTTCCAAGCCTATGATGTCATCAAAATTAGAGTTATAGTGATAACTCTAAATAATGGCGTAATAATGAGATAAGATGGTTTAAGTATGATTTAATCATCACTAAACCTTAAAATACTGATCATTTCCAGTGGATAGCATCAGTAAATGACTACTAGAAGCCTAATGGACTCTAGAAGGGAGGTATTTACTATAAATAGAGCTCTTTTTACTTGATTTTCCCCCCAGATGCAGCAAAACAATAAAACAATTAAATCAAAAGGTAAAATCTTTATTCTTTATATATAAATCTATTATATAATCAAAGAACAAAGATATTCTTTACTATGATCATCAACTTTGATGTTATTAAATCAATTCTTAATTGTTTTTGTTAAGATTTCTCTATAAATCTCTATTTCACGTAAAAAGAAGAATATATGGGATTTCTTATAATTTTTATTGTAAATACAATGTAAATAAGTTGTATTTATATCATTTGGCCTAAAATCTCTCAAAAACATTATATTAAGTGTCAAATATAGGGTATTTCTGCTTTTATAATAATTTCTCTCCATTATTACTCTTGATGATTTCTTTATTAATATAAATAGTATTTATATTCATAAATAACTTTAATATTAGTAATATTATTATTACTAATTTTTTTATTTAAAAAAAAGTATTTTACACCTTGAGTATTTGTTTGTAACAATAATAAAGAGCTTTTATTTTAATTATATTCTTCTTTTATACTATAAATTATATTATTAGATTTATTTAATAAGATAATTGATTTATGCCATAATTATCTTAATTATTCATCAATATAAGTATTCTTCATCTTATTTATAAATTTCATAAGGACATTCATAGAAAAATAAGTGAAATATTAGTAATATTCACTCATTGTTTCATAGTCAAACCTTATGCTTGGGGGCCTGGACATGATTTTTACTTAAAGAACTTTAAAAAAAGATTCAAATTGGGTTTATCCAATAATAAATTATATTTATAATTATAAAAATATATGATAATTCTATATTTATTGATTCTAAGAGCCAATGAGGCATTTGGAAAGAAATTGTACTGTCTTACACATGGTTTTTCACATCCTTAGACGTGCAAGAGCTTTCTTTGAGTGACTCTAGTGATTAAAAAAGATATTTATAAGTTAAAAATAAATTTATATTATAAATTAATTTTAAAAAAGAATAATCTTAATTCTATTCTATTCTTCAAAAATAAAAATATAATAATCATAATACATATATATATATATATATATAAAACCCAATAGAAAAAGGTATCTTTATTCTTCTTTATCATTTCTTTTATTCATTTTATTAATTAAAAATATATTAAATAAATTTTTACATGGAAATTGCCAAAAAGAACACTTTTGAGAAAAGACTTATATTTATTTTTCTTTTTAGTGTTTGCAGACAACCCAGCAGAGGATAATCAAACCACTGTTGAGAGAGGGGTGGAAGGAGCTTGTCCAAGTTCTCCAAAAACAATTGTCAATAAGAAAAAGAAAAGATAAGAAATTAGTCTTTCCAGGACCCACAATTCAGGACTATGAGGGTGAGTAACTCCTGTTTAATTGCCATAGAAAATGTTTTTGTGTTCTGAAATATTTTGTTTTCTTGAATTTTCACTATGACTACTAGAAGAGGATCCCAATACTCCATCCAATCAAATAAAGGTGGACTCAGAAGTAGAGTTGATCCCCCAAAAGGGAAAAGAAAGGGGAAAATACCCAGTGGAAAAGAATCTACACAAGGAAGTGCCATATCCAAAAGGCAAGTCCCAGATATGGCCATGATTTCTGAACCAGAATTGGAACTAAGTATGAGGAATTCCAAAAGGGACAAATCACATCAAGAGGGCTCAAATAGACATTTATATGAGCCAGTACAAGCAGTATTACACAGTGTACAAGGACAAATATTGGGAAATGTTGCCACAAATCCCCCAAGGAGTGATGAACTCCTGGCATATCCTAAAAATATTCCTCAAAAAGGAGGAAATAGTGAGATACTCCAATGGATGAGATCTGCTATCATACAAGCCTCAAATCAAGCAGATAAAGGAATACCATGCCAAAAAGAAAGAAGCACCAGTAGCTTCTACCAGAAAGCCTCAAGCCAACCAACTTCCCCAAGAAGGGAAGAAGAACAAGAAAAAGAATTGGAGGAAACAATATTCCCTGAGTTACAGGATCCCAAAAATCCAAAAAGATGCCATGGGAAATGTCTTCAACATGGCCAGAAGCTTGATAGAATTCAAGGAAAAAGAGAAAAAAGGAATGAGACAACTTTATTTCCCAAAGAGATAACTTTGTCTCCTGATGTTGTAAATACTTTAGCTGAAATTAAAAATAGTATCTTAACTCTTAAAGACATTAAAAATAGTCTATTATTCTTACAAGAAAAAAATAACAGCTCATCATCCTTAAAAAAATTGTTGTAGAAAACAAAAAAGAAATTGATAACAACAACTTTATGGTTGAAAATAACAAACCAAAAATTCCAATTGGAAATACTCAAAAGTTAATACAAGGACAAAAAGAATTGTGTAAATACATCAAAAATATTAAAGGAAAAACTTTAACAATCAATTATGATGTGAGCATTGACAATTTAACAGAAAAATTAAACAAACTAAGTATTTCTGTTTCAAAATTTTAAGAAAAGACTTCATCACATCAAAAATTACTTCTAGACCATGTATAGAAAAGTGATGAAGCAAGAATGAATCTTAAAGATGAAATTAAAAGTGAAATAAGACTTATTACAGAAAAAATGGATAAAATAAATGGGGCTAACTTAGATAAGCCAAAGTTATCAACCACATTTTCTCACATAAGAAGTCCTGTTAAACGAAAAGAGAAAATAACAAATCCATTCATGACAGACTTGAGTCATCAATAAAATAGCCAAGTCTTAATGAAAAAAGCACCTCAATTAAAAGGATGGTCAACATTCACAGGTGAAGGTGAATATGACCATATGTAATTGATTGAAACAATTGATATTTTACAAGAAGATTATGTCATACCAGATGAATTAATCACTGCAAAATTAAATTCATTATTTGAAAAATCTGCAAAAAGATGGTATTATGGAATAATAAAAACCAATGGTAAAAACACCTGGTCTTGGTGGAAAAATGAAATAATCACCAAATGGGCAAATGATGCTTAGAGGTACAAAATAGAAAATGCATTTGAAAATTCCTTCTTTGATCCAGATAAGAATAAACCTTTGACTTGGTTCTTAAAACAAGTTGAAAGATTGAATTCACTGTACCCAGAAATGTCACAAAAGATGGTGCCCATGAAGATACTTAAGAAATATGGAGGGGAAGTAGAACATGCCTGTCACAACCATGGCAATTAACCTCCTTGGATCTCCGTATAGCATATCAAGCCACAGTCCTTTTATGGCCAATTGGCCATATCCATCACCAGTGGCCAATATGGCCACGTCATCATCTTATGGACCATTTATGGCCATTTGTCTTTTGAGGCCTTCATGGCCCTTCACCTCAAATCCAGAAGCCTTAGCGGAAATTTATTCCCAATTGGGTATTTCTGGTCATTTCCCTCAAAGCCAGGGGAAATGGCCCAAATGGCTGTTTTGGCCATTTGGGCTCATAATGCACATTTTGCACACTTTGACACAAAGTGTCCAAAAGACAATTTCCTGCCCTCTGGGCCAGTTTTTGGCTCAGAGCCCAAAAGTGGCCAAAAACCCCAAAGGACCCAAAAAAACCTTTCCAAGCTCTGAAGCCATCACACCCATCTTTTTCCCCTCTGTCTTTCCATCTAAAGACCTTTGGACCTAATCTTCTTTCCAATGAACCAATATGCCATAAATGATGTTATACATCATTATGCATAATTTTCCAACAGCAATTAAATGGTGGCAATATCAAATGGTCATTTCAATATTCCAACATATCATCACATCATCAAGGCACCCAATCACTCAGAGGACTCATCAAGGCTCAAGAGCAAGTGTTTCAGTGTCAAAGACCAATCACATTGTGGTATTCCATACCTGTCTGGGCCAGATTCAAGCACATTGAGGGTGAAAATTTCAAAATATCAAATCTATAATGGTCAATTTAGGATATCTCAGCTCAAAAGACACTTTCACAATCACATAAGCTAAAAAGTAACATGGATAGTATTGAATAAAGGAACACTTTAGCAGATAGCTTACAAATAAGATTGAAAAAAAACAAAAAAAAAGTTTAGTTCAATACAGACAAAAACTCAAAATTACATATATAAGGTAGCAATGTAGCATTACATTCACCCTGAAACCACCAAAGACGTTATATTACTAAGAATTACAGTCACCAAAATGAATTTTATGTAATAAGATCAACTAAAAAAGTATGAATACACATCCATTGTATAAAAAGATTGAACTGAATCAAACCTTAATTAACTTCATGCATAGAAAGTTCCATATAAGCTTGAAAGAATTCCATGAATGGCCAAACATAATACAAACAAATGATATAATAATTGTACTAAATCAACTCATATCCAAAGTAACACCAAATAAGCTTTAATAAGATTAAATAATCAAACGAATGAAAAATGGTGCAATTGACCAAATACATGGTGCAATAATCAAGTTAAATGACACCATCCAACATAATAATCACCAGCAAAAACACCTCAGATTAAATAATCACTCAGGAAATGATGCAATTTACCAAACATATGGTGCAATATCTATACCAAATAACACCATCTCCAAGTTACTCACCAGCTAAATTCCCTCAAGGCTATGCATAATAATATCAAAGTTTGATTAATTAAAAATAAAGTTCTAAAATATGGTGCAATATACCAAACATATGGTGCAATATCTTGATACAATGACACCATCTCCAAGTTACTCACCAGCTAAATTCCCTCAATGCTGTGCATAATAATATTAAAGTTTAATTAATTAAAAAGAAAGTTTCAAAATATGGTGCAATATACCAAATATATGGTGCAATATCTTGATCCAATGACACCATCTCAAAATTACTCACCAGCAAAATTAGCTCAAGGCTGTGCATAAACATCAACAAAGTTCAAAATGATGCAATAATCCAAACATATGGTGCAATATCTTTATCAAATGACACCATTTCAAAAACACTCACCAGCTAAAATACCTCAAGGTAGAATTTTTCTAAGTCCCCTGTTTTTGAGTGCCTCTATGGACGGCCTTTCTCCCTCATTTTCCCCCATGCTCATGGAAGTATTTCCCATTAAATGGAAATCTAATCCTCAATCTAAAGGATCCATCCATCCCTATTCTAGTAGGATAACTAGCAAAATAAAATTATAAAGCTCAGTAGCAAAGCTCAGAAGCATATATTAGTAGTCAGAAATTATTGATAAAAGAAATATTTACAGTATTAATGAAAGAGTTCAATATTGAATAAATAGTATTATCATAATATATATTAGTAGTCAGAAATTATTGATAAAAGAAAATATTTACAGTATTAATGAAAGAGTTTAATATTGAATAGATAGTATTATCATAATAAATATTAGTAGTAGTCATACATTACTGTTCAAAGAAGTTATTATTATTAGAGTTAATATTAATAGCTATCTTATCCTTGTCATTATTAAATCCTGAATCCATTAAGGAATATAAATTACTATCAAATAAGTATTATTAACTATATTGGTCATAAGATCCCTTAAAAAATAAATCAATAAATGTAAAAACCCACCCTTCTATAATAAAAGAAAAACATTATGGTATTCTATCAAGTATATTCTATATGTTATATTTTTAATGAGCCTTATAATCAATAATTAACCTAAAAATATAAATAAACACATATAGTTTAAAATATCATACATCTATATAATTATATATTATCAATACTTAAATTTATATTTAAAATATTACCTTTAACCGTTAAAATAGTGGCATTAAGCCATTTTCTATATATATAATAATCATAAAAGTTATTTATCTAACAATTGAGTAGGTCTGATAGAGACTGCTTAAAGTCTTCTCTAGTTGTAAAGCCACAATTTTAAATATTGATTTGTGAGCTCTATAGGGAGATTATTTAGTAAATTCAGAGGGGCAGCTAATACACCTTAGCACCCTTGGTTACAGGATCATTCAGCAATTCAAAACTGTTTACCTGTGATTTTCCCCTCAAGGACTGCCTTATCCAATCCCACACTAAAAGGAGTTCCACAATGTCATCAAGACGTCATTAGATAATTTCATTCACATTATTCCTCCAAGGCAATACTGTTCAACCATTCTCAAGGAATTCAAGACGCAGTTCATTCATTCATTTATTCATTCATTTGTCAAGTGTCAAAGCTCCACTCAATCCATCTTGGCAACCACCTTCATTTCAATACAGTCTGGATCCATCAAGACCTGTATTTCATTTTCAAGAATGGGAAATTCATTCAACCCATTTCAATTAAAATATTAGCCAGCCATATCAATTCCCAAAACAATAAATACAGCCTCAAGGATCAACACAGATCAGTTTTCAGCCTGAAGAACTCAAGCTCCCAGATTTTCACATATACCAGCTACCATTTCCACCCTGGGGGGTTTTTCCCCAGTTAATTAATATAGTTTGATTTTATTTTATCTTTATTTTCTTTTCATTCTGTTAAGAAAATACTGATATTATCAAGTCAGTCATTTAGCACCGTTTCTCTTATTCTTTCTTTGCCTGTCAATGGATATTTGGTGGTCATATCCTTACTAATTCCATTGTTCATTTTGGAAGGTTGAAACAGTGATTAAGGACTTACTTGGTTGGCTCTTTGGCCATTTGGCTTCCCTTCCTCTTATTGCATCTCATCTTGTACCTGCATATTTCTTAGAGGAATTTATTCTTTTATTTTATTTTCTTTTATCTTTTGGAGTCTTCCAAGTGAGTTCCCTGATTGCTGAGTGCCAGGCCACCCTTGTTTTTCTGTCCAAGAGCCCCTGTGACATTATATTAATCAACTCAAAATTTATTTTCATTCTTTTCATTCTTTCTTTATAATTTTATTTACTCATTTCATTGACATTATGACTCTTTAATGCTTATGAACCTTATGATTCATTGTCACCTCTCAATTTTCTCTCATTCATTATTCATTCTGAAAATTGAAAGCTGACCCCAATTCTTTTGTTTCTCTTTTTTAAATCTTATTCAAATCATCATTTTTAATTCATTCATAATTCAGGAATCATCTTAATTTTCATTTCATTTCAAATTTTTCATCAAGTTATTCAGACACATTCTTCAAATCAAGATTCATATTTGATTCATTCTTCAAGAATTTTGATTTTTAAGGAAGAACTCACTTGATTTTGATTTGATTGATTGATTTTACATAAATTGATATTGACCTCAAGAAAATTGATTGACCTGAAGATTTCATTGATTTTGCTGATTTTTCACATCAAGATTTTTGACATAAATTGATTTTGCCTCAAGAATTCATTTGGTTGATTGATTTATTTTGCAAGATTTTGATTTTTATTGATTTGACATTTGATACTTAATTGATTGATTTACCTGAAGATCTCATTTGATTTATTGATTTTTATTGATTTTTCCTCAAGATATTGATTTTAACTTTTGACTTCAAGAATTATTTCAATTTCCTCAAGTTTTCATCTTCAAATCTTGATTATTTTTCATGTTATTTCATTTTATCCTGAAATAATGCCCTTCCAACACTCACCTCCTGCTAGGCAGACAAGATCTCAGGCCAGAACTCAAGCTGTTCTCACTCCAACTGCTAGGGCTCCTCTTGATGGCACCCTAGCAGTTTCTCAACTGAGGGCCAAATTGGACAGAGGACCCACTTTGGAAGGAAGGAAGAGTGCCAAGAAGATCAAGCTCATTTTAATGAGTAGTTGGCGGATTTCAAGGAACTTCAAGGGTCCAGGTGAAGATGGTGAAGAGGAGGAGGAGAATTCTGTGGAAGAGGAAGAGTTTGATGGTACTGAAGGTGTCCCTGCTCCTGTGGAGGCATCTAAAGGTACTGGAGGGCCAACTATAACCCAGTCTAATCAGCCTGTCTCTCATCAGTCTGAACCATTTTTATTGGCCATTATGCAGCAAATGACTCAGATTATGGCCAATCTTCAAGCAGCTTCATCCTCTGAAGCATCAAGAACAACAGCCTTCAAGACTCCATCTATGAAGGCACCTGCATGCTTTGATGGGACTCAGCCCTTCAAAGTTAGAAGCTTTATTCAGTCTTGTCAACTGATTTTTCATAATGATCCGGAAAACTTCTCTCAAGACAGAAAGAAGGTCCTTTATGCCATTTCATTTCTCATTGGCAGGGCTACAAGTAGGATTGAGCCTTATCTTTCCAATCTCATCAATCAAGATCCAATTTACCTTCTCAATTCATGGAAATTATTTGAATATCAACTCTTCACCTTATTTGGGGACCCAAATGAAGTCAGAAAATCTGAATCAGAATTGGATTCTTTAAGAATGAAAGAAGGTGGGCATGTATCTTTATACATTGCTGATTTTGAAAGTCTTGTCTCAACAATTGGAGATTGGGGTGAAAGGGCTCTTATTCATCATTTCAGGAAGGGATTTCCATCCAGGATTTTGGATCAATTGGCCTCCCATACTTCAAGAATTGACTCTCTTCAAGACTTAATGGATATTACCCTGGAGCTTGGTAACAGGTACCATGAGAGGCAAAATAAAAATAGTCATCATCAAGAGAAGAAGCCAAAAGCCTCAAAGTCAAGCTCTTCTCATCCTCAAAGTTCTTCAAGCTCAAGTCAAAAGAAGAAGAAGAATTTTCAGAAGAGGGAAAAGCCCCATTCTTCTTTATTGAATAAAGATTTCAAGTTGATGAATTCTGAAAAAGAAAGAAGAATCAAGGAGGGTCTATGTACCTATTGTGGTGGGAAGCATAGTCTTGAGTCCTGTTTCAAAAAGCCTCAAAACAAGCTTACCCAACCATCAGGCAAATTCCTCAGCCAGGGAAAAGCCTGAGTGAAGATCGTGTTGTGTTCAATGGTCTTCACTGTTTTCCATCCAGAGCAAAATTGTGCATTCTGAATACTGGTGTAAAAAATTCTCTTAAATTTTTTGTTTTTTCTTCTCTCTCTGATATGTTTTACAGTATTCTCATTGATTCTGGTGCTACCAACTCATTTATTGCAAAGAAGTTTGTTCACAAGTATTCTTTGACCATGTCAGAACTCCCAGAGAAGATTCCTCTCATTATTCTTGACTCCTCAGAGTCTCCTTCTTTATTTGTGACTCACCATACTAAATATATGGTTGAGCTCCCTTCCTTCCCAAGCTTTGAATGGGACTTTTTAGTCATTGATACTCCCAAGGGAGAAGAACTCATATTGGGCTTTGACTTTCTCAATCATTTTAATCCATCTATTGATTGGAGGCAAGGGCTGATCACCTTTAATGCTGATCATAAGGACTATTATGATCCTTCAAGATCTTTCAGTAATGACTCTTCTTCTTCCAAATCATGTGCAGCTCTGGTTGGTGATTCTAGAACACCATCATTTCCATCTTCTGTCCATATTCCTTCCCTTAATTACCATTAGTCATTACTATCACCTAGAGATTAAAGATTTTGAAGAAGATAATTCTGTATCTTCACTTCATCTCTTCTTTGGGAATATGGACCTTCCTCCTTCATCTTATCATGACTTCCTGGAGGAGTTGTGGGATGAAGAGGAAGAGCCAGAAGAAATAGAAACCGTGATGAAGATTGTTCCTTCTGTTTATCACCAGTACTTGGATGTATTCTCCAAGGTGAAAGCAGAGAAAATTCCTCCTCACCGTGCCTGTGATCATCATATCAAGCTGGAGGGATCTCTACCTCCAGTTGGGGTGATCTACTCTTTATCAAACCAAGAGTCAGATACACTCAGGGCCTACATTTCAGAGAATGTAGAGAAAGGTTTCATCCGGCCAAGCACCTCTTCAGCAGGAGAAGCTGTCCTCTTTGTCAAAAAGAAAGATGGCGGCCTCCGTTTGTGTGTTGATTACTGCAAACTCAATGCTGTTACTAGGAAGAACAAGTATCCTGTTCCTCCTATGAGTCAGCTTCTTACTGTGTTCAATGGTTCTTCTATCTTCTCCAAGATTGATTTGTGTGGTGCATATAACCTGCTCAGAATCAAGGAAGGTGATGAACACTTGACATGTTTTAGAGCTAAATATGGCAGCTATGAGTATCTGGTTATGCCATTTGGGCTCACCAATGCTCCTGCCTCTTTCCAAAACCTTGTCAATGATATTTTTTATGATCTTCTTGATATTTATGTTGTGGTTTATTTGGATGACATTATGGTCTTTTCCAAATCTGAAGAAGAACATGTCACTCATGTGTCCACTGTTCTTTCCAGACTCAGAGCCAATAACCTCTTTGCTAAGGCCTCCAAGTGCCTGTTTCATGTTACTAGTGTAGAGTATTTGGGTTATGTTGTTTTTTCTGAAGGCCTCAAGATGGACCAAGCAAAAGTCCAACAAATTCTCAATTGGCCACCTCCAAGAAACCTCAAGGCTCTTCAATCATTCCTTGGCTTTGCCAATTTTTACTGCCGTTTCATCAAAAATTATTCAAATAAGATTAGTTCACTCACAAGTTTCCTCAAGAAAGATTCCCGTTTTGCCCTCAATGAGGAATCTCTTAGACAGTTTCATCAACTAAAAGAGGCATTCACCATTGATCCTTCTCTACCCACCATTGTAGAGACTGATGCTTCAGATTATGCCTTGGGTGCTGTACTGAGTCAGATTTCTGACTCAGGAAAACACCCCATTGCATTTGATAGCCAAAAGCTTCTCCCATATGAGCTCAATTATGAGATTCATGACAAGGAACTCCTTGGCATAGTCTGGGCTCTCAAGCGCTGTAGAGCTTTTCTCCTTTCACTTTCTTCCTCTTTTGAAGTTCTCACCAATCATTCATCACTTCAATATTTCATGTCATCAAAGATCTTCACTCGCTGTCAAGCCTGCTGGGCTGAATTTCTGTCTGGATTCCATTTTTCAATCACCTACCTCGCTGGCCGCTTGGCTAACCTTCCATATGCTTTATCACGTTGGGGCAACATTTATCCAGAGAGGGGGGAAGATTTCATCAGCAAGAATCCAATGAATTATCAAAAAATAATCAAGCAAGATGAAATTCAAGCCTCAAAATTCTTTGCAGTAAAGGTGGAAGCATTTTCAAATTTGATTGAATCAATTCAGAAGGCATTATGGCAAGATTCTCAACATAGAAGTATCCTTCAAGATTTGGGTAAAGGTAAATCTGTCCAAGATTATTCTCTTGATTACTTCTCCCAACTTCTTCTGTTCAAAGATTGGGTGGTGGTCCCAAATGACCCCACAATTCAGCTCAGCATACTTCAAAAAAGGCATGACTCTCCTCTAGCTGGACACCCTGGCCAAGAGAAGACTCTCAAACTTGTCAAGTGGGATTTTCACTGGTCTGGAATGACTCAATTTATCAAGGATTATGTATCATCCTGTCAACAGTGTTCAAGAAACAAGAATATTCATAAAAAGAAGTTTGGACTCCTCAAACCTCTTCCAATTCCAAATGGTCCTTGGATTTGTCTTTCAATGGATTTCATCACTCAATTGCCACTTTCCGATTCATTTGACTCAATCCTTGTCATAGTGGACAGAATCCCAAAAATGGCAGTTTTTATTCCAACAATGTCTTCAATAAATTCATTAGATTTGGCCCATATTTTCTCAAAGAATGGCCTTCCTTCAAGCATTGTTAGTGATAGAGGTTCTCTTTTTGTTTCTTCCTTTTGGACCAATCTTTGTCAGCAGCTCAATATTTCAAGAGACTTGTCAACTGCTTATCATCCAGAAACTGATGGACAGACAGAGAGGGTGAATCAGATACTAGAGCAGTACCTTCGTATGTATTTCAGTTATCATCAAGATGATTGGAACACCTGGCTCCCTCTGGCTGAATTTGCCTACAATAACTCTGACCACTCTTCAACAAAACAATCACCATTTTTCACTGTTTATGGAAACGATACACATTTTGACTCAGTTCACATTACTCAAGATACCCCTGCTGGAAATTTATCAACAAAAATCCAATCAGTAAAGCAAGATGTCAAGAGAGAACTTGAAGTTGCCATAAACAGGTTTAAGAGGTATGCAGATAAAAGTAGAGCAAATACACCTGTTTTCAATCCTGGTGACATGGTATGGCTTTCTTCCAAGAACATCAAATCAACTAGACCCACCAAAAGACTGTCTGAAAGATGGTTGGGTCCTTTTCCAATCTTGAAGAAAGTCAGTTCTCATGCTTATCATCTCAAGCTTCCACCTCAATGAAAATCCATCCACCCAGTCTTCCATATATCCCTCCTGGGACCAGTCAAGACATCAACAATCCCAAATTGGCATCAAGAGCCTCCTCCTCCAATCATCATTGAAGAAGAAGAGGAATGGGAAGTCTCTCAAATACTGGACTCAAAACTCAAGAGAGGAAAATTATGCTATCTGGTGGAATGGAAAGGTTTCAGTCAAGACCCAGAAAGATCCACTTGGGAACCAACTGAAAACCTCAAGAATTGTCCTGAACTTGCCAAAGATTTTCATTCATTATATCCTGAAAAGCCTGGGCCCAATTCTTCAAAAGCTTGATTCATTATGGTGCTTGGTGGGGAGAGGAATTACCAAAAGTAAGTCCCACTCCTGGTATGCACCTTTAGGGGTATTCTACTCTTTGTTTTGTTGTAAGCATCACCTTGGCCACTCTGTGAGCACTTTGCAATTTTGGACACAGATCTTGGCATGGCTTTTAGCTTCATTTCAAATCTTATGGCCATTTTCACTTGGAAAAATGGGTCATTCACTTTTCAATTCATTTCCAAGACTTCAAAATTCAAATTCATTCCTTCAACATTTTTTGTTTTTATTTTTATGGCACTGGCGGGAGTGGTAACTACCAAAGGTAAGTTGCTCTCCTGGTGTGAACTTCCCTGAGGAGTCTACAATCTTTTCAAAACATCACCTTGGCCACTTTGTGAGCACCTGGCATCGAATTTCTCTTTCCAGGTTCTTGGTCAATTTCAAAATCAGTTATCAACCTCCGTGATGAAGATTGGAGCCTCCTCAAGATTCAATTCATTTTTCTTTTCTCTTTTCTCTTTCTTTTCTTTTTATTTTCATTCTTTATATTAAATTTTACTTTCAATTTCATTATATCCTATCAAAAACGTATCTCAAAAAGTATTTATTCATTACAACATCATCAATCATGAAGCCAATCTCAAAAGAAGATCAAGCAAGTCCTGCGTCATATGAAGTTTTTTTAATATCAGTTATTATTTTATTTTCCTCTTAAAAGAACTTTCCTCTATCCCACTCTCAATCCTTTCCAATAGCCTCAACAGGCTTCACCTTGTATTGGTGCTCAGGAGCTCACCATTTCAAGGTGGGGGGTACTGTCACAACCATGGCAATTCACCTCCTTGGATTTCTATATGGCATATCAAGCCACAGTCCTTTTATGGCCAGTAGGCCATATCTATCACCAGTGGCCAATATGGACACATCATCATCTTATGGACCATTTGTCTTTTGGGGCCTTCATGGCCCTTCACCTCAAATCCAGAAGCCTTAGTGGCAATTTATGCCCAATTGGGTATTTCTGGTCATTTCCCTCAAAACCAGGGAAAATGGCCCAAATGGCTGTTTTGGCCATTTGGGCTCATAATGCGCATTTGCGCATTTGCACACTTTTTGCGCACTTTGACGCAAAGTGTCCAAAAGACACTTTCCCCCCCTTTGGGCCAGTTTTTGGCTAAGAGCCCAAAAGTGGCCAAAAGCCCCAAAGGACCCAGAAACACCTTTCCAAGCTCTGAAGACATCACACCCATCTTTTTCCCCTCTGTCTTTCCATCTAAAGACCTTTGGACCTAATCTTCTTTCTAATGAATCAATATGCCATAAATGATGTTATATATCATTATGCATCATTTTTCAACAGCAATTCAATGGTGGAAATATCAAACAGTCATTTCAATATTCCAGCATATGATCACGTTATCAAGGCACCCAATCATTCAGAGGACTCATCAAGGCTCAAGAGCAAGTGTTTCAGCGTCAAAGACCAATCATGTTATCAAGACGTCATTAGATAATTTCATTCAAAGTATTCCTCCAAGGAAATACTGTTAAACCATTCTCAAGGGATTCAAGAGGCAGTTCATTCATTCATTTATTCATTCATTTGTCAAGTGTCAAAGCTCCACTCAATCCATCTTGGCAACCACCTTCATTTCAATACAGTCTGGATCCATCAAGACCTGTATTTCATTTTCAAGCAGGGGAAATTCATTCAACCCATTTCAATTAAAATATTAGCCAGCTGTATCAATTCCCAAAACAATCAATACAGCCTCAAGGATCAATACAGATCAGTTTTCAGCCTGAAGAACTCAAGCTCCCAACTTTTCACATATACTGGCTACCCTTTCCACCCTGGGGGATTTTTCCCCAGTTAATTAATATAGTTTGATTTTATTTTATCTTTATTTTCTTTTCATTCTGTTAAGCAAATACTGATATTATCAAGTCAGTCATTTATCACCTTTTCTCTTATTCTTTCTTTTCCTGTCAATGGATATTTGATGGTCATATACTTACTAATTCCATTGTTCATTTTGGCAGGTTGAAACAGTGATTAAGGACTTACTTGGTTGGCTCTTTGGCCATTTGGCTTTCCTTCCTCTTATTGCATCTCATCTTGTACCTGCATATTTCTTACAGGAATTTATTCTTTTATCTTTTGGAGTCTTCCAAGTGAGTTCCCTGATTGCTGAGTGCCAGGCCACTATTGCTTTTCTGTCCAAGAGCCCCCGTGACAATGCCCTGAGAAGCAGGTGCATAGAGCCATGCTCCACAGAGGAATATACCAATGCACTGGAAGATATAGTGACAAGAACTAAAATTGGTAGAACTTGGAAAAAAGTGGACATCAAAAGTCCAAATAAACCATTTATCAAGAAAGCTAAACCAAGAGAACATTTCAAGCCCAATAAACCTAAAAGTAATGAGCAAAGAAAATTCCATCAATATGGAGGTCTTGAACACTTAGCCAATAATTGCCTCAAAAAAGAAAAGACCAATGAAATTGTGGAAAAAGATGACAACAATGACAAAGAAGAAGAATAAGATTCTAAAAAATACACTGAAGAGTCAGAAACATCTGAAAGTGATTAAATCAATATAGTTAATGCACAAATTAATAATATTGACTTAATATATGAAGTATTAGATGTTAACTCAAACTTACCACAAGCTGGAACATCTGATACAAGCCTGACAAACATACAAGATTCCAAACTGTATAGAATCAAACCAGAAAAAGGAATGGGATATACAGCTTGAAAGTCAAGTATAAGCATTTTCATGGTTGAGAACCAAGAGGAAAAAGTGAGCTTGGATACAGGAGAATACTGTATATGTGTTGGTAAAGGTTATTTGAAATCAATTGTACCAGATTGTGAAGAAAAACTTATATTAATACAAGGAGTCAAATTTAGTAGTGCCGGTTAAAGAATGAAGCCCCTTGGAATAATTGACTTAACATTAATTTTTACTCACCAGTCACAATGTATAAGAGTGAAAGTGGAGCTTTTAGTAAGGGACAACTGTACTAATAACCAATTTATACTTGGAAATGCTTACTTGTCAATTTATGGCATAGGTATCTCAAATCAAAAAGACAGATATTTTACCATAGGAGACAATAAGAGGCAAAAATTTGGGTTTTTAAATAACAGAAAACAAATTACAGTAATAAAAAATGAAGAGAAAAGCCCAGACAAAGAATTTTTCATAGGGGACAAACTTAAAGAGGCAGAATTCAATCAAGAATTGACTGAAAAAATGGAAGAAGAATTAATTGAACTCTTATTCAAATATAACAATGCCTTTGAAACTGACAAAGAGCCACTTGGTGCCATTATTGGACATGAAGTAGACATTATCCTTAATGTAGAAAAGCCTTATCCACCTCTGTTAAGAAGACCAGCTTACCTAGCTAGCCCAAGAGCTAGAGAAGCCTTAGAGGTAAACATTAAAGAATTAATGGAGCTTGGGGTATTAAGGAAAGTAGGACATAATGAGCAGGTAGAGGTAACTACATTTGTCATTATTACTTGGCATGATGGAAAATCAAGGATGGTAGGGGAATTTAGAGCTCTAAATATCTACACTATCCCTGACAGATATCCAATAGCCAGAATCCATGAGACATTGACACAATTGTCACAGGCTAAGCTCATTACAGCCATGGATTCTCTAAAGGAATTTCACAAAAATTTGTTTACAGACAATTCTAAGAAACTGCTGAGGATAATAGTTCACTGTGTGATATATGAGTACTTAAGGATGCCATTTGGTATGAAGAATGAACCTTACCATTATCAAAGGATTATGAACACCATATTTCCTGAAGAGTTATCAGAAGGATGGTTAATCATCTATATTGATGATATCATAATTTGCTCATAAACTTGGGAAAGTCACTTAACAAGACTATAAAGAGTACTGCATAAGATAGTCCAAGTGAATATAAAAATTTCCTTGAAAAATGTCATTTTACATATAGTGAACTAAAAGAACGGGGACATATTGTATCTAGACTAAGCTGGTGCATAGATAAAAACAAAGTAGTAGCAGTACTACTGAAGCCAATGCCCCAAACCAAAAAATGAATGCAATCATTTATAGGATTTTCTGGCTACTACAGACAGAATATAAAGGACTTTGAAAAAATCTCCAAATCCTTGTATAAACTCTGTGACCAACAGAAAGTTTATGAAATTACCAAAGAGAGAGTCAAAGCATATGAGGAATTGGAAAATTCCCTCACATATGCCCCATTTCTTCTAATGCCAGATTGGAAACTACCTTTCAAACTATACATTGATGCTTGTGGAGAAGGATTAGGTGCTGCACTACACCAGACACAAATCATAAATTATAAACCTTTTTAAGGACCAATAAAGCCAACAAAAGCACATATGGAGCAAGCCAAATAGCATTTATTTGCTTAGTGTGTGCTTTAGAAAAATTACATTATTATTTGGATGGTACAGTGCTTGATGTACCTATAGACTGTAATGCTTTTAAATATTTGTTAAACATGAAGACACCAAATACAAATATGCTAAGATAGCAAATTGCTATCAAAGAATATGGAGGAAATATGACTATAGTTCATAAATCTGGAAATATTCATAAAAATACAGATGGGCTTTAGCAAATACAGCTGAAAGCCCAGCATGGGTACCATAGGAAGAGCACCATATAGAAGGCATACCTGTCACATAAATTGGTGCAGAATTCTTTAATAAAGTTAAATAAAGCTATAAGATGGATAAGAACTGTCATATCATATGCCAACTTCTGTAAAAAGACTGCAAAGACTCATGACTCTAATCCAAACTAGATGAAATATGGAAAAAAGAATATGATGAGGGAAGATTCCACCTCCTTGATGGAATACTGTATCATAGGACAAAACACACATGTGTTATGACCATAAAATATAGAAACTTGATAAATGCCATATTACATGAATGTCATGATAGTGTTTCATCTGGAAATCTCTCAGAAGATAGGACACTGGAAAGTGTTAAAACCTGCTCTTGGTGGCCAAACTGGAGAAAAGATGTTGCAGAATACTGCCAAACCTGTGAAAGATGTGCAAAAGCAAACAGAGCCACAGGAAAGAAATCTGGAATGATGATCCAAATCCAAGAACCAAAATCCCCATGGGAAATAGTTCATATGGATTGGGTAACAGCCTTACCTCCACGAGGAGACAGGAGTTATAACACATTCCTAGTACTGGTTGACAGATACAGCAAAACTCCAATGTTCCTACAATGTCATAAAGATGAAACAGCTATGGACACAGCCATAATGATATGGAATAAAGCTATTAGCCACACAGGCTTATTCCAAAATATAATAAGCAACAGAGACCCAAAATTCACTTCAGCATTATGGACAAACCTCCATAAATTGTTTGGAACAAAGTTATCATTCTAAACAGCTTACCACCCTCAAACCAATGGTCTAGAAGATAGAATGATACAGACCTTAGAGGACATGATCAGAATATTCTGTGCTTATGGACTAGAATTAAAAGACTCTGATGGCTTTGCCCATGATTGGTGTACCTTAATACCAGCTCTTGAGCTGACATATAAAAAATCAATCCATTTTTCAACTGGAAAAACACCAGAAATTTTAGAAAAAGGTTGGAATTCAAGACTTACTTATGATACCCTCAAAAAGCACTTAGTGGATATACATCCAGCAGCAAGCAGTTTTAAAATAATGCTTGAAAAAGAAGGACATCATGAAAAAAGAGGTACATAAGACTCTTTTAAATATGCAAAAAAGGAATGGGATAAAAGTCATAAACTACCTGAATGGATTCCCCATGAAAAACTACACAAAATTTCTTTTTATGTCATTTCTCTAAAGTTAATACTTAAGGAATTAAGCTGAATATATGAACTTTTTGGTCAGTGCATACATTCATAGTTTTTAGCTAATATCTATTGAAATATACATGATAGAGAGGTAAAAAAAATATAAATTCAACACATAATTACTGTAAGAACACAGATATGAACTTTATTTGACAAGCTATAAACAAGGTTATAACCTGTAAGGGCTTATTGAACAAAATTGATAGAGCTGTTGACCAATTTGTTGTGAAAGTGGTCCATACTTAAAATAAAGTTGATATTAAGACTCTACTAGCTCATACGTGAATAAGTATGTATTTATTATCATAATATTCAAGGTAAAACCCCCTGAAATTGTGTTTTGAAGTTTAAAATATTGAATTTTGACACAAAAGATGAGATACAAGAAAAATCATTAAAAATAGAGTTTTGATGATTTAATGAAATTCTCTTGGAAGATTAATAAGGACATTCCAAGCCACCAGAATTAAGTCTGTGAATGGCTGTAGCATGTATAACTCAAAAGTTATCAATGATAAAAGTTTAACCTTAAAATTGATCATTTATGATCACTCACTATAATCTGATTTTAAGTTTAACAGTTATATAAGTGATAAAACTGGTGAATACTATTAGGTTATAATTAATAGCAATAAAATAAACAAATTTTAGGTTTCTGCCAAGCCTATGATTTCATCAAACCTAGAGTTATAGTGATAACTCTAAATAATGGCGTAATAATGAGATAAGATGGTTTAGTTATGATGTAGTCATCACTAAAGCTTAGGAGAATGATCAATTCCAGTAGATACCATCGGTAAACGTCTACTAGAAGCCTTCTGGACTCTAGAAAGGAGGAATTTACTATAAATAGAGCTCTTTTTACTCTATTTCCCCCTGAGACGCAACAAAAACATTAGAAATATCAAAACCAAGGTAATTATTTTTCTGCTTAAGGAAAGGTATTATATACTAAAGGAATAAAGTTAATATTGATTATAATCATCAACCTTGATGTGATTAAATAAATTCTTAATTGTTTTTGTTAACATTTCTCTATAAATCTCTATTTCACATACAAATATGAATATTTGTAATTTCCTATAATTTTTATTGTAAATAAAATTTAAGTAAGTTTTACTTATATTATTCGGCATAAAATATCTAAAAAGTATTATATTAAGTGTCAAAAGTAGGTTATCTTTCGTTTTATGATAATTTCTTTATTAATATAAATAGTATTTACATTGATACATAGCTTTAATATTAGTAATATTATTGTTATTAATTGTTTTTATTATTAAAGCAATTATTTCACGCCTTTTTTTTACAAAATACTCAAGAGCTTTTAATATATTAATGATCAAATATTAATATATTTATTTTAATTATATTATTCTTCTATAATATAAATTATATTATTATATTTATTTGATAATATTATTATTTTACACCATGAGTATCTTGATTATTCATTAAAATAATCATTATTTATCTTATTTATGAATGTCATAAGAAAATCAATAGTACAATGAGTGAAGTATTAGTAATATTCACCCATTGTTTCATAGTCAAACCTTACACCTGGATACATCCACTTTTATTATCAGTGCACATATTCATGGTTTTTAGCTCATATCTTTTAAATTAATACTTATGAAGACTTGATCCAAATTTAAATTTACCACAAAATAAATGTAATGATAAATATTTCAATCTCATTTGAAAAGCTATAAAAAGGTTCATAATAATAAGGAGAAATTGGTCAAAATAGAAATACCAGTTTACCACTTAAAATTGAAAGTGATCCAAACATAAATAAAAGAGATATTCATATTATAATAGTCCACACATGCATAATTACATAGTTAGTATCATTATATTCAATTTATAAACATATGGAATCATGGTTTAAAGTTTAAAGTAGCAGTTTTGAGAGAAAAGATGAATTAAAAGAAAAATAATCAAAAATAGAGTTTTGATGATTTAATATAATCTTAGAAAATTAGGAAGGACATGGAAAGCTATTATAATTCACTTTCTGAATTGCAGTTTCATGATAAACTTAAAAATTATTAAATATAAAAGTCAAGGCTTAGAAATGATAATTTTTTATCTTTAACTGTAATCTTATTTAAGTTTAACAGTTGAATAAGTGATAGAATTGGTGTATATTGGTATTTAATTATTAAAAATAATTTGATACACAAAATTAAGTAATATTTCAAGATTATGATTTCAGCAAATTAGAGTTACCATGAGATCTCTAGGAAAGGCAATAATAATGATATAATCATCACAAAATGCTAAAACATTGATCAATTCAAGTGGAGAACAACAGCAAACCCCTACTAGAAGGAAGTACATTAACTATAAAAGGACCCCTCGTTCCTCTGTTTACCCCCCAGATGCATAAAATTAAATAAAAAAAGGTAATATTCTCTATTCTTTAAATATAAAACTCCTATATTGTAAAAGAAGAAAGTAATATCTTGTAGTAATAACTAGCTTTTATGTGATAACTTCAATATTTCATTGTTATTTGTTAAAATATCTTAAATTCTCTAAATCCACATAAAAATAGTGAAAATTGTATTTCTCTCTATTTTTTATTGTAACTAAAATTTAAATAAGTTGTATTTACATTTGTAGGCGTCAAATCAATCAAAATTATTATATCAAGTGTTAAAAGTAGGTTCCTTTCTATTATTATAATATTTGCCACCATTATTATTTTTTAACAATTCTTTCATGGTTATAAATAGTATGTATATTAATATAGCTTCAATATTAGTAATATTATTTTTATGGATTGTTTTTTATTATTAAATAACAATTTATCATGTACTTATTATTCGTTTGTAACAATAAGAAATTTCCATAAGCATATTGATTCATTCTTTTTAAATAATATAAATATTTTATGCCATAATTATAATTATTTTGAATCTCATGATTAATTTCTATTAGGACAGTTATAGTAAAATAAGTAAAATATTGAGAATTTTTACTTGTTTCATACTAAAACCTTAGATTTGGGGGCCTAACTGTGATATTTACTTAAAATACCATATAAAAAGATTCAAACTGGGTTTATCAAATAAGAAATTATATTTAGACTCATAATTTATATTATAATGCTATATTAATTTAATTTAAAAGCTATTGAGGAATTTGGAAAGTAACTTTATTGTCTTACATGTGGTTTTTCACATCCTTAGACTTGCAAGACCTTTTTTTGAGTGACTCTAGTGAGTGAATGAGATATTCATAAATTAAAAATATAAATCTATATTATAGTTTAATCAAAGAATCATATTATTATTTTTATATTTGTTCAAAAAATTAAAAAATAAAGAAATAAAATCTAATTCCTTATTTTACTTATTTGTCTTACATTGAAAGATTGAAATCAATTTTTATATGGAAATGGCCATATATTTTCAAGAATAAAATTTTAGAAAATAATTATGAGTATTTGTCTTTCTTAGTATTTGAAGATAACCCAACAAAGGATAAAAAAACCACTTTTGAAGAATTAGTGAAAGAAACTTGTAGAAGTTCTTGAGAACCAATAATAAAGACAAAAAGAAAAACAAGAAATCGGTTTTTCAAGGACCCACCATTTTTTAGGACTCTGAATGTAAGAACCTTTATTGAAATACCTTAAACAGAATTTTTATTTTATTTTATTTTCCAATTTCTTTTTCTTATCCCTTTATTTTGAAAGATAAATACTTGATGAGGTTCCCAACGCTTTGTCCACTGAGATTAATGTGGACTCAGAGGGAGAAATGAATCCACAAAAGGGAAAAGAAAGAGAAAATTCACCAGTGGAAGAGAATTCAGAAAAGAAAGTACCATATCTTAAAGGAAAGTCCTTGAAATTATTATTATTTCTTAACTAGAATTAGAAATAAGTATGAGTAATTAAAAAAGAAATAAATAATATTAAGAGGGATCAAATAGACATATACATAAGCCATTACAAAAAGTCCTACATATTTTACACAGGAAAGGACTGAGAAATATTGCCTCGAATCCACCAAGAAGTGATGAACTCCTGGAAAATCCTCAACAACTTCCTTCAACAGGAGGAAGTAGTAAATTATTTCAATGAATAAAATCTACTATAATTCAAACCCCGAATCAAAAAAATAGAGGAATGGCACAGCAAAAAGAGGGGAACAAGCAAGGAAGAAGCCCCAGTAGCTTCTAAAAGAAAGCCTAAAGCAAATGAACCTCCTAAAGAAGGAAAAAAGAACAAGAAAAACAATGGGAGGAAACCATATTTCCCCAGTTACAGGATCCCAAGAATCCAAAAAGATGCAATGGAGAATGTTTTAAAAATGTCAAGAACCTTGATGGAAGTCAAGGACAAGGAAGAAAAACTAATAAGACAACCATCTTTCCCAAAGAAATTACTTTGTCGCCTGATGTTTTAAATGATTTATGGGAAATTAAAAATAGTATCTTGCCTTCAAAAGACATCAAAAATATTTTATTAAAAAAAAAGAAAGAAACAATAGTATATTATTTTTATCCAAAATTTCTGTACAAAATAAGAAAGAAATGGATAACATCAAATTTATGGCTTAAGATAATAAACAAAACTTTCATAGAAATAATAAAGAATTAATAAAAGGACAAAAAGAGCTGTATAAGTACATAAAAGATATCAAAGAAACAAATTCAAAAATAAATTATGACTAAAGTATTGAAGATAACAGAAAAATGAAACAAATTGTCAATTTCTGTTAAAAAATTTGAGGAGTAGACTTAATCACAGCAAAAACTGCCTCTAGAACATGTAAGAAAGTTATTAAGAAAGAATTTAGATTAAATATGAAATTCAAAATCAAATTAGACTTATTACTGAGAAAATGGATAAAATAAATGAGGCTAACATGAATTTTCCAAAGTTATCAACCACATTTTCCCATATAAGAAGCCCTGTTAAGCCAAAAGAGGAAATTAAAAATCCTTTTATAAGATATTTGAGTCATCAAGACAATAATAAATATTTGATAAAAGAAGAACCTCAACTTAAAAAATAGCAAAAATTCACAGGTGAAGGTGAATATGACCACATGTCACTTATTGAAAAAATTGATATGTTGAAAGAAGATTATACCATACCAGTTGTATTAATTACTGAAGGATTAAATTAATTATTTGAGAAATCTGAAAAAATATGGTATTATGGCATAAGACAGGCATATGGAAAAAATACCTGGTCCTTGTGGAAAATTAATCCCGGAGATATAAAATAGAAAATACATTTGAAAACTAATTCTTTGACCCATAAAAAGACAAGAATTTAGCTTTTTTCTTAAAACAAGTTGAAGGATTAAATAAATTATATCCAGAAATGTCACAAAAAATGGTACATATGAAAATACTCACAAAATGTGGAGGAGAACTAGAAAATTCTCTGAGAAGCAGGGTCATATAGCAATTTTCAAAAGAAGAGTACATTAATCACCAGGGAAAATGTTTCATAAATTGCTGGTGATTGACTTCACATAAAGCCAATATCAATCAAGATAAAAGTCAAGATCATGTCAAGCAAAAATAAAGCAAAAATTGAGTGTAAATCACACTCTGGTCTTACACCAAGTCCTATGAAATCCACCAATATTGGTTCCCCTGTGACTTAAGCTGAGATTCCTCACCCCTTATCCTCTTTCTGTGGTACTAGATACCCAAATGGCCCATTTACAAGTGAAAATTGAATCGCAAGGCTATGAATTGAAGAAACCACAAAGGAAAATCAATAATAATAGGGGAATTCAACAATACAATGGATTCAAATCCATCAGTATGTATAACCCCATAAGACAAATCATAGAATAATGCTCTATTTTATTAGAAGAATAACAATAAAATGAAGAAAAGCAAAGGACAATCTAGAAAGAAATGTTAAATTTACCAATAAAAGAGGTAGTGTAACATTCAAGTTATCCTAGTTCTTCCCAACCTTTTGATTACTCAAAAATGCAGTTATTAAATTGAGGTCACTTCAATAAGGAACAAATTAAAGCTGTATTAATCAACAGTCACAAGACAGAAACAGAAATAAATTAATTTATGAAAGGAAAATGCATCAAAACCTTAAATTACACAGCATATCTGTGGAAATACGAGCACAGCCACCTGATAAGCCAGTAAATGTAAATTGAAAAAATAATTTAAGTTTAATTAAGGAAAATTGAATCTCATACAGGAAAAGTAGAATCCCAACTATACACAGCATTCTCAACCTACAGCTCAAAACATGCACAGACCTATGGTGAAATAGCTATACAAAATCATCCAATCCCACCAAAAATGGTGCAATAACTTGAAGAAATGACACCATTAAAAATTCCTCAGAAAAGAAAGGTTAGCCATATCACATAATCATGCATGAAAATGTTGCAATACCTCCAAGAAATGACACCATCTCAAAATTCCTCACCAGAAAAATCATCTCAGATTACATAATCATACATAAAAATGTTTTGATCAGCCAAACACATGGTATCTCACCACTATAAAAAATGATCCCAGAAAAATAAAGTGAAAAAATTCTAAGTCCATTGTTTTCGAGTGCTTCTATGTAGAGCCCAAAGGATATAAATAGAGGTCCTCTCTCCCTCATTTTTTCTCTTTTCCCTATGAAATTAACTATATACCAAGAAGGGGAATAATTCTTCATCCCTTACTAGTAGGATAATCTAGTTATTTCATTAAGATATTATAGACTTATAAGTTTAATTCATAGTGATTTCTAATTAATAGTAGCTAACAGAAGGTCTAAATTATAGTATTAATCCACCCTATGCTTAAATTATTAGTCTTTTAATTGTAATAATGTCAATAATACTCATAATATTGAGTTTATCCCCATAACCTTTATATTCTAAAGGAAAAGAATTCTCATTATATATTCATATTCAAAAAATACTTACAAATATATATTATTATATAAAAAAACTTACACTCACATTATATTATATCACTCATATATTTAAAAAATATCCATTCTATTTTAAACAATATCTTAACAATATATCATTGAAGCTCTTATTGCTATATTATATTAACAATTACCCTATCAAACCATAAAGTAATAAAAAAAGATATAACATAAAATTACACTTACCCTTATACAATATATTAGTACTATTATATTAAATAAACCACTTATACTATTAAGGTCTTACCTTTAAATAACTTCATATTATTATTTAAAAAATATATTTTATACTGTTTTGAATTATAAGCTACTTATCTGATCTTGATTAGGTCTGATAGAGACTGCTGGAAAGTCTTCTATAGCTGTAAAGCCACAATCATAAATATTGATTTGTGAGCTCTTCAGGGAGATTGTTTAGTATATTCAGAGGGGCAGCTAAAACGCCATTAGCACCTCTGGTTACAGAATAATTTCAGAAATTTAAAACTGATTACCTGTGACTTCCCCCTCAAGGACTGCCTTATCCAATCCCACACTAAAAGCAGTTCCACATCTGGTGTCCAAAGAGTGGCCATTTCAGCTCCAACATTAAATAATCAGCCAAGAATCAATAAATAATATAATGGATTTGCTTACCTCACATAAAATCTATTATTTATAAAGAATTAACCATCAGCACATTGATAAAATATTGAGCCTGGAAACAAATAACATTCCAAATAATCATCATAATAGCCATCAAAATCCTCAAGTCAACCATACCATTTCATTATCCAGTGAAAAAAAGAACACCAGAAAATCAAACACCTAAAGATATTGATTTACTTATTGCAACACCAAGAACAGAATGGAAATAAAAGGAAGAATTAAGGAGCTTTTTCTTCAAGTCAATCCAAGAAGCAAAGAAAAACAAGAAAATTACAAAAGAGTTTAAAGGATCAGCTTACCAATTAGAAATGAATCAACAATCAACATATGAATTAACACCATTACCTGAAGATACTGTAGAAGAACAGTATGCAGAAGAAAGTGAAGAGGAGGATAAAACAGTACATATCCAAATTCTTATGAAGCAAATACAAGATTTATTATTAAAACAAAGCAAAAAGAAAGGAAAAAGAAGGGAGCAAACATCTTACAAACCTGGAGCTAGTCCAAGTGAACCCACATTACCAAGGAATTTTAGGCCTGAAGATTCACCAATATCAACTAAACCTGGCCCTAGAGAAACATCCACCATAAAAGAATAACAAAGATCACAGAGTGTCCCAAAGAAAGTATTTTTATCTACACCAAACTGTCCAAGTCCATTACAAAAGGGAATTCCTAAGGTAACCTCTCCTATTGTTAAGATAATGGATAAAGATTATAATCTTGTTTTTGATAGTAATGAAGTAGAAAAATTTATCAAGAGAGTGGAAGAAGAAGCTGAAATTGAAGGAGCTAGTGGAGAAGATATAGCAAGAAAAGTTATTTTTATGTCAGAATATGAAGAAGTTAAGGAGAAAACTGAAGTAATGCAAGGTTATTAAGGGAAGAGCTGGACAAAACTCAAAGAAGAACTTACAACAGAATGGGGGAGAGTAGAGACAGACAGAAGATATAGATCAGAATATTTAAAGAAGCTTTTCAATAATACCAAAAGTGTAAGAGGAATTGGAAATTTAGCTTAATACAAGCAATTAATTGGAGAATATGAGAACATCACAAATTATCTACATAAATATGGATATATCAGAAGGGAAGTTGAGCATAATGAAGAGCTTTATGTCAGTCTTTCACCAGAAATTAGGACTTCCATAATTGAAGAGATGAGAAGAGATACGTTCATGATACAAGCAAGGGATGGTGGATATATTGTACCTAAAGTTAATGTATTGAAGAGCTATATAGATCAGGAGCTAGAAACTGTGATAATATCAAGGGACAAAGTTGAAGACAAAATTTATCAGGATGAATTCAAAAAATCCTCATTTAGATAAGGCATAAGCAAAGAAGATGAAACCATGGAAAATTCCTTGAACCAATTGAAAGATCTTAACAAAAAAAAGAACAACAAAAAACCCAAGAGTTAGGATCAAGAAGAAAATAAGGAATTGAAGGATTTCATTCAGAAAATTAAGGAATTGACAGAAGCAGTACTACCTCAAAGTAAAACAGGTCAGGTATTTAAAGAGTAAAATAAAACAAGGTACCCAAGAGATAAGCTACCACCCTTTTCAAAAAGGAAAGGAGGTGGATTTTTATTTCCCAATTGGAAAAGAGTTGCAACTTATGGGAAAAATCTCCAAAGAAGTTAGTTGAAGAATTTTCAAGAGAGAAAGAAGAAATTACAATGAAAATGAATAAAGATGAAGCTAAAGAGTCATTACCCAAACCTGAAGAAATGAGAATAATACCATTAAAGAAAGATGATAGTGAAACTGCTATAGCCAAAGTTGAAAACAGGGGAAATTGGCAACTACCAATCATATCATCAGCTAATGAGCCATTTTTGAATAATTATGGATTAAGAAATACTGAAAAAAGAACCTCAAGAACAGAAAATACCAGCCAGGATGCCTTAAGATGACATCCAAAAGTGGAAACACCCATAAATAAAAGACCAAATATACCTGGAGCCTATATTGAAGATGAGAAAAAGGAAAAAGAGAAAACAATTATTCCAAACAAATGTAAGAAACCTCAAAAGGTGAAAAATGAAAAGTAAATACCTTCAAAGGAACCTAAAGGTGATCAAACTGAAAATATTAAATAATAAATCAAGAAAGTCAATGAAAGGAAAATGGTTAAGGAAGAAAAATCAGATATCCAAGAAATTATGGCACAAGTTATTAAAAAAGTATTAAATCAGAAAACAAATCTTATCTTGGAACAAATTTTAGTCATGTCACCAAAGACTTTTAATGAATTAAAGAACCTCTCAGAAGAAGAGAAAAACTCTATTAACTCAACCGATACAAAGGAAATTCAATCCAAACTCATAAATCATCATATGGGTAATTATGAACAGCCAAAATTAGATTATGCCTGTCCATTGGGATTTATTCAAGTATATTGAGGGGAATAAGGACATGAAATAATGGCATTAGTTTATACAGGATCAAAATTGAATATAATAACAGAAGATTAAGCAATCAAAGCAGGACTTACAACAAGAGGCCTTAACATGAATTTAAGGGGAATTGGTGGTTGCTGTACCTCAATAGTCTGATTAGCAGAATTTACCCCAATCACTTTAGCTACTGGGGATATAGAGCCAGATGGAAGAAGACTTTCCTTACCAATTTTTTCACCACAGAAAGTAAGATGCAGAGAAGAGCCGCCACAAGGAATGGAAACATGTGCAGTTTCCAAATTGAAAGATTGGAAAGAATTTTCAATAGAGAAAGAATCAAGCCCCAAAGATCAAGAAAATTTAGAGGAAAATTCTCATCAAGTTTTTGGTAGTGAAGAAGTGAAAGATTATAAAGACAAAGTGAAAATTCATAGGTAATTAGCTCCAATAAATACAGAAGATGTCAATTCAAAGACTAAAGAAATCAATTTAACAGGAATTTTAACGTCAAGTAAGGAAAATGGCAATACGTTTAGCCAAATATCTCAGGCCATCAACAGTTATAGATTTGACAATCCTGAAGACATAAGAAGAAAAACATTAACAAAGATTTTCTCACCTATTAAATCTTTGAAGCCCCTTTCAAAGGGAATATTTAAGAATAAGTGGAAGTCAAGTATGAAACAAGTTGTAACAATAGTTAGCGTCACCTCAGAATCTAAAGGTTTCAGTTCTGAAATTTATAAATCAGCACCAAAATAATTAAAAGAAGCTTCCCTCAAATACAAAATTTCCAAAAAGCAGGACATTCTTATCCAAAACCACTTTAGAGTTCAGGAGCAAAGTATTGATATAATTCCAAAATCTGAAGAATATGAAAGCATAAATTGAATTTTTAATGATAATATTGAAAACTCACACTACAAAAATAATACTTATTTCCACATCTAATGGAGGATCAAGTAAGATTGATAAGAAACATAATTTTCAGAAAAATGAATCAGCTCTACCACAAGAATCAATTGATCCATCACTCAGATTCAATCAAGTACCTATGAAAGGAGGAGCTACACACCAAAAGAGATTTAATAATTCTGAAAAGTTACAAATCTCTTTTCCCTCAAATTTTGAAAACATTGATCCTAGAATTCTGATGCAAGGAATTAGTGGTGAAAATAAATTATACTCTAATATAGAAAGTATTGATCTAAGACTTATCAGAGAAGAATTAGACTTAGCAAAGATAACTGAAAACCGCATAGGGGAAGATGACCAAATTAAAGAAAAGGATATACCTTTTTATCTAGAAGAAGAACCTTTAAAAATGGAATTCCCTTGTTATTCCTCAACAAGAGAAGATATAGAATACATTTCAAGTATAGATATAAATATCCAATTCAAAAGCTTTAAGAGGTAACTTAAAGAGGAAAAAACTTACTTGGACAGATTGACATACAACAGGACTTTAATTAACAAAAGACTTTACACCCTGAAGACAAATCCTCTGCGGAAGCTTATAGTAACCTTAATATTGAAAAGAGAAATTATTTCAAGACTCAAAAAGCTTCAATTAGTGATGAATCATGCCATAAATGAATTAATAAAAAATGCAATACACTCATCAAATATCTTGGGAAAAAATCTTTCTGAATAAGAATATGAAAACAAAGCAGGATTGCTGTGTAAATTTGGAATACAAGAAGAAGCTGAAGATGAAAAGAAATTTATACTTACTGAAGAAGAATTCCCTTTGGAGGGTTATAAAAACCGGAAACCTCTTAGAAATTCCAACCTTGTGGATCACAAGAATAATAATTCTAGGAACAGATATGAATGCTCAAACATACATGTCAAGTGGCTAGAAGATATTACTACACCCAAGAAGAATAAATTAGATAAAATGAAATATCAAAGTGGTAAAAAGAAGAAGAAGGCTATAGAAGAAAAATAATATTTTTGGATTACTCAGAATAAAAAGCTATCCCCAAGCTTGAAAGCCCATTTAGCAAGGCAATATCAAATTTCAACACAAAATGAGTACCGGACAGAAGATAGTAATAGATATGAAAATATTATTCAGGAATACTCTAATGAGAATGAAGATTCTCAAGATGTACATCTCAATGAAGAAAGAAGAAATAAGCTAACAGCTAAGAAGGACAAATTCAAGAATAGTCTTTACAAAAAATGTTCACATCCTTAATGAGGTTTTTATAATAATAATAAATTTTCTTCTTCTTATCTCATGAATTTAGTTTTTTTGAATATCAATTATTAATATAAAAAATATAAAAACAATATATATATATATATATATATATATATATATAAAATAAGAGAGTTTCAAGTGTATCAGTATCATAATCTCATGCTGTTTTATGTATCATTAAAAAATAAGCTTAACTAAAAAATTAGGTTGATTGTCTATCTCTTAAATCCATCCTTCATGATTTAAGTTTTTGGGATGAAATTCTGGGGAATTTCAATTTTATTCTATAATATTATCCTCATCAATATTCAATAAAATAATAAATAATATCAACCTATTCAAGAATTAAAGTCAAGCTGAAGATTCAAAGAAAAACCTCAATAATATATAGCTGAAAGCTTTAAAGAAGTCAAATAATAAAATACAAAATTGAAGTAATATACAAATATGGCCAAAACAAACACACAGCCTCACAACACACATAGCAAGAGGGGTTACCAGTTTTGTTTACGGTTACTTTTATTCAATTTTTTTTATTGGTCCAATTTTTTAGAATTTACTAGTCACCCCCTCTTTCTTACAAAAAAACAAACGAATAAAGATAATAAAGCAAGAATAAATAAAAATAAAAATAACACCTTATAAAAAAGCTATTAAGAAGATCAAAATGATACAGAAAAAAATGAATAAAATATCTCATAAACTCTTATTGGTTTTTGATATCTCCAAATCATCATATACTATAACAATAAAGAAATAAAGAACATATAATCAAAGGTATAACTGGCCACGTTAAACCTAAATTAAAATGTTTCTTTGTAAAATTGATTTCTATTTTTGAAGTAAAATTTGATATTAAAAAATTATAATAAAATAGACACAAAGTTATTTGTTTATTGGTAATGGAGAGAAAAGAACTCCTTCTATATTAAAGATAGATAATCTTCTTCTACCCACAACTTGACGCTAAAAACGTGCACATAGTAAAGGCTAGGCAAAACTTTCAATATATATTTCATCACCCTTTAACCCCATTGGAAATTGCATTGAAAAATATTTTGCACAAATTTAATCAGACTTATATTGATTGATTTTAAAAATTAATTAAAAAAACTCAATTTCATTTTAAGCATTTGAATAAATTTACTCTTATTTTATTTGGTCAAATTAATTATTAATTAAACTAAATTTAAAAAAAGTCAATTTATGAATTTAATTAAAAAAACGGAACATGTTTCTCTTATTATTTGGGTCAATGTAGAAATTATACACTTTAACTTTCACACATTTGGAATATTACATACTCAAATATCTCAACATTATTAATTCATTAAAATAAATGAATAAAATATCTTGGTTTTTTAGCCTCAATTCTGTAAATTTCATACTTTTTAGTTTTACTAGAGCAAGGTTAAGAGTCACAAAGCATTGATCAAAGCTATGATTCTCTTTTCTCACTGACTTCTCTTACAAGATTTAGAAATAAGAGTGAAAGCTTTGGGAGGAGATAAAAAATCAAAGAAAATAATAAAAAAAAACCGTGGTGTCAGAAAAGATCAAGAAGGAAAAGGAAAATTAGTGATATTACCCATTAGTAGGAAGAGAAGGTTAATTTACATTTACTCCTCTAAATCATCTTTTTTTTTCAAAGGAGCTGATATATAACAATATATATATATATAAAATAATGAATGAAAAGTAAATAAAAAGAAAAAGGAAGAACTAACTCTGCAAACTCTTTTAATACCTTCACTAAGGCTTGTAAAAAGGTTTGTAGACTGGATGAGGATCCGTAATCACCTGCATTTTCCAGATGATTTTGGAAATAGTTGTAAAAGTTGCGACAGTAGTAAAAAAATAAACAATCAAAGACATAAAAACACTGACCTAGCTTGGATATAGAATTGGAGATTTTTGTAGCAGAAATGGATATGCTATACAATGCAAGATTATTGATAGCAATGGCAACTGGTTGGGATACAGCATTTCCAACCAAGGCAGGAGAAGAGTGATGGCCGTTGGCTTTAGGTAAAGAATTGTGGAATTGAGGCCAGGCAAGAGCAGAGCCAGAGAGCAGTTTAATAGAGGTAGGTGGAAAAATATTTGGCAAATTGGAGTTTGGATTGATGCTTTGAATGCAGTGGATGGTGTAGCAATAACCACCGTGGAGAATAGCTATAGCTTTGCATCCATTTTCATCAATATAAATCAACAAGGCAAAAGAAGAAATATTTATTATTAGTATATTTGGGATAATAATAAGATATAAAAAAACAAAAAACAAAAATAACATCACCTTAATAATCCAGTTCTCTGCTATCTATTAAACTCCAAGGCTACCTTCTGCAATTGCGTAGTTTGATTGCTGCTTCAAACAAATCTAAAACAAATGAAATAAGATTAGTGACACAAATATATAGACAAAATGAACAAAAATGAATAACAAGAAGGAGAAAAACAATAGCTGTGGCCAAATACAGTAATGGAGATAAATAAGTAAGAAGAGGAAGAGTGACTCAGCAAAATTTAATCAGTTGTCAAGATTGAATGCTGAAGGCTTAAAGCTAAGGATTGATGTGGATTAGAAAAGATAGAGAACAGTAATGAGACACAATGCAAGATAAATATTCAACAAAACAATGAAAAGAAGAAAAGGCAGAAAAAATAGCAGCCAATGGTGGTGCAGGTGGGATTCAAAGGAATTTGAGCAATAGGAAACTGTAGGAAAACAAACAAAAAGATGGAGGTGTAGAGTTAGATGAGATGGCCCAATTGAAAATCAAATAAAATAAAACTAATATATATGAATAAAGAAAAAGAAGGAAATAAAAAAAATGAAAGACTGCGGAAAGTGGAGATAAGTAGTACAGCTGGTTTATTTTGAAGTATTCACGCCCAGCTACTTTGAAAAATAATAAAAATAATAAAATAAATCACATTAATGTACTTATATATAATCTTGTGTTAAGATTGATTACATTAACTAAATATTAGATTTACTATATTATTCCTTTATCGTAGTTAACTAAAATAAAGATGAAAATAATACAAGTAGAAAATAAAATAATATAAATATATAAATATATCATTAATTTAGATTTTTCTTAAATTTATCTATTTTCCTTATTAATATGATTAAAAAAATTCAAAGTAAAAGTAAAAATAAAATAAGATAAAATAATATTATTACTTTATTGTAGTTAATTACAATCAAAAGGTGAGAAAAGAGTAAAGGATTACATATTTATATTAAGATATAGTTATTATTATAAAAAAGTTGAAATTAGAGGGAAATTATTAAATGGAGGGGGGTGTTAGCCCTTAATAACAAGAAAAGGGAAAATCATAAAGATTAATAATAATCAAAAGACTAAAACAATTCAAAAAATAAATATAATGGAACAAAATAAGAAAAGTGATACAAAAGGTCTGCCATGACCTTAAATTAGGTTTATTCTCAGAATTAGTTAAATAACCTTCCCTTTTTATTATTTATTTATCATTTGTATCAATAAATATCATTTTGGAAATAATTAATACTACTTTACTATGATTTCATTGAAATTTTTATAGGGTGTTGCTAAAAAAACATAAGCAAATTGGTAAAAACACGTAAGAGCTTACGTGTTTTTACTAAAAGCTGAAGTGTGTTTACCAACACCCTTTTTATATTATTTCATATTGATTTTCATAAAACACATATTATTCCTTTAAGTTATTTGATTCTAATTCATATTGAGACTCTTAAACAAATAACTTGACATCCATCATACTCATAATATATTATATATATATATATAAACTGTCAGCCTGTGACTCAAAACCAGAGCACAAGCATGACAGCCAAAATACCATAAACCAATGATATAGCCAAGATACCACCAAAACATGGAGCTGAGCCAAATCAGCTCAAAAGGTATCAAAAGAAATAGGAAACTCACCTCTTCCTGAAAATATAAGTCCCATCACCATAGGACAAGAAATAACAAAGTTATTCCTGCTCAAAGTTATTGCTGAGCATAAACCTTAATTTTCACCTCTCATCTAAAATCTATAAGAAGAGGCTTAACCCCATCAAATGGGTATTTAAAATGAAGCCCTAAGCCAGGGCTATCCAATGGTACCAGCCAAACTGAGCTAGCACCAATATTAATGGAGTTATGGTCAATTTCAGGCCAAATAAGGGTGAACAAAACATTCACCTCTCATCTAACTTCTACAGTTTTAGTGTGGGATACCTGAAGTGGGGTATTTTTGGAAGGAGCACAATAAGGGCTATCTGATGGTGTCCTCCATTTCCTCATATCTCAACTACAGCAGAAGTTATGGGGCAAACAAGCTCAATACAGCTTTTTGCCTAAAACACGCAAATGTACAAAAGTCTTGTACATGGGATAACTTTGCCATATTTAATGATACCCATGTCAAATGAGGTACCATTGTGTAGAGCACATACAGGGCTACACACTGAACCAATTTTGAGGTTGATATCTCAAGAATTGACAAAGGTATGGCTGTTTTAAGGTCAAAATCCCACCTGCTGTCATATACAGCCTTACCATGGGATAATATCCCATAACCATGAATATGAGGTGTCAAATAGACAAAGAAGCATGTTTTTACTTCACTACCTCATATGTCAGTCAATACTGGGGTCCCATACAGTTTCTGTACAGCATTCTATGCGTCATACACGTCAGAATCAGGCTGGGAGATCCCCAAATGAAAATTTTCACCCTGTATTGGTGAAAACCGCCCAGATGTGGTTTCAAAACCACATCTGAGCCCAATACAGGCTATACAGGCTGTTTGCAAACCACAAGCCAGTACCAGAAAGTGAAAAAATCTTCACTTCCTCTATGTGGAAAGGTCTAGCACCCTTTCCACCCCATTTCAGGATAAAAAGGAGGCTTTTCACAGACAGAATTGTCCCCCATCCTGCTTTTGAATACCATACATAGTAAACTGTCCAAAACAGTTTTACTCTTGGGTAATAAACAGGTATAATTATATATTTAATTATTGTAACTCTTATTATAGTAACCCAACTGGTAAGATTTCACCCTGGGTTCTCAGCAGTGCTCACCACCACTATAATCTAATAGTAGAACCCCTTAATTATCTTATAAATCATCTTTAAAATCCAAAACCCTTATTTTAAATCAATTTTCTACATGTCACAGTCATAATTCTAGTTGTAAATACTCTTATTACCACTTCAATATAGACTCAGCCTGACATAAATGTTAAAAAATTATAAAAAATAATAAATACCATTTCTCCATAGTATCAGATTAAAATTATTTTAAAAAGTTTGAAATTGTGATACAATTATTAAATGAAGAGGGGATGGCCCAACAATTTAAGGTTAATTTCAGAAAAAAATAGAAAGAAGAAGAATGAAATCAATAGAAAATCTCCCAAAAAAATACATAAATAAATATCACCTCAAGAATAGGTCCTAGGAAAGACCTTAAACTTTCTTAACCATTTTTTCTCTTTTAAAATTAAACAGCTCAAGATATGGTCCTGAGTATGACCTCAAAATGCATCATTATTCTTAAATAAATTATTTTTTTACTATGGGAATCCTCTACAGGCTAAAAGAAAAATCAACCTAGAAATAAAAATCAAATATCTCAATATTGACATAATCAAAAAAATCAATTAGTGGAATGAAATTTCTTTATTAATTCATATTTTCCTTAGTTTATTCATCTGGGAAGGACAAAATACCATAATAATTTATCAAAAAAACAAACAAAACATCAATAAATAAGAATAATAGACAATAAGACAAAATTATAACATTGAATCAAAAGGAATAGAACAAAGAGGAAAAACAAAGGAGAAGCTAAGCAGATTGAAAATTAACATAAAGACTTACAAACAGAAACTATCATTGACATATTTTAAAATACAAAAATAAAGAGAATTTTGATGTATGAACCCAGAATATTCCCCTTGAGACTGGAATGCTGGGGACAGCATTGAATGGAGTGGGGGATGTGATATTCCAGACCTTAATGGCCCAGTTTCAAGTAAAATGTCATTTATAAAGCTATAAATTTAAGAAAGAACAAAGAAAAATCAATAATCAATCAATTATAATAGGGGAATTCAGAAATAGAATGGATTGAAATCAGTCAGTATGTATAATCCCATAAGAAAAATCATAGAAGAATGGTCTATTTAATGATAAGAATAACAATAAAATAAAGAAGGTAAAGGAAAATCTGGCAAGAAAATTCAAATTTACCAATAAAAGAGGTAATGTAACATTCAATTTACCCTAGTTCTTCTCAACCGCTTTATCACTCAGCAATGCAGTTATTAAATTGAGGCCACTTCAATAATGAATAAATGGAAGCTGTATTAATCAACAGTCACACGACAGAAAGAGAAATAAATTAATTTATGCAAGGAAAATCCATAGAAAACTTAAATTACACAGCATATCTGTGGAAATACAAGCAGAGCCACCTGATGAGCCATTAAATGTAAATTAAAAAAAGAAGTAAAGTTAAATTAAGTAAAATTAAATCTCATACAGGACAAGTAGAATACCCACTATACACAGAACTCTCAACCTACAGCTCAAACAGTGCGCAGACCTATGGTGAAATAACTGTAAAAAATCATCTCATCCCACCAAAAATGGTGCAACAAGCCATAGAAGTGGTGCAATAACTTGAAGAAATGACACCATCCAAAATTCTGAAGAAAGGAAAGTTGAACCATATTACATAATCATGCATGAAAATGTTTCAATCAACTGAATATATGGTGCAACACCTCCGAGAAATCACACCATCTCAGAATTCTTCAGCAGCAAAATCATCTCAGATTACATAAGAATACATAAATATGGTGAAATAGCCAAAAAAGTGGTATCTCACCACTATAACAAATTATTACATCCAAAAGAAGTGAAAAAATTGGAAGTCCATTGTTTTTGAGTGCCTCTATATAGAGCCCAAAGGATATAAATAGAGGTCCTCTCTCCCTCATTTTTTCTCTTTTCCCTATTAAATTATTTATATACCAAGAAGGGGAATAATTATTCATCCCTTACTAGTAGGATAAGCAAGTTATTTTATTGAAGTATTATAGACTTATAAGCTTAATTAATAGTGATTTTCAATCAATAGTAGCTAACAGAAGGTCTACATCATATTATTAATCCACCCTATGTTTATATTGTTAGTATTATAATTATAATACTATCAACATTACTCATAATATTGAGATAATCCCCATAACCTTTATATTATAAAGGAAAAATATTCTTATTATATCTTCATATTAAAAAAACATTAGAAATATATATAACTATATAAAACAAAAACTTACACATAAATTATATTATATCTGTCAGCCTGTGACTCAACACCAGAGCACAAGCATGAAAGCCAAAATACCATAAACCAATGGTATAGCCAAGATACCACCAAAACATGAAACTGAGCCAAATAAGCTCAAAAGGTATCAAAAGAAAGAGGAAACTGTAAGGTTTGACTATGAAACAATAAGTAAAAATTACTCATATTTTACTTATTGTACTATGAATGTCCTTATAATTAGATAAATAACATAAAAATAATTATAATAATAAAGAATTATTATATTATTAATAAAATATAATAATATAATAAAATAAATATATTAATATAAAATAATTAATATATTTAAAGGCACTTTATTATTGTTACAAACAAATAATAAAGGCGTAAAAAATTGTTTTTTATTAATAAAAAACAATTAATAACAATAATATTACCAATATTAAAGTTATAAATTAATATAAATACTATTTATATTAATTAAAGAATTATTAAAATAATAATAAAGAGAAAATTATTATAATAAGAGAAAATAACTTACTTTTAACACTTAATATAATAATTTTGAAATATTTTATGCCAAAAAATATAAATACAACCTTTTCAAATTGTATTTACAATAAAAAATAAAGAAAATTACTAATATTCTTGATTTTTACGTGGAAATGAGTTTTTAGAGAGATTTTTAACAAAAACAATTAAATAAATGATTTAATCACGTCAAAATAGATGATTACAACAAGGTGGTCTTTGGTCTTTAATAATATAATGGTTTTATATACAAAGAAGAAAGAAATTACCTTTGATTTAATGGATTTAATGTTTTTGATGTGTCTGAGGGGAAAATAGAGTAAAAAGAGCTCTATTTATAGTAAATACCTCCCTCCTAGAGTCCAACAGGCTTCTAGTAGACGTGTACTGATTATATCCACTGGAATTGATCAATACGTTAAGGTTTGGGGATGATTACATCATGATCAAACCATATTGCATCATTATTACACCATTATTTAGAGTTATCACTATAACTCTAAAGTTGATGACATCAGAGGCTTGGCAGAACCCCAAATTTCGTGGATTTTATTAGTTTTAATCATAAACTAATAGTATTCACAAATTGTATCACTCATATGACTGTTAAACTTAATTTAAGGTTACAGTAGGTGATCATAACTGCTCAATTTAAGCTCAAACTTTGATCTTTAATAACTTTTAAGTTTTACACGCTACAGGAATTCAGAGAGTGAATTCTGATAGCCTGACATAACCTTATTATTCTGCCAAGAGTCTTTCATTACATCATCAAAACTCTAATTTTGATGATTTTTCTTGTAACTCATCTTTTCTGTTGAAATTCAATATTTTAAACTTCAAATCATGATTTCAGGGGGTTATACCCTGAATTTAATAATAGAAATTACGTCCCTCTTCACAAATGAGCTAGTAGAATCCAACTGCGTGCTTTATTTTGAGTTTGGACCACTTTCACAACAAAGTGGTCAACAGCTCTGTTGATTTTTATCAATATTTCATCATAGGTTTTAACCTTCTTTATAAATTGTAGAATAAAGTTCATATCTGTGTTCTTACAGTAATTACGTGGTTACTTTATTTTTGGTTCATCACTCTATCTTGTATATTTTAAGAGATATTAGCTATGATCCTTGAATATATGCGTTGACCAAAAAAGTGCATATATTCAGGTTAATTCCTTAAGTATTAACTTTGAAAATTAGCTTATTAATTGTTTTATGTGTGAATTTTCATGGGAAATCCAATGGTACAATTTATTTCACATGTTGTTTCATTGGTCTTGAAATAAATAAGAATTGATGGGTTTTATAAGGTATTATTCCTTATAACTCATTAAATATTGACTTTACAGATATGCCATAAAGATGGTATATGTGTATTTTACTATGGGGAATCCAATGGTATAATTTATTTCACATGTTGACTAATTGGTTCTTAAGTTAAACCAATTTTTGTACCAATGTATGGTATTTTTGTATTTTTGAAGTAATTAATTTTAATGTAGAATTATTCTAAGTACTTTTAGTATAATTATCTTAAAGGTATAATTATTCTGAGTCTTTCTTGTGACCTTATTGGGTATGTGGTCATATCTCAAAGGCTCACATTCCCTACCACCAAAAAAGATTGTACCACAATCTGATATGTGTAATTAGGGTATCATCCACTGTCCTACCTCTTCAATAGACTTTGTTAGTCTTGAAGCTCAATAATGCTTAACTTTTCTATTTTTCAGGCTTCCTTTCATGTCTGAACCTTCTTGGTAGTTTATCAGCATTTGTTATATCTTTCTCAAGTAGCCATTCATCTTCTTGAGTTGAATTTCTATACCTTACAAGGTATTCCCTTTCTCTTTTGGTTCTTGTCCTTCTTTCTTCAAGGACTTTTACTATTTTCTTTTCCTTTCCTTCTTCCAAGGGGGGAATTTCAAGTGGGGGTTTATTTCTTAGTGGAAATAACTCCTTGTCACTTGAGCTGTAAGGTTTTATTAGACTTACAGGCAAAGCTGGGTGTTTGTTCATTAGTTCACCTGTGATTTCCAATTGCACAGCATTGGGTCCATGAAGTGCTTTTATCATAAATGGTCCTGCAAAGGAATCTTTCAATTTCTTTGGGCCTTTTATGTTATTTGAATTAAGGGTTGATACTAGAACCAAGTCTCCTATTTTGAAATCAGGTGGCTTATGACTTTTATCCCATCTTTCTTTTGCATATTTGAAAGAATCTTGCATACATCTGTTTGCATGGTGTCTTGCCTTGTCAAGCATTATTTTAAAGCTGCTTGCTGTTGGGTGTATATCCACTAAGTCCTTTTTGAGGGTATCATAAGGAAGTCTTGGATTCCAACCTTTTTCTAGCATTGCTGGTGTTTTTCCAGTAGAAGAATGAATTGATGTTTTATATGCCAGTTCCAGTGCTGGTATTAGTGTACACCAATCATGGGTAAATCCATCAGAATCTTTGAATTCTAGCCCATAAGCACAGAATATTCTGATCATGTCCTCTAAGGTCTGTATCATTCTTTCTGCTAAACCATCAGTTTGAGGATGATAAGCTGTTGAGAATGATAACTTTGTCCCAAACAAGTTATGGAGATTTGTCCATAATGCTGAAGTGAACTTTGGGTCTCTGTTGCTTATAATATTCAGGAATAAGCCTGTATGGCTAATAGCTTTATTCCATATCATTATGGCTGTGTCCATAGCTGTGTCATCTTTGTGACATGGTAAGAAAATTGGAGTTTTACTGTACTTGTCAACTAACACTAGGCATGCATTATAACTCCTGTCTCCTGCTGGAGGTAATGCTGTTACCCAATCCATATGAACTATTTCCCATGGGGATTTTGGTTCTTGGATTTGGATCATCATTCCAAATTTCTTTCCTGTGGCTCTGTTGGCTTTTTGGCATCTGTCACAGGTTTGGCAGTACTCTGCAACATCTTTCTTCCAATTTGGCCACCAAGAGCAGGTTTTCACCCTCTCTAGTGTCCTATCTTCTGAGAGATGTCCATATGCAACACTATCATGACACTCATGTAAAATAGTGTTTATTAGTGTTCTATCTGTTAAGGTCATAACACATGTGTGTTTTGTTCTGTGGTAGAGGATTCCATCAAGGAGGTGGAATCTTCCTTCATCATATGCCTTTTTCCATGTTTCATCTAGTTTTGATGAAAGTGATGGGTCTTTGCAGTCTTTAATTAGAAGTTGGCTTAAGATATGGCAATTTTTGTCTATCTTATAGCTTTCTTTAACGTGGTTAAAGAATTCTGTGCCAATATCTGTAACACATATTCCTTCTATATGGTGTTCTTCCTGTGGTACCCATGCTGGATTGTCAGGGGTATTTGCTAGAGCCCATCTGCTAAGACCATCTGCATTTTTATGGATATTACCAGATTTATGAACAATAGTCATATTTCCTCTGTATTCTTGGATAGCAATTTGCCATCTCAGCATATGTCTATTTGGAGTCTTCATATTTAATACTGATTTCACAGCATTACAGTCTGTGATTACATCAAATACTGTGCCATCCAAATAATAGTGCAGATTTTCTAAAGCCCACACTAAGCATAAGCATTGCATTTGTCTGGCTCCATTCCTTGCTTCTGTTGGCTTTATCTGCCTTGAAATGAAACAAATTGGTCCTTCCACTGGTTTATCATTGATAATTTGTGTCTGGTGAAGTGCAGCACCTAGTCCTTCTCCGCAAGCATCATTGTCTGAAGGGTAGTTTCTAATCTGGCATTAGAAGAAATGGGGCATTTGTTAGTGAATTTTTCAATTCTTCATATGCCTTGACCCTTTCTTCAGTCATTTCATAAACTGTTTGTTGGTCACATAATTTATATAAGGATTTGGCAATTCTTGCAAAGTCCTTTATATGCTGTCTATAGTAACCAGCAAATCCTAAAAATGATTGCATTTCTTTTTTGGTTTGAGGCATTGGTTTAAGTAGTACTGCTGCTACTTTATTTTTGTCTATGCCTAGACTAAGTCCAGATACAACATGTCCTAGTGCTTTTAATTCACTATATGCAAAATGGCACTTTTTCAAGGAAATTTTCATATTCACTTGGACTATTTTCTGTAGTACCCTTTCTAGTCTTGTAAGGTGATTTTCCCAAGTTTCTGAGCAGACTTTAATATCATCAATATAGATAATTAACCATCCTTCTGATAATTCTTCAGGGAATATGGTATTCATCATTCTTTGATAATGGGAAGGTGCATTCTTTATCCCAAATGGCATTCTTAAGTATTCAAAAATTCCACAATGGACTATTATTCTTAGTAGTTTCTTGGCATTGTCTGTAAAGACATTTTGATGAAAACCCTTAAGAGAATCCATAGCTGTAATGAACTTAGCTTGTGAGAATTGGGTCAATGTCTCATGGATTCTAGGTATTGGCTATCTATCTGGAATGGTATAGGTGTTCAGGGCTCTGAAGTCTCCTACCATCCTTGATTTTCCATTATGCCAAGTTATAATGAAAGGTGTAGTAACTTCTACCTGTTCATTATGTCCAACTTTTCTTAATACTCCAAGGTCCATTAATTCTTTAATGTGTACTTCTAAGGCTTCTCTAGCCCTTGGACTAGCTGGGTAAGCTGGTCTCCTTAGTAAGGGTGGGTAAGGCTTTTCCACATTAAGAATTATGTCTACTGCATGCCCAATTATAGCACCTAGTGGCTCTTTGTCAGTTGTAAAGGCATTTTTGTACTTAAATAAGAGGTCAATTGATTTTTTTTTATTCTATCTGTTAATTCTTGATTGAATTCTGCCTCTTTCAGTTGTTCAGATATAAAAAGATCCTTTTCTGGCATCTTTTCTTCATTCTTGATAGCTGTCATTTGTTTTTTGTTATTTAAGAAGCCAAACTTCTGTCTCTTATTGTCTCCTATAGTAAAATATCTATCCTTCTGGCTAGAGATATCTATACCATAGATTGATAAGTAGTCATTTCCCAGGATAAAGTGATTACTGGTACAGTTGTCCATTACCACAAATACCACTTTAATTCTGAGACATTGTGAAGGGTGAGGAAAAATTAGTGTTAAATCAATTATTCCAAGGGGCTTCATGCTCTCACTTGCACTACTGAATTTCACACCTTGTATTGGCATAAGTTTTTTCTTGCCAGTCTGGGACAATGGTTTTTAAATAACTTTTTCCAACACAGGGGCAATATGCTCCTGTATCTAAGTTAACTTTTCCTTCTTGGTTATCAACCATAACAATACTTATACTTGATTTTCCAGCTGTATATCCCATTCCTCTTGCAGGTTTGGTTCTATACATTGTGGCATCTTGCACATTTGTCAGGTTTGTGTCAGATCTTCCAACTTGTGGTAAATTTGAGTTGACATCTAGTACTTCATAAATTATATCAATGTTATTAATTTCTGCATTAGTTATGTTGATTTCATCATTTTCAGAAGTTTCTGATTCTTCTGTTTCTTTTTCAGAGTCAGATTCCTCCTCTTTGTCATTGTGGTTTTCTGTTTCCACAATTTCATTGATTTTTGCCTTTTTTAGGCAATTATTGGCTAAGTTTCCAATACCTCCACATTTATGGCATTTCCTTTGCTCATTATTATTGGATGTACTGGGCTTGAAGGATTCTTTTGGTTTATCTTTTTTGATAAATGGTTTATTTGGGCTTTTAATGTCCAATTTCTTCCAAGTCCTGCCAATTTTTGTTCTTGTCACTATGTCTTCCAGTGCATCAATGTACTCTTCTGTGGAGCATGGTACTATACACCTGCTTCTTAGGGCATGTTCTAGCTCTCCTCCACATTTCTTGAGTATTTTCATATGAACCATTTTTTGTGACATTTCTGGGTACAGTGCATTAAGCCTTTCAACTTGTTTCAAGAACCAAGTTAAAGGTTTGTCTTTCTCTGGGTCAAAGAAAGAATTTTCAAATGCATTTTCTATCTTATACCTCCAGGCATCATTTGCCCACTTGGTGATTATTTCTTGTTTCCACCAAGACCAGGTATTTTTGCCATTTGTTTGTCTTATGCCATAATACCATCTTTTTGCAGATTTCTCAAACAATGAATGTAATCTTGCAGTGATTAATTCATCTGGTATGGCATAGTCTTCTTGTAACATGTCAATTGTTTTAATAAATGACATGTGGTCATATTCACCTTCTCCTGTGAATGTTGGCCATTCTTTCAGCTGAGGTGCTTCCTTCATTAAGACTTGGTTATTTTCTTGGTGACTCAAGTCTGTTATGAAAGGATTTGTCAATTCCTCTTTTTTTAACAGCGCTTCTTATATGAGAAAATGGAGTTGATAACTTTGGCATATTTAAATTAGCCTCATTTATTTTATCCATTTTTTCAGTAATAAGCCTTATTTCACTTTGAATATCATCTTTTAGATGCATTCTTGCTTCATCACTTTTTTCCACATGGTCCAAAAGTAATTTTTGGTGTGATGAAGAATTTTCTTCAAATATTTCTACAGAAATACTTAATTTGTTTAATTTTTCTGTAAGATTGTCAATACTGACATCATAATTGATTGTCAAAGTTTTTTCTTTGATATCACTTATGTATTTGTACAACTCTTTTTGTCCTTGTATTAATTTCTGAGTATTGTCAATTAATACTTTTGGTTTATTATTTTCAATCATAAATTTTATGTTATCAATTTCTTTTTCATTTTGTACAACAAGTTTGGTTAAAGATGATAAGCTATTATTTATTTCTTGGAAGGATAATAAACTATTTTTAATGTCTTTAAGAGGTAAAATACTATTTTTAAGCTCTGTTGAAGTATTTACAACATCAGGAGACAAGATTATTTCTTTGGGAAATGGGGCTGTCTCATTCTTTGTTCCTCTTTGTCTTTGAATTCCATCACAGTTCTGGCCATGTTGAAAACATTGTCCATGGCATCCTTTTGGATTTTTGGGATCCTGTAGCTTGGGGAATATGGTTTCCTCCAATTCTTTTTCTTGTTCTTCTTCCCTTCTTGGGGAAGTGGGTTGGCTTGGGGCTTGCTGGTAGAAGCTACTGGGGCTTCTTCCTTGGTTGCCTCCCTCTTTTTGGTGTGGTAATCCTTGATTTTTTTGATTTGAGGTTTGGATGACAGTGGATTCCATCCATTGGAGTATTTCACTATCTCCTCCTCTTTGAGGAACTTTTTCAGGATGTGCCAGGAGTTCATCACTCCTTGGTGTATTTGAGGCAGCATTTCCCAATCTTTGTCCTTATACACTGTGTAATACTGCTTGTACTGGCTCATGTAGATGTCTATTTGAGCCCTCTGAATGTGATTTGTACCTATTTGAGTTACTCATACTTAGCTCCAATTCAGGTTCAGATATCATGGGCATTTCTGGGACTTGCCTTTGGGATAAGGCACTTCCTTGTGTGAATTCTGTTCCACTGGGGATATTGCCCTTTCTTTTCCCTTTTGAGGGATCAGTTCTACTTCTGAGTTCAGCTCCATCTGATTGGATGGAGTATTGGGAACCTCTTCTGGTAGTCATAATTTAAGAAAAAAATAAAAGTATTTTAGGATAAAAATTCTTTTTATGGCAATTATAAAAGAGGTGCTCACCTTCAGAGTCTTGAATGGTGGGTCCTGGAAAGTCTAATTTCTTAGCTTTCTTTCTTTTAGTGATAACTGGTGTTGGAGAACTTTGACAAGTTTCTTCCACCAATCTCTCAACAGTAGTTTGGTTATCCTCTGTTGGGTTATCCTAAAACACTAAAAAAGACAAATAAATATAAGTCTTTTTATAAAAAGTGTTATTTTTTTGCAAGATATGGCAATTTTCCACGTAGAAATTGCTTTAATATCTTTCAAAAATTGAAATGAATAAGGAAATGAATGAAAATGAATAAAAATAACTTTTTTTATTGGTTTTTAATATTTTTTAATATTTTTTTTATTTTTATTTTTAAGGAATAAAATAAAAATTAATATGATTCTTTATAAAATTAAATTATAATAATTTTTTTTTTTAATTTATATAATATCTTTTTTAATCACTAGAGTCACTCAAAGAAAGTTCTTGCAAGTCTAAGGATGTGAAAAAACCACGTGTACGACAGTACAATTGCTTTCCAAATGCCTCAATAGCTTTTAAAATCAATAAAATATAAAATTATTATACAATGTAATGATTATAAATATAATTTATTATTGGATAAACCCAATGTGAATCTTTTTAAAGGTCTTTTAAGTAAATATCATGGCCAGGCCCCCAAATGTAAGGTTTGACTATGAAACAATAAGTAAGAATTACTAATATTTTACTTATTGTACTATGAATGTCCTTATAATTGAAATAAATAAGATAAAAATAATTATAATAATAAAGAATTATTATAATTATGGCGTAAAAATGATTATATTATTAATAAAATAAAATAATATAATTTATATTATAAAATATAATATAATAAAATAAATATATTAATATAAAATAATTAATATATTTAAAGGCACTTTATTATTGTTAAAAAAAAATAAAGGCTTAAAAAATTGTTTTTTATTAATAAAAAACAATTAATAACAATAATATTACCAATATTAAAGCTATAAATCAATATGAATACTATTTATATTAATTAAAGAATTATTAAAATAATAATAAAGAGAAAATTATTATAATAAGAGAAAATAACTTACTTTTAACACTTAATATAATAATTTTGAAATATTTTACGCCAAAAAATATAAATACAACCTTTTCAAATTGTATTTACAATAAAAAATAAAGAAAATTACTAATATTCTTGATTTTTACGTGGAAATGAGTTTTTAGAGAGATTTTTAACAAAAACAATTAAATAAATGATTTAATCACGCCAAAATAGATGATTACAACAAGGTGGTCTTTGGTCTCTAATAATATAATGGTTTTATATATAAAGAATAAAGAAATTAACTTTGATTTAATTGATTTAATGTTTTTGATGCATCTGAGGGGAAAATAGAGTAAAAAGAGCTCTATTTATAGTAAATACCTCCCTCCTAGAGTCCAAAAGGCTTCTAGTAGACGTGTACTGATCATATCCACTGGAATTTATCAATACTTTAAGGTTTGGGGATGATTACATCATGATCAAACCATATTGCATCATTATTACACCATTATTTAGAGTTATCACTATAACTCTGAAGTTGATGACATCAGAGGCTTGGCAGAACCCCAAATTTCGTGGATTTTATTAGTTTTAATCATAAACTAATAGTATTCACCAATTGTATCACTCATATGACTGTTAAGCTTAATTTAAGGTTACAGTAGGTGATCATAACTGATCAATTTAAGCTCAAACTTTGATCTTTAATAACTTTTTATTTTTACATGCTAAAGCAATTCAGGGAGTTAATTCTGATAGCCTGACATAACCGTATTATGCTGACAAGAGCTTTTCATTACATCATCAAAACTCTAATTTTGATGATTTTTCTTGTAACTCATCTTTTCTGTTGAAATTCAATATTTTAAACTTCAAATCATGATTTCAGGGGGTTATACCCTGAATTTAATAATAAAAATTACGTCATTCTTCACGAATGAGCTAGTAGAATCCAACTGCGTGCTTTATTTTGAGTTTGGACCACTTTCACAACAAAGTTGTCAACAGCTCTGTTGATTTTTATCAATATTTCATCATAGGTTTTAACCTTGTTTATAAATTGTAAAATAAAGTTCATATCTGTGTTCTTACAGTAATTACGTGGTAACTTTATTTTTGGTTCATCACTCTATCTTGTATAGTTTAAGAGATATTAGCTATGATCCTTGAATATATGCATTGACCAAAAAAGTGCATATATTCAGGTTAATTCCTTAAGTATTAACTTTGAAAATTAGCTTATTAATTGTTTTATGTGTGAATTTTCATGGGGCATCTAATGGTTCAATTTATTTCACATGTTGCTCATTGATTCTTGAAATAAATAAGGATTTATGGTTTTTATAAGGTATTATTCCTCATAACTCCTTAAATATTGACTTTACAGATATGCCATAAAAATGGTATATGTGTATTTTACCATGGGGAATCCAATGGTATAATTTATTTCACATGTTGACTCATTGGTTTTTAAGTTAAACCAATTTCTGTACCAATTTATAGTATTTTTGTATTTTTGAAGTAATTAATTTTAATGTATAATTATTCTAAGTACTTTTAGTATAATTATCTTAAAGGTATAATTATTCTGAGTCTTTCTTGTGACCTTATTGGGTATGTGTTCATATCTCAAAGGCTCACAGAAACTCACCTCTTTCTGAAAATATAAGTCCCATCACCATAGGACAAGAAATAACAAAGTTATTCCTGCTCAAAGTTATTGCTGAGCATAAACCTTAATTTTCACCTCTCATCTAAAATCTAGAAGGAGAGGCTTAACCCCATCAAATGGGTATTCAAAATGAAGCTCTAAGCCAGGGCTATCCAATGGTACCAGCCAAACTGAGCTAGCACCAATATTATTGGAGTAATGGTCAATTTCAGGCCAAATAAGGGTGAACAAAACATTCACCTCCCATCTAGCTTCTACAGTTTTAGTGTGGGATACCTGAAGTGGGGTATTTTTGGAAAGAGCACAATCAGGGCTATCTGATGGTGTCATCCATTTCCCCATAGCTCAACTAGAACAAACGTTATGGGGCAAACAAGCTCAATACAGCTTTTTGCCCAAAACACGCAAATGTACAAAAAATCTTGTACATGGGATAGCTTTGCCATATTTAATGATACCCATATAAAATGAGGTACCATTGTGTAGAGTACATACAGGGCTACACACTGAACCAACTTTGAGGTTGATATCTCAAGAATTGACAAAGGTATGGCTGTTTTAAGGTCAAAATCCCACCTCCTGTCATATACAGCCTTACCATGGGATAATATCCCATAACCATGAATATGAGGTGTCAAATAGACAAAGAAGCATGTTTTTACTTCAATACCTCATATGTCAGTCAATACTGGGGTCCCATACAGTTTCTGTACAGCATTCTACGCGTCATACACGTCAGAATCAGGCTGTGAGGTCCCCAGATGAAATTTTTCACCCTGTATTGGTGAAAACGGCCCAGATGTGGTTTCAAAACCACATCTGAGCCCAATGCAGGTTATACAGGCTGTTTGCAAACCACAAGCCAGCACTAGAAAGTGAAAAAATCTTCACTTCCTCTACGTGGAAAGGTCTAGAACCCTTTCCACCCCATTTCAGGATAAAAAGGAGGCTTTTCACTGCCAGGATAGCTTTCCTCATCCTGCTCTTGAATAACCTACATAGTAAACTGTCAAAAACAGTTTTACTCTTGGTTAATAATCAGGTATACTCTTAAATTAAAAGTATTGTAGTCTTTATTATTGTAACCCAACAGGTAAAGCTGCACCCAGGGCTTTCAACAGCACTCACCACCCCTATATCTCTATAGTAAAGCCCTTAATATCTTAATTTAATCATTTATTATCAACTTTATCATCTTTTAAAAGCTATTTTTTCGTGTAACAGTCATAGTTAAAGCCTGTAAATACCTATATACACCTTTATCATAGACTCATCGTGACATTTTGGGGGCCTGGCCGTGTTTTAAACTTTTTTGGACCTTATAAGTAAGTTTTTTCTCTTATTTTCTATTTTCTGACAATTGTTTTACATTTTTTAGGCGTATTTTCTTTTAAAATATATATTTTTTATATATTTTACTTTATTACTCATATTATAAGAGTATTTAACACGTGGTTAATACCCACTGGAACCTTTATTTTTAACGTGTTTACATATAAAACACTTAAGCCATCAATAAGTCCTGTATTATTGATTGAATAAGGACACCTCTGACTGAAAAACCATCAGCTGAGGCGTGGTTAAGTGTATTGTTAACTCAATAACACTTATACAGAGCCACTTATTCAGATTACACTTGAAAACCACGAGTGTATCTGTGGGATACTGGCACACAAACAGTGTGACAGGGTACCAAAAGCTGTAATTCTGACATGGAATTGTTGATTCAATTACACTGTCATCATACAGGGCATATTGTAGTAACATACAAGCCCAGAGGCCAATCCCAGACGTGCAAAACCAGCATTCTTGAGAAGTCTTAACTGACATAAGCCCTCTTTTTTCCTTCCTTGATTCAGTGGAAGAAAATTACATCCCACTTGAGACCCAGTCACAGGCCAACACACCAGTGACACCCTCAGAACCAGAGGGAAGCAAAGGCAAAGGAAAGAGGCCCAGTGAAGGTCTCATTACAGCCAAAAAGTGGACACCCATAGCCACTCAGAGGAGTAGAAAACCACGAAACTCTGCTTCAATACAAGGTAAACCAACCTTAACCACTTGTACAGGAAAGATTACAATTATTAACCCAGTTGTAACTTCCAAAGGCAAACTGCCCAAGTCAGCAGACAATAAATTTGTACAAGGCACAGTCAAAGGTAAATACCCTAAGAACATAAAGTTTTTGACTGCTTGCAAACACTGATATGTCCCCTGCATACCTCAGAGATCTTGGCTTCCAAAGGAACCAGCCAGAGGACAGAGAAGGATTGTCCAGAACCAGAAGACCAGGAAGAGGACACCTTGGACACAGTAGTGGATGGCAAAACAATGAGGGAGATAATATCAACCTTGACATTCACACTCCAATTCAACAGAGACCTCAAACCAGAGGACTGGAAAGACATGGATCAAGTTCTTCAGCTCCACCAACTCCTCAAAGAGTTGTTTCAATGGAGCATGTACAACAAGAGGTGCAACCTAGCACCTCACTTGCCAGAAGTTGGAGCAAGTTGCCAGAAGATCTGTCTCAAAGAGATAGACTTCAAGGACCTTATGGTAATCACCAAAGGTTGGGTTCCTACCAGGAAGTTCAGACTCCTGGAGGCAAGGGCAACCAGGATAAGGGAGAATTAAGCCACTATCCAAGCTATAGAAGAACAGCTGACCCAGACAGGGCATACTCAGATTCCTTCAGGCTCACAAGGAGCAGGCCAAATCAGCTCTCCAGTGGCTTCACACCATTCAGAAACCAGAAGATAAGTGGCCAAGAGTCACCATTTTTCACAATTCCAGGAAGTTTCCAGGAGAAGTCAAGGAAACAAGGGCAGAAACAAGACCTGCTTCAACCAGAGGAAGAGAGAGTCAGACCCCCTCATCCAGAAGCTGTTGGATTTGGTGAAAGAAGTGCACAAGAACCAGAAGTAGTTTTAAATAACTTTAGAATCAGTAGTCCCCTTAATAGAAATATTACCCAACTCAGATTGAATTTTTTCATATGCTGAGCAAACTCAAAAGCAGTTTGCAGAACTTGAAGCAAGCCATGAGAGGATGAAAGAATTAACAGCCTCCATGGATAAAATTGTTGAAAATCTTCAAGAAAGACATTCTCAATTGAGCAAATCCTCTGAAGAAACCAAAACAAATACTGAATCTAGTCTTTGAAGAACAACACAACAGCAAAAGGGACAGGGATTGTCTGGATCAAGACATAAACAAACTGTTTAATGTCTACCATAGCATGAAGCCCCAACCACAAGTCGGTGTTATGGATAATCCATATCACACAAGATGACATCAAACCAGATGTCATGTTGATGAATAAGGAAAGATCTCCATCACAATACCAGGATGGGGATAATATGTCTTATTCTGAGAAGGAGGCCTTGAAGCAGCTTCCTGAGGCCTCAAGCTGGCCCAAATTCTCTGGAACAGGAGAATATGATCATATGGAACTCATAGATTATATTGATGGACTCTTCATTGATGTACCAAGCATACCAGATTACTGGATTACTTCTAGACTAAACACAGCATTTAAAGGTCATACTAGTATATGGTACACAGAAATGAAAGAAATCCGTGGCAGAAGAAAATGGCCATGGTGGAAGAGTCAAATCATGCAAAAGTATGGCAATTGTACTTGTATATGGCAAAAGATCATGTAGTTTTGACAATGACAAATACTCTGTGGACACAGATCCATATGAGTGGTGTCTTAGACAGTCTAAAAGACTTAAAGCCATTTATCCTCAGATGAACATGCAAATGAGGAATCACAAGCTTCTGACACAGCTGCCAGGAGAACTAGAGCATTCAGTAAAATGCACATGCAACCAAAATTGCACTCTAGATGACATTGCTAATACCTTACAAGACATAAGGAAAAGAACTAATATAGGGAAATTCACCCCATATAACAGCAGTGGTTTCAAAGAGAAACAACCTTTTAGGGTAGAATTTAAAGACATACCCAAAGAAAGGGCGGCAGAAGTGGGAAAGAAGAAGAATTCTTGTCACAATTGTGGTTCAACAGACAACTATGCCAACAACTGTCCAAAGGCAAAGAGAAAAGTCTATGCCATTGAGAAAGTCCCTGAGGAAGAACCTCCAACAGAGGATTCTGATTCAGACTCTATGGGTGATGCCATCAGAGAACCATCTGAGGATGATCAAGACCCAAGAGAGGAATTTCTAGTGGAATACCAAGAAGAAACCCCACTGGAAATCCAGGACATACAGTTGGAAGCAGGCATGCCCCAGGACACTGCTAACAAGAACTTGTGCAAACACACACAAGATGCACAAACATTCCTGGTTACACCAACCAAAGGAATGGCATATATACATGGGACAGCCACAAAAATGACTGTTTGTATTGACAATGCTCAGCATCCACTGATCATTGATAGTGGAGCACACTGCTCCATAGTGGCCAGAAACTATCTGGATACTCACTTCCCAAACTGGGAAAAACAGCTCTTGCCCACTAAGTCAAAGAACTTTAAAAGTGCATCAGGGAAGATGACTTCCATTGGGACAATTATCAAAGAAATAGTTATACCCCACAGGAAGGGTAATATCAGACTCAACCCAGAGTTTGTAGTGCTTAATGATGCCCACATCCAAGGATCTTTACTGGGAACAGATTACCAGAGGATGTATGGCATAGACATTTACAACAGTAAAAACAGGCATATCACCATTGGTACTAACAAGGAGAAGAAATTTTCACTTGACATATACCAGATATCTTCTCAAGATCCACTAGAGGAACTTCTGAAGGAATTCAGAGAGGGACAGTTTAGCACTACCCTCACCAGTAAACAAAAACTAAGTTTACTGAAGATGCTGAGAGAGAACAGACCAGCATTTGCCATTGGTGAAGAGCCATTAGGCAAGATCAAAGGCCATGATATAGAACTATCTCTGGATGTGGAAAGGCCTTATCCACCCATGCTGAGGAGACCTCCTTATCCAGCAAGCCTGGAAACCAGGAAAGAAATTGAGAAACATATCAATGAACTCCTGGATATGGATGTCATCAGGAAGATTGGACATAATGAAATAGTGGAAATTACCACCCCTGTCCTGATCACCTGGCATGATGGCAAGTCGAGATTGTGTGGAGATTTTAGAGCCCTGAATAACTACACAAAAGCAGACAGGTACCCTATACCAAAGATACCCCATTCCTTAGATAACCTGGCTAAAGCCAAATACATAACCAAAATGGATTGTATGAAAGGCTTCCACCAAAATGGAGTTAAACCAAACTCCAGGAAATTACTCAGAATAATATGCCATATGGGAATATATGAGTACACCAGGATGCCATTTGGCATCAAAAATGCACCAGCCCACTTCCAAAGGATGATGGACACAATATTTCAAGAAGAAATACTGGAATTCTGGATGGTGGTATATATTGATGATATCATTATATACTCAGAGACACGGGAAGACCATGTGCAATACATAGACAGAGTGCTAAGTAAATGCACACCCAGAAATCTGAAAATCTCACTTAAAAAGTGAAAGTTTGGCCAACAAGAGTTACTGGCTCTAGGACATAAAGTCTCAGGTCTTAGTCTGGCAATTGACCAGAATAAAGTAGCAGCAGTACTGCAAAAGCCAGTACCAAAAAGCATCAAAAAGATGCAATCCTTTCTTGGGTTTGCTAGCTACTATAGAAACCATATCAAACATTTTGCACACATAACTAGTAGTTTATACAAGTTATGTTCAAAAGATGTAATTTTTGAAATAACCAAGGAAAGGAGGGATGCATATGAGAGGATCAAATATGAACTCACTAATGCACCTGTGCTCATATTACCTGACTTCGAACTACCATTAAAGCTATATATAGATGCAGCATGCAGTCAAGGCCTAGGAGCAGCCCTTCACCAAAGACAAATTGTGGATGGTGAACCAAGAGAAGGAGTAATTTTCTACATCTCAAGGCAGCTTAAAAATTCAGAAGCCAGGTATGGGGCCACCCAGACTGAATGTCTATGTCTATTCTGGGCTCTAGAAAAACTCCATTATTATCTGGAGGGTGCAGTCTTTGAAGTCTACACAGACTGCACAGCCTTGAAGTCTTTACTAAACATGAAGACTACAAATAAACACATGCTGAGATGGCAAATAGCCATCCAGGAGTATAGAGGGAACATGACCATCATATACAAAGAAGGTAAAAGTCATACCAATGCAGATGACCTTAGCAGATGGCCACTGGACAATGTCAAAAGCAATCCAGCTTATGACCCTGAAGTTGCAGCCAAGATTCCTATCCATTTCATGGAAATAGATAGGAAAAAGAACTTCAGATTTTCTGAATGGGCACCAGCGAGTGGTACCCCTGACAGTGGAAACACTGATTCAGAGGAGACAGAAGCTTCAATATTGGGAATAAGCTCCTCTGAACTGCACAATTAATTTTTCAGTGCAGTACTGAAGTCTTATTCCAAACACAAACAGTGTGGCATACTACTACAACTCCTTCAACAGAAATACAGGAGTCCAGAACTGGAAGCCCAGCTGGAAGAACCCTGGTTGAGGGCCTATAAGGATAACAAGTTTTTCCTTATAGATGGCCTGCTCTACCACAGAGAAAAGCACACAAGTGCACTCGCAGTGGTAGACAGAAGCCACATTTCATTGATCCTGCAAGAATGCCATGACTGCCCTTATATGGGACACATGAGTGAGGACAGGACCAAAGAAAGGGTAGCAAGCACAGCTTGGTGGTCCAAGTGGGAACAAGAGTTGAGTGAATACATCAACACTTGTGAAAGATGCCAAAAGGCAAATAGGAAACATGGGAAGAAGTATGGGTTACTTCAACACATAGAAGAACCCAAGCACCCATGGGAAACCATCAACATGGACTGGGTTACAGGACTTGTCCCAGGAGGCAAAGAAAACTACAATGCCTGTTTGATCATAGTTGATAGATTAAGCAAAAGAATGAGGTGTCTACCATGCCACAAAGAGGACACAGCCATGGATACTGCTCTGTTATTTTGGAATAACATCATATCTACCTGTGGAGTCCCTAAAATCATCATTAGTGATAGGGACCCAAAATTCACATCTGAATTTTGGACCAACTTTTATGACATGCTTGGAACCAAGCTTGCTTTTTCCACAGATTACCATCCCCAAACAGATGGCCTAGCTGAAAGGATGATCCAGACTATGAAGGACATCATTAGAAGGTTCTGTGCCTATGGCATGGAGTATAAGGACCATGAAGGATATACCCATGACTGGGTTACCCTTCTACCAGCTTTCCAATTGGCTTATAATACAAGTCAGCACTCTACCACAGGAAAAACACCTGCACTGGTAGAGAAAGGGTGGAATCCCTTGTTACCTGTGGATTATTTGAAGAAGAATCTTCTAACCATCCACCCCACAGACAAAGACTTCCATGATATGGGGAAGAGGGCTTGTGATACAGCTGCTAATTGCATAGCTGAAGCAAAAGATTATAATAAGCAGAGGTGGGACAAGACACACATGGAACCTGACTTTAAGGAAGGGGACCAGGTGCTAGCGTCTACACGAAACTTTAACAATCTTAAAGGACCCAAGAAGATGAGGGACTCATTTGTAGGGCCTTTCACTATCATTAGGCTGATAGGAAAGAATGCAGTGGAAGTCAAACTTACAGAGGAGTTTTCCAGGAAACACCCAGTTTTTCCAGTGAGTTTAGTCAAGCCATACTTCCAAACAGAAGAGGATAAGTTCCCCTCCAGGAGGAAGAAGCTCACACCACCAGAGATAGTGGAAGTAGAGGACTCCCCTGGACCTTTGAGTGAAATCATCAGGGCCAGGAAGATAAGACTTAATGAGAAGTATCAAAGACAATACTTAGTCAGATTCAAGAACCAAACAGATGATAAAGACAAATGGTTGGCACAAGATGCCATACCAGATGGGAACCTTAATTTAAGGAGATTCAGAGTCTCTAGGAGGACTGATAAGTCTCATAAATGATGAGCCTTCTTTAGAGGGAGGGTATGTCAGCCTGTGACTCAAAACCAGAGCACAAGCATGACAGCCAAAATACCATAAAGCAATGGTATAGCCAAGATACCACCAAAACATGAAGCTGAGCCAAATTAGCTCAAAAGGTATAAAAATAAAGAGGAAATTCACCTCTTTATGAAAATGTAAGTCCCATCAACATAGGACAAAGAATAACAAAGTTATTCCTGCTCAAAGTTGTTGCTGAGCATAAACCTTAATTTTCACCTCTCATCTGAAATCCAGAAGGAGAGGCTTAACCCCATCAAATGGATATTTTAAATGAAGCTCCAAGTCAGGGATATCCAATGGTACCAGCCAAACTGAGCTAGCACCAATATTACTTAAGTTATGGTCAAATTAAGACCAAATAAGGCTGAACAAAACATTCACCTCTCATATAACCTCCACAGTTTTGGCGTGAGTACCTAAAGTGGGGTCTATTTAGGAAGAGAAAAATAAGGGCTATCTGATGGTTTCATCCATTCCCTCATATCTCAAATATAACAGAGGTTCTGGGGAAAACAAGCCCAATACAGCTTTTGCCTAAAAGCTGTTTATGTACAAAAATTCTTGTACATGGGATAACTTTGTCATATTTCAAGATTACCATAACAAATGAGGTACCATTGTGTAGATCACATACAGGGCTATACACTGACCCAATGTTGAGGTTGATATCTCAAGAATTGACAAAGTTATAGCTGTTTTAAGGTCAAAATCCCACATTTTGGCCAATACAGCCTCACCATGGGATAATATCCCATAACCATGATTATGAGGTGTCAAACAGACAAAGAGGAATTTTTATACTTCAATAACTCATAATTCAGTCAATACTGGGGTCCCATACAGTTTCTGTACAGCATTTGATGCAACCTACACGTCAGAATCAGGCTATGTGGTCCCCAGATGAAACCTTTCACCCTGTATTGGTGAGAACTGCCCAGATGTGGTTTCAAAGCCACATCTGAGCCCAATACAGGCTATAAAGGCCTTTTTAAAACCACAAGCCTGTTCCAGAGAGTGAAAAATCTTCACCTCCTCTACATGAAAAGGTCTAGCAGCCTTTCCACCCCATTTCAGGATAAAAAGGAGGCTTTTCACTGCCAGAATAGCTTTCCTCATCCTTCTCTTAAATTCCTAGGTAGTAAACTGTCAAAAACAGTTTTACTCTTGGAAAATAATCAGGTTATACTATAAATCTTAGTATTGTAGCTCTTATTATAGTAATCCAACTGGTAGGACTGCACCCAGGGATTTCAGCAGCACTCACCACCACTATTTCTCAATAGTAAAGCGCTTTTTAATTATAGACCTTATTAACTTTAAATGACCTTATTTTAAACCTTTATAAAGTGTCACAAACATAGTTAAAGCTGTAACCAGCCTATTTACCACTTTATCATAGCTTCATCCTGACATTAGGTCTGATAGAGACTGCTTAAAAGTCTTCTCTAGCTGTAAAGACAAAATCTTAAATATTGAGTTGTGAGCTCTGTAGGGAGATTGTCTAGTATATTAAGAGGGGAAGCTAAAAAAACATTAGCACCCTTTGTTACAGGATTATTTCAGAAATCCAATATTAATTACATGTGATTTCCCCCTCAAGGACTGCGTTATACAATCCCAAACTGAAAGGAGTTCCACACCACAACCAGCCAAAGGTTGTTAAAAATAACAAACGAACAACCTTTTTCCACATGAACACAATGAAAAAAGAAGGTGCATGCTGAATTCTGAACAGGATTGAAAATTTGTGTCACACAGGTGGAGGGAGCCACACAACTCTAAAGGTGCATGTGCATAAGTGTGACACATGCACACAAAGGAAAAAGCACTTTCAGACTTGATTTGGAGAAGGATTGACAATTTTCCGGTCACATGGGTGGAGTCATTTTAGCTCCTGTGATATGTGACTGTGTAATATGATTATTGCAATTGGCGTATTCACACCATACCCAATGTCAACATGCAAATTAATTTGTGGAAATGTAAAAGAGTGGGCTTTAATGGTAAAAATGTAAAGTTAATGTCACAAAATATTGAGGAAGTTGTTTCTATGGAAAGACTGCTACTAAGGCTGAGAGAATTGAAGTATTTTGTTACTATTTTTTCAAAAAAATAAATATTAGAAATATCATTAAATGAGGGTTTTATCATTACAAGAAGTCCACATGAAATCCCTTTGTTATCATACAGTCCACAGTGACCTTATATTTCTTGTTCAGATATAATCAAGTTTCCATCATCAAAACCAACAGCGTTGTAAATATTGACATGAGGCAAATATAGTAAGAAAGTCAAATAAATCTTCAAAGATTTTAAGATCAGTAAGCTATTGTTCAGAATGCAAGATTGATCAGAGACTTGAAAAATGCTATTAATAATACCAAATCATTGTGAGTTGCCCCTCAGAGAGCATATTACACTGTTTCTGAATTTTTTTGTTTCAGTTGATAATATATTGTTGCTGATATTAATGTTCGAAATTGGAAAATAACAAGGTGAAAGAATTCTTTAAGTGAGATGACTTGTGGATTTTAAGGTAGTGTCTAAGATGATCCTTGAAACCATTTCTCTTTCTGAAGAAAATTCTGTAAGTACTCGAACAGGGAATCATAAATTTGTTGATCAGGGCACAGTGGTTTATTATATTTTTGGGGATTGAATGGGGAAGGAGGCTGTGGATCAAAAAGTTTTTATTTCACATGGGGCTGCTAGGGATTTCAGGAGAACAGAAAGGTTGGAACATTGACAGATATGTTGAAGTAAGGTTCTATCTATATCATCTGTTCAGATTTAAAAGAAGCTAGTCTTATTCAGCTCATGTGTATAGTAAATTTCAATATATTTATCTTATTAATTAACCTCCTTATTATGTTATTTGTTGGTATCTTTGAAAATACTCATATCAAGTGCTCATACCCTCATGTGGCTGAGGCTTGTGCTGGTTGCCAATGTTGGAAGAGTTCTGGAATATGATGAACAAAATGATTATTTGGTTTAATTTTCTATTTTGCAAACAGGTGTTGATTGAACAGGAATAATTTTTTTCAATGTTCAGAACATTAAGTCACATCATCTATTGAAACAGTCCAACTGGTTGCAATGTTGATAGAACTAATGAAATGGAATGTATTATTCATTAGTTAATTTGCAAGGTCTTCTGATTTAACAATTTTTATTTTCATATTGGGGCAATTGTGTTGATATCATGAAATGTGTTTACTGAGCATTAAAAATGGAATATAGACCTTGTATAATTGAGCCCATTCAGTGGGTTTCAAACTACCATGAGAGGGGGAACCAATTTTGTGGGGAAGTCTTGTCCATGATTATGGAAATATGGTATCATATATTATTTTTTGAAGATTCTTGAGAGCCTCACCATTGATCTTGTGATCACTGAGTGAACTGATATCCAACTCAGAGGGGAATTTGGAAATGGGGATGTAATCCACATCAAATGAGGAATCTGTGCAGGGCCACTAGATAGATGTTGTGCATGAGGGGTGGGCATTGGGAAGGAATGCTGAAAGGTGGAAGTAGTGGGGAGTGACTCATTTATTATGTTTACTGAGTCTCTCTCAATTTTATTTGATCAAGAGATCTGTTGGTGGTCATGGAATCTGAGTTTGAGCTGTTGGTGTCATTGGATTTCCTGTGGGACCTGATATATCTTTTTTATTTGGCCTCCGGAATGCACAATTTGAAAGCTGCATGATCCTTCAAAATTCCAAGTATTAAATTATTCATTATTTCAATATTAACCATTCTGGTTGCATACCAATAGCAAAGGTCTTCCAAAATTGAATATTGCACTCCATACTCAGAGAAAATGGCTTGTTGTTTTTGGGTTTCCCAGAGCCATTTCACAATGGTTGATTTATGACTTTGGTATGAGCATGTGTGGTGAGATTGAGGACCAATTTCTTCAATTTTAGACTTGTGAATAGTGCAAAGTTACAAGAGTGTTTTCCTTAATGAGAAATAAAGCTAGTAAGCTTGTGCATGGAAACCACATCCACAATGGCCATGAGAATGGAAACATGTATAGAGGATCCTGAGGGACCTGTTGATCTGGGTAAAAAATGGTAACCTTCCTACAGTTCTCTGAGCTTCTTGATAAGTGGAATTAATAGATAATTGAATTGCAGGAAAGCTGGCTCCTTCATACCAGGAATGATTACTGCAACATAGGAATTCTCTGGATTTAATCTTTTATTTGGGGTGAGATTAAGAAAGATTAGCATGATAGGTCCTATGCTGGCCAAGTGGCTTGGCTTTCCATGTGCATCAAAGCAGTAAAAATTAATTGAGAAGAACAATGCACCAGGAATAGACATGAATGGGTGGTAATTGATATTTCTGGTGCCATTGAAGCGTCTCCAAACCAATCCATCCCAGATGTCACATTTGGGGGAACCTTCAGGATGTTGGGAATGTTGATGTTTATGAAGAATTTATATAATTCCAGCCTTGTGGAAAAATATGGAAAGCCAATTTTTGAATGGTTGATAAATGAAATTTTTGTTGATATAAACCTTTGCTTGATTTTGGTTGTGTTTTGGGTGCAGACTTCAAATAAATTGAGAGATTCTTTGAAGGATTGTGCAGAAGGGGGACAATGATCATTTGTTTAATTATGGCATTGGTAGTGGGGTTGGTCATTTGTAGCAGATTCAGTAAGGCCATCAAGAAGGGAACATTGAGGACAAAATATATAGTTTTCAATAAGTGGCTCCAATTGGAGATTTTGTAATATGGTACTGAGATCTTGAGGTATATGAAATTCAGGAGTGGGATGACCAACTCAGCTTGAGATAATTGAATTGATAAGAAGGTTCAGGGAGGGGGTGAAAATTAAGGAAGCCCTGCTGAATATATTATACTTTAAGGAGAGAATGGAAGATATTATCATTCCAAGGTCTTGTGGGGGAAGGTTTTGACTCCTGCTGTATGATTACTGCACAGTTAAATTGAGACCTGGTGGAGTGGAGAATGTTCTTTGGGTTGATTGAGAATAATAATTTGGGAAAATTTGATTCAATAAAATTTGTGGGCACTCAGATCCTGATTCTGAAGTAGTGTAAGGTGTGGATATGAAAATTTGATTGATAATAAAGTACTTTTTCTGTGCTCAAAATTTGTATAAGGTAAAATTTGATTAAAAATAGTATCAAATGGTACTTTTAAGAGAAAACACGCCAAATTTATTGTTTTTAATCTTAAAAGTATAAAGCAATAATGTTATAAATATTCATTGCTTTACCAACAATAAGAATTTATCCAAAAATACTATACAAGAGATATTTAAGGCTACAAAAGAGATTCCTTCAATAGAAACTTCAATTGGAATTCATTGAGCAAAGAACTGCAAGCAATTAATTAAAGAGCAAAGTCTTCAAGAATATTATTAAAGAGAAAAGCTGCCCAAATGTGACCAGAGTGAATTTGGAACCAAAGTGACAAAGTTTACAGTTATGAAAGATGCTTTAATTCACTTATGGGGTGGTTCAGGGGTAAAAATGATTCTAAGAGTTACAAAAAATTATTATGATAATTTTTTCACATGGTTAAAAGGTTAAAATGATATGAAAATGGTGGTTGGAATCTTTCATTGATTGGTTTAACAGTGTTTTAAGCTAATTATAAAAGGAAAAGGTTCTAACACAAAGAGAAAAGTGGGGCAAAGAAGACATTCTTTCATAGTCATCAATTTTCTTACTCCAAAAATAATGTTTACTCTTGTTAGTCATGGAAAACACTCTGAAAACAGAAAATCCAATTATGGCATCATTGAAACCTGGTTTAGACAAAAAAAGGGCTGGTTTTAGCCAATTTAGACCCTTGAATCAGCCATTACTATAGTAATACTTGGTCTAGAGCCTTTAAAACACGTCAGAATACGTGTAAGAGGCGTAGAAATTAGCTAAAGCTGTTTTTACTAAGATTGTTTTAGCTTAAGGGTAGATTTACCCACTTAGAAAAGGTTAAAACTGCCCTGGTTGGAATCAAAACCTCACCATCAATTGAGGCATAGACCCTGAGACTCAGTTCTGGGCCAAAAGTGATGAACCTTTGCATGGATTTTGACATCACACCCCTGTCAGCAAGGATTTTGGGGGTCTGTCTCCCCCCAAATTAATCTTTCCAATTTATTTTTCCTTCAATTCCTCATCATGTATTATACTTGTAATTTAGATATGTAATTCAATTGAGTTTTACAATAAACTTACTGTAATAATTGACACATCATATGTAAATTAAAGCTCACTTATGTAATACACGCCCACATTTTGACATTTCAATTGAAAATAATTCAATTCCTCATAGCTTCTAAACTACACACAACACCTCAATTTGAACACAAAAATTGATTCTTAACACCACATTTGATGTGAATTAAATTAAGGTTTTGAGAATTTTCAGCTTTTTTACAGAAAATACTAAAAAATTACTTGAAGCGTATTTGAAGTTAAGTTATAGAAATTTTACCCAGAGGTGACCCCACCTTATTTTTTATGAAGAGTCCAAGGGGAAAACAATTTTCATAAGCTTATTTGTAGGATAAAAAGTCATGATAATTTTTATTTCACTTTTATCAAAAATATTTTAATTTTATATTATTTGTGGTCTTTTGGGTACATGGAAATACCTCTGAGGCTCACATTCTCTTCCCCTAAAAAAAGAATATTACTTTTTGATATTGTTATTTCTAGTGTGTCTTAACCTTCTGAGAAGAGTGGTAGCTTCAGGTATGTCTTTTTATGCTAACCATTCATCTTCACAGGTTGGGCCACTGTACCTAACAAGGTATTGCCTTAATTTATTGGTTCTCAACTTCCTTTCTTTGAGAACTTTGGTAATTTATTTAATACCAGATGATTAAATGGGAGGTATAACTTGGGGAACTTTGATCCTCAAAGGAAATTTTTCAACATCACTAGATTTATATGGCTTTATCAAGCTCACTGGAAATGTAGGATGCTTATTGCTAAGTTCCTCAGATAATTCTACTTTAAAAGCATTTTCTCCATTGAGGGCCTCAATAGCAAAAGGTCCTGCAAAGGAGGATTTGAGCTTTCTAAATCCTTTGATGTTATTAAGGTTAGTGGTGGATATAAGTACGAAATCCCCCATTTTGAAATCTGCAGTGGCATGTGATTTGTCCCATTGGTCTTTAACATATGCAAATTAGTCTTCCCCAAACCTTGATGAATGCTTTCTAGATTTCTATAGCATTCTTTTGAAGCTAGCAGATGTAGAATGGAACTCGACCAAATCTTTCCTCAGAGAATCCTGAGGTAATTTGAAATTCCATCCTTTTTCTAGAATAGTAGGAGTTTGATTGGTACTGGCATGAATGGATGTCTTATATGCCAATTCTAGTGCTGGTAAAATGCTACACCAATAAAGGGTGAATCCATCACAATCCTTAAGTTCAAGGCCATACACACAAAGTCTTCTTACCATGTCTTCCAAGTTTTGGATCATTCTTTCAGCCAGACCATCAGTTTGTGGGTGGTAGGCTGTAGAGAAGGATAACTTTGTCCCAAACAGTTGGTGAAGATTTGTCCATAGTGCTGAGGTGAATTTGGGATCTCTATCACTAATTATGTTTGTGAATATGCCAGTCCATGATACTACTCTATTCCATATCAGAAGAGCTGTATCCATGGTGGTATCATCTTTGTGACATGGTAGAAAGATTGGAGTCTTACACAATCTGTCAATAATAACAAGGCAAGCATTATAACTGCTATTACCCTCTGGTGGTAGGCCAGTTATCCAATCCATATGGACAGTTACTCAAGGTCTGCTGGGTTCTTGGATCTTGATCATATTTCCAAGTCTTTTTCCAGTGGATTTATTTGCCTTTTGACATCTGTCACAGGTTTTGCAATACTCTGCAACATCTTTCTGCCACATTGACCACCATATACAGGTCCTTATTGTTTCTCTTGCTTGGTATTCCAACAGATGTCCTGAGAAGGAGCTGTCATGGCATTCTTTCAGTAAAAGATTCATTAAGGACCGGTCCAAAACTGTCATGACACATTTATTCTTAGTTCTGTGGTAAATTATACCATCCAGTAAGTCAAATCTTCCTTCATCATATGATTTTTTCCATATTTTATCTAAGGCATGTATCAAAGAGTTTTCTTTACCGTCTTTAGTAAGTAATTGGCATAAAATGCTACAATTTGTATCCTGACTATAACTGTTTCTCACTCCTTCAAAGAAAGTGGTGTTCATATCTGTAACACTGACTCCTTCTATTGGGATTGGTGGGGAAGCTTCTTCTGGAACATAAGCAGGATTGTCAATATTTTTTGGTAATGGCCATCTGCTCAGTCCATCTTCATATTTATGAATATTGCCATCTTTGTGAACAATAGTTATAGTGCACCTATACTCTTGTATGGCTATTTTTCATCTTAGCATATGTCTGTTAGGTTTCTTCATGTTTAAAAGTGACTTAACAGCACTACAATCTGTTATTAATTCAAAGCCACATCCTTCCAGGAAGTCATTTAGCTTTTCCAAGGCCCAGACAAGGAATAACACACTCCATTTGACTTGCTCCATATCTGGCTTCAGTTGGTTTGTTTGCCTGGATTTGAAGAATATGGGTCCTTCCACAGGTTTATCATTTATAATCTGGACTTGATGAAGTGCAGCACCAAGCCCATATCCTGATGCATCAATATAAAACTTAAAAGGAAGCTTAAAGTCTGGCATAAGTAAGAGTGGAGCAGTGGTTAAGGCTTGTCTTAGATATTCAAAGGCTTTGACTCTGTCAACAGTCATTTCAAACAATGTGTCCTTGTTACACAATTTATACAGAGGTCTTGCTATGGATGCAAAATAATTAGTATGCTGTCTGTAATATCTTGCAAACCCCAAAAATTACTGAATTTATCTTTTTTCTGAGGAATAGGTTTCAGTAGTACTGCTGCAGCTTTGTGTTTGTCAATTCCAAGGGATAAACCAGATACTACATGTCCCAGTGATTTGAGTTCCTTGAATCCAAAATGAAATTTCTTCAAAGAAATTTTAATTTTGGAAGATTGAATTTTGGTCAAAACTTTGGATAATATGTATATATGTTCTTCCAAAGTCTTGGAATAGACAATAATGTCATCAATGTAAATTATTAACCCTCCTTCTGAAAGCTATTCAGGGAACATTTCATTCATCATTCTTTGGAAGTGTGAAGGTGCATTCTTGATACCAAAAGGCATCCTCAAATATTCATATACTCCACAATAAACAACAATGCTCAAGTTTTTTTTCTGCCCTTGGTGTCACCACATTTTGATGAAATCCTTTAAGAGAATCCACAGTGCTTATATAAACTGCTTGAGATATCTGGGTAAGGGAAACTTGGATTTTTGGTATTGTGTACCTTTCTGGAAGAGCATAAGTGCTCAGAGCTCTAAAGTCCACAAACATTCTAGATTTCCCATTATTCCATGCCACTATGACTGGTGTAGGTATTTCTACTTCCTCATTATGGCCAACCTTCCTTATTACACCAAGATCTAGAAGTTCTTTAATATGAACTGCCAAAGCTTCTCTTGATTGAGGACTTGCTGGATTTTCAGGCCTTCTTAAGAGTGGTGGATAGGTTCTTTCAATATTAAGGATGATGTAATCTTCATGACCAATGATTGCCCCCAAAGGTTCTTTGTCTGACGAAAAGGCTTCTTTGTGGTTATATAAAAGGGTAGAGATTTCACTTTCCTGTTTATCACTCAGATGAAGGCCTATTTGAGCTTCATTTAACTGTTCAGATCTGAATTTCTCCAACTCTAAGTTATCTGGTGATACTTTATTTACTTCAATTTGTCTCTTAAATGGTAAAAAGGAAAGGTTTTGATCCTTATTATCTCCAATAGTAAAGTATCTGTCTTTGTTGTTATTTAAGTCTATGCCATACATGATTAAATAGTCATTTCCCAATATAAAATGGGTACTAGACAAATTCTCCATAACAACGAATGCAACATTGATTCTCAGATTTCCATTTATGTGTTGAAATATGACAGTAGTTTCAAATATGCCTAATGCTTTCATTGGACTACTTGAACTATTACGTTTTATGCCATGAATTGGAAATAATTGATATTCAAAATTTTGTACACAAGTCTTAAAAAAAGATTTGCCAACACAAGAGTGGAAGGCTCCTGGGTCAAGTAAACGTTTAATAGGTTTGTTGTCAATTACAACTTCTGTTATACAGGAGTTACTGGCTGTATAACCCTTTCCACTATTTGGTCTGATATTCATAATTTGTGCATCTTGAATTTTTTCCAAATCAAGTTGACCATTGCTTAATTGTGGCAAGTGGTAATAAGATTCCATAATGTCAAAAGTGGCATTGATATTTTCTATATCTTTTGAATATTCAGAAAATGTTAATGATTTATCATCTATATTTTCTATATCATCATCTTTTTCAACATTGGATTCTTTTTCAATGTCAATTTCATTGATTTTTCCCTTCCTGGGACATGAGTTAGCTACATTTGTGGTGCTTTGGCAAATATGGCACTTCCTGATTATATCTGCAGATTTATAATTTATATTATTAGAATTCTCCTAGAACCAATTCTGGTTCTGGTGGTTACTTCTTCTAATATATTGATAAGATTTTCTGCTAAAGATTGTTCAGTAGTCCTTATTTTGACAGCATGCTCTAAGTCACCTCCACATTGTCTTAAATTGTTTCTGTGAATCATAAATTCTGATATGTCAGGATATAATGCTGTTAATCTGTATTTTTGATCGCAAAACCATGGTAAAGCTTTGTTTTTTTTCAGCATTAAATTTGGCAGATTCAAATGCTGTTGAAGCTTCAAATCTCCAAGCATTATTGGCCCATTTGTGGATAATTTGGGATGTTCACAATGTCCAACTTTGGTGTTCATGTGCTTGTCTTAATTTGATATACCATCTGTGGGATGATCTGGTAAACAAGGTGTTAAATATTGCTGTTACCAATATGTCTGAAAATTCAAAATCATCTTTAATCATGTAAATACCTCTTATGAATTCCATATGGTAATATTCTCCTTCACCACTGTAATGAGGTCATTCTTTATGTTTTGGTACTTCTTTCAACAGTGCTTGGCCCATTAATGGTTCTAAGGTATGAACAGAAGCGGAAAGTTCATTTTTTAATTGTGAATTTTCAGCTTCAAATACTTGTGGATTTAGAATTCTTGTGCACTCATTATGATTTAAAGGTGTAGACATTCTTGGTAAGGTGTGCAGTAATTGCTCAATATCATCCATATTACTGCTGTTACACCTTTGAGAATTTCTGAACTCATGTTGGAAGCTCTGTATTAAATTTATTACTTCAATTTTCTACATATCTTCTTTATGTGTTAATTCTTGCCATAATTCGGTCTGTCTAGTATTATCAGAAGTGACTTTATTCAATTTCATTGTTAATCTTGATACTTCCCCTTGTGAGGTGTCAAAACACTTTTTCAAGGAAATTTTATAAGTCTTTACTTCAGTAAGTGAGTTTGCAATATCATCAAGGACTTTCTTATTATCTTATTTGATAATATTCATGGCTTGTTTTATTCTTGCTTCAAATATGTTATCAACATTGAATTTGGAATATTTGTCTGTCAAGTCTTTAATAATGGCAGATTGTTCATTTAACTTATTTCCAAATAAATTGTAATTATTGGAAGTTTTGATTGTTCTTAGAACTTTTTCAAAGGACATAAGTGTCTCACTTATCTGGCTCAGACTTAAGGTATTTGTCTTAAGCTTGTTACAAATTGATGAATGTTTATCAGAAATATGACTTTTTATGTCATTTATAGCTTCATACAGCTCTGGAATAGAATCAAAAATTTCAGAAATCATTTCTAATATTTTAATCTGGCTTCCTCCTTTTTTTGAAACTCTATCATTCTCCTGGCCATCTGAATTACATTTCCCATGGAATCCTACTGAATCTTTGGGATTCTGTAACCCTGGCTGTAATGTTTTGTGGCTTCTGACGTGCCCTTTCCCTTTTTATGAGCTTGTGTCTGCTTTTTCATGTTGGAATTTCTTCTTCTGGCTACTGGGGCTGTTTTTGGCGCTTTCTTTGGTGGTGGAGGGTTGTTTTTCCTCCATTCTGCTCCTAAAAGCATCATGTTTTTATTTTCCATCAATGGATTCCATCCATTGAGTAACTTGCAAGGGTTGGGATGGCCCAAAAAGTTTCTCACAGTAAGGTAAGAATTCATGCAGTTTTTCCACAGATCTGCAAGGATCTGGTACTCTTTGTGCTGAAATGTATTTTTGTAGGCCTTCTGGCTGGCTTTGTATGTATCCACTGAGGCTTCTTGTGGCAGTGTCAACTCTGTTTGAAGGTAAAACAGTATTAGAAGCTTCAGAATGAACTAATTTATCACTTGGGGAGTCATAACATGACCCATTTCCTTCTGTAACTGACTAGCTTCTGCCATAATCACATCCATGACCTTTTTGGGAGCTGCTTGAGGGGTTATAGGTAGCTCCTGATCTGGTTGAAGGCATATTTATGATGAAAAAAGCTTAAAAATAGTAATTTTACGTCGAAAACTTACCATTGGCCAAATTATTTGCTTTCTGAGGAGTATTGCTTATATCCAAGTGAATTAATTAATAAGAAATTGGCTCTGGTTCATTATTCTGAGTTATAATAACTGTACTATTATGGTCAGAATTAACAGTACTTGCTGGAATAATGATTGTTACTGTTGAAGCTGCTTCAATTTTTTCTTGTCTTAATATGCTGTCAGAAACTAAAATTAATGAAAAAGCCAATTGATTAAGTAAGAAAAAGATGTTTTTCAAAAGAGAAATGAAAAATAAAGCCTCACTTATATTATATTTTTTTTCATTTTTTTATGGATTTTTTGAATCGTAAGTTCCTTTTATATGTTTCTAAATTTTTCAATATGAGAAAAAAAAGATTTAAAAAGAGTAAAAATTATGTCACAGGTAAAATATCACAGCTGGGCCCCCAAATGTAAGGTGTGGATATGAAGCTTTAATTGTAAATCAAGTACCTTTCCTGTCCTCAAAATTTGATGAAAATAGTATTAAATAGTATTTTTAAGAGAAAAAACGCCAAATTTATTGTTTTTAAGTTTACACGTATAAAAAAATGATGTTATAAAGCTTTATTGTTTTACCAATAATAAGATTTATCCAGAAATACTCTACAAGAGATATTTCAGGCTACAAAAGAAATTTCTTCAAGAGCAATTACAATTGGAATTAATTGATCAAAGAACTGCAAGAAATTAATTAAAGAACAAAGTCTGCAAAAAGATTATTAAAGAGAAAACATGCTCAAAAGTGACCAGAGTGAATTTGGAAACAAAGTGACAAAGTTTACAGTGATGAAAGATGCTTTAATTTACTTATGGGGTGGTTCAGGGGTAAAACTGCTTATAAGAGTTACAAAAAATGACTATAATGATTTTTTCATGTGGTACAAAGGTTTAAAATGATATGAAAATGGTAGTTGGAATCTTTTATTGATTGGTTTAACAGTGTTTTAAACTAATTATAAAAGGAAAAGATTCTAACATGAAGAGAAAAGTGGAGTAAAGAAGACATTTTTTATGGCAATAAATTTGCTTACTCAAAAAGTAAAGTTTACTCATGTCAGTCGCTGAAAGCACTCTGATAACAGAAAAACCAATTATGGCATCATTGAACCCTGGTTTAGACCAAAAATGAGATGGTTTTAGCCAATTTAGACCCTTAAATCAGCCATTAATATAGTAATACCTGGTCTAGAGACTTTAAAACACGTCAGAATGTGTGTAAGAGCTGTAGGAATAAGTTTACCCTTTTTCTACTAATATTGTTTTGACTTCAGGGTAGTTTCATCCTCTTGGCAACAGTTGAAACTTCTGTGGTTGGTATCAAAACCTCATAATCGATTGAGTCACAGACCCTGTGACTCAATTCCAGGCCAAAAGTGATGAACATTTGCATGTATTTTGACATCTCACCACTGTCAGAAAGGATTTTGGGGGTCTGGCTCCCCCTTAGAGCTAGAGTTCCTTTTCCCCCAAAATTAATCTTTCCAATTTTTTTTCCTTTAATTCCTCATCATGTATTATACTTGTAATTTATATATTTAATTCAATTGAGTTTTACAATACACTTACTGTAATAATTGACACCTCATATGTAAATTAAAGCTCACTTATGTAATACATGCACACAATTTGACATTTCAATTGAGAATACTACATGCCACACCTCAGTTTTAACACAAAAATTGATGGTTCAAACCACAGGTGCTGTAAATTGAATTAAGGCTTTCAAGATTTTCAACTTTTGTACAGAAAATACTAAAAACTTAATTTAAGCTTATTTAGAGTTAAGGTACAGAAATCGTATCCAGAGGTGACCCCACCTTATTTTTTATAAGGAGCCCAATTGTAAAACAATTTTCATAAGTTTATTTGCAGGATCAAAAGTTATAATGATTTTTTATTTAACGTTTTTCCAAAAATATTTTAATTTTGGTATTTTTGTTGAAAATTCATTTTTACTTAATTTTTTCAAGTAAAAATGTGTTTTCACAAATTTAAAATTCAATGTAATTTCATTTTTAAATTATAATTAAATTTATATATATATATAGATTTATATTTATATTTTTTTTTCTTTTGATAATATAAATAAATTTATTTTATTTATACTTATATATTATTTTATTATTTGTGGTCTTTTGTGTATATGAAGCTACCTCTAAGGCTCACAAGTAGGGATGTTTGGAATAGATTTGGGTTCAATGGCTGATTTGAAATCTTTAATGTTCTTTTTATATTGGGAAGGTGTGAAGGAAACTCCCTTCCTATCACCCTCAGGGGAAGAGTGTGTTTGAGTTGAGAAGTGTTGACACATGCACATATGAAATGAGGAATAGAAGGGGGTGGACATTTTTACAGGAATAATGTATATTATTGAATTTATTTCAAAACATCTATGGTTGATGTAAAATTGTTTAGGAGAGTGATTAATTGGTAAAAACTGGAGTGATCATTTATGAAGGGGGATATGTATTGAGCCTGTGGAGGATTTTATCCCATTTGTAATGGTGTCTGACCTTCAGGGGATAAAGCATAACAACTTACATCTTGATGGGGGAACTGGTTAGGAGTGTACTTGGGTAAAATGTATTGCCTTTAAATGATTGTTCATCATATAGTTTATTTACACATTAAGATGAATTGGATTTATCCAGTGAGGTGGATTCCGTTAGTGACATTTCACCATTTAATTGAGGGGATTAACATTTAAGCCATGTGTGCTGGCACACCATCATACATGGTTTAAACCTTATTCCAGAAATAAGTATATAGATCTATTACATAATGGTGGGAGGTTAGCTAAGGTGTGTGTTTTTTGGTTTTAGTTCATGGGGGCTTTTATTGGTTAGAATATGATTTGGAATGTCTTACCTTTCTTGAAAATGTGATGTATCTTTTGTTGGTAAGTCCTTCACAAATTTACCATTATACTACAGAATGCCTGGGAAGTTTGATACATCAAATGGCAGTTTGGATAATCCACAAACGTTTACAGCAAGGAAGGGGAATAAAAGTGTGTTTGAGCTGTTTATTGAATCTGATTACCTATGTACAATGGGTCCCCTTTGAGATGAAGGAAATATCAAGTTATATGCTGGTGGGCCATGAAGTATGGTTTCTGACAAAAGGGAAGGAGCTCAAGATTAGGTTGAGTGAATTCTCCTAAGAATAGTATTATTAGACTTCCACAAAAGACTTGGTTCCCACTATTCATTGAATTTCTCTATCATAAACTTGAAATATTTCATCTTAGATGACACTATTATATTAATCTCAAAATATTACTGTGGTTTTTTACCCCTTATGTTATCTTCTGACCCATGTAAATCCCTTTCAGGATCTGTTCATGACTAGGATAAGGAATCTAGCATAAAATATCTTGAAACACAGTCACCAATGAGTCCCAAAATCCCCCTAACAACACCTATTGAATCCTTGATAAATGTATCAGGTCTCAACATTGATGTGGGAAATGTGACAGCTAGAACTTCAACCACTTGGTCAAGACCAAATATTTCTGTAACTCCAATTCCCCAAAAACCCACTAATACACAAATTCATGTGCCTGAGGGACCAGAAAGCACACCAGAAATCTTGTCAAAGGTCAATACACAATCCAATTTTCCATGTGACTTCCTCCTTAATCATGGTGAAAATCCTGAGGAGTCCCAGGAACCCTTGGGGAAAAGTAAAAAGCCATCCCTCAATATTCCATCAGGATCTCAGGTTCATGTGGGCTATGAAAAACAATTTGATGGTGGAAAAGAAAAAGACCATTGGAAAATTCTAATCAGAGTGGTCTTTCAGAGACTGGGGAAAATCTTGCGTCAATCATTGGCAATTTACTTCATGTCAAGCAAATGTCAAGCAGGATAAAAGTCATACTCATGTAAAGCAAAAATAAAGGAAACGTTGAGCACACGTCACACTCTGGTCTTACACATAATCCTGTGACATCTACCAATATTGGTTCCCCTGTGTCTTCAACTAAGATTCCTCACCATCGGATTCTCCCTCAACCATCCAAAAGTCAGTAAAAATTACACAAGACCCACCTGTTTCCACACGCACACATCAAAGAGGTCCTTCAGCCAGTCTTGATGTAGAGGTGGGGGGTTTGACCTCACCAGGTCATCCATGAAAGGACTCAGCCTCCATGGGATTGTCATTTTGTGGATGACACTGGTAAATCCCGCCTGTCACATTGATGCCAAAAACCATCAACAAGCACTTGAGCTCTCCACTCAGGGTCATGTCGGAACAGGTGGTCCCCCACCACCACCATGACTAGACCCTAGGTTGCTTGATTGCGCAATCATCACAACTGAGCAGAAAAGGCTACAAGATCAAGGTTGAATTTCCTTGATCTTTTTCTGATATTATAGGTCACAGTTCCACCGTCTGTGACAGTACCCCCGGGGTAGGAAGCACTGTGTCCCAAAGTGCACTAACACAGATGGGCAACCCTGTCCCAATCAGGGGCATCAGCTACACAACAGGCCGGTATAAGGAGCCATAAGGGCTGTTGGGTCATCACTCCCAAGCCCTTTCTGCCAACAGGTTTGAAACCCCCAAATTTCACAATGTGTCTCCCTCACAATTGTGAAATCCACCCATGACAGTAAACCTTGATATTCTGTCACATTGATGCCAGAAACCATCAACAAGCACTTGAGCTCTCCACTCAGGGTCATGTCCGAACAGGTGGTCCCCCACCACCACCATGACTAGACCCTAGGTTGCTTGATTGCGCAATCATCACAACTGAGCAGAAAAGGCTACAAGATCAAGGTTGAATTGCCTTGATCTTTTTCTGGTATGATAGGTCACAGTTCCACCGTCTGTGACACTGCCGCACAATACCGCGGGTGCAGTGCGGTTGCATAAGCATGTGCATTGTGGTATTCCATACCAGTTCTTCAAGGTTCAAATCCACAATTTCAAATCTAAAACTTTGATCAATAATAATAATAATAACACATATATAAAAAGTGAAAGATAAAAGTAAAGAAATTGCAAGCAAAAGGAAGAGAATTATATTAAAATAACAAAAATAAGTTTTTTGCTGGAATCTACATGAAATTTTACCTATAGTCACATATTGCCTCAACTCCATAATATAAATAATTCTCTAGATATCATGGATTAAAGAAGAGAAATGATACTATACACTCTATACTAGGTACAAAAGTATGCTTAAACATAATGCAGCTTGTCTAAACATTCAATATCAATAAACATGTGTAATATTACATAGGTGATACCGTTACTCTTACAAAATCATGTGTTACATGTCTTGACATAAAGAAACCATGTACATATAAGCTCACATAGTGTTACATTACTCATTCCCCACTTGAACTCCCATAACCAAACATTACAGGTATTATTTACAAATTGAATTTTACATAGAAAAATACTCAACTAAATACAGATCAAGGCTGTGAAGAAGAAAAAAAAGGTTAGTAGAGATATGAGTGCAGTTTTAAAAATGGTGCAATCAACCAAACATATGGTGCAATATCTGTATCAGATGACACCATTCCAAATTTAACCACCACAAAAAATGTCTCAAGGATGTGAAGAAGAAAAATAAGAAATGTCTCAAGGCTGTGCACCGACAATAATAAGGTTAAGAATGGTTCAATCAACCAAACATATGGTGCAATATATTGATCAAATGACACAATTTTTAATTTACCCACCAGCAAAAATGTCTCAAGGTGAATTTTTTTCTAAGTCCCTTGTTTTTGGAAGGCTCTATGGAGGGCCCAAAAAGTATAAATAAAGGGCCTCTCTCCCTGTTTTCCCCCATGCTTCTGATTCAAACAATAATCTGAGGATCACTCCATCCCTTCTCTAGTAGGATAATCTAGTATTTATATTGAAAAAGATCAGTAGCAAGGCTCAGTATCTTATTTTATTATTTATGATTAATGGATGAAAGATATTTATAATATTAATGAGAGAGCTTACTATCATTTAATAGTCTTACCATCATAGTAGTAGTTTTGAAGTAGTGTTGGAAGATATTATCATTAGTGATATTATCCAATTTATCAAGAACCCTTATTTATAGAAGCAATATCATCTCACCCTTATACGTTATATCATGAAGCATTTTAGGTATCTTGAATTATATTCATATTGATCCTGGTAGTATTATATTACTATTATATTATTTAAATATTACCCTTATATTAAACAAAACCACCATTATCAAATTATCTTACCCTTAAGTTATTATAGCTATATTAATAGTATTATTAAATCACCTTGAAAAGTATTAATTAGCTATCAAAATTTTTATTAATATTGATAGTGATATTAAGCAATATTCTTTAAATATCTCAGTTATTGAAAGTAGGAATCCTAGAATAATTAATCAAAATAATTAGAATCAAAAACAAGAATTCAAGAAAACCTCAATTATTAAACAAATATTAACTATTACCATTATTATCATAGTGATCTTTTATTGACAGACTGATAGAGACTGCTGAAGAAAATTCTCTAATTGAAAATCCACAAAAACTAAATAATTGATTTTTGATCTCATCAAAAAGGGTATCTTTTTCAGTATATTTAGAGGGGCAGCTAATACACCTTAGCACCCATGGTTATTGGCTAATTCTGAAATTTCAAACAGACTCACAAATAGTTTCCCCCTCAAGGTACTGCCTATTATTTATCCCACAACAAAAAGAGTTCCCACATCTGGTGTCCCAAAAGTGGCCTTTCAATCTCAAGTATCATTAATAAGCTCACATTATCAATCTTAAAATCTTAAAAAAATTAAACGCAAATGATCAAAAAGAGTAAATCAAAATAAATAAAGAAATAAATAAATAATCATTGTTTTAGATCACCATTATCATGGAGGAATCATCATCCTCAAAGAAGGCTCTAACCTCGGAGGAGGAATTGGAAAAAGAGCAGTCCAGAATTGAAGAATTAGGTCAGGAAGAAAGTGAAGAAGAGTATTTTTCTTATTCAGAAAATGATGAAGAATTTGAGAAAAAAGGTTAGAATTACAGAAGGCTATGGAAAGAGCTGCAAGAAGACATGGAAAGAAGCAAAAATCAACTACATTCTCACCTGAAACTACTGGGAATTCAACTATTGAATGAATGCTCAGACCCCAGAAACCATCACCATCACCAAACCCAAAGAAATTTGCAACATCCACACCAGGAACATTGCCTAGAGCTGCAAGATTTGCAAAAAGGGTACATATTACAACACCAACTCAGCAACCCAAAAGAGTTACAATAACCAAAAGAAATATTGTCAAAATAAAAGGCAAAGGATTATAACCTTAACTTTGATGGAAGTGATGTTGAGGATTTTATCACGAGAGCTGAAAGGATAGCATCAATTGAAGGAGCCAACGGAAGGGACTTGGTCATGCAAATATAATTCTGGAGTGAAGATAAGGATATCAGATATGAAATTGAAGGAATGCCAGGATATGAAATGGAGGATTGGGATCAATTGAAAAAGGAAATGATCAGTAAATGGGGGAAGGTAGAACCTGAAAGAAGACACAGGAAAGATTCATTAACAAGACTATTCAATCAAACTCAACAGGAAGGAGGAGTCAAAGGTTTGTCACAATACAGAAAGTTTATTGGGGAATATGACATAATTTTAAAATATCTGCTGAAGCATGGGTATATCAAAAAGGAAAATGATTATAATGAATATGTCTTTGATTCTTTATCACCAGAAATTAGAAGTAGTGTTACTAAAGAAATGATCAAAGACAGGAACATGGTTCAAGCAAAAGATGGAGGATATATCTTACCTGAGATGGATATCCTCAGAAAGTATATTGAGGCAGAATTTGAGGCATCAGTAGTTATTAAAGGGAAATCACAATTATCAAAGTCAGATTAAATCAAAAGCAGAAAGAAAACCAGATTTGAAGATGAAAGCTGGGAGAAGGTTATCAAGAAAATGAAAGATATTATAAAGAAAATAAAGAATCCACCAGCTCAAGAAGCTCATGTTAATGAAGCACCAAAAGAAGTAAATCCAATCAAGGATGTTTTGGACCAGCTGAAAGAACTATCAGAGGCTGTTAATCCACCAAAGGAGGTCTGGAAGGATAAACCAAATACACAAGGATCAGGCTTAGCACAAAATGCACAACCATTCAGACCAATAAATACCCAGGCACCTTTAGCTGCAAATTATCAACCTTATTTTCCAGCACAACTGTATCCAAGAACACCCTCAAAGTGTTAATACTGTTTTGAAAATGGTCATTCATTGAGAAGATGCAGCTATCTGACAGAAGATATGGAAAAGAGAATTGTCACTAGGCAAGGAGAAAATTTCCTGTACCCTAATTTCCAAAGTGTACCCTCAGAGGGAACCAAATCTCAAAAGGATTTAGTCAGGGAGTTTGATAAGGAACAAAAAGAAATTTCAAAAAAGATAATTGAAAGGGAAAAGCATTTATCAAGACCAGAAGATCAAAAGATAGCTGAGCTGAAAAAGGAAGAAAAAGAATTTTCAATTGCTCAAGTAGAAGACTGGGGTAATTGGGAACCTCCAATAGTATCTTCACCCACTGAGATGTTGGAAACAGATGCAACTCTCAGACAGACAAAGCACAGATTGGATAAGCAAGAAAGCCAAAATAAAGAAGATTCTCCAAGTAAAAAACCCATACTACCAGGAACCTATCATGAGGATGAGGCTGAAGAAGAGATGAAGATGATTGTTACAACCAAATATAAAGATAAACTTACTAAAAGAGATGAAACATTTGAAGGAACAGAAATTAAAGAAAAAGAGAATGTTGAAGAGGAAGGGGACAGGTTAAATAAAAGGATATTTCACCACAAAACTGAAAAGAAAGAACTAAAACCAAAATTAGCAATGGAAAATGTGATAAAGAAAGTCTTGCAACAAAAAATTAATTTAACCTTGGAAGAAATATTATCAGTATCCCCAACCTTTATTCACAGGCTGCAAGGGATTTCTCTTGAAGAAAAGGAAGCTATGAAATCAGTGAAAACTTTGGACATTAAAGAAGATATTATTTCTATAAAAATTAAGGCCTTTGAAAAACCAAGACTTCATTATGCCTGTCCACTTGGTTTTATGAAATTATTTGTTGGAAAAGAAGAATATCCAGTAATTGTACTGGTAGATACAGGATCAGAGCTCAACATAATCACTGAAGATGCAGCAATAAAAGCCCCTCTCTCAAACAGAAAGCTCAACATGAATTTAAGAGGAATTGGAGGACATACAACATGATTAATTGGATTAGCTGAATTCACACAAGTACTCTTGCCCTTTGGAGAAGAAAAAGAAATTCATTTCTGAATTGCCAAGGGAGCAGTACATACATTCCTTGTAAGGCCCTTCTTGGAAGACAATAACATTATATTGGAATTTTGACAGAAACAGGGTGAAATATTTAGCTATCAAGAAGCAGATGGTAGAAGATTATTTATGCCAATATGCAAACCCCATATGTTGGGATGGCAAACAGGACCACCAAGAGGAATGGAGCTTTGTTCAATGGGAAAAATAAAAGATTGGTTTAGCAAAGTAAAATTACAAGAAGCTGAAGATAAATCTAAATCAAAAATAAAAAGTATTTCCAAACCAACTAAAACAAATATTATCAAAAGATAAAGTCTATGGAATGTAATTTAGATTAAAGTCTATCCATAATGGATAGGGGAATAAATAATGAACCTCAGGAGGTAGTGAAAAGAGACCAAGAAGTAGAAACACAAGAGCCAGAACAGGGACCATGAATAGAATCACTATCAAACCAAATAAAACCAGAAGAGCCAAAGTCATTAGCCTGGGATTTAGACAAGGAAAGGGCTACATTTGATCCCAAAAGGTGGGAGGAATGGATCAACAGAAATCTACCACCTTCAAGTGAATATGAAGATTATGTTAAAAATAAAAACCCTCAAGTAAAAAACTTAAGCTTAAGCCCATGCCCTGAATTTTGGAAAATTGATGATGAACCTGAAAGCAACAAAAGGTATATATGGAAACAAGATGAAAAATCAAATTTTTATATGCAAGAAGTTAATGAAGTGGGAAAAAAAGGAAAATCCAATAATATATGAACCAATTGGCACCAATGGTATGGTATATCAGGTTTTGGTTAATGGATCAGAAATAATAGAAGGACCACCAATACATAGTAGAAAAAATCTGTTTGACATATTTTCCAAGAAAAAATCCCCACAAGATATGGAAATTGAAATCACATCAGAAATGAACAATGATGTATACTGTTAAGACTCATGAGAAGATCTTAGAAATAAAATTATTGACTGTTTCAAAGATAAAGAATCTATGAAGGAATACAATAAAGAAGAATCTAATCAAACTGATTAATTCCAAATACATGAAATTTCTCAAGATCCTCCAAAGAAGAAAATAAAGCACTCTCATGCTTATGAAAATCTTTGGGAGGCCTACAATAATCTTGAATCTTTGAAATAAATTAAACCAAGATTATCTTCAGATTCAAAGACAGAAGAAAATTTGATAGAAGCTGAAGTCTAACCATTGCAAAAAGATCTCATGAGCACTGTTCTGTCATATGATTTAAACCCAAAAAGCCCATGGAGAATTGATAAAGAAAAGGAAATGGACTTGGATCAAGAAAGTTTCTTGAAGTATTATGATGAAATGTCATACTGGCAACTTCCAACACCTGAAGAAGAGCCAGAGTTTATAATTCTTCCCTACTTTGAGGGGATATCAAGAATAAAAGGAGGAAAATGGTTGAAGAATCTTTCAGGATATGACCTGTCTAAATTAGACTTCATGGAACTCTTGAATGAGGAAGGAACTAAGGGGAACTTGGAAAACTAGTATTGGGAGGAATTATTTTCCTTTGATGAACAAACAAGGAAGGTTCTTCATGATTTTCGAATTTGACCACAAAAAGACTTGAGTTTCCATAATATGGAGCTTCTTGGTGGAAATCCTTTCTGGGAAGAGTATGGATACCTCTATATATACAAAGAATAAGGATTCGTAAGAAATTGGAAAGGTAAACCCCTAGAAGAAAGGAAAAAAGGAAGAAAAATACTGGGAGAAATAGCCAAGGATATATGTGTGAATAGAATTATTCAGAAAAAATAAAAAGGAAAATGGGTTTCATGAATTGAATATGTTTTTTTTCACATGTAAAAAAAAGAGAACGGAAAGATCAAAAAAAAATGACTTAAAAAAAATTATTAAAATTAAAAAAAATATAAACTTAAAAAAAAGAAAAAAAGAAAGAAATATATGAGTAATGATTTGGGTATGCAAGAGTTTTAACTGTAAAAGTATGATAAGGATATGTTTAGATTGAAAAATAGGGGTGGGTGTCTGTTTCTTATTCCACCTCTAATGCTTTAAGTTTTTGGGATGAAATCCTTGGGAATCTCAACATCAATTTCTATTAAAAATAACTATCAATATCATTAACTTCAAGATCTTTTAAAAACAGAAGAAAAAAATTTGATAAGTTTGTAATCTTTAATAAAATTAACAAACAATCAAGATGCCAAAGCTTGGATGCTATGGGGATTGATTGTTGGAGGATGAAGAGATTTTGAATCAAAGGCAATTGAAGAGGCAATATGAAGGATTCATATTTGAGTATGAAGATGAATTTCAAGAATGTCAGTCATCAAGTCACTAATCAAGAGAAGAAAAGGAAAAATTGGAAGAAATAAGGTTGTTATTGGAGGAACTTAGAGTTTTGGATAAAAAAATAGCTTATTATGAAAATTGCTTACCATCAATGAGAAAAATAAATCTGAAGCCAATTCTGAAGACCTCCAACCTACATAATTCAGAATCAAAGAAGAGAAGTGTGAGCCTTGAGGTATATTTTACATACCCAAATAGGCCACAACTATCTTAAAAAAGAAATTTTTGAATTATGCAAAACTCATAAGTCATGCATATATCCAAAATTCATCATTTTCAATTTCAGAAAAGATGAATAACTTTTTATTGAGTAAGTAAATCCATGGATTTAAGACCAGATTTGGATTCTACACAAAAATTCACCTAGGGTAGCTCCATAGAGTGAATAAGCTCAATTTAAGTATTTAAGGTGATAAAATGGAAAATACTTCAATACCACATCATTAATACCACATAAAAGATCCGTGAAAATTTTTGTTTTTCTTGATTTTTAGCCAAAATAATGGGAAAGTGAGAAATCCCATGTTACATATACACTAAGAATAGTGTTATGCATGTTTTGATGTAAGGTTTGACTATGAAACAATAAGTAAAAATTACTAATTTATTACTTATTGTACTCTGAATGTCCTTATAATTGAAATAAATAAGATTAAAATAATAATAATAATAAAGAAATATTATTATTATGGTGTAAAAATATTATATTATTAAATAAATATAATAATATAATTAATATTATATGAAATTATAATATTATAAATAATATATTAATATAAAATAATTAATATATTATAAAGCTCTTTATTATTGTTACCAACAAATAATAAAGGCGTAAAAAATTGTTTTTTATTAATAAAAAACAATTAATAACAATAATATTACTAATATTAAAGTTATGAATTAATATAAATACTATTTATATTAATTAAAGAATTATTAATAGAGTAATAATAGAGAAATTATTATAATAAGAGAAAATAACCTACTTTTAACACTTAATATAATAATTTTGAAGTATTTTACGCCCAAAAATATAAATACAACTTTTTCAAATTGTATTTACAATAAAAATAAAGAAAATTACAAATTATTCTGGATTTTTACGTGGAAATGAGTTATTAGAGAGATTTTTAACAAAAACAATTAAATAAATGATTTAATCACGTCAAAATAGATGATTATAGCAAGGTGGTCTTTGGTCTTTAATAATATAACAGTTTTATATATAAAGAATAAAGAAATTACCTTTGATTTAATTGATTTAATGTTTTTGATGCGTCTGAGGGGAAAATAGAGTAAAAAGAGCTCTATTTATAGTAAATACCTCCCTCCTAGAGTCCAACAGGCTTCTAGTAGACGTGTACTGATCATATCCACTGGAATTGATCAATATTTTAAGGTTTGAGGGTGATTACATCATGATCAAACCATATTACATCATTATTACACCATTATTTAGAGTTATCACTATAACTCTAAGTGTGATGACATCAGAGGCTTGGCAGAACCCCAAATTTCGTGGATTTCATTAGTTTTAATCATAAACTAATAGTATTCACCAATTTTATCACTCTTAAGACTGTTAAACTTAATTTAAGGTTACAGTATGTGATCATAACAGCTCAATTTAAGCTCAAACTTTGATCCTCAATAAATTTTAAGGTTTTCACGCTACAGCAATTCAGAGAGTGAATTCTGATAGCCTGACATAACCTTATTATGCTGCCAAGAGCTTTTCATTACATCATCAAAACTCTAATTTTGATGATTTTTCTTGTAACTCATCTTTTCTGTCGAAATTCAATATTTTAAACTTCAAACCTTGATTTCAGGGGGTTATACCCTGAATTTAATAATAAAAATTACATCATTCTTCTCGAATAAACTAGTAGAATTCAACTGTATACTTTTTTTTAAGTTTGGACTACTTTCACAACAAAGAGGTCAACAGCTCTGTTGATTTTTATCAATATTTCCTCATAAGTCTTAACCTTGTTTATAATTTGCAAAATAAAGTTCATATCTGTGTTCCTAAAGTAATTACGTGGTAACTTTATTTTTGGTTAATCATTCTAGCATGTATAGTTTAGAAGATATTAGCTATGATCACTGAATATATGCGTTGACCAAAAAAGTGCATATATTCAGGATAATTCCTTAAGTATTGATTTTGGGAATTAGCTTATTAATTGTTTTATATGTGGATTTTTGTGGGGAATCCACTGGTACAATTTATTTCACGTGTTGTTTCATTAGTTTCTGAGATAAACAAGGTGTTATGGTTTTTATAAGGTATTATACCTTATAATTCCTTAAATATTGACTTTACAGATATGCCATAAAAGTGGTATATGTGTATTTTTCCATGGGGAATCCAATGGTATAATTTAATTTACATGTTGATTCATTGGTTTTTAAGTTAAACCAATTTTTATACCAATTTATGGTATTTTTTGTATATTTAAGTAATTATTCTTAATGTATATTTATTCTAAGTAATTTTAATATAATTATATTAAAGTTATATTTATTCTGAGTCTTTTTTGTGACCTTATTGGGTATGTGGTCATATCTCAAAGGCTCACATTCCCTACCACCAAAAAAGATTGTACCACAATCTGATATGTGTGATTAGGGTATCATCCACTGTCCTACCTCTTCAATAGACTTTGTTAGTCTTGAAGCTCAATAATGCTTAACTTTTTTATTTTTCAGGTTTTCTTTCATGTCTGAATCTTCTTAGTAATTTATCAGCATTTGTTATATCTTTCTCAAGTAGCCATTCATCTTCTTGAGTTGAATTCCTATACCTTACAAGGTATTCCCTTTCTTTTTTGTTTCTTGTCCTTCTTTCTTTAAGGACTTTTACTATTTTCTTTTCCTCTCCTTCCTCAAAGGGGGGAATCTCAAGTGGGGGTTTATTTCTTAGTGGAAATAACTCTTTGTCACTTGAACTGTAAGGTTTTATTAGACTTACAGGGAAAGTTGGGTGTTTGTTCATTAGTTCACCTGTGAGTTCTAATTGCACAGCATTGGGTCCATGGAGTGCTTTTATCATAAATGGTCCTGCAAAGGAATCTTTCAATTTCTTTGGGCCTTTTATGTTATTGAAATTAAGGGTTGATACTAAAACCAAGTCTCCTATTTTGAAATCAGGTGGCTTATGACTTTTATCCCATCTTTCTTTTGCATATTTAAAAGAATCTTGCATGCATCTGTTTGCATGGTGTCTTGCTTTGTCAAGCATTATCTTGAAACTGCTTGCTGTTGGATGTATATCCACTAAGTCCTTTTTGAGGGTGTTATAAGGAAGTCTTGGATTCCACCCTTTCTCTAGCATTGCTGGTGTTTTGCCAGTAGAAGAATGGATTGATGTCTTATATGCCAGTTCAAGTGCTGGTATTAGTGTACACCAATCATGGGTAAAACCATCAGAATCTTTGAATTCTAGCCCATAAGCACATAATCTTCTGATCATATCCTCTAGGGTTTGTATCATTCTTTCTGCTAGACCATCAGTTTGAGGATGATAAGCTGTTGAGAATGATAACTTTGTCCCAAACAAGTTATGGAGGTTTGTCCATAATGCTGAAGTGAACTTTGGGTCTCTGTCACTTATAATATTTTGGAATAAGCCTGTGTGGCTAATGACTTTATTCCATATCATTATGGCTGTATCCATAGCTGTGTCATCTTTATGACATGGTAAGAACATGGGAGTTTTACTGTACCTGTCAACTAATACTAGGCATGCATTATAACTCCTGTCTCCTCCTGGAGGTAAGGCTGTTACCCAATCCATATGAACTATTTCCCATGGGGATTTTGGTTCTTGGATTTGGATCATCATTCCAAATTTCTTTCCTGTGGCTCTGTTGGCTTTTTGACATCTGTCACAGGTTTGGCAGTATTCTGCAACATCTTTCTTCCAATTTGGCCACCAAGAGCAGGTTTTCACCCTCTCTAGTGTCCTATCTTCTGAGAGATGTCCAGATGCAACACTATCATGACACTCATGTAAAATAGTGTTTATTAGTGTTCTATCTGTTAAGGCCATAACACATGTGTGTTTTGTTCTATGGTAAAGGATTCCATCAAGGAGGTGAAATCTTCCTTCATCATATGCCTTTTTCCATATTTCATCTAGTTTTGATGAAAGTGATGGATTTTTGCAGTCTTTCATTAGAAGTTGGCTTAAGATATGGCAATTTTTGTCTGTCTTATAGCTTTCTTTAACTTGGTTAAAGAATTCTGTGCCAATGTCTGTAACACATATTCCTTCTATATGGTGCTCTTCTTGTGGTACCCATGCTGGATTGTCAGGGGTATTTGCTAGAGCCCATCTACTAAGACCATCTGCATTTTTATGAATATTCCCAGATTTATGAACAATAGTCATATTTCCTCTATATTCTTGGATAGCAATTTGCCATCTCAGCATATGTCTATTTGGAGTCTTCATATTTAATAGTGATTTCACAGCATTACAGTCTGTGATTACATCAAATACTGTGCCATCCAAATAATAATGCAGTTTTTCTAAAGCCCATACTAGGCATAAGCATTCCATTTGGCTTGCTCCATACCTTGCTTCTGTTGGCTTTATCTGTCTTGAAATGAAACAAATTGGTCCTTCCACTGGTTTGTCATTGATAATTTGTGTTTGGTGAAGTGCAGCACCTAGTCCTTCTCCACAAGCATCAATGTACAGTTTGAAGGGTAGTTTCCAATCTGGCATCAGAAGAAATGGGGCATTTGTTAAGGAATTTTTTAATTCTTCATATGCCTTGACTCTTTCTTCTGTCATCTCATAGACTGTTTGTTGGTCACATAGCTTATACAAGGATTTAGCAATCTTTGCAAAGTCCTTTATATGCTGTCTATAGTAACCAGCAAATCCTAGAAATGATTGCATTTCTTTTTTAGTTTGAGGCATTGGTTTAAGTAGTACTGCTGCTACTTTATTTTTGTCTATGCTTAGACTAAGTCCAGATACCACATGTCCTAGTGCTTTTAATTCACTATATGCAAAATGACACTTTTTCAAGGAAATTTTCATATTCACTTGGACTATTTTCTGTAGTACCCTTTCTAGTCTTGTAAGGTGATTGTCCCAAGTTTCTGAGCAAACTATAATATCATCAATATAGATGATTAACCATCCTTCTGATAATTCTTCAGGAAATATGGTATTCATCATTCTTTGATAATGGGAGGGTGCATTTTTTATTCCAAAAGGCATTCTTAAGTATTCAAAAATTCCACAATGGACTATTATTCTTAGTAGTTTCTTGGCATTGTCTGTTAAGACATTTTGATGAAAACCCTTAAGAGCATCCATAGCTGTGATGAACTTAGCTTGTGACAATTGGGTTAATGTCTCATGGATTCTGGGTATTGGATATCTGTCTGGAATGGTATAGGTATTCAGGGCTCTGAAGTCTCCTACCATCCTTGATTTTCCATTATGCCAAGTTATAATGACAGGTGTAGTAACTTCTACTTGTTCATTATGTCCAACCTTTCTTAATACTCCAAGGTCCATTAATTCTTTAATGTGCACCTCTAGGGCTTCTCTAGCTCTTGGGCTGGCTGGATAAGCAGGTCTTCTTAATAAAGGTGGGTAAGGTTTTTCTACATTAAGAATTATATCCACTTCATGTCCAATTATGGCACCTAGTGGCTCTTTGTCAGTTGCAAAGGCATTTTTATACTTAAATAAGAGGTCAATCAATTTTTCTTTCATTTTTTCTGTTAATTCTTGATTGAATTCTGCCTCTCTGAGTTGTTCAGATATAAAAAGTTCTTTTTCTGGAATTTTTTCCTCATTCTTAATAACTGTGATTTGTTTTTTGTTATTTAAGAATCCAAACTTTTGTCTTTTATTATCTCCTATGGTAAAATATCTATCTTTTTGGTTGGAGATATCTATACCATAGATTGATAAGTAGTCATTCCCAAGTATGAAATGATTACTAGTACAGTTGTCCATTACTACAAACTCTACTTTAATTCTGACACATTGTGAGGGATGAGGAAAAATTAGTGTTAAATCAATTATTCCAAGGGGCTTCATGCTCTCACTTGCACTACTAAATTTGACACCTTGTATTGGCATAAGTTTTTCTTGCCAGTCTGGGACAATGGTTCTTAAATAACTTTTGCCAACACAAGTGCAATATGCTCCTGTATCCAAGTTAATCTTTCCTTCTTGGTTATCAACCATAACAATACTTATACTTGATTTTCCAGCTGTATATCCCATTCCTCTTGCAGGTTTGGTTCTATACATTTTGGCATCTTGTATGTTTGTCAGGTTTGTGTCAGATGTTCCAACTTGTGGCAAGTTTGAGTTAACATCCAGTACTTCATAAATTATATCAATATTATTAATTTGTGCATTAATTATATTGATTTCATCACTTTCAGAGCTCTCTGACTCTTCTGTCTCTTTTTCAGAGTCAGATTCCTCTTCTTTGTCATTGTGGTTTTCTGTTTCCACAATTTCATTGATCTTTGCTTTTTTAAGGCAATTATTGGCTAAGTGTCCAATACCTCCACATTTATGGCATTTTCTTTGCTCATTATTGTTGGATGTATTGGGTTTAAAGGATTCTTTTGATTTATCTTTCTTGATAAATGGTTTGTTTGGGCTTTTAATGTCCAATCTTTTCCAAGTCTTGCCAATTTTTGTTCTTGTCACTATATCTTCTAGTGCATTTATATACTCTTCTGTGGAGCATGGTTCTATACACCTGCTTCTTAGGGCATGTTCTAGTTCCCCTCCACATTTTTTAAGTATTTTCATATGCACCATCTTCTGTGACATTTCTGGGTACAGTGCATTAAGTCTTTCAACTTGTTTTAGGAACCAAGTTAAAGGTTTATCTTTCTCAGGGTCAAAGAAAGAGTTTTCAAATGCATTTTCTATCTTATACCTCCAGGCATCATTTGCCCACTTGGTGATTATTTCTTGTTTCCACCAAGACCAGGTATTTTTACCATTTGTTTGTCTTATGCCATAATACCATCTTTTTGCAGATTTCTCAAACAATGAATGTAATCTTGCAGTGATTAATTCATCTGGTATGGCATAGTCTTCTTGTAACATGTCAATTGTTTTAATAAATGACATGTGGTCATATTCACCTTCTCCTGTGAATGTTGGCCATTCCTTCAATTGAGGTGCTTCCTTCATTAAGACTTGGTTATTGTCTTGGTGACTCAAGTCTGTTATGAAAGGATTTGACAATTCCTCTTTTGTTTTAATAGTGCTTCTTATATGGGAAAATGGTGTTGATAACTTTGGCATATTTAAATTAGCCTCATTAATTTTATCCATTTTTTCAGTAATAAGCCTTATTTCACTTTGAATATCATCTTTCAGATGCATTCTTGCTTCATCACTTTTTTCCACATGGTCCAAACGTAATTTTTGGTGTGATGAAGTCTTTTCTTCAAATTTTTCTACAGAAATACTTAATTTATTTAATTTTTCTGTAAGATTGTCAATACTCACATCATAATTGATTGTCAAAGTCTTGTCTTTGATATCTTTTATGTATTTATACAATTCTTGTTGTCCTTGTATTAATTTTTGAGTATTGTCAATTAAATTTTTTGGTTTATTATTTTCAACAATAAACTTAATGTTGTCAATTTCTTTCTTGTTTTGAACAACAATTTTTGTTAAAGAAGATAAATTGTTATTTATTTCTTGTAGTGATAATAAACTGTCTTTAATTTCTTTTAGAGGTAATATACTATTTTTAATTTCTGTTAAAGTATTTACAACATCTTTGGACAAGGTTATTTCTTTGGGAAATGAGGTTGTCTCATTCTTTGCTCTTCCTTGACCTTGAATTCCATCAAGGTTCTGGCCATGTTGAAAACATTGTCCATGGCATCCTTTTGGATTCTTGGGATTCTGTAGCTTGGGGAATATGGTTTCCTCCAATGCTTTTTCTTGTTCTTCTTCCCTTCTTGGGGAAGTGGGTTGGCTTGAGGCTTGCTGGTAGAAGCTACTGGGGCTTCTTCCTTGGTTGCCTCCCTCTTTTTGGTGTGGTAATCCTTGATTTTTTTGATTTGAGGTTTGGATGACAGTGGATTCCATCCATTGGAGTATTTCACTATCTCCTCCTCTTTGAGGAACTTTTTCAGGATGTGCCAGGAGTTCATCACTCCTTGGTGTATTTGAGGCAGCATTTCCCAGTCTTTGTCCTTGTATACTGTGTGATACTGTTTGTACTGGCTCATGTAGATGTCTATTTGAGCCCTCTGAATGTGATTTGTACCTGTTTGAGTTACTCATACTTAGTTCCAATTCAGGCTCAGATATGATGGGCATTTCTGGGACTTGCCTTTGGGATAAGGCACTTCCTTGTGTGGATTCTGTTCCACTGGGGATATTGCCCTTTCTTTTCCCTTTTGTGGGATCAATTCTACCTCTGAGTCCAGCTCCATCTGATTAGATGGAGTATTGGGAACCTCTTCTGGTAGTCATAATTTAAAGAATAAGAAAAAATAAAAGTATTTCAGAATAAAATTCTTTTTATGGCAATTTAAAAAGAGGTGCTCACCTTCAGAGTCTTGAATGGTGGGCCCTGGAAAGTCTAATTTCTTAGCTTTCTTTCTTTTGGTGATAACTGGTGTAGGAGAACTTTGACAAGTTTCTTCCACCAATCTCTCAACAGTAGCTTGGTTGTCTTCTGTTGGGTTATCTTCAAACACTAAAAAAGACAAATAAATATAAGTCTTTTTATAATAAGTGTTATTTTTGGCAAGATATGGCAATTTTCCACGTAGAAATTGCTTTTATATCTTTGAAAAATTGAAATGAATAAAGAAATGAATAAAAATGAATAAAATAACTTTTTTATTGGTTTTTAATATTTTTTAATATTTTTTATATATTTTTTTATATTTATTTTTTAAAGAATAAAATAAAAGATGAATATGATTCTTATAAAATTAAATTATAATAAAAATTATTTTTAATTTATAAAATATCTCTTTTAATCACTAGAGTCACTCAAAGAAAGTTCTTGCAAGTCTAAGGATGTGAAAAACCACGTGTAAGACAGTACAATTGCTTTCCAAATGCCTCAATAGCTTTTAAAATCAATAAAATATAAAATTATTATATAATTTTATGATTATAAATATAATTTATTATGGATAAACCCACCTAGAATCTTTTTAAAGGTCTTTTTAAGTAAATATCACGGCCAGGCCCCCAAATGTAAGGTTTGACTATGAAACAATAAGTAAAAATTACTAATTTATTACTTATTGTACTCTGAATGTCCTTATAATTGAAATAAATAAGATTAAAATAATAATAATAATAATAAAGAAATATTATTATTATGGCGTAAAAATATTATATTATTAAATAAATATAATAATATAATTAATATTATATGAAATTATAATATTATAAATAATATATTAATATAAAATAATTAATATATTATAAAGCTCTTTATTATTGTTACCAACAAATAATAAAGGCGTAAAAAATTGTTTTTTATTAATAAAAAACAATTAATAACAATAATATTACTAATATTAAAGTTATGAATTAATATAAATACTATTTATATTAATTAAAGAATTATTAATAGAGTAATAATAGAGAAATTATTATAATAAGAGAAAATAACCTACTTTTAACACTTAATATAATAATTTTGAAGTATTTTACGCCCAAAAATATAAATACAACTTTTTCAAATTGTATTTACAATAAAAATAAAGAAAATTACAAATTATTCTGGATTTTTACGTGGAAATGAGTTATTAGAGAGATTTTTAACAAAAACAATTAAATAAATGATTTAATCACGTCAAAATAGATGATTATAGCAAGGTGGTCTTTGGTCTTTAATAATATAACAGTTTTATATATAAAGAATAAAGAAATTACCTTTGATTTAATTGATTTAATGTTTTTGATGCGTCTGAGGGGAAAATAGAGTAAAAAGAGCTCTATTTATAGTAAATACCTCCCTCCTAGAGTCCAACAGGCTTCTAGTAGACGTGTACTGATCATATCCACTGGAATTGATCAATATTTTAAGGTTTGAGGGTGATTACATCATGATCAAACCATATTACATCATTATTACACCATTATTTAGAGTTATCACTATAACTCTAAGTGTGATGACATCAGAGGCTTGGCAGAACCCCAAATTTCGTGGATTTCATTAGTTTTAATCATAAACTAATAGTATTCACCAATTTTATCACTCTTAAGACTGTTAAACTTAATTTAAGGTTACAGTATGTGATCATAACAGCTCAATTTAAGCTCAAACTTTGATCCTCAATAACTTTTAAGGTTTTCACGCTACAGCAATTCAGAGAGTGAATTCTGATAGCCTGACATAACCTTATTATGCTGCCAAGAGCTTTTCATTACATCATCAAAACTCTAAGTTTGATGATTTTTCTTGTAACTCATCTTTTCTGTCGAAATTCAATATTTTAAACTTCAAACCTTGATTTCAGGGGGTTATACCCTGAATTTAATAATAAAAGTTACATCATTCTTCTCGAATAAACTAGTAGAATTCAACTGTATACTTTTTTTTAAGTTTGGACTACTTTCACAACAAAGAGGTCAACAGCTCTGTTGATTTTTATCAATATTTCCTCATAAGTCTTAACCTTGTTTATAATTTGCAAAATAAAGTTCATATCTGTGTTCCTACAGTAATTACGTGGTAACTTTATTTTTGGTTCATCATTCTAGCATGTATAGTTTAGAAGATATTAGCTATGATCACTGAATATATGCGTTGACCAAAAAAGTGCATATATTCAGGATAATTCCTTAAGTATTGATTTTGGGAATTAGCTTATTAATTGTTTTATATGTGAATTTTTGTGGGGAATCCACTGGTACAATTTATTTCACATGTTGTTTCATTAGTTTCTGAGATAAATAAGGTGTTATGGTTTTTATAAGGTATTATACCTTATAATTCCTTAAATATTGACTTTACAGATATGCCATAAAAGTGGTATATGTGTATTTTTCCATGGGGAATCCAATGGTATAATTTAATTTACATGTTGATTCATTGGTTTTTAAGTTAAACCAATTTTTATACCAATTTATGGTATTTTTTGTATATTTAAGTAATTATTCTTAATGTATATTTATTCTAAGTAATTTTAATATAATTATATTAAAGTTATATTTATTCTGAGTCTTTTTTGTGACCTTATTGGGTATGTGGTCATATCTCAAAGGCTCACATTTGAGCACTTAATATTATGGTATTCTTACATAGACTTTTGGTACACCCATAGTGGATATCTCACTTTAAGCTTAAATTACTATTTTGACGTAAAAAATAAGAAAGGGGGACAAAAGACATCAAAGAGAGCCAGGGTACCCAACTTCTGAGGCCTCAGAGGCGTGGATAGCTCCAGAGCATGGATCCATGGCTCATCTTGGCCCAATTGGTAAACTAAAACTCTTTGGGAACTTGGTTACCAAGTTACACCTACTGTAATCATAAGAAAAATAGCAAATAACCTGCTATTTTGATGTGCCAAGGAGGTAATAAGCTACTTAGGCTCCTGTAACCACGTCAATTCTTGATGACTTTCCATGACTAGACCCTAAAGGAGTAATTAAACCCTTTTGGGATCCATATTCATTGATTTACCTCATAGCAACCAGCAAAATACTGCTATTTGCAATTCTATGTAGAAATGAGGTAAAAACTTCAAAAGTTCATTAAAAATACAATTCTTAATGAATATTCCTGAAACTTTCAGGACCAATGAAGAACTGTATTATCTATGGTACAACCAAAAAGAATTATGGTTTTACTAGTAAAATTAAAAGTTTTACTTACAGTCCATTTTTGACCATTCTACGTGAAACACTGAATCTTCAAAAATTCACAGTAATTACAACCTGTGATGAAATTGGCAATAACATTGATAACTTTGAGAAATCAATGATTATTTTAGAATAAAAGAAGATTTACAGATGTTACTCCTTTTATTCTTAACCATATTGGGGTTGGTAGTCACGTAAAAGCATCAATTAAGTAATTATGATAATCTTACGTGACAACAGATGATGCAATCATTAATCCACAAGGGTTTATTGTTTTCTCACTCACTGGTTTTTCAGTTTGCTCCATGGCACGCCTCTGTGAGCTGTTGTTGACTTAAAAGAAGCCTATTCTTGCTGTTTTTTCCATATCATCATCTTATCAATTTATTAAATCATTATTACCAACAAGTAAGTATTAGTTAAAACTATTCTTAAGTGTTTTAAATCTTTCAAAATCATCCAGAAAGACGTGAAATCATAGAATCCAACTATATATTGTTGTAATACTGTTATAAATCCTTTTGATCCCTTAAATCCACAATTCCACGTCAAATTTCTCTACTCTTATCTATCAATAAGTTCTTTGGAGTATTAGTGAGTCATTTATTTTTAATTCTTAAAGTTTTTCTCTAGTAATAGTTTTCTTCAAGAATTATATTCATAATTATTCTTGTAAAAGATAATTATATATTAAAATAATTTTATTATTTTAATAAAGAAGTTTTTATTATTAAATTCTTCTTGTAATTGATTCTAGTAGACAATTACTGCTCACTGTTATAATCACTAGTAGTGTATAACATGTGAAAGAAATAATTTTATAATTATTTAATTGTGGTTATAATAATTTTTTTATTATTATATTTCATAAGAACAGACATAGTACTGTTGATTAATAGTAATATTATCATATGTTTCATAGTCACATCTTACATTTGTGGGCCTGGCTGTGATTTTATCCATAGACTTGGCTTTAATCATATTCTAGACTTCATTTTTGTGTTCTAAAAAACCACCATACCTACCACATCTTACATTTGGGGGCCTGGCCGTGTTTTTTGAACCTTGTACCCTTAATTAATATATTTTTAAGCTCTAAAATATATTAATTGAATATTTTTTTCTTTCATTTTAAAGTCAAAATAATTCTTATTTTTGAAATTGTTTTGGAAATCTTTTTCATTGAGGAATTTGGTTTAATTTTATACTGTTTTACACGTGGCTTTTTCACATCCAAAAACTTATAAAATTATGCTTTGAGTTACTCTGAATTAATTTTCATTCAAAATCTTAAATTTTAATTTTTTTTCTTTAAAAAGAATAACTTTTTTAATATTAAAAAATAATAAAATTCATAAAAAATCTTTTAAAAATATCTTAAAACACAAAAATAATTTCTTTTATCATATTTTTTCTCTTTAAGTGTCTTTAATCAAATACTGTGCAGCTGGTAACAGACTCAGTAAAAGATACATCAATAGTCCAGAATCTTCAGAAGCAGAATCTGAAGACAGTATTGAGGTGCAGATTGCTAAAAGAGGCACCTTATTCAACTCAGAAAAAGCTAAATTACCACCAAAAGGTGTGTATTTTATCTTATATTTTTCACCTTTTATCTTTAAATTGACGTGAAAATGGTGCATACCAGAAATGGAAGCAACTATTCAGTCCAACCAGATGGATGTGGACAAGGAAGAGGCAAGACCAAATCCAGAAGTGCCAAATCTTCCACAAGAAAGACACATCTGGAGGATGCCAGAGTTGCCCCCCATTCCCCAAGGTCTGTACCAACAGATTTTGACGTAAATTCTGAGCCTGAACTGATTTATGGTAATATTTCCAGGGCTGAACCACTTTCAGGTGGCAGCAATAGAAATATATCAATGCCAGTACAAAAACTGGTTCAGAGCAGCCAAGGAAGAGGAGTGGGAAATCTGCCCAAGCCTTTGGCAGGGGGCCATGAACTCCTACTTACACATCAAGAGCTTTCTGGGTCAGGAGAAGACCATAGAACTCTTGGGAGGATGGAGCACCCTGTCTTGCAAAGACAAGGTCAAAAAGATAAAGAATTGGTTGAAGAACCAAAGTCTTTTATCCATAGACCAGAAGAAAGAGTTGGAAATGAATCCAGCTTTGGAGACAGAGGCACCAGTGGCATCTACCAGCTCCAGAAGCGTCCAAGGACAAGCCCAAAGGACCTCAAAAGAAATAGAGAGGTCCCAAGAACCATCAAGGCAAGGGCAAAGGCAAAGCCAATTGGCACAGACCTTACCCACAAGGGTACAGGATCCCCAAATTGGAGCCTTCAGCCGTGGACAGTGTCTTCAATATGGCCAGAACTCTTATGGAATTCACAGCCAAGGAGCAGGAAAGGATGAACAGGACATTTCCACTCAAATAACTGATGTACATAGAAGTATTAATGTAGAAATTGGCAAACTTGAGTCAAAGTTAAAGCAAATTACATCAGACATAAATGAATTAAAGAAAAATGACAAGCAACATTCTGAATGGCATAAATTGACAACTGTCACCCTTGAGTCAATTAGCACTGCTTGTGAAAGAATTGAGAACCAATGTCAAAATAATGACACAGAGGATCCTTCCATTTTTAAAGTAAATGATAGACTTAAAAATCTTGAAGACCATGTCTTACAAATAGTTAAGAACACCAATCAATTTGCTATACATTTAGCAAAAAGTGACAGTGAGAGGTAGAAATTGAAGAATGATATAATTGCAAGTGTGGAACAAATTCATAAGAATCATGAACCACATATGCCAAGACATTCTACACCTTTGACTGAAGAAAAACTCTCTGTTAAAGAAAGTCTTACACCATTCTTGGGAGAAAATGCCTACTCTGCAAGAGATATTCCAAAAATAGAAGAATGGCCAACATTCTCTGGTGAAGGAGAATACAACCATATTGAATTCATCAGGACTATTGATATGTTGCATAAAGACTTTAATATACCTGATGGAATCATAGTGGGAAAACTACACTGTTTGTTTACCAGAACTGCAAAGAAATGGTATTACAAAATGAGGATTGATCATGGTAAACATGACTGGTCTTGGTGGAAATCTGAAGTGATTACCAAATGGGCCAATAATTCTTGGAGGTTTAGAATGGAAAATGCATTTGAAAGTGCCATTTTTAACTCAGAAAAAGACAAACCACTTACTTGGTTCTTCAAACAAAAAGACAGATTATCTGCTTTACACCCAGATATGTCTGACACTATGATTAATATGAAAATATTAAGAAAGTGTGGAGGAGAACTGGAACATGCTATCAAAAGCAGATGTGTGGAACCTTGTTCAACAGAGGACTACATTAATGCTATGGAAGATATCATTACCAGGACAAGAATTGGTAAGACTTGGATTAAAAACCCAATAGAGTCCAAAATAGTCTCAAAGATTCCTAGAGAGGAAAGAAGACCAGAAAGACCTGTCTTGAAGTTTCATAAATGTGGAAGTACTTCACATTTAGCCAACACTTGTCCTAAGAAGACAAAAATCAATGAAGTTCAAGTCATTGAAGGAATTCAGTGTACTGAGGAGAAAGAGGAGTCTGATCAAGATTCTGCAGTCTCTGAAGATACACCAGTGGAGGACTATCCCATTGAAAACATTTCAGCTTTCTTTGAGTTCACAGAAGTCCATACCCACTTGCCACAGTATAGTGAGAATTGCTGCAACCTGATCAATATCCAAGATGCCAGAATGTGTAAAACAAAGCCTGCTAGAGGAAAGGGTTATACTGCTGGAGCATCCTGTATCACATCAGTTCTGATGAGTGATATTGAAGCCAAAGTGAATTTGGCTACAGGGGAATTTTGCACTTGTGTTGGCAAAGATTATCTCCAAATTATACTTCCTGAATGCAAAAACCATCTATTACCAATAGAAGGTGTACAATTCAGTAGTGCCAGTAACAATATGTACCCCTTGGGCATATTGGACACTAATATTGTATTCCCACATCCAGCAGGAGGTTTAAGAATGAAAACTGAGATTGTAGTAATGGATAATTGCACATCTCAGCACATTATTCTTGGAAATGATTACTTAAATACTTATGGTGTTGATATAAATAACCATAAAGACAGATATTTCACAATTGGAGATAACAAGAGACAAAAATTTTCTTTCTCCAATATGCCAAAACAGATATCTGTAGTATCTTCTGTCAAGGATACTTACAAAGATGAATTTGTGACTAATCAACTTGTTGAAGCACAAATTAATCAATAATTGTCACCAAAGATGAGTAATGAGCTTATTAATGTGTTATACACATATAAAAATGCATTTGCCTCTGATAATGAACCATTAGGCGCTATAAGAGGACATGAAGTTGATATTACTCTTAATATTGACAGACCATATCCTCCAGTACTTAGAGGACCAGCTTATCCAGCCAGTCCTAGAGCTAGTGAGGCCTTGGAAAAACATATCCAAGAGTTGATCCAACTTGGTGTGCTAAGGAAAGTAGGCCATAATGAGGACGTTGAAGTGACAACACCTGTTATTATTGCATGGCATAATGATAAGTCAAGAATGGTTGGAGATTTTAGAGCTTTGAATACCTACACAGTTCCAGATAGGTATCCAATCCCTAGAATTCAAGAAACCTTGACTCAATTGTCTAAAGCCAAGTATATAACATCAATGGATGCATTGAAAGGCTTCCATCAAAATGTTTTGACGCCTAAAGCTAAGAAATTACTTAGAATTATCACCCACTGTGGCATTTTTGAGTATCTTAGAATGCCATTTGGCATTAAAACTGCTCCATCTCATTATCAAAGAATGATGAATACCATCTTCCCCACAGAATTGTCTGAAGGATGGCTTATCATTTATATTGATGATATTATTATATGTTCTGACTCATGGTCTTTGCACCTTGAAAGACTTGCAAGAGTACTTCATAAAGTTGCAGAAGTGAACATGAAAATTTCACTTAAGAAATGCAATTTTGGTTTTGAAGAACTCAAAGCATTAGGACATGTTGTTTCTGGTTTGAGCTTGGGTATTGACAAGAATAAAGTAGCAGCAGTGTTACTTAAACCAATACCCCAGAATAAAAAAGAAATGATGTCTTTTCTTGGGTTTGCCAGTTACTATAGGAAACACCTGAAAGATTTTGCAATTCTAGCCAAATCACTCTATAGAATCTGTGATCAACAGACTGTATTTGAGATGACACAGGAAAGAATTAATGCTTATGAGAAGATAAAGAAAGCCCTTACAGAAGCACCTTTACTCCTCATGCCTGACTGGAATATTCCTTTCAAATTGTACATTGATGCATGTGGAGATGCACTAGGGGCAGCCCTACATCAAGTCCAGATTATTGATGACAAACCTACAGAAGGACCAGTTTGTTATATCTCAAGACAAATCAAACCAACAGAAGACAGATATGGTGCAAGCCAAATGGAGTGCTTATGTTTGGTATGGGCACTTGAGAAACTACACTATTATCTTGATGGCAGTGTTTTTGAAGTGATAACTGACTGTAATGCCGTAAAATCACTTCTTAACATGAAAACTCCCAACAGACATATGTTGAGATGGCAAATAGCCATTCAAGAATATAGAGGAAACATGACTATAGTTCATAAAGCAGGAAACATTCACAAGAATGCTGATGGACTTAGTAGATGGGCTTTAGCCAACACTCCTGATAACCCAGCTTATGTACCTTTGGAAGCTGAACCACAGATTCCAATTGAAGGAATTAAAATAACTGATATTGCGACTGAATTCTTTGAAGAGGTCAGAGAGTCTTATAAACAAGACAGGAATTGCCATATCTTGACTTCTTTATTGGATAAAGACTGCAAAGATACATCTTTGGTTAATGCACTAGATGAAGTTTGGAAAAATTCCTATTCTGAGGGAAGATTTCACTTTTTTGATGGGATTATTTACCATAGAACAAAACATTCTTGTGTGATGACACTGTGTAGTAGATTACTTATCAATACCATTCTTCATGAATGCCATGATAGCATTTACTCTGGACACCTATCAGAAGACAGAACACTTGAAAAAGTGAAGAACTGTGCATGGTGGCCATCTTGGAGAAAAGAAACCATTTAATATTGCCATACCTGTGATAGATGCCAGAAAGCAAACAGGAGTACAGGCAAGAAATTTGGATTGATGGTCCATATTCAAGAACCAAAATCCCCATGGGAAGTTGCTCACATGGATTGGGTCACAGCACTTCCTCCAAGTGGTGACAAAAGTTATAATGCTTGTTTAGTCATTGTAGACAGATATAGCAAAACTCCCATATTCTTACCATGTCATAAAGATGACACTGCTATGGATACAGCTCTTCTTTTATGTAGTAGAGTTATTTCTCATACAGGGTTATTTAAGAATATCATAAGTGACAGAGATCCCAAGTTCACATCTGCACTTTGGACCAATCTTCATAGATTGTTTGGGACTAAGTTATCATTCTCTACAGCATATCACCCTCAAACAGATGGGCTAGCAGAGAGGATGATTCAAACTTTAGAAGACATGATCAGGAGATTTTGTGCTTATGGATTAGAATTCAAAGACTCAGATGGCTTTACCCATGACTGGCGCACTCTGATACCTGCATTAGAACTGGAATACAAGACATCAGTCCATTCTTCCACAGGACAAACTCCTGCTATGTTAGAGAAGGGATGGAATCCAAGACTCCCAGCAGACACACTGAGGAAAGACTTGATTGACATTCATCCTACAGCTTCCAGCTTCAAATTAATGCTTGATAAAGTAAAACACCATGCAAAAGAGAGTATGGATGATGCTTTTGATTATGCAAAACAGAAGTGGGACAAGAGTCATAAAGTACCAGACTTCAAAGTAGGGGACTTAGTTTTAGTTTCAACCTTGAATTTTAATAATATCAAAGGCCCAAAGAAACTTAAAGATTCTTATGTAGGACCTTTTGTTATTGTTGCCTTACATGGAACCAATGCAGTTCAGGTGGAATTGAGTGGTGAATTGGAAAATAAACACCCCACATTTCCAGTCAGCTTGATAAAGCCTTATCAACCAGCTGACAAAGAATTGTTTCCCTTAAGAAACCCAACTCCTTTAACTGTACCACCTGTGGAACAGAATGAAGACAAAAAGATAAAGAAAGTCATTAAAGAAAGGAGACTTAGGGGTAAAAATCAAAGAGAATATCTTGTCAGATATAGAAATCCAGTACATGAAGATGAATGGATGGCAGAATCAGAAATACCTGACTCAGATAAACTCTTAAGAAGATTTAGACATGAAAGAAGGCCACAAGCCTGAATATGTCTATAAATGTGCTTTGAATTACTTGATCTGAGTAATGTGAAGAGGTTGGACAGTGCACATTACCCCCCTTTGGGGCCTTATTCTTTTATCACTAATAAAATTGTAGTACAATTTTATTTTTTGGTGGGAGGGAATGTGAGCCTTGAGGTATCACCGGGGCGAATCTCGTGTCAATCATCGGCGATTGACTTCACATCAAGCAAACGTCAAGCAGGATAAAAGTCGAGCTCATGTCAAGCGAAAATCAAGCGAACGTCGAGCACACGTCACACTCTGGTCTTACACCAAATCCTGTGACATCCAATAATATTGGTTCCCCTGTGCCTTCAACTCAGATTCCTCACCACCTGATCATCCCACAACCGTCCGATGATTGGTAAAAATTACACCAGACCCGCCTGTTTCCACACACACACATCAAAGATGTCCTTCAGCCAGTCTTGATGTAGGCGGGGGGTTTGACTTCACCAGGTCATCCATGAAGTGTGCGTGTGCATGCGTGGGGGCGGGTGCGTCTGCGTGTGCATTGGCGTGTGCGGGTGCGTGGGCGTGTGCATTGGTGCGTGTGCGTGTGCATTGGCGCGTGCGGGTGTGGGTACGCAAAAGCCGATTCCGCTTCCAACATGATGATGGCGCAGTTAGAAATTTTGGATGCTGTGAAGGGTGAGTGTGTGGGTCATTTGATCATTGGACTTGGCTTATTCACACTGTACCCAATGTCAAAATAGTAAGTTCTTTGTGGCAATGTGAAATAATGGGCTTTGCTTGTCACAATGGCATGTCTCTGTCACTAAATTTTGAGGCAGTTATTTCACTCGCAAAATTGCTAATGAATCTGAGAGATTTGCATTTCTGTAAACTAAATTTCATGAAATAACGGCTTCATCATTACAAGCAGTCCACATGACAGAACTTTGTTATCATACAATCCACAGTTACCTTCTATTTCTTCTTCTGATATAATCAAGTGTCCATCATCAAAACCAACAGCTTTATAAATATTGAGATACGGCCAATCTGGTAGGAAATTCACATCAATCTTCAAAGGTTTTAAAATCAGAAAGTTATTGTTCAGTATGCTAGATGGCTCAGAGACTTTGAAAATGCTATCAATAATACCAAATTGTCGTGAGTTGCCCCTCAGAAAACATATCTCACTGTTGCTGATATTTTTGGATTCAGTTGAAAATATATTGTTCCCAATATTAATGTTTGAAACTGGAAAATACCAAGGTGAGACAATCCTTGAAGTGGGAGGACTTGTGGATTGCACGGTAGTGTCTAAGCTGATCCAATCAACTATTTCCCTTGTTGCATGAAAAGTCTGTAAGTACTCAACCAGGCAATCATAATTTTGTTGTTCATGGCGGGATGGCTTGTTATATTTATGGTGATTGAACACGGCAGGTGGCTGTGATTCGAAAAGCTGTTTTATTTCACATGGCACAGATGGGGATTTCAGGAGAACGGAAAGGTTGGAACATCGACAGATATGTTGAAGTAAGGTTTTATCTATATCATCTATTCAGAGTTGCAAAAAGTTAGTCTTATTCAGTTCAGGTGTTTAATCAATGTGAATATATTGATCTTATTAATTGACGTACATATCTTGTTATTTGTTGGCATCTTTGCAAATACTCCAATCAAGCGCTCATAACCCCATGTGGCTGAGGCTTGTGCTGAGCCCCAACGTTGGAAGAGTTTGGGAATATGATCAGCAAAATGATGATTTGGTTTACTTTTCTGTTTTGGGAACAGGTGTTGATTGGAAAGGCGGAATTTTTTCCAATGTTCAGCAAATGCAGTCGCATCATCTATTGAAACAGTCCAGCTTGTGGCAATGTTGATAGCACTAATCAAATGGAATGTATTCTTGGCTAGTTCATTTGCAAGTTCTTCTGACTGACCCATTTTTCTTTGAGTGTTGGCAGATTGGTGTGCATCTAATGACATCTGTTGACTGAGAATTAGAAATGGAATATAGACCTTATATAAGAGAGCCCATTCAGCGGCTTTTAAGCTACCATGAGAGGGGGAACCCATTTTGCGGGGAACTCTTGTCCATGATGAGGGAATTATGGTCTCAGATATGATTTGTCGGAGATGCTCAAGAGCCTCACCCTTGATCTGGTGATCTCTCAGTGCAGTGATATCCAATTCAGAGGGTATTTCAGAAGTGGGGATGTAATCGGCATCAAATGAAGGAATCTCCGCAGAACCACTAGATGGATGTTCTGTGTTAGGGGTGGGCATTGGGAACTAGTTTTTTCGGGTGGAATTAGTGGGGAGTGGCTCATTTATTCTTTTTGCTGCGTCTCTTCTCAGGGAGCGGGCCTCTCTCAATGTGATTTTATCAAGAGAGCTGTTGGAGGTCTTGGAATCTGAGTCTGAACTGTTGGTGTCATTGGATTTCCTGCGGGACCTGAAGTAAATTTTTGATTTCGCCTCTGGAATGCACAATTTGAAAGTTGCATGATCCTTCAAAATTCCAAGTATTAAATTATGCATTATGTCAAGATTAACCATTCTGGTTGCATCCCAATACGGAAGGTCTTCCAAAATTGAATATCGCACTCCATACTCAGAGAAAATTGCTTGTCTTTGTTGTGGGGTTGCCCGAAGCCATTTGGCAATGGTTGATTTATGACTTTGGTATGAGCGCGTGTAGTGAAATTGAGGACCAATTTCTTCAATTTGAGCTTTGTGAATGGTGCAAAAATTACAAAAGTGGTTTCCTGAATGGGAAATAAATCCAGTAAGCTTGCACATGGCAACCACATCCGCAATGGCTGTGAGGATGGCAACACGGATAAAGGATCCTGATGGACCTGTTGAGGTGGGTGCAAAATGGTAACCTTGCCATAGCTCTTTGAGCTCGTTGATGAGTGGCATTAATAGATAATTCAATTGAAGCGCAGTTGGCTCCTTTGGACCAGGGATGATTCCTGCAACATAGACATTCTCGGGCTTCAATCTTTCACTTGGGGGGAGATTAAGACAAATAAGCATGATAGGTCCAATGCTAGCCAACCGGGTTGACTTTCCATGTGCATTAAACCAGTCCACATATATGGAGAAGGCCAATGCACCAGGAATGGACATGAATGGGGGGTCATGGATATTTCTAGTGCCAGTGAAGCGTCTCCAGACCAATCCCTCCCAGACGTCACGTTTTGGGGAATCTTCGGGAGTTTGGGATTGTTGATGTTGATGCAGAATGTCCATAATTCCAGCCCGCTGGAGAAATCTGGCAAGCCAATTTTTGAATGGTTGATAAATGAAATGTTTTGTTGGTATAAATTTTTGCTTCATGTTGGTTGTGTTTTGGGTGTGGGGTTCAGATGAATAGATGAATTTGCCTAATGATTGTGTGCAAGGGGGATCATGATCATTTGGGTCATTATGGCGTTGACAGTGGGGTTGGTCAGTTGTGACTGATTCAGTAAGGCCATTAAGAGAGAAACATTGAGGACAACATATATAGTTTTGAATCACTGGCTCCAATTGGAGATGTTCAAATATGGTACTCAGATCTTGAGGTATATGGAATGCAGGAGCGGGGGGACCAGCTGAGCTTGAGATACTGGACTTGATCAGCAGGTTCAGGGCGGGGTTGAGTATGCGTGAAGCCCTGCGGGGTAAATTATACCTTAATGATAAAATGGCAGATATTATCATTCCTAGGTCTTGTGGGGGAAGGGTTTGACTGCCACTATATGGTTTCTGTGCAGTTGAATTGAGACCCGCTGGAGTTGGGAAAGTGCTTTGGGTCAAACGTGAATAATCAGCTGGGAAGATTTGATCCAATAGAATTTGTGGGCACCCAGATCCTGATGCAGAAGTAGGGATGTTTGGAAGAGATTTGGGTGCAATGGTTGATTTGAGCTTTTTAATGTGCTGTTTATATTGGAAAGGTGTGAAGGCAACTCCTTGCCTATCACCCTCAGGGGAAGAGTGTGTTTGAGTTGAGCAGTGTTGACACATGCATATACGCATTGAGGAATATGGCCGGGTTGTCATTGTTGCAGGAATTGGGAGTACGGTTGGTTTGTGTATAAATATCTATGGTTGATGTGAAAGTGTTTAGGAGTGTTATTAATTGGAAATAAAATTCAGTGATTATTTATGAAAGGGGAGATGATTTGAGCCAGCTGAGGATTTTATCCCATTTGTAATGGAGCATGAGCTGCAGTGGATAAAGTTTAACATGTCTCATCTGGATGGCGGAATTGGTTAGGCGTTTAATTGGGTAAAATGCCATGCTGCTCAATGCTCATACATATTCTAGTTTATTTACACATTGTGATAGTGCGGGTTTGACAATTGAGGGGGTTCCATTAGTGAAGTGTTACCATTGAATTGAGGGGATTAACATTTAATCCATGTACGCTGGCACGCCATCGTACATGGTTTAAACCTTATTACAGACATAACTATATAACTCTATTACATAAGGGGTTGGAGTGCAGCTAAAGTCTTGGTATTTGGTTTGAGTGCGGCGGGCTTTGAATCAGTTGGAATGTGATTTGGATTGTCTTGCCTTTCGTGAAAAGGTTATGTCTCTTTTGTGGGTAAATCCTTCATGAATATACCCCTTTACAGATGTACAATGTTGTGGAATTTCAATGCATATATTGGCAGTTTGGATAATTCACAAAATGTGACAATGGGGAGGCGGAAATGTTACCAAATATGATTACCTATGGATGATGGGTCCCCTTTCAGATCAAGGAAATATCACATTATATGCTGGTAGGCCGTGCAGGGTGGTTTCCGACAAAAGCGGAGGAGCTCAAGAGGAGGCAGGGAGGATTCTCCTCAAAAGAGTCTTATCCAACTTCCACACAACACTTAGTTCCAACTATTCATAGAATTTCTCTATTCTAAATTTGAAAAGATTTCATCTCATATCACTCTATTTTATCATAATACTGAGGTGTTTTATCTAGTTAAAAATATTAGTGTACTTTTTCAGCCCCTATGTCATCTTTCAAGTCACATAAATCCCGTTCAGGTTCTGTTCATGACTCAAATAGTGAATCTAGCATAGAATATGTTCAAACACAGTCACCATTGAGTCCCAACATTCCTCTCACAACCCCTATCGCATCCTCAATGAATGTATCAGGTCTTAACATTGATGTGGGCAATCCAAAGGCTCCAACTTCAAGCACTTGGTCGATCCCAAATATTTCCGTCACTCCAATTCCCCCGAATCCCACTAATACACAAATTCATGTGTCTCAGGGGCCAGAAGGCACACCTCAAATCTCCTCACACGCTAATCCCCAATCAAAATTTCCACGTGAGTTCCTCCTTAATCCCGTTCAGAATCCAGTCGCATCCCAGGATCCCTTTGGCCGAAGTAAACAGCCAACCCTCAATATTCCATCAGGATCTCAGGTTCATGTGGGTGATGAAAGGCGCGTGGATGGGGGGCGACGAAAAAGACCTTTGGAAAATGTATCTTGGAGCGGTCTGTTGGAGGGAAATACAGTATTGACGCTTCATCAAAGTAAGTCATTTGAATTTTGGAGTAGAAACTTATTCACAATTTGATATGTTTGTTTCATGGGTTAGATATGGCACCTAAAGGCAAGTCAGTCCAATCTCAGGAGCCAATTGAAGACCGTGAGGATGACCAGTCTTCATTAATGTTTTGATGTGTTAACTGATGATTTGCATGGCAGGGGATGAACTTTATGCGTCTTCACCTCTGGTCCATAAAGAGAAAGTCACTGGACGTCATCATCCATATGCCTCCAAACCAAGAACGGGTCATGCCAGTACATCAAGAGAAACAATGGTGGATGATGAGGATGAGAACATGTCTCCGACTCAAAGTGAAAGAAATGATGAACCAAGGAGGGACAATTTCACAGCGCATGAGCAAGGCACTCAATCAAATGGTGAGTTCACCCATCCTCAGCTGGGCGTCGCCCAGAGTATGCTTGAACAATCCGAGGTCAGACAGCAAAGGAACCAGGCCTGCAAAGCTCACAATGTGGCAAAACATGCAAGCCAGAAGGAGCAACAAAAATGGCTGAAGGAAGAACTTCCAGAGAATGTCCATGGAATGAGATCAGCAGTACACGCACATTGCCTGTTCCTACTCAAAGTTAGGGATAAGGATTTTTCCTCACTACCAGCACCACCCAGCACAGAAGAGCGTGAAATTGCAATTCAAGTGGCTGGTCATCTCGGATATGTCCCCGAGGATGTTTTCAATGAGCCATCAACACAGGTTCAGTCTCAGGGTTTCCAAAGCTACTGCAAAAATGAGCTCCACAAGCTAGGACTAAAGCGATTCACTTGGGACTGGGAGAGCTCATGGCAACATCCGTTCAACGAGCTGATGTCTATGGTGTTTTACCGTACATTCCGTCTCGCACTTGTCAGCACTGAGTATCATCACTACTGTTGGAACAAGGATCATAACAACTATGGGGTCGTGGCGGCTTTAATGGAGCGATATTTCACTTATTTGAAAAGAGAATGGAAGTCTATTCAAAAGGATGCCGAGTATTTGGTAAAAAAGAAAGAGAATCAAAAGCTCGCGAAGATTCGTCAAAGAGTTAGTTACTGTATCTCTTCTTCATTGTGGACCAAGTCTGATGATGATCTACTTGATTATGTGCAGACCTGTGAGCGCCGTCGTGAATGGTGTGATACGGCTAAATTTCCCATCCTAGCATCACAATTCAATGAACCTTGAGTATGCTCAGATACTGAGGAGGTACTGGAAAATGGCCGTCAAGTTTACCACAAAGTGGGATTACGCTGGCGCTCCCAGTTATTTAATGATTTGGTATTGAAAATGGATAGAGACATAGAGTTTTGTAATCGGATTAAAAAAAAGGGTAAAAAAACTATTGATAGATTGCCAGAATTACGATCGACAGATGATGGTGATATTCCGGAAGGCCTATCATTTCAGGTATTTGATCAAGATTGGCTCAAAGGCTGTAGTAAGATGCAGACTAGCGCCCTCAAGATACTTTACATGCCAGTTATTAGGCCTAATGGTGATGCTCTGCAATAACTTAGTAATTTGTCACGGTATAGCACTGTGACAAATTAAAATTTTGTGAATTATTTGTGCAGATGTAATAAAATCTGAATATTATCTCTTAAGGATGCAACAACTTGCTAAATATGTTATAATATAGACAATATGAATTGAAATGTATCACCGTCTCCCTTGCAATAATACTCTATTGCTCATTTTCATTGAGGAAATATTGAAGAAGTTCGATCCAGCTCATGGTGTTCATAATTGTGGACCTGTGCCAGAGTCAACAGGAGTTATCAACTTTGTCAATCACAAATTATATAATATCAGTAAGGCTCACGCAGTTAATGATTTTTTCTTTTCTTGGACCTATTGGTGATTGGAATATGGCATTCCCATAAGGAAAGATTTCAGAATAGTAATACAATCAAGTGAAAGATGAGCTTGAAAGGTACCTTCCGCATGTTGACCTCAACTGAATGAGGAGTGATATAGTGGATGACTTGTACAGGTTGTTGTTGGCCAATACGATGTAGACGATCAACAGCCTGAGCCTCAATGGCTGGGTTCCAATTGGGCTCCTGGAAATGTGGATGTCAGGGTCCGAAAATCAGGGGAGAATTTTGGGGGGCCCCTCACCATTAAATAGACTATATTAGCACAAGTTATATTGAGGCCAGTTCCAGCCGCGGCAATGGATGCAATCAGTACTTCACATTCAGGATTATTGAAGAAATTCTCAAGCGCCTTGTCCTGCGCTCGTGGTGTAATTGTTCCATCAATTCGTGCTGAAAGGATAGAGTGATGGGCAAGAGCAATACCAATTCTACAATATAAAAAAGTCAGATGGAGTCAATTGGTAATGGATGCATATTAGAATTAACGCACAAATCTAGAGATTGGGTCCATTGGGTATAAACCACTGATTTCGTTGGACCACACCTTGTTTGTTTGTTCTTCATTAAGCTTTGTAGGAGGTGTGCAATTTTACTACTCAACATGCATGTTTCCACATCCACAATAGTTCGTGTGATTCTTGGGGAGTTATCCTGAGTGCTCCTGCCCTCGGGGTCTTCCAACTCCGCCTCCGCAATTGTGTTAAGCATGATGTGATGGTTACAACATATTCGCAGCTTATTAATATTTCTGAAAAACTCACCTGGTCCTTTGCTTTTGGATGATAGGAATTCTTCATATAATGTGGAATATTCTTGCTGCATGGTCGGGTTGAGTGGGAGCAGCTCATAATGATGGCTAATAGTGGGGAGGGATTCGAGATGTGTGGTTTTGGTGCGGCGCAAACTTAAATGCCGCAATGCAAAATGCAAAATATCATTGCAACCTTTTGAAAGACTACTCAGGATGAATGGTGACCAGTTATCTTGATCGGCGCTCTGGGGTTGAGTGATGAATGATATTATGCCCAAAAGGTCATAAATGGTGTTGTGAATAGGTGTGCCCGTTAAACATATTCGACGGGATTAAAGGAGGCTATTAATGGCACGGTGAGTGGCAGTGTATTGAGAGCGAATATAGCTATAAGAGGGGGCAAGGGTTATTGGATATAAAAGGTAATTTGAATCATTTAAGCTCAGCCACTCACTGTGCTTCATCCAAGATTATACGATGCCAATTGATTTGGAAAATTAATGATGTAGAGGGATTGGTTTGCTTAAATTCTTGGGTGATAGTATTGTAAGAAGTGATGATGATATCATATTTTAAAATGTTGGCTTGGGATAATGAGTGATGAGTGGGACCATGGTAGATTTTGGCATGCAGTGCTCCAGCCTGAGCATGCTTGGATATTTCTGATTGCCAGTTGGTAATTAAGCGAGGGGGGCAGATGATCATGGTGGGCATGGAGCGATGGGGGTTTGCAATCATCCGCTCCTTGGAGGTACCAATTAGAGCAATGGCCTGAATGGTTTTACCTAATCCCATATCATCCGCAAGCAGTCCTCCAAGAGGGGTATTGGTCGAAAGGGATTCAAATGAGCTAACGAACTTGTTTGTAATGATGTGCCTGGCATTAAAAGTGGATCCTGGGGGTGAGGTGGCCCAAAGGTTACGGGCTGATTGGCCATTGGGGATTTCTCGATCCCAGAGAAAAGCTAGTCCGGTCTTTTGATGAGGGAGGAGGGGGGTTTGAATAATGGCATGGGGAGGTCTGATCCACTGGGTAATTGTATCAGTTTTTGCTTGGAAATCAATGATGAAACAGCAGGATATGAAGCAGGCGTCGAGTTTGAAGCGGGAAATGTCGGAGTAAAGAGTTGACATTGACAATGAGTAGTACAGTCATATTCTTTGGGCATTTTAAGCTTGAAATCTTGTGTTCAAAAGCTTTCCATTATGAATAGAATGTTTGGATACCATGTGAAGAACATCAATGCTAGATTGGGTTTCTGAGATGAGGAGGGATCATTGGCATCAGTCATAAATACTCCCTCAACAAATAATATTTGAGTAGGATTGGATTGGCAATTTTCAATCCATGCCCCACCAGGACCACAGTGCATGAACGTTTTTGGTGCCCCAAGGAATGGTATCAACGTTTGGGAAAGGGTTCCCTGGAGAGAGCCAATAGCATGCTGGTGATTGGGGAGATATACGAATATGTTGTGTTGATTGTGCCATAGGATAATCCAAGAACCTAAGTGGGAATTCTCAGGCTTTAAGGTTATATCACTATTTATTTGAATACAAATATTAATCATCCCAATGCAAAGTGGTTGTGAAGGGGTTGACATGATGGCTATTTTAAATTATTTCGGGACAGTTGCAAATTATATGATCGGGAAGGGTTAGCTAAAGGGAATGAAGAGGAATAAGCGCATGTGGGGAACTTATATGAGTGGCAGCAACAGGCCAAAAGGGGGATGGCCTGTGGTTACGTGCATGGTCTTGATGGAGGTGGGCCTCTTGGGCACATAATTTTCATATCCGATTTGGGGCATATATCAAGGCAAGGTGGCCAAAATGTGGGTGCACCATTATGACTGCTGGATCTGCAGCGAGTTACGAAACCTTTGGTGGAACAAGGTTGACATTAGCACATCCGAAATTGGGTGGGTTGTAGCAACTTATTGTGGAGGGCATATTAGAGGCATGTTCGCTGGTGTGACAGCGAACATGGATGCATATATTCCCCAGTTCAATTCTCGCACAGGGACCTACTGGGCAATGTTGGCAGTTTCAAAGGGCAATCTCACTGTGGGGATGTTTGTGTGTGGGCGGGTGAGATATGTTCGGTGGCATGCCACCGAACATGACTTTGGTTTTGCCTGAAGTTTTTTGCTGACTGATGCATACTGGGCTTTCAGGGGGGAATGTGTGGGATGATCAAAGGGGGCGCCAGCCGTGAGCCGTGATCCACATATACATTCACCCCTATGGCGTTTGAGGCGAGTACTAATCCACCGAGATTGGCATCCGGGTCTTTGCCTCACGCGCGTACAGAACTCCGGAGAAAGAGGCCACACGCCCAAGGGATTTTTTGGCTGCAAGCCAGGTGCCACAACTTGCGCGGGGCGTGTGAGAACGTGAAGAAAATGACCCGCGGTGGGAGATACCCACGCAAACATGACCAGCCTCAGAAATCATAGGCTGGTATTGTTATTCTAATGTGGATGAGGCTGAAGCAAATCCACACTGATTGGCCTCAGGTTTCCACGCGCAAGCGGGTGAGCGTCTGCAGTCAAGCTGACAACCCGACGAAGAAAATAGGCAGCTGGAAGACTGGCAGTAAAATGTCTTCCAGGCGTGTGAAAGTTGCCTGCGTATGACCCATCGGGGGTGCATATGAAAGTGTGTGGCTGCCCGACAATGAACAAGCGGGCCAGTCATTGTTTGCCCCAACAATGGCACCGGAGTGAATCAACTCTTTGTGTATGACCCAAATATGAAGTCATCCCATTATGACCCACTTACATTAATTTGGATTACATGCGCATCTGTGCCGTAGTTAGGCAGAGATGTCCAACAAGGTGCATCAAAGGGATGCAGGTGAGAGATATGACTCGATGGCTTGACGTGATTGCATGTTACATTGTTGAACAGCTTTTTGCTCTGCCCCGCAGTACACATTTACAAAGGTGTACTGCGTACTACAGTGTCGACTGTACTGTACAGATCAGGAAGGTGTAATACTACTTGAGCCTGCATGCATATAGCAAATGTGCATGCACCTTCCGATCGTTTGCATTTACGTAGCTCATGTGCCACATGCTCAGCATTGCGTTTCACCCGATTTGCACACGCAAGCTGAGCATGTCATGGTCAAAAGCACCGTGTGAAAGTGCTCAGTAAAGCCATGGAATGAACTAATTCTGCAATAGCTCACTGGAAGGCTCAGTTTGGAGCACTTCACCAAAGCGTGTGGAATGCTGCACCTGGCTGAAATGTCATCCAATGCTGTGCCAAATCCTCAGAGTGCGCGCATACAAAAACGACTGAGCAATGGCTCAGCATGGTGCATTTGATATTGTTATATCTATAGTTCAATCACTCTGCAATTCCAATGTTCAGCCACTGAGCATTTCAATTATGACCCAAAAGCAAACCTGAGCAATGGGTCGAGGCAAGCTCACGCTGTATTCACTTGTCTTACAGCCCCCCCCTTTGTTCACATACTATTACCAGGCCATATGGCCGGTAATCTCACCATGGTCACTTGTGACCAAATGCACCGGGTGCTTTTCTGCATGGGTCACTTGTGCATTGCACCCACAATGCACATTCAACATGGGCCTCACAACCACCCTCCTGGGTGATCGGGTGGATATTTAAGGAAACAAAGGGGATTTGACTCAGCTTGACAATTCCATAAATTGCAATACTCAGCTGTGCATTTGATATTTTTATATCAATTGTTCAATTACTGTGCAATTAAAATGTTCAGCCACTGAGCATTTCAATTATGACCCGAAAGCAAACCTGAGCAATGGGTCGAGGCAAGCTCACGCTGTATTCACTTGTCTTACAGCCCCCCCCTTTGTTCAAAGACTATCACCAGGCCATAAGGCCGGTGATCTTGCCACGGTCACTTGTGCATTGCACCCACAATGCACAATCAATAAGGGCCTCACGACCACCCTCCTGGGTGATCGGGTGGCAATTTAAGGAAACAAAGGGGATTTGACTCAGCATGACAATTCAATAAATTGCAATACTCAGCCAGACCCCCATTGTTCTTCTGCCTCACGCGAGCATTTCACCTCTCAGTTGCAGCATTCGCTGAGACTCAGCTTCAATTTTGCCCACACGCCTTGAAGCTGAGACTTTTGCGGGTGCTGAAACTTCTGAGATCGTCTCAGCTTCACCTTGGTATAAAAGACCATCTTCACATGACACGCACTTCACTTTCTTTCTCACCCGCTCCACTTCGTTCAACCTCACCCGCGTTTGTCCTTCTTGTGCGTATTCCCCTTCGTCTTCCTGCCTTTCTATTTTTGTCTTTCGCACTCCACTAAACCCACTTCCCTTCCTTTTGCCTGTTTGTTTATTCTTCTGATCCGTTCAGAACCTCCCTTCTATCCACCTCGTGTGTTACCTCTTTTTTTAACTTTTGTCAACATTATGTACCGATATTAATATTTTTCTCTCTTCACGACTTCCTTCCAGACTTTTAAAAACTTCCGACTAGAGCGTTTTTAATTTGATTCCGTTTTAAATTTATATAATTCATCGTACGTCATCCTTTTCTTTCTTGATTGCTTACTTTCTATTCAGTTACTAACCCCAATTTTTTTGTTTTTAGATGTCGTGCACGTTATGCACCAAGCGGGGTATCCCCTGCATTTGTTCCTTGACGACGAACAACGCTTGTGATGCTTGCCGACAAGCACACAAGAAATGTTCGTTCGTTGTCCGCCCCTTCCGACCACAAGGCCAGACAAGTTCTCGCCCAAGACGCCCTCGCGAGGACTCCTTTGTGGTCGACAATGATGAAACCATTTCCAAGCGTGAATGGATGCCGGGCCCCCAAACAGGCCAACGGGAACGATTCCGGACGATCAGCCCTGTCCACTCCCCCTCCTAGGCCACCATCCGATGGTCACTTCACTCCTCAACCGGAGCGAAGTGATTATCCGGCCGATGAAGGATGGCGATGGCGAGAGGACATTCGAGCTTGGGCTGATCGTCACCATGTCTTGTCACCGATGGGATTCAAACGCCAAAGTAAGTTTTATTTCTCCTCTTTATCTCATTTCTCTTCACGCAATAATACTGACTTTTTTCCATTACTCATAGAACCAAACCCCCCGAATCCCCCCCAACATGACTCTCCCGTTCCTAGTTTGCCTCGCGAGCAAACCCCCCGGCAACCCACTCCAGGCCCGAGTGGCACCCGATGGTCTGAAGAATTATTCCGTGGTAAGCAGCCAAAGTTTCATTTCATTTTCACTTTCACTTTTGAGTCGAGTGAACTGACACTTACTCCTTTTTTAGAACCCTCCCAAACCAAAGAGCCACCTATTCCTGGCCCAAGTCCATCGTCCCAACCACCTGAGGACGATACGACTTGTGAGCCAGAACCTGAGGTGGCTCCTACGCAATCCACGGAGGAAGCTTATGGTAAGTCACCCCTTCTTTCTCTTCGATCCATATCCACTTTTCCTCATTTTTCCTTCGACCGTCTCCAGATTGTCCCGCCACTCCTCGCTCGATCATCATCATCGACGATACGCCCGTTGGATCACCCCATTCCCCCCCCCTCCCCAGAGATCCCTTCAAGTGCCCCCGAGAACCCCAACGCCTACTCCCCCCCGGTGCCAAGCTCCTCTCATTCCCACAATGACGCTCGCCAGGAATTCACCGACCTGCGACCGACCCTAATGATTCCTCGAGCCATCATCCACAATTCGATCAACCGAATCTTGTTGGAGCATCGTCGCTTGCTCCACATGATTCCTTTTGTGGATGCAACTCATCGAAATGAGATGCACCGGGAATTCCAGGAGGAACTAAACTCCCTCCTTGCCCAGGCACTGGAGGCTTATCCAAAGGAGGACATAACCGGGATAGTCTCCAAATTCCTCGAAAAATAAAAATTTAAAAAAAATAATCCCATTATTTCCACTTTTTATCATTTGTAATACTTTCTTTTAAATAAATTATCATTTGTAATCAATTATTATTATGTTCAAATTCTATTACATTATTTGTTCACGTAAAAATTACTTATTTCCTCCTTAGAGAAAAACCCTAATTGCGTGAGAGTTATTTTTGTAAGTGCCCCACCAAGAGTTTGAGTGAGTATTTGTTTTTGTGAACCTCTTTTTCTCAAAATGTGCCAATAGTTGCCGTTATCCTCTCCTATATTTTCTTCTTCCATGGTTTAGAGCCATACCCATTCTTAACTGTAAAAAAGCGGGAGGTTCCCGTATGTGAGCAATCGAGTCCAGATTCGTGAAACATGGCCTTTCCTATGGTCACACGCTATTAATCTTACTCATGTATTGAATTGTTTAAATTGTCTGGAACTTTCAGAAGCGTAAGGATTGGCGTGTGACTTGTCGGGAGGCTGCACAGGCGTAAGGATTGGCGTGTGAATTGTTGGGAGCCTGCACAGGCATAAGGATTGGCGTGTGAATTGTTGGGAGCCTGCACAGGCGTAAGAATTTGTCAGCATTGTTGGCAACCCTCCCATGCGTAAGGATTGGCGTGTGAATTGTCGGAAGCCTGTACAGGCATAAGGAATTTTAGCACTTTTGGGACCCTTCACAAGCATAAGGATTGGCGTGTGAATTGTTGGGAGCCTGCACAGGCGTAAGAATTGGCGTGTGAATTCTTGGGATCCTGCACAGGCCAAAAAAATTTCAGCATTGTGGGGAAGCTTCACAAGCGTAAGAATTGGCGTGTGAATCGTCGAAAGCCTGTAAAGGCGTAAGGATTGGCGTGTAAATTTTTGGGAGCCTGCACAGGCCCAAGGATTGGCGTGTGTAGCGTTGGCACCCCGCATAGGCGTAAGGAACTTTTAGCATTGTCAGAACCTGCACAAGCATGAGGATTCGCGTGTGAAGCATTGGCATCCTGGACAATAGCAACAAACCAGGACAGATGTACGATGGCATGCCACCGTACATAATCCACTTCACCCCTTTTTCATGTCAGACACCCCATCTCCCGCACTAGAATCCATCCAATCCTCGTGTATATTGTCCTCTGCCTTACCCCACCATTACTTACCCAACACACATGCAAATCTCCTCATTCTTTGAATCGGCATGAGATTGTATTACCATCCCTGATTTGATAGCCCGCTCTCTTGCCAATCTCATAATAGCCATGGCTTTTTTGCCGCATTGTTTTTGCTAACCTGCTTGAGCATTGTGCGGACATACCCACTAGTGTCGTGCTTTCGTTGTCCTGTGCTGGATCAGAATAATGAACAAATGTACTACTGGCCCATACTACCTGAATGAGCCCATGACATGCGGATAGATCAATCCAAAAATGCTCATTTGGGAAAATCAATTTTCCACCTGTACACCGCTTTGACGCATCTCTTTGAATTTGGCCGGTCCGCTTATCAGCTTGAAACCACCATCCCGAAGCATACAGCGATGCATCCTTATCAACATGAGGTGCGTTTTTGAATCCATTCATGGTGAAAGTGAGTGCGGAAGCGAACTCGAATGCACCCTGATTTGCTGGAATATCGCCTTCATAGTTGACTTGATCAAAAGACGGAACCCCCAATGAGTTGTAGCAATTTTGAATCTTCTGAAATAAATTATCCCCAACATATCGTAAGGATTGACCTAGAATGCGACCCACCGAGCTAAGATTGGCACCTTGGTCCCGCCATTCATCTTTTGCATTTTCAATTTTGCCAGCACTACCATACAGACCAAATTGTTCATTCTTCGTGGTGCATTTGCGCCACCCAATCGCGAACATAAATCCCTCCAGTAATGCTCCATTTGTTGCAATAGGGTCGCTGAAACTCTTTTGGCGAAATAGGAATTGTGATAATTCATCCCATTGATTGACCTCAACTTCACTCATTGTTGTGAATGGTCGGAATTCGACAAGGGCAATGAGTAATCCGGTTGAAGAGAAAATTGCCACATGCCCAAAGTGAATGCGTTTGATCTGATTGACATCCACAACCCTCCGAATTTCACTTGGGGTGATATTTGCTGATACTGGCATTGATATTTGTGCTGTTGGGCAAGAGGAGGAAAACAACCTATTCATTTGGGTCGTTTTGCGCTCATTTGTCTTTTGGGATCTGCTACTATTCCCGAGTGGTTGAGGGATCACTACGTGTTGAAGCACACAAGATATCAGATACTGCCAAGGAGCTTTCTTCAGCACACATCCTTTGACTTCCCTGTTGGAGCCCACATGACATTGGCACAATCTGAACCGACTAAAGCCCATGTTCTTCAGTGGGGCCCAATGAGGGTGCCACATAAATGTGGAAGCATATATATATATCTATATATATACACTGAGATTAAGCGAGTAACTCACACTTTCCTTCCTCAGCCTGACGCTTTCTCGCGAGTTCCCTCTTACGCTCTTTTCATTTTTTCGTGAATGGCATGCTTTCAGCAGAAAATGAAATGAAACCGAATGATTACTGATTTCTTAATATCACCTAAATTGGATTGTGGTGGATGAATCTTTTTTAATTGCGGCTAAAAAGAAAGCTCACGCCTGACCTTGGCAAATTCACGATCTCAAATACCTGAACCTGAAAATTGCAGTGGATAGTGCATTATACAATTTTACACATTGATGTTCCCATGCAATCACTTTCCAATCCAGCCATTTGGAATATTGCAAGCACACGCAAATGCAATATGCATCCTGCTGCGGATCCCTAGCTATCCTAGTCCTCTTGAAAGACACAGGAACATTTGGCCTATTATGGGCTGGCGGGAAGTGATAAACGCGATTTCCCGCAATGCACCCGCGTGTGCTACTTGCGCGCACAACTGCCTGACTCAGCTTGCATCTTGTCGGAGTCTTTGCAATGATGTACGGAGGCATGCCGCCGTACAATTACTATTGGTACTCAGACTGTGGCATCCGGGCAGTAGTAGGATACGAAGTCATGATTATTAAATTCATAAATCACTTTGCAAAATTAAATTACAATCTATCTAGTACAAAGCTAATCTAAAACGGGTCAATCCTGGTTGTGAGTTTAGCTGACCTGGGTACCGTCAAGGTGACCTCATCACTTGAACCAAGCCCGCGATTCGCCACCCAGCCATCACCAAAGTCTAATACTAAGCATCGTGCAAATTCAAATCTAAGAGGTACAGCGGGGTTAAAAGACTCTGATGAGAAGAAACTTTTATTCAGTAAATCACATATATACTTATTAGTACGTAGCCACACTGGCTCCACTAGATTTTTACCCTCTGAAAGTTTTGCGGAAATGTCAATTAGTGATAAAGCCCCTTTAAATGAGCTTGTTCTCCAGTCATCTGAGCATACCATCAAACCACGAACCCCCGCCGCACAGAATGCCGCTAATATACCATAGCAAATTCGATTTATTCCGAGATTCTTGTGACACGTCAAAAGATCTTTGATGGCCTCATTTTTTTTTGAGTTTGTGAGTTTGCCTTTGATGCCATTAACTTAGACCTTTGTATGTGCACGTACCATGTTGTACGCAATCATCAAATGGATAACTGTATCCATTAGATCCTCCAGGTTCTTGTGCGGCTTTGTGGATATCTCATTGTCAGCCCCACCACCTTCAATGCTGAGTTGGGTTGCACGTTGCTTCGATTTACTCAAGCAGGAGGCAAGGTATTCAACTGCTCCCCATTCGAGTCCAAGAGGATCGGTCGAATTTGATGTTGGTGCAACATATGGTTTGGGTGCAATCACATCGTATGAGACTAAACTAATGGATTCAAACATAACATTTGCCCAAAAATGTTTAACTGGATTCGCGGGGTAAAGAAGGCTCTGAACCATTTTGAAGAAGGAGTGTTCAGATTTTGGGAGATTATCTGGAGGTTTAGCTGATTCCTTCATCAATTTGAGATTCCAAATGTTGTGATCAAAAAACGCTTCTGTTTCGGTTGGCTTAAAAAAATCTAACCCTGTATATTGCAATTTATATCACCAGTCAACAGCCAATAATCAAGTATCATGCACAAAGATAAAAAAAAACTCACCTGCCATCTCAAGGTCCTGCAGCCAAGCCGACATTTTAAGATCTCGGTTACTGATCACCTTAATACCAACGGGCAGGAATGTATGAGCATCCTTTGTTGGTAAATTGTCCCATCTATTTTTGTAAATCCTTTTGATATTATCAAGCCCCCTTTTCCATGATTGTTGAGAAATATTGGAATGATAATTCAAAATGCCTGCAAACTCTTCCATGCGGGATAAAAATATTCCTTGAAAATTCTCAGCGGATGACACTTTGGGCTCAGCGTTGGGAATTATATCAGTCATATCTCGTCCCATTGTATCATGTTTAATTGTTTCCCTTTCTTGAAAGGCTTGAATATTCCGAGGAGAGGCGGGAGGGGTTGAATCATGCATTGTTTCATTGGGTATCGGGGGACTTTCAGTATGTGGAGCTTCATCATGGATTGTTTCATTGAGTATTGGGGGGGTTCAGTATGCGTAGGTTCATTATCAATATGGTCCCCTTCAACATTGATAATTTCATCACCTTGATCGCGAGAATCATTTGCGGCTTCAAAGGTACGGCGTTTTTTGTTTGTTTTTTTGGTCGCATGTATATTTGGTCTTTTTCCTAATCCTTTGCCTCGAAATCCAATTACGACTCGAGATCCTTCAGGTAGAGATTCTCCCACCTCCACACCTGCCCATATATTGTAAGCAGCTATTGATATCAATTTTGTTTTGAATTAGTAATGGACTTACGGTTCAAATCCATTTTGAGCAGGCTCATGGCTTCAGCAATCTTTTGACGCACATAATCAGGAATTTTACTATCATTTTGGATTTTTTCGAGCCTTGGGATTGTTTGAGCAATGTTGGAGACAAATTGTTCCTTGGATATAATTTCCACCTCCCCACTGAAAATTACATCATCTTGCCCATCATCTTCTGTCGGTGCACAAGGTTCAACAGTCTTTTCCTTCTCATAACTTTTAAATTCGGTTTCTGAGAGCTTGGAGGCTGCCCTGAAATAAAGGCTATGACACAATATCAGGTTTTGAGAGATTTGAAATATTCAAGATGGATGCATACTCACATTCCGGAAGAACTGGTGGATCTTGATTATCTTCATGTGACTGGCTCTCTACTTCAATGCCTAATTCACGACTACTGGCGATATCAGAGATTTCACTTCCACTCTCTGGGGCTGAAGTTGGTCGTTCATTGAATTCTGTTGAATTTCCTGGGGTTCGGGCCATAGCGGAGGTAGTTTATTAAGCAAATAGATGGTGACGAGTTGATTGATAACTTGTTTGAAAATTTTTTGATAAAAGATCCAAATTCAAGAAAAAAGGTGCAAGTAAAATAATCGCATTTGCAAAATGCGATTTGTCGGGAAATTGAAGGAGGCGATGTTTTGCAAATTATTTCATATCATGAAAATGAAATCACTTCCCTGTGAGACATTGAATAAAGTTGACTAGTGAGAAACCTACTAAAGTCAACTTTTGAACTATTCAATGCTCATGAGGTAAGGACTAAGCAAAGTGTTCATTTGATTGATATGAAATAAAATGGTTTTGTCGGCGAAACAGGAGACACAATTCTTGTCTTAAATAGTCCACTTATTAGGTTTTAATTTGTGAGTCTCATGATCTAAACCCTAACCCCAACATGGTGAATATACTGACCAATATCCCCTTAGGTCCTGTTGGCAGAGAAGGCCACTCAGCATATTTCGGCAATTGCGTTCATCGTGTACGCCAACAAGCCACCGTACTGTACACTATGGATGTAATACGGAAGCGTGAGAAGGGTAAGCGTTGTCGGAGGCATGTCGGGAGGGCACTACATGAGCGTAAGGATGGTAAGCTGTGTTGGAGGCATGTCGGGAGGGCACTACACAAGCATAAGGGTCATAAGTGGTGTCGGAGGCATGTCGGGAGGGCACTACATGAGCGTAAGGATGGTAAGCTGTGTCGGAGGCATGTCGGGAGGGCACTACACAAGCATAAGGGTCATAAGTGGTGTCGGAGGCATGTCGGGAGGGCACTACATGAGCGTAAGGATGGTAAGCGTTGTCGGAGGCATGTCGGGAGGGTACTACACAAGCGTAAGGATGGTGGGGGCGGGGGTGTGAAAGCGTAAGGAGTGGTGAGGACGGAGAGGGGCGGGCAGTGTCGGAGTCTCATCCGGATGGAGGGCGGTGCGGGTGCGTAAGCATGCTAAGCGTCGGGGAGGCGGAAGCCAATGAGGTGAAATTACATGAACGTTGCGCATAGTGTTGAAATGGGTTTGGGCTTTGAGTGACATTCTCATGTGACACATGTGACGATTGACGTTGTCTTGACGCTGACGTGACGTGACCCACTAAATCCAGTGACTATAAAGTGACACTAACGCGACTGAAGCAAGATTTTATACTGACCGCGGTGCGACGTGAAGTCAATCGCCGACGATTGACGCGAGATTTGCCCTGGTGTATATTTTACATACCCAAATAGGCCACAACTATCTTAAAAAAGAAATTTTTGAATTATGCAAAACTCATAAGTCATGCATATATCCAAAATTCATCATTTTCAATTTCACAAAAGATTAATAGCTTTTTATTGAGTAAGTAAATCCATGGATTTAAGACCAGATTTGGATTCTACACAAAAATTCACCTAGGGTAGCTCCATAGAGTGAATAAGCTCAATTTAAGTATTTAAGGTGGTAAAATGGAAAATACTTCAATACCACATCATTAATACCACATAAAAGATCCATGAAAATTTTTGTTTTTCTTGATTTTTAGCCAAAATAATGGGAAAGTGAGAAATCCCATGTTACATATACACTAAGAATAGTGTTATGCATGTTTTGAGCACTTAATATTATGGTATTCTTACATAGACTTTTGGTACACCCATAGTGGATATCTCACTTGAAGCTTAAATTACTATTTTGACGTAAAAAATAAGCAAGGGGGACAAAAGACATCAAAGAGAGCCAGGGTACCCAAATTCTGAGGCCTCAGAGGCGTGGATAGCTCCAGAGCATGGATCCATGGCTCATCTTGGCCCAATTGGTAAACTAAAACTCTTTGGGAACTTGGTTACCAAGTTACACCTACTGTAATCATAAGAAAAATAGCAAATAACCTGCTATTTTGATGTGCCAAGGAGGTAATAAGCTACTTAGGCTCCTGTAACCACGTCAATTCTTGATGACTTTCCATGACTAGACCCTAAAGGAGTAATTAAACCCTTTTGGGATCCATATTCATTGATTTACCTCATAGCAACCAGCAAAATACTGCTATTTGCAATTCTATGTAGAAATGAGGTAAAAACTTCAAAAATTCATTAAAAATACAATTCTTAATGAATATTCCTGAAACTTTCAGGACCAATGAAGAACTGTATTATCTATGGTACAACCAAAAAGAATCATGGTTTTACTAGTAAAATTAAAAGCTTTACTTACAGTCCATTTTTGACTATTCTACGTGAAACACTGAATCTTCAAAAATTCACAGTAATTACAACCTGTGATGAAATTGGCAATAACATTGATAACTTTGAGAAATCAATTATTATTTTAGAATAAAAGAAGATTTACAGATGTTACTCCTTTTATTCTTAACCATATTGGGGTTGGTAGTCACGTAAAAGCATCAATTAAGTAATTATGATAATCTTACGTGACAACAGATGATGCAATCATTAATCCACAAGGGTTTATTGTTTTCTCACTCACTGGTTTTTCAGTTTGCTCCATGGCACGCCTCTGTGAGCTGTTGTTGACTTAAAAGAAGCCTATTCTTGCTGTTTTTTCCGTATCATCATCTTATCAATTTATTAAATCATTATTACCAACAAGTAAGTATTAGTTAAAACTATTCTTAAGTGTTTTAAATCTTTCAAAATCATCCAGAAAGACGTGAAATCATAGAATCAAACTATATATTGTTGTAATACTGTTATAAATCCTTTTGATCCCTTAAATCCACAATTCCACGTCAAATTTCTCTACTCTTATCTATCAATAAGTTCTTTGGAGTATTAGTGAGTCATTTATTTTTAATTCTTAAAGTTTTTCTCTAGTAATAGTTTTCTTCAAGAATTATATTCATAATTATTCTTGTAAAAGATAATTATATATTAAAATAATTTTGTTATTTTAATAAAGAAGTTTTTATTATTAAATTCTTCTTGTAATTGATTCTAGTAGACAATTACTGCTCACTGTTATAATCACTAGTAGTGTATAACACGTGAAAGAAATAATTTTATAATTATTTAATTGTGGTTATAATAATTTTTTTATTATTATATTTCATAAGAACAGACATAGTACTGTTGATTAATAGTAATATTATCATCAGTTTCATAGTCACATCTTACAAGAAGAAAATCAGTAAAATTCAATTTAAATAATCAAGTCCAGTATTTTTGGCAGTGACCTTCTGCCTTATCAAAGAAGACCCAAATATTTCTCACCTTATCACTTAAGACTTTCATTGATTCAAGGTTTTGGCAGTGACTTCCTGCCTTATCAAAGAGGATTAATTCTTTAAGAAATATTTTACTAAGATTATTTATTTCATCCACCTTTACCAAAAAGCTATTATAACTATTCATATTTTTTTAACATCAAGAAACATTTAGCAATTAATTTTATCATATTTTATCTTTTATAATCATTATGTCTGAAGCTAATGAAGCAGACAATAACCTCTGGATCTATTGGCCCAACTCAGCAACAAATGAAGAAAGCCAAGACCTCTGGATAAATCACAATGCTCAAGGACTTAACAATGAAGACCAAAGATGGGGCTTACCAATTATTGAATCCTTCAAGATACCAATTATTCAAAGTATCCCCTGTTTTGAATTTGAAGATTTATTTGAAAATGAAGATATTACTGAAGAAAAACCTACAGAATCCTTTTTAAGCCAGCTTCCTGGAGCAAACCTTTCAAAACTAGAATTTATGGATATACTTAATTATGATGGAATTAAAGGAAATCTCAGTAATGACTATTGGAATAAAATTTTCTATATAGATTCAGATATAAGGAGTAGTCTATACTGGGGAACAATAAAAGCTCAGAGATGGTTTTGTCTTGAAGAATATCAAATTTAGGGTAGAAGTACTAAATGGAGAGGAGATTGCTATTTTATTGAAAAAAAATTGGATTTTGATTTAGAGGATAAAGTATTACGATTAATAATTATAATGAAGAATCACAAGTTTTGTTTGAAGAAAGAAGAATGGAATAAGTTATTGAAAGAAATTTTCAGAAGTAATATTGAAATGAGAATGACGAAGAATCAAGATTATTTTAAGAAAATTATTATTCAGAAAATTAAAGGCCCAGAATGGCCTTAAACTTCAATTCAACTGTTTAGTTACTGTTTCTCTTACTGAATTTAAAGTCAGCTCAACAACAGAAAATATTAACACATGCAAGTACCAATGATACGTGATGGCCCAGCATGGCCTTAAACTGCAAATTGAATTTTTGACTTTTCTGTAATAGTATCAAAACAAAACATGAGAAGAAGAAATATATAAAAAAATCCATTAATAATCAATAAATAAATCAAAAAAATCTATATATAACTAATAAAAAATGATTGATATGGAATTCAGAAGTGATAATTGTGGTAAAGATATTTCAATTAGTAGAAGAAAAGGTTACAATAATAATAAAAAAAAAGAGCTGGTAATCAAATTCATCTATAAAGGCTTTTTCAGTTTTCTATTCTGTAATAGTATCAGTAGTTTTTCATATTTAAAAAATCGGTGTGGTTAACTATTAGTTATACCACCCAAAGCACAAGTGGTTATAAGTTTTTGGGAAAGTGGTACTACAATGCTTAAACATCAGTTTATAGCTCTAATGAATGAAGACCAATTTCAGTTATTTTACTTTAATAAAGAATTATCAATTTACTATTAAATGATAGCTTATTTTCAATTAATGTAGGACTTAGATATTCCTTCAATTCTCATCGTTATAAAGAATTACCTTGCATAAGGTCAGAAAAATAACTTATCATTGCACTTCTTCAAAAGAAGATAGTTGGTTTTTTTAAAAAAATTCAAGTTATAATTTGAAATAATTATTTCAAAATAATCTGAAAACAAGGAATATTTAATCAGTATTATGTTAAACTTGAAAATAAAAGAAAATAAGTTTTATTAGCTTACTAATACAATAGGATAGGTTTTGTAAGGTTTGACTATGAAACAATAAGTAAAAATTACTAATATTTTACTTATTGTACTATGAATGTCGTTATAAATGAAATAAATAAGATAAATAATAATTATAATAATAAAGAATTATTATAATTATGGCGTAAAAATAATTATATTATTAATAAAATAAAATAATATAATTTATATTATAAAATATAATATAATAAAATAAATATATTAATATAAAATAATTAATATATTTAAAAGCACTTTATTATTGTTACAAACAAATAATAAAGGCGTAAAAAATTGTTTTTTATTAATAAAAAACAATTAATAACAATAATATTACCAATATTAAAGTTATAAATTAATATAAATACTATTTATATTAATTAAAGAATTATTAAAATAATAATAAAGAGAAAATTATTATAATAAGATAAAATAACCTACTTTTAACACTTAATATAATAATTTTGAAATATTTTATGCCAAAAAATATAAATACAACCTTTTCAAATTGTATTTACAATAAAAATAAAGAAAATTACTAATATTCTTGATTTTTACGTGGAAATGAGTTTTTAGAGAGATTTTTAGCAAAAACAATTAAATAAATGATTTAATAACGTCAAAATAGATGATTATAACAAAGTGGTCTTTGGTCTTTAATAATATAATAGTTTTATATATAAAGAATAAAGAAATTACCTTTGATTTAATTGATTTAATGTTTTTGATGCGTCTGAGGGGAAAATAGAGTAAAAAGAGCTCTATTTATAGTAAATACCTCCCTCCTAGAGTCCAGCAGGCTTCTAGTAGACGTGGACTGATCATATCCACTGGAATTGATCAATAGTTTAAGGTTTGGAGATGATTACATCATGATCAAACCATATTGCATCATTATTACACCATTATTTAGAGTTATCACTATAACTCTAAAGTTGATGACATCAGAGGCTTGGCAGAACCCCAAATTTCGTGGATTTTATTATTTTTAATCATAAACTAATAGTATTCACCAATTGTATCACTCATATGACTGTTAAACTTAATTTAAGGTTACAGTAGGTGATCATAACTGCTCAATTTAAGCTAAAACTTTGATCTTTGATAACTTTCAAGTTTTACACGCTACAGCAATTCAGAGAGTGAATTCTGATAGCCTGACATAACCTTATTATGCTTCCAAGCGCTTTTCATTACATCATCAAAACTCTAATTTTGATGATTTTTCTTGTAACTCATCTTTTCTGTCGAAATTCAATATTTTAAACTTTAAATCATGATTTCAGGGGGTTATAACCTGAATTTAATAATAGAAATTACATCATTATTCACGAATGAACTAGTATAATCCAACTGTGTACTCTACTTTAAGTTTGGACCACTTTCACAACAAAGTGGTCAACAGCTCTTTTGATTTTTATCAATATTTCATCATAGGTTTTAACCTTGTTTATAAATTGTAACATGAAGTTAATATCTGTGTTCTTACAGTAATTACGTGGTAACTTTATTTTTGGCTCATCACTCTATCTTGTATAGTTTAAGAGATATTAGCTATGATCCTTGAATATAACCGTTGACCAAAAAAGTGCATATATTCAGGTTAATTCCTTAAGTATTAGCTTTGGTAATTAGCTCATTCATTGTTTTATGTGTGGATTTTCATGAGGAATTTAATGGGACAATTTATTTCACATGTTGTTTCATTGGTTCTTGAAATAAATAAGGATTTATGGTTTTTATAAGGTATTATTCCTTATAATGCATTAAATATTGACTTTACAGATATGCCATAAAAATGGTATATGTGTATTTTACCATGGGGAATCCAATGGTATAATTTATTTCACATGTTTACTCATTGGTTTCTAAGTTAAGCCAATTTTTGTACCAATTTATGGTATTTTTGTATTTTTGGAGTAATTAATTTTAATATATAATTATTCTAAGTAATTTTAGTATAATTATCTTAAAGGTATAATTATTCTGAGTCTTTCCTGTGACCTTATTGGGTATGTGGTCATATCTCAAAGGCTCACATTCCCTACCACCAAACAAGATTGTACCACAATCTGATATGTGTAATTAGGGTATCATCCACTGTCCTACCTCTTAAATAGACTTTGTTAGTCTTGAAGCTCAATAATGCTTAAATTTTCTATTTTTCAGGATTCCTTTCATGTCTGAACCTTCTTAGTAGCTTATCAGCATTTGTTATATCTTTCTCAAGTAGCCATTCATCTTCTTGAGCTGAATTTCTATACCTTACAAGGTATTCCCTTTCTTTTTTGTTTCTTTTCCTTCTTTCTTTAAGGACTTTTACTACTTTCTTTTCCTCTCCTTCTTCCAAGGGGGGAATTTCAAGTGGGGTTTTATTTCTTAGTGGAAATAACTCCTTGTCACTTGAGCTGTAAGGTTTTATTAGACTTACAGGCAAAGCTGGGTGTTTGTTCATTAGTTCACCTGTGATTTCCAATTGCACAGCATTGGGTCCATGAAGTGCTTTTATCATAAATGGTCCTGCAAAGGAATCTTTCAATTTCTTTGGGCCTTTTATGTTATTTAAATTAAGGGTTGATACTAGAACCAAGTCTCCTATTTTGAAATCAGGTGGCTTATGACTTTTATCCCATCTTTCTTTTGCATATTTGAAAGAATCTTGCATACATCTGTTTTCATGGTGTCTTGCCTTCTAAAGAATTATTTTAAAGCTGCTTGCTGTTGGGTGTATATCCACTAAGTCCTTTTTGAGGGTATCATAAGGAAGTCTTGGATTCCAACCTTTTTCTAGCATTGCTGGTGTTTTTACAGTAGAAGAATGGATTGATGTTTTATATGCCAGTTCCGGTGCTGGTATTAGTGTACACCAATCATGGGTAAAACCATCAGAAACATTGAATTCTAGCCCATAAGCACAGAATCTTCTGATCATGTCCTCTAAGGTCTGTATCATTCTTTCTGCTAAACCATCAGTTTGGGGATGGTAAGCTGTTGAGAATGATAGCTTTGTCCCAAATAAGTTATGGAGATTTGTCGATAATGCTGAAGTGAATTTTGGGTCTCTCTCACTTATGATATTTTGGAATAAGCCTGTATGGCTAATAACTTTATTCCATATCATTATGGCTGTGTCCATAGCTGTGTCATCTTTATGACATGGTAAGAACATGGGAGTTTTACTGTATCTGTCAACTAACACTAGGCATGCATTATAACTCCTGTCTCTTCCTGGAGGTAATGCTGTTACCCAATCCATATGAACTATTTCCCATGGGGATTTTGGCTCTTGGATTTGGATCATCATTCCAAATTTCTTTCCTGTGGCTCTGTTGGCTTTTTGGCATCTGTCACAGGTTTGGCAGTACTCTGCAACATCTTTCTTCCAGTTTGGCCACCAAGAGCAGGTTTTCACCCTCTCTAGTGTCCTATCTTCTGAGAGATGTCCAGATGAAACACTATCATGACACTCATGTAAAATAGTGTTTATTAGTGTTCTATCTGTTAAGGTCATAACACATGTGTGTTTTGTTCTATGGTAGAGGATTCCATCAAGGAGGTGGAATCTTCCTTCATCATATGCTTTTTTCCATGTTTCATCTAGTTTTGATGAAAGTGATGGGTCTTTGCAGTCTTTCATTAGAAGTTGGCTTAAGATATGGCAATTCTTGTCTATCTTATAGCTTTCTTTAACTTGGTTAAAGAATTCTGTGCCAATATCTGTAGCACATATTCCTTCTATATGGTGTTCTTCTTGTGGTACCCATGCTGGATTGTCAGGGGTATTTGCTAGAGCCCATCTGCTAAGACCATCAGCATTTTTATGGATATTACCAGATTTATGAACAATAGTCATATTTCCTCTGTATTCTTGGATAGCAATTTGCCATCTCAGCATATGTCTATTTGGAGTCTTCATATTTAATAGTGATTTCACAGCATTACAGTCTGTGATTACATCAAATACTGTCCCATCCAAATAGTAATGCAGTTTTTCTAAAGCCCACACTAAGAATAAGCATTCCATTTGGCTGGCTTCATACCTTGCTTCTGTTGGCTTTATCTGCCTTGAAATGAAACAAATTGGTCCTTCCACTGGTTTATCATTGATAATTTGTGTTTGGTGAAGTGCAGCACCCAGTCCTTCTCCACAAGCATCAATGTATAGTTTGAGAGGTAGTTTCCAATCTGGCATTAGAAGAAATGGGGCATTTGTTAGTGAATTTTTCAATTCTTCATATGCCTTGACTCTTTCTTCAGTCATTTCATAAACTGTTTGTTGGTCACATAATTTATATAAGGATCTGGCAATTTTTGCAAAGTCTTTTATATGCTGTCTATAGTAACCAGCAAATCCTAAAAATGATTGCATTTCTTTTTTGGTATGAGGCATTGGTTTAAGTAGTACTTCTGCCACTTTATTTTTGTCTATGCCTAGATTAAGGCCAGATACAACATGTCCTAGTGCTTCTAATTCACTATATGCAAAATGACACTCTTCAAGGAAATTTTCATATTCACTTGGACTATTTTTTGTAGTACCCTTTCTAGTCTTGTAAGGTAATTTTCTCAGGTTTCTGAGCAAACTATGATATCATCAATATAGATAATTAACCATCCTTCTGATAATTCTTCAGGAAATATGGTATTCATCATTCTTTGGTAATGGGAAGGTGCATTTTTTATCCCAAATGGCATTCTTAAGTATTCAAAAATTCCACAGTGGACTATTATCCTCAGTAGTTTTTTGGAAGTGTCTGTTAAGACATTTTGATGAAAACCCTTTAAGGCATTCATAGCTGTAATGAACTTAGCTTGTCACAATTGTGTCAATGTCTCATGGATTGTAGGTATTGGATATCTATCTGGAATGGTATAGGTGTTCAGGGCTCTGAAGTATCCTACCATCCTTGATTTTCCATTATGCCAAGTTATAATGACAGGAGTAGTAACTTCTACCTGTTCATTATGTCCAACTTTTCTTAATACTCCAAGGTCCATTAATTCCTTAATGTGTATCTCTAAGGCTTCTCTAGCCCTTGGACTAGCTGGGTAAGCTGGTCTTCTCAGTAAGGGTGGGTAAGGCTTTTCCACATTAAGAATTATGTCTACTTCATGCCCAATTATAGCACCTAGTGGCTCTTTGTCAGTTGCAAAGGCATCTTTGTACTTAAATAAGAGGTTAATCAATTTTTCTTTCATTTTTTCTGTTAATTCTTGATTGAATTCTGCCTCTTTAAGTTGTTCAGATATAAAAAGTTCCTTTTCTGGAATCTTTTCTTCCTTTTTAACAACTGCGATTTGTTTTTTATTATTTAAGAAGCCAAACTTTTGTCTCTTATTGTCTCCTATGGTAAAATATCTATCCTTCTGGTTAGAGATATCTATACCATAGATTGATAAGTAGTCATTTCCCAGGATAAAGTGATTACTGGTACAGTTGTCCATTACCACAAATTCTACTTTAATTCTGACACATTGTGAAGGGTAAGGGAAAATAAGTGTTAAGTAAATTATTCCAAGGGGCATCATGCTTTCACTTGCACTACTTAATTTGACACCTTGGATTGGTATAGGTTTTTCCTGCCAATCTGGAACAATTGTACTTAAATAACTTTTACCAACACAGGTGCAATATGCTCCTGTATCCAAGTGCACCTTTGCTTCTTGGTTATTAACCATGACAATACTTATACTTGATTTTCCAGCTGTATACCCCATTCCTCTTGCAGGTTTGTTTTTGTACAGTTTGGCATCTTGCACATTTGTCAGGTTTGTGTCAGATGTACCAACTTGTGGTAAGTTTGAGTTGACATCTAGTACTTCATAAATTATATCAATATTATTAATTTCTGCATTAATTATATTGATTTCATCACTTTCAGAAGTTTCTGATTCTTCTGTCTCTTTTTCAGTGTCAGATTCTTCCTCTTTGTCATTGTGTTTTTCTGTTTCCACAATTTCATTGATTTTTGCCTCTTTTAGGCAATTATTGGCTAAGTGTCCAATACATCCACATTTATGGCATTTTCTTTGCTCATTATTATTGGATGTACTGGGCTTGAAGGATTCTTTTGATTTATCTTTTTTGATAAATGGTTTATTTGGGATTTTAATGTCCAATTTCTTCCAAGTCCTGCCAACTTTTGTTTTTGTCACTATGTCTTTCAGTGCATTAATGTACTCTTCTTTGGAGCATGGTTCTATACACCTGCTTCTTAGGGCATGTTCTAGCTCTCCTCCACTATTCTTGAGTATTTTCATATGCACCATTTTTTGTGACATTTCTGGGTACAATGCATTAAGTCTTTCAACTTGTTTTAAGAACCAAGTTAAAGGTTTATCTTTCTCTGGGTGAAAGAAAGAATTTTCAAATGCATTTTCTATCTTATACCTCCAGGCATCATTTGCCCACTTGGTGATTATTTCTTGTTTCCACCAAGACCAGGTATTTTTGCCATTTGTTTGTCTTATGCCATAATACCATCTTTTTGCAGATTTCTCAAACAATGAAGGTAATCTTGCAGTGATTCATTCATCTGGTATGGCATAGTCTTCTTGTAACATGTCAATTGTTTTAATAAATGACATGTGGTCATATTCACCTTCTCCTGTGAATGTGGGCCATTCTTTCAGCTGAGGTGCTTCCTTCATTAAGACTTGGTTATTTTCTTGGTGACTCAAGTCTTTTATGAAAGGATTTGTCAATTCCTCTTTTTTTTAACAGCGCTTCTTATACGAGAAAATGGAGTTGATAACTTTGGCATATTTAAATTAGCCTCATTCATTTTATCCATTTTTTCAGTAATAAGCCTTATTTCACTTTGAATATCATCTTTTAGATGCATTCTTGCTTCATAACGTTTTTACACATGGTCCAAAAGTAATTTTTGGTGTGATGAAGTCTTTTCTTCAAATGTTTCTACAGAAATACTTGATTTGTTTAATTTTTCTGTAAGATTGTCAATACTCACATCATAATTGATTGCCAAAGTTTTCTCATTGATATCACTTATGTATTTGTAAAATTCTTGTTGTCCTTGTATTAATTTCTGAGTATTGTCAATTAATAATTTTGGTTTATTATTTTCAATCATAAATTATATGTTATCAATTTCTTTCTTATTTTGTACAACAAGTTTGGCTAAAGATGATAAGCTATTATTTATTTCTTGGAAACATAATAAACTATTTTTAATGTCTTTAAGAGGTAAAATACTATTTTTAAGCTCTGTTAAAGTATTTACAACATCAGGAGACAAGGTTATTTCTTTGGGAAATGGGGTTGTCTCATTCTTTGTTCCTCTTCGTCTTTGAATTCCATCAAAGTTCTGGCCATGTTGAAAACATTGTCCATGGCATCCTTTTGGATTTTTGGGATCCTGTAGCTTGGGGAATATGGTTTCCTCCAATTCTGTTTCTTGTTCTTCTTCCCTTCTTGGGGAAGTGGGTTGGCTTGAGGCTTGCTGGTAGAAGCTACTGGGGCTTCTTCCTTGGTTGCCTCCCTCTTTTTGGTGTGGTAATCCTTGATTTTTTTGATTTGAGGTTTGGATGACAGTGTATTCCATCCATTGGAGTATTTCACTATCTCCTCCTCTTTGAGGAAATTTTTCAGGATGTGCCAGGAGCTCATCACTCCTTAGTGTATTTGAGGCAGCATTTCCCAATCTTTGTCCTTGTACACTGTGTAATACTGCTTGTACTGGCTCATGTAGATGTCTATTTGAGCCCTCTGAATGTGATTTGTACCTATTTGAGTTACTCATACTTAGTTCCAATTCAGGCTCAGATATGATGGGCATTTCTGGGACTTGCCTTTGGGATAAGGCACTTCCTTTTGTGGATTCTGTTCCACTGGGGATATTTCCCTTTCTTTTCCCTTTTGAGGGCTCCATTCTACCTCTGAATCCAGCTCCATCTGATTGGATGGAGTATTGGGAACCTCTTCTGGTAGTCATAATTTAAGAAATAAAGAAAAATAAAAGTATTTTAGGATAAAAATCCTTTTTATGGCAATTATAAAAGAGGTGCTCACCTTCAGAGTCTTGAATGGTGGGTCCTGGAAAGTCTAATTTCTTAGCTTTCTTTCTTTTAGTGATAACTGGTATTGGAGAACTTTGACAAGTTTTTTCCACCAATCTCTCAACAGTAGTTTGGTTATCTTCTGTTGGGTTATCCTCAAACACTAAAAGAGACAAATAAATATAAGTCCTTTTATAAGAAGTGTTATTTTTTTGGCAAGATATGCCAATTTTCCACGTAGAAATTGCTTTTATATCTTCAAAAAATTGAAATGAATAAAGAAATGAATAAAAATGAATAAAAAAAATCTTTTTATTGGTTTTTAATATTTTTTAATATTTTTTATATTTTATATTTTTATTTTTAAGGAATAAAATAAAAATTAATATGATTCTTTATAAATTAAATTATAATAAAAATTATTTTTAATTTATATAATATCTTTTTTAATCACTAGAGTCACTCAAAGAAAGTTCTTGCAAGTCTAAGGATGTGAAAAAACCATGTGTAAGACAGTACAATTGCTTTCCAAATGCCTCAATAGCTTTTAAAATCAATAAAATACAAAATTATTGTATAATTTTATGATTATAAATATAATTTATTATTGGATAAACCTAATTAGAGTCTTTTTAAAGGTCTTTTAAGTAAATATCACGGCCAGGACCCCAAATTTAAGGTTTGACTATGAAACAATAAGTAAAAATTACTAATATTTTACTTATTGTACCATGAATGTCCTTATAAATGAAATAAATAAGATAAATAATAATTATTATAATTATGGCGTAAAAATAATTATATTATTAATAAAATATGATAATATAATTTATATTATAAAATATAATATAATAAAATAAATATATTAATATAAAATAATTAATATATTTAAAAGCACTTTATTATTGTTACAAACAAATAATAAAGGCGTAAAAAATGGTTTTTATTAATAAAAAACAATTAATAACAATAATATTACCAATATTAAAGTTATAAATTCATATAAATACTATTTATATTAATTAAAGAATTATTAAAATAATAATAAACAGAAAATTATTATAATAAGAGAAAATAACCTACTTTTAACACCTAATATAATAATTTTGAAATATTTTATGCCAAAAAATATAAATACAACCTTTTCAAATTGTATTTACAATAAAAATAAAGAAAATTACTAATATTCTTGATTTTTACGTGGAAATGAGTTTTTAGAGAGATTTTTAGCAAAAACAATTAAATAAATGATTTAATAACGTCAAAATAGATGATTATAACAAAGTGGTCTTTGGTCTTTAATAATATAATAGTTTTATATATAAAGAATAAAGAAATTACCTTTGAATTAATTGATTTAATGTTTTTGATGCGTCTGAGGGGAAAATAGAGTAAAAAGAGCTCTATTTATAGTAAATACCTCCCTCCTAGAGTCCAGCAGGCTTCTAGTAGACGTGTACTGATCATATACACTGGAATTGATCAATACTTTAAGGCTTGGAGATGATTACATCATGATCAAACCATATTGCATCATTATTACACCATTATTTAGAGTTATAACTATAACTCTAAATTTGATGACATCAGAGGCTTGGAAGAACCCCAAATTTCGTGGATTTTATTAGTTTTAATCATAAACTAATAGTATTCACCAATTGTATCACTCATATGACTGTTAAACTTGATTTAAGGTTACAGTAGGTGATCATAACTGCTCAATCTAAGCTCAAACTTTGATCTTTAATAACATTTAAGTTTTACACGCTACAGCAATTCAGAGAGTGAATTCTGATAGCCTGACATAACCTTATTATGCTTCCAAGAGTCTTTTATACCATCATCCAAACTCTAATTTTGATGACTTTTCTTGTAACTCATCTTTTCTGTTGAAATTCAATATTTTAAACTTCAAATCATGATTTCAGGGGGTTATACCCTGAATTTAATAATACAAATTACATCATCCTTCACAAATGAGCTAGTAGAATCCAAATGTGTACTCTATTTTAAGTTTGGACCACTTTCACAACAAAGTGGTCAACAGCTCTGTTGATTTTTATCAATATTTCATCATAGGTTTTAACCTTGTTTATAAATTGTAGAATAAAGTTTATATCTGTGTTCTTACAGTAATTACGTGGTAACTTTATTTTTGGTTCATCACTCTATCTTGTATAGTTTAAGAGATATTAGCTATGATCCTTGAATATATGCATTGACCAAAAAAGTGCATATATTCAGGTTAATTCCTTAAGTATTAACTTTGGTAATTAGCTCATTAATTGTTTTATGTGTGGAATTTCATGGGGAATCCAATGGTAAAATTTATTTTACATGTTGCTTCATTGGTTCTTGAAATAAATAGGGATTTATGGTTTTTATAAGGTATTATTCCTTATAACTCATTAAATATTGACTTTACAGATATGCCATAAAAATGGTATATGTGTATTTCACCATGGGGAATCCAATGGTATAGCGTATTTCACATGTTGACTCATTGGCGTTTAAGTTAAACCAATTTTTGTACCAATTTATGGTATTTTTGTATTTTTGAAGTAATTAATTTTAATGTATAATTATTTTAAGTAATTTTAGTATAATTATCTTAAAGGTATAATTATTCTGAGTCTTTCTTGTGACCTTATTGGGTATGTGGTCATATCTCAAAGGCTCACAGGTTTAATAGAATATAATTTAAGATTTTTATCACTAAAAGAAGACTAGACATTTTAGAAGAAAAAAAAACCTTATCAGTTATGTGTAGCATCAACCCTCAAAAGAAATTAGGAAAGAACTTAGCTTAACATTATAGAATTGTCTGAACAAATCAGGAAGCCAAAAGGAAAAGAATCAATATAAACTACTCAACATACATACATGCTACATACATACACATAAAACATACAAAGAATCAAGCTCACAAGGAGGGGTGACCAGATTTTTCAATTTAATTTTTTTTCTTTTTTCAATTTTCCATTTTTTTTATTTTTTTTATTTTTTTAATTTTTTTTTTTTTGCAAAAAAGAATTAATAAAAAAAACTGGCCAACCCCCCTTGCTTTAAGAAGAAATGAAATACAAATAATACAGGATATAATAAATAGAATATATGATAAAAAATACAAAAGAATATTAAGATGATTCCTTAACATATTCCAAGGAGATAGAAAAAGCATATCATAATACTATAATACCATTAAGATATAATAAAAGGATATCAAAGTATCAGAATAATATAATATCTTTTAATAAGATAATATAATAAAGCTACAATATCATGTGGAAAAAATTGTTATAATATTGTAATATCCTGATAAAATAGTATTATAATAGAGTAATATCATATTACTATAATGAAAAAGTAAATTAATAAGATAATAAAATGATAGAAGTATTATAATATGAAGATATTATTAAAGGAACAAATGGCCAGATTTATCGCATAAAGAATATACTTCAAATACTAGTTACTTTTTATAGAATTTAAATAGAGGTGTAGGCCCATATGTATAAAAAATATCAAGAAGTTGAGGAAAATTTAGGCTCTGGGAATAAGGCCTCCTTTTATATTCTCCATCAAACCTAACTTTCAAAAAGGAAAAATTCATTAAGCTACAACTTGGCCAAAACAAAAAAGAAGCAACTCTGTGGAATGATATGATTGGCCAGAGCTTGAATATCCCCTGATTGTGATTGGTCAGAATATGGTTTATCTTTCCTGGATTGTGATTGGCTGGATTTAGAGTGGACTTAGAAGACTTCAGAATATCTCAGAATTTCCAGGAAGATTTAGGAATATTTAAGAATTTTTAAGAATGTTTCAGAAGATTTTGGAATATTCAGGAATTTTTGGCCCAGGAAAAGATAAAATAAGCCCAATATCCACTTAAACAAGCAAAAACGCCTTTAGAAAGAATATGAAATGCTGATCTAATTGCTTATTTCAAGTTTTATACTAATATCTATGCTAATTTAAACTCATATGGTCCTCAGCAAGACCATAAAGTGACTTTTTTAATTAATTATTTCCAGTTTTACACACACATATATGCTGATTTAGAATCATAAGGTCCTCAGAAAGACCATCAAGTGCTTGTTTCATTAATAATTCCCAGCTTTACACAAATATCTATGCTGATTTAGACTCATAAAGCCCTCAATAAGACTATAAGGTTTTTTTTTGGATAGCTTATTGATGTTTTTTGAAAATATTTCTTCCAATTCTATTTTATAGGTCCTATATGACCCTAAACTGGCAAGGCCAATTGAAATTTCTTTCTGAATACTATAAAATGATATCATTATAAATATTATAAGTCCACCAAGACTATAAACTGGAATTTCTTTTTATTATTGTTTTTCACTCAATAAATCTTCAAGGTCCACGAAAACAATAAACTGAAACTTTTACATATATCATTTTTGAACAAATGAATATTCAACTATATTAGTCCATCATTGCCTTGAACTGGAAATATTAAAATCTTAATACTATCAAAGATTATATAGGAAAAAGTAATATATATATATATAAGTCTAAATATATATATACCCAAAAAAAAGAGAAGAAAACATAAGAATTATCAATCAGTTGAAGATTAGAAATATGATGTTTATTATTAATATTATTATTAAAAAAAACTCATTCAGAAAAGAAAGGCTTTAATGGTCTTCCTGCTATAGGTGTCACTTGGAAAACTGGTCTGTATGTACTTGATGAAATACATATAGACTGAGCAGCCAGGGTCAGACCGGGTCTGAAGAGGGGAAATAACTCTGAGTTTATCGTAGTTATAGCCTTTTAGACTGCCACTATATAGTTTCAGGCCACCACACAAATTGAACCCTCTTCTTAGTATAAATAAGACTCACAATAATAATAGTATTAATAGTAATAATAATAATAATAATAGTAATAGCAATAATAAAAAAAATATTGATAATAATAATACCAATAGTGATACTAATGAAGCTTTAAAACGCCTCAGAAAAATATTTCAAGAATCAAAGACAAAATACAAATAAAGTAGAGAAACCAATTACAGATATCTAAATGGACAGGGAGTCTTATCCCAAACCTGAAGATTAATATTACAGATAGAAAGAAGAAAGAAGAATAAAAAAGATATCTTACTGGTATCTTTCAATCTCAATCATGATATGATGAATTTTTATAAGAATGAATGGAAGATGATAAATATAGAATGATTTTATTTTAAACTCATCATCAAAACATCCTGAAGGCATATTCAACTATAAAATTATGAAAGTTTTTTTCCATAGATAAAATTGGCAATTTAATGGATCCATGAAGGGAGTAATGGAATATTAAGTGCTTGTATGACTTAAAAATACAGGGGTGGCACACCTGAGGGCTTAAAATATATTTCTTTATTTTATTCCATGAAAGGAGTAGTGGTATTAAAGCAATAATGTGAAGAAATAAAAGGTTAGATTTGAAATGGCTCAAATAAAATACTCAAATATATGTGATAAATTGGCCTAAGAATAAAATATTGAAGAAAGAAGGACAAAAATGTAGAACTGAAATATGCAAGGAGATTGGTAATGACTGAAAAGAAGAAATATCTATAAACCCAAAAGGTTTATTAATTATTAAGCCTAAAGGTAGCTCAAGTTGATATTTGTAGAAGGAATCTTTCAGCTTAAAAAAAAGGAAAAAAAAACTGCCCTTGGATCAAGTCAAATTGAAGACCAGGAGGTCCTCAGAATGACATGAAACTTCTCCCTTGTGAAGAAATGGACAAGGGGTCTTATTGTCCTTGTATGACATTAAAAGGCAGGATTTTGTATACCTAATATACAGGGTCTGCACACCTGAGTTGTAGGGTCCTGTATGACCTAAAACTGCAACCTCAAATATATGGACAGAAAAAGATAAAAGAGATGAAGATTTATTTAATTCAATGGGCTATTAAAAGAAGGAGAAGGGGATATTGAAGATGAATCTCAATTTGAAGATTAAAAGGACTTGGATGAATAAAAATCCTTTTATTAAATAAAAGGAGGAAATGTTTGATTGTTTTTTTGAAAAAAAGTGGATTATCACCTTGAATGATGGGGACAGCATTAAATGGAGAGGGGGATGTGGTATTCCATACCAGTTCTTCCCAGGTTCAAATCCACAATGTAAAATCTAAAACTTTGATCAATAATAATAATAATACATATATAAAAAGAAAATGAAGATAAAAAGTGAAAGATAAAATTGAAAAAATTGCAAGAAAAAGGAAGAGAATCATATTAAAATAACAAAAATGAGTTTTCCACTGTAATATAAATCAAATCTTTCCTATAGTCACATATTGCCTCAACTCCATAATATGAATAATTCTCTAGATATCATGGATTAAAGAAGAGAAATGATACTATACACTCTGTACTAGGTACAAAAATATGCTTAAACATAATTCAGCTTGTCTAAATATTCAATATCAATGAACATGTGTAATATTACATAGGTGATACTGTTACTCTTACAAAATCATGTGTTACATACACGTCTTGACATAAAAAACACTTACATATAAGCTAAAATAGTGTTATATTATTCATTCCCCACTTGAACTCCCATAACCAAACATTACAGGTATTATTTACAAATTAAATTTTACATAGAAAAATACTCAACTAAATACAGATCAAGGCTGTGAAGAAAAATGAGGTTAGTAGAGATACGAATGCAGTTTTAAAAATGGTGCAATCAATCAAACATATGGTGCAATATCTGTATCAAATGACACCATTCCAAATTTAACCACAAGCAAAAATGTCTCAAGGCTGTGAAGAAGAAAAATAAGAAATGTCTCAAGGCTGTGCACTTAAAATAATAAGGTTCAGAATGGTGAAACCAACCAAACATATGGTGCAATATCTTGATCAAATGACACCATTTTTAATTTACCCACCAGCAAAAATGTCTCAAGGTGGCATTATTTCTAAGTCCCTTGTTTTTGGAAGGCTATATGGAGGGCCCAAAAGGTATAAATAAAGGGCCTCTATCCCTGTTTTTCCCCCATGCTTCTGATTTAGAAAATAATCTTGAGGATCACTCCATCCCTTCTCTAGTAGGATAATCTAGTATTTATATTGAAAAAGATCAGTAGCAAGGCTCAGTATCTTATGTTATTATTTATGATTAATGGATGAAAGATATTTATAATATTAATGAAAGAGCTTAATATCATTTAATAGTCTTACCATTATAGTAGTAGTGTTGAAGTAGTGGTGGAAGATATTATCATTAGTGATATCATCTAGTTTATCAAGAACCCTTATTTATAGAAGCAATATCATCTTACCCTTATACCTTATATCATAAGCCGTTTTAGGTATATTGGATTATATTCATATTGATCCTAATAGTATTATATTACTATTATATTATTTATATCTTACCCTTATATTAGACAAAACCACCATTATCAAATTATCTTACCCTTAAAGTATTATAGCTATATTAATAGTATTATTAAATCACCTTGAAAAGTATTAATTAGATATAAAGATTATTATTAAAATTAATAGTGCTATTAAACAATATTCTTTAAATATCCCAGGTATTGAAAGTAGGAATCCTAGAAGATTCAATCAAAACAATTATAATCAAAAACAAGAAGTTAAGCAAACCTCAATTATTAAACAAATATTAACTATTACCATTATTATCATAGTGATCTTTCATTGAGAGACTAATAGAGACTTCTGAAGAAAATTCTCTAATTTAAAAGCCACAAAAACTAAATAATTGAATTGTGATCTCATCAAAAAGGGTATCTTTTCAGTATATTTAGAGGGGCAGCTAATACACCTTAACACCCATGGTTATTGGCTAATTCTGACATTCAAAACAGAATCACCAATAATTTCCCTTTCAAGGTACTGCCTATTATTTATCCGACAACATGTGCGTCTGCTGGTGCGGGGGTGTGTGCCGGTGCGGGGGTGGGTGCGTAAGGGCCGATTGCCCTTCCAATGTCATGATGGCACAGTTGGAAATTTTGGATGCTGTGATAGGTGAGTGTGTGGGACATTTTATCATTGAAATTGACTTATTCACACTGTAACCAGTGTCAAAATAGTAATTTCTTTGTGGCAATGTGAAATAATGGGCTTTGCTTGTGAAAATGGCATGTCTCTGTCACCAAATTTTGAGGCAGATATTTAATTAGAAAAATTGCTAATGAATCTGAGAGATTTGCATTTGTGTAGACTAAATATCATTAAATAATGGTTTTATCATTACAAGCAGTCCACATGACATAACTTTGTTATCATAAAATCCACAGTTACCTTCTATTTCTTCTTCAGATACAATCAAGTGTCCATAATCAAAACCAACAGCCTTACAAATATTGAGATGCAGCCAATCTGGTAATAAATTCACATCAATATTCAACATTTTTAATATTAGAAAGTTATTGTTCAGCATTCAAGATGGCTCAGAGACTTTAAAAATGCTATTAATAACACCAAAACGTTGTGTATCACACTGTTTCTGAAATTTTTGGATTCAGTTGAAGATATATTGCTCCCAATATCAATGTTTGAAACTGGAAAATACAAAGGTGAGACAATCCTTGAAGTGGGATTACTTGTGGTGTAAGATGTGACTATGAAACTGATGATAATATTACTATTAATCAACAGTACTATGCCTGTTCTTATGAAATATAATAATAAAAAGATTATTATAACCACAATTAAATAATTAGAAAATTATTTCTTTCACGTTTTATACACTACTAGTGATTATAACAGTGAGCAGTAATTGTCTACTAGAATCAATTACAAGAAGAACTTAATAATAAAAACTTCTTTATTAAAATCATAAAATTATTTTAATATATAATTATCTTTTACAAGAATAATTATAAATATAATTCTTGAAGAAAACTATTACTAGAGAAAAACTTTAAGAATTAAAAATAAATGACTCACTAATACTCCAAAGAACTTATTGATAGGTAAGAGTAGAGAAATTTGACGTGGAATTGTGGATTTAAGGGATCAAAAGGATTTATAACAGTATTACAACAATATATAGTTGGATTCTATGATTTCACGTCTTTCTGGATGATTCTGAAAGATTTAAAACACTTAAGAATAGCTTTAACTAATACTTACTTGTTGGTAATAATGATTTAATAAACTGATAAGATGATGATACGGAAAAAACAGCAAGAATAGGCTTCTTTTAAGTCAACAACAGCTCACAGAGGCGTGCCATGGAGCAAACTGAAAAACCAGTGAGGGAGAAAACAATAAACCCTTTTGGATTACTGATTGCATCATCTGTTGTCACGTAAGATTATCATAATTACTTAATTGATGCTTTTATGTGACTACCAACCCCAATATGGTTAAGAATAAAAGGAGTAACATCTGTAAATCTTCTTTTATTCTAAAATAATCATTGATTTCTCAAAGTTATCAATGTTATTGCCAATTTCATCACAGGTTGTAATTTCTGTGAATTTTTGAAGATTCAGTGTTTCACGTAGAATGGTCAAAAATGGACTGTAAGTAAAACTTTTAATTTTACTAGTAAAACCATAATTCTTTTTGGTTGTACCATAGATAATACAGTTCTTCATTGGTCCTGAAAGTTTCAGGAAGATTCATTAAGAATTGTATTTTTAATGAATTTTTGAAGTTTTTACCTCATTTCTACGTAGCATTGCAAATAGCAGTATTTTGCTGGTTGCTATGAGGTAAATCAATGAATATGGATCCCAAAAGGGTTTAATTACTCTTTTAGGGTCTAGTCATGGAAAGTCATCAAGAATTGACGTGGTTACAGGAGCCTAAGTAGCTTATTACCTCCTTGGCACGTCAAAATAGCAGGTTATTTGCTATTTTTCTTATGATTACAGTAGGTGTAACTTGGTAACCAAGTTCCCAAAGAGTTTTAGTTTACCAATTGGGCCAAGATGAGCCATGGATCCATGCTCTGGAGCTATCCACGCCTCTGAGGCCTCAGAAGTTGGGTACCCTGGCTCTCTTTGATGTCTTTTGTCCCCCTTGCCTAATTTTTACGTCAAAATAGTAATTTAAGCTTAAAGTGAGATATCCACTATGAGTGTACCAAAAGTCTATGTAAGGATACCATAATATTAAGTGCTCAAAACATGCATAACACTATTCTTAGTGTATATGTAACATGGGATTTCTCACTTTCCCATTATTTTGGCTAAAAATCAAGAAAAACAAAAATTTTCACGGATCTTTTATGTGGTATTAATGATGTGGTATTGAAGTATTTTCCATTTTACCACCTTAAATACTTAAATTGAGCTTATTCACTCTATGGAGCTACCCTAGGTGAATTTTTGTGTGGAATCCAAATCTGGTCTTAAATCCATGGATTTACTTACTCAATAAAAAGTTATTCATCTTTTCTGAAATTAAAAATGATGAATTTTGGATATATGCATGACTTATGAGTTTTGCATAATTCAAAATTTCTTTTTAAGATAATTGTGGCCTATTTGGGTATGTAAAATATACCTCAAGGCTCACATTCCCTCCCACAAAAAAATAAAATTGTACTACAATTTTATTAGTGATAAAAGAATAAGGCCCCAAAGGGGGGTAATATCCACTGTCCAACCTCTTCACATTACTCAGATCAGGTAATTTAAAGCACATTTATAGACATATTCAGGCTTGTGGCCTTCTTTCATGTCTAAATCTTCTTAAGAGTTTATCTGAGTCAGGTATTTCTGATTCTGCCATCCATTCATCTTCATGTACTGGATTTCTATATCTGACAAGATATTCTCTTTGATTTTTACCCCTAAGTCTCCTTTCTTTAATGACTTTCTTTATCTTTTTGTCTTCATTCTGTTCCACAGGTGGTACAGTTAAAGGAGTTGGGTTTCTTAAAGGAAACAATTCTTTATCAGCTGGTTGATAAGGTTTTATCAAGCTGACTGGAAATGTGGGGTGTTTATTTTCCAATTCACCACTCAATTCCACTTGAACTGCATTGGTTCCATGTAAAGCAACAATAACAAAAGGTCCTACATAAGAATCTTTAAGTTTCTTTGGGCCTTTGATATTATTAAAATTCAAGGTTGAAACTAGCACTAAGTCCCCTACTTTGAAGTCTGGTACTTTATGACTCTTGTCCCACTTCTGTTTTGCATAATCAAAAGCATCATCCATACTCTGTTTTGCATGGTGTTTTACTTTATCAAGCATTAATTTGAAGCTGGAAGCTGTAGGATGAATGTCAATCAAGTCTTTCCTCAGTGTGTCTGCTGGGAGTCTTGGATTCCATCCTTTCTCTAACATAGCAGGAGTTTGTCCTGTGGAAGAATGGACTGATGTCTTGTATGCCAATTCTAATGCAGGTATCAGAGTGCACCAGTCATGGGTAAAGCCATCTGAGTCTTTGAATTCTAATCTATAAGCACAAAATCTCCTGATCATGTCTTCTAAAGTTTGAATCATCCTCTCTGCTAGCCCATCTGTTTGAGGGTGATATGCTGTAGAGAATGATAACTTAGTCCCAAACAATCTATGAAGATTGGTCCAAAGTGCAGATGTAAACTTGGGATCTCTGTCACTTATGATATTCTTAAATAACCCTGTATGAGAAATAACTCTACTCCATAAAAGAAGAGCTGTATCCATAGCAGTGTCATCTTTATGACATGGTAAGAATATGGGAGTTTTGCTATATCTGTCTACAATGACTAAACAAGCATTATAACTTTTGTCACCACTTGGAAGAAGTGCTGTGACCCAATCCATGTGAACAACTTCCCAAGGGGATTTTGGTTCCTGAATATGGATCATCAATCCAAATTTCTTTCCTGTACTCCTGTTTGCTTTTTGGCATCTATCACAGGTATGGCAATATTCAATGGTTTCTTTTCTCTAAGATGGCCACCATGCACAGTTCTTCACCTTTTCAAGTGTTCTGTCTTCTGATAGGTGTCCAGAGTAAATGCTATCATGGCATTCATGAAGAATGGTATTGATAAGCAATCTACTACACAGTGTCATCACACAAGAATGTTTTGTTCTATGGTAAATAATCCCATCAAACAAGTGAAATCTTCCTTCAGAATAGGAATTTTTCCAAACTTCATCAAGTGCATTAACTAAAGATGTATCTTTGCAGTCTTTATCTAATAAAGAAGTCAAGATATGGCAATTCTTGTCTTGTTTATAAGACTCTCTGACCTCTTCAAAGAATTCAGTCCCAATATCAGTTATGTTAATTCCTTGAATTGGAATCTGTGGTTCAGCTTCCAAAGGTACATAAGCTGGGTTATTAGGAGTGTTGGCTAAAGCCCATCTACTAAGTCCATCAGCATTCTTGTGAATGTTTCCTGCTTTATGAACTATAGTCATGTTTCCTCTATATTCTTGAATGGCTATTTGCCATCTCAACATATGTCTGTTGGGAGTTTTCATGTTAAGAAGTGATTTTATGGCATTACAGTCAGTTATCACTTCAAAAACACTGCCATCAAGGTAATAGTGTAGTTTCTCAAGTGCCCATACCAAACATAAGCACTCCATTTGGCTTGCACCATATCTGGCTTCTGTTGGTTTGATTTGTCTTGAGATATAACAAACTGGTCCTTCTGTAGGTTTGTCATCAATAATCTGGACTTGATGTAGGGCTGCTCCTAGTCCATCTCCACATGCATCAATGTACAATTTAAAAGGAATATTCCAGTCAGGCCTGAGGAGTAAAGGTGCTTCTGTAAGGGCTTTCTTTATCTTCTCATAAGCATTAATTCTTTCCTGTGTCATCTCAAATACAGTCTGTTGATCACAGATTCTATAGAGTGATTTGGCTAGAATTGCAAAATCTTTCAGGTGTTGCCTATAGTAACTGGCAAACCCAAGAAAAGAAATCATTTCTTTTTTATTCTGGGGTATTGGTTTAAGTAACACTTCTGCTACTTTATTCTTGTCAATACCCAAGCTCAAACCAGAAACAACATGTCCTAATGCTTTGAGTTCTTCAAAGCCAAAATTGCATTTCTTAAGTGAAATTTTCATGTTCACTTCTGCAACTTTATGAAGTACTCTTGCAAGTCTTTCAAGGTGCAAAGACCATGAGTCAGAACATATAATAATATCATCAATATAAATGATAAGCCATCCTTCAGGAAATTCTGTGGGGAAGATGGTATTCATCATTCTTTGATAATGAGATGGAGCATTTTTAATGCCAAATGGCATTCTAAGATACTCAAAAATGCCACAGTGGGTGATAATTCTAAGTAATTTCTTAGCTTTAGGCGTCAAAACATTTTGATGAAAGCCTTTCAATGCATCCATTGATGTTATATACTTGGCTTTAGACAATTGAGTCAAGGTTTCTTTAATTCTAGGGATTGGATACCTATCTGGAACTGTGTAGGTATTCAAAGCTCTAAAATCTCCAACCATTCTTGACTTATCATTATGCCATGCAATAATAACAGGTGTTGTCACTTCAACTTCCTCATTATGGCCTACTTTCCTTAGCACACCAAGTTGGATCAACTCTTGGATATGTTTTTCCAAGGCCTCTCTAGCTCTGGGACTGGCTGGATAAGCTGGTCTTCTAAGTACTGGAGGATATGGTCTGTCAATATTAAGAGTAATATCAACTTCATGTCCTCTTATAGCACCTAATGGTTCATTATCAGAGGCAAATGCATTTTTATATGTGTATAACACATTAATAAGCTCATTCCTCATCTTTGGTGACAATGATTGATTAATTTGTGCTTCAACAAGTTGATTAGTCACAAATTCATCTTTGTAAGTATCTTTGACAGAAGATACTACAGATATCTGTTTTGGCATATTGGAGAAAGAAAATTTTTGTCTCTTGTTATCTCCAATTGTGAAATATCTGTCTTTATGGTTATTTATATCAATACCATAAATACTTAAGTAATCGTTTCCAAGAATGATGTGCTTAGATGTGCAATTATCCATTACTACAATCTCAGTTTTCATTCTTACACTTCCTGCTGGATGTGGGAATACAATATTAGTGTCCAACATTCCCAAGGGGTACATATTGTAACTGGCACTACTGAATTGTACACCTTCTATTGGTAATAGATGGTTTTTCCATTCAGGAAGTATAATTTGGAGATAATTCTTGCCAACACAAGTGCAAAATGCCCCTGTATCCAAATTTACTTTGGCTTCAATATCACTCATCAGAACTGATGTGATACAGGATGCTCCAGCAGTATAACCCTTTCCTCTAGCAGGTTTTGTTTTACACATTCTGGCATCTTGGATATTGATCAGGTTGCAGCAATCTTCACTGTACTGTGGCAAGTGGGTATGGACTTCTGTGACCTCAAAGAAAGCTGAAATGTTTTCAATGGGATAGTCCTCCACTGGTGTATCTTCAGAGACTGCAGAATCTTGATCAGACTCCTCTTTCTCTTCAGTACACTTAATTTCTTCAATGACTTGAACTTCATTGATTTTTGTCTTCTTAGGACAAGTGTTGGATAAATGTGAAGTACTTCCACATTTATGACACTTCAAGACAGGTCTTTCTGGTCTTCTTTCCTCTCTAGGAATCTTTGAGACTATTTTGGACTCTATTGGGTTTTTAATCCAAGTCTTACCAATTCTTGTCCTGGTAATGATATCTTCCATAGCATTAATGTAGTCCTCTGTTGAACAAGGTTCCACACATCTGCTTTTGATAGCATGTTCCAGTTCTCCTCCACACTTTCCTAATATTTTCATATTAATCATAGTGTCAGACATATCTGGGTGTAAAGCAGATAATCTGTCTTTTTGTTTGAAGAACCAAGTAAGTGGTTTGTCTTTTTCTGAGTTAAAAATGGCACTTTCAAAAGCATTCTCCATTTTAAACCTCCAAGAATTATTGGTCCATTTGTTAATCACTTCAGATTTCCACCAAGACCAGTCATGTTTACCATGATCAATCCTCATTTTGTAATACCATTTCTTTGCAGTTCTGGTAAACAAACAGTGTAATTTTCCCACTATGATTTAATCAGGTATATTAAAGTCTTCTTGCAACATATCAATAGTTCTGATGAATTCAATATGGTTATATTCTCCTTCACCAGAGAATGTTGGCCATTCTTCTATTTTGGGAATATCTCTTGCAGAGTAGGCATTTTCTTCTAAGAATGGAGTCAAACTTTCTTTGACAGAAAGTTTTTCTTCAGTCAAAGGTGTAGAATGTCTTGGCATATGTGGTTCATGATTCTTATGAATTTGCTCCACACTTGCAATTATATCATTCTTCAATTTCTGCCTCTCACTGTCACTTTTTGCTAAATGTAGAGCAAATTGATTGGTGTTCTTAATTATTTGTAAGACATGGTCTTCAAGAGTTTTAAGTCTATCATTTACTTTAAAAATGGAAGGATCTTCTGTGTCATTATTTTGACATTGGGTCTCAATTCTTTCACAAGCATTGCTAATTGACTCAAGGGTGACAGTTGTCAATTGATGCCAATCAGAATGTTGCTTGTCATTTTTCTTTAAATCATTGATGTCTAATGTAATTTGCTTCAACTTTGACTCAAGTTTGCCAATTTCTACACTAATACTTCTATGTACATCATTTATTTGCATGGAAAAGTCCTGTTCATCCTTTCCTGCTCCTTGGCTGTGAATTCCATAAGAGTTCTGGCCATATTGAAGACACTGTCCACGGCTGAAGGCTCCAATTTGGGGATCCTGTACCCTTGTGGGTAAGGTCTGTGCCAATTGGCTTTGCCTTTGCCCTTGCCTTGATGGTTCTTGGGACCTCTCTGTTTCTTTTGAGGTCCTTTGGGCTTGTCCTTGGGCGCTTCTGGAGCTGGTTTGGAGCTGGTAGATGCCACTGGTGCCTCTGTCTCCAAAGCTGGAGTCATTTCCAACTCTTTCTTCTGGTCTATGGATAAAAGACTTTGGTTCTTCAACCAATTCTTTATCTTTTTGACCTTGTCTTTGCAAGACAGGGGGCTCCATCCTCCTAAGAGTTCTATGGTCTTCTCCTGACCCAGAAAGCTCTTGATGTGTAAGTAGGAGTTCATGGCCCCCTGCCAAAGGCTTGGGCAGATTTCCCACTCCTCTTCCTTGGCTGCTCTGAACCAGTTTTTGTACTGGCATTGATATATTTCTATTGCTGCCACCTGAAAGTGGTTCAGCCCTGGAAATATTACCATAAATCAGTTCAGGCTCTGAATTCACGTCAAAATCTGTTGGTACAGACCTTGGGGAATGGGGGGAAACTCTGGCATCCTCCAAATGTGTCTTTCTTGCGGAAGACTTGGCACTTCTGGATTTGGTCTTGCCTCTTCCTTGTCCACATCCATCTGGTTGGACTGAATAGTTGCTTCCATTTCTGGTATGCACCATTTTCACATCAATTGAAAGATAAAAGGTGAAAATATAAGATAAAATACACACCTTTTGGTGGTAATTTAGCTTTTTCTGAGTTGAATAAGGTGCCTCTTTTAGCAATTTGCACCTCAATACTGTCTTCAGATTCTGCTTCTGAAGATTCTGGACTATTGATGTATCTTTTACTGAGTCTGTTACCAGCTGCACAGTATTTGATTAAAGACACTTGAAGAGAAAAAAATATGATAAAAGAAATTATTTTTGTGTTTTAAGATATTAAAAGATTTTTTATGAATTTTATTATTTTTTGATATTAAAAAAATTATTCTTTTTAAAGAAAAAAAATTAAAATTTAAGATATTGAATGAAAATTAATTCAGAGTAACTCAAAGAATAATTTTATAAGTTTTTGGATGTGAAAAAGCCACGTGTAAAAACAGTATAAAATTAAACCAAATTCCTCAATGAAAAGATTTCCAAAACAATTTCAAAAATAAGAATTATTTTAACTTTAAAATGAAAGAAAAAATTATTAAATTAATATATTTCAGAGCTTAAAAATATATTAATTAAGGGTACAAGGTTCAAAAAACACGGCCAGGCCCCCAAATGTAAGATGTGACTATGAAACTGATGATAATATTACTATTAATCAACAGTACTATGCCTGTTCTTATGAAATATAATAATAAAAAGATTATTATAACCACAATTAAATAATTATAAAATTATTTCTTTCACGTGTTATACACTACTAGTGATTATAACAGTGAGCAGTAATTGTCTACTAGAATCAATTACAAGAAGAATTTAATAATAAAAACTTCTTTATTAAAATAATAAAATTATTTTAATATATAATTATCTTTTACAAGAATAATTAGAAATATAATTCTTGAAGAAAACTATTACTAGAGAAAAACTTTAAGAATTAAAAATAAATGACTCACTAATACTCCAAAGAACTTATTGATAGGTAAGAGTAGAGAAATTTGACGTGGAATTGTGGATTTAAGGGATCAAAAGGATTTATAACAGTATTACAACAATATATAGTTGGATTCTATGATTTCACGTCTTTCTGGATGATTCTGAAAGATTTAAAACACTTAAGAATAGCTTTAACTAATACTTACTTGTTGGTAATAATGATTTAATAAATTGATAAGATGATGATACGGAAAAAACAGCAAGAATAGGCTTCTTTTAAGTCAAAAACAGCTCACAGAGGCGTGCCATGGAGCAAACTGAAAAACCAGTGAGTGAGAAAACAATAAACCCTTTTGGATTACTGATTGCATCATCTGTTGTCACGTAAGATTATCATAATTACTTAATTGATGCTTTTATGTGACTACCAACCCCAATATGGTTAAGAATAAAAGGAGTAACATCTGTAAATCTTCTTTTATTCTAAAATAATCATTGATTTCTCAAAGTTATCAATGTTATTGCCAATTTCATCACAGGTTGTAATTTCTGTGAATTTTTGAAGATTCTGTGTTTCACGTAGAATGGTCAAAAATGGACTGTAAGTAAAACTTTTAATTTTACTAGTAAAACCATAATTCTTTTTGGTTGTACCATAGATAATACAGTTCTTCATTGGTCCTGAAAGTTTCAGGAAGATTCATTAAGAATTGTATTTTTAATGAATTTTTGAAGTTTTTACCTCATTTCTACGTAGAATTGCAAATAGCAGTATTTTGCTGGTTGCTATGAGGTAAATCAATGAATATGGATCCCAAAAGGGTTTAATTACTCTTTTAGGGTCTAGTCATGGAAAGTCATCAAGAATTGACGTGGTTACAGGAGCCTAAGTAGCTTATTACCTCCTTGGCACGTCAAAATAGCAGGTTATTTGCTATTTTTCTTATGATTACAGTAGGTGTAACTTGGTAACCAAGTTCCCAAAGAGTTTTAGTTTACCAATTGGGCCAAGATGAGCCATGGATCCATGCTCTGGAGCTATCCATGCCTCTGAGGCCTCAGAAGTTGGGTACCCTGGCTCTCTTTGATGTCTTTTGTCCCCCTTGCCTAATTTTTACGTCAAAATAGTAATTTAAGCTTAAAGTGAGATATCCACTATGGGTGTACCAAAAGTCTATGTAAGGATACCATAATATTAAGTGCTCAAAACATGCATAACACTATTCTTAGTGTATATGTAACATGGGATTTCTCACTTTCCCATTATTTTGGCTAAAAATCAAGAAAAACAAAAATTTTCACGGATATTTTATGTGGTATTAATGATGTGGTATTGAAGTATTTTCCATTTTACCACCTTAAATACTTAAATTGAGCTTATTCACTCTATGGAGCTACCCTAGGTGAATTTTTCTGTAGAATCCAAATCTGGTCTTAAATCCATGGATTTACTTACTCAATAAAAAGTTATTCATCTTTTCTGAAATTAAAAATGATGAATTTTGGATATATGCATGACTTATGAGTTTTGCATAATTCAAAATTTCTTTTTAAGATAATTGTGGCCTATTTGGGTATGTAAAGTATACCTCAAGGCTCACATGTGGATTGTATGGTAGTGTCTAAGCTGATCCATTCAACTATTTCCGTTGTGGAATGAAAATTCTGTAAGTACTCAACCAGGAAATCATAATTTTCTTGGTAATGGCAGGATGGTTTGTTATGTTTTTGGTTATTGAACAGGGCAGGCTTCTGTGATTCAAAAAGTTGTTTTATTTGACATGGGGCAGATGGGGATTTCAGGAGAACAGAAAGGTTGGAACATTGACTGATATGTTTAAGTAAGGTTTTATCTAAATCATCTATTAAGAGCTGCAAGAAGTTGGTCTTATTCAGTTCCTGTGTTTAATCTATGTGAATATATTGATCTTATTAATTGACATACATATTTTGTTATTTGTTGGCATCTTTGCAAATGCTCATAATCCCATGTGGCTGAGGCTTGTGCTGGGCCCCAACATTGGAAGAGTTCAGGAATATGATCAGAAAAATGATGATTTGGTTCACTCTTCTGTTATGGCAACAGGTGTTGATTGGAAAGGCGGAATGTTTTTCAATGTTCAGCAAATGCATTTGCATCATCCGTTGAAACAGTCCATCTTGTGGCAATTTTTATAGCACTAATCAAATGGAATGTATTCTTGGTCAGTTCATTTTCAAGTTCTTCTCATTGACCCATGTTTCTTTGTGTGTTGGCCGATTTGTGTTCATCTCATGACATCTGTTGACTGAGCATCAAAAATGAAATATAGACCTTGTATAAGAGAGCCCATTCAGCAGCTTCCAAACTACCATGAGAGGGGGAACCCATTTTGCGGGGTACTATTGTCGATGACGAGGTAATCATGGTATCAGATATGATTTGTTGGAGATTCTCCAGAGCCTCACCCTTGATCTGGAGATCACTCAGTGCACTGATATCCAATTCAGAGGGAATTTCAGAAGTGGGGATGTAATCTGCATCAAATGAAGGAATCTCTGCAGAACCACTAGATGGATGTTGCATGTGAGGGGTGGGAATTGGGAGGTAGTCCTTCTGGGTGGAAGTAGTGGGGAGTGACTCATTTATTATTTTTGCTGCATCTCTTCTCAGGAATCAGGTCTCTCTCAATGTGATTTTATCAAGAGAGCTGTTGCAGGTCATGGAATCTGAGTCTGAACTGTTGGTTTCATTGGATTTCCTGCGGGACCTGAAGTAAATTTTTGATTTGGACTCTGGAATGCACAATTTGAACATTGCATGATCCTTCAAAATTCCAAGTATTATAAATTATGCATTATGTCAAGATTAACCATTCTGGTGGAATCCCAATACGGAAGGTCTTTCAAAATAGAATATCGCACTCCATACTTGTAAAGGATTGATGGTCTTTGTTGTGGGGATGCCCAAAGCCATTTTGCAATGGTTGATTTATGATTTTGGTATGAGCGCCTGTAGTGAAATTGAGGACCAATTTCTTCAATTTGAGCTTTGTGAATAGTGCAAAAATTACAAAAGTGGTTTCCTGAATGAGAAATAAATCCAGTAAGCTTGCACATGACAACCACATCTGCAATGGCCTTGAGAATGGCAACACGGATAAAGGATGCTGAAGGACCTGTTGAGGTGGGTGAAAATGGTAACCTTGCCATAGCTCTTTGAGCTCCTTGATGAGTAACATTAATAGATAATTCAATTGAAGTGCAGTTGGCTCCTTTGGACCAGGGATTATTATTGAAACATAGACATTCTCTGGATTCAATCTTTCACTTGGAGGGAGATTAAGACAAATGAGCATGATAGGTCCAATGCTGGCCAACCAGGTTGACTTTCCATATGCATTAAACCAGTCCACATAAATGGAGAAGGCCAATGCACCAGGAATGGACATGAATATTTCTAGTGCCAGTGAAGCGTCTCCAGACCAATCCATCCCAGATGTCACATTTGGTGGAACCTTTGGGAGTTTGTTATTGTTGATGTTAATGCAGAATTTCCATGATTCCATCCTTCTGGAGAAATCTGGCAAGCCAATTTTTGAATGGTTGATAAATGAAATGTTTTATTGGTATAAATGTTTTCTTCATGTTGGTTGTGTTTTGGGTGCGGGGTTTAAATGAATAGATGAATTTGCATAATGATTGTGTGCAAGGGGGATCATGATAATTTGGGTAATTATGGTGTTGACAGTGGGGTTGGTCAGTTGTGACTGATTCAGTAAGGCCATTAAGAAAGAAATATTGAGGACAAAATATATAGTTTTGAATCACTGGCTCCAATCGTAAATGTTAAAATATGGTACTGAGATCTTGAAGTATATGGAATTCAGGAGTGGGGGGACCACCTGACCTTGAGATACTGGACTTGATCAGCAGGTTCAGGGCTGGGTTGAGAATTCTTGAAGCCCTGCGGGGTATATTATACCTTAATGATAGAATGGCAGATATTATCATTCCAAGGTCTTGTGGGTGAAGGTTTTGACTGCCACTGTATGGCTTCTGTGTAGTCGAATGGAGACCAGCTGAAGTGGAGAAAGTGCTTTGGGTCAATTGTGAATAATCAGCTGGAAAGATTTGATCCAATAGAATTTGTGGACACTCAGATCCTGATGCAGAAGTAGGGATGTTTGGAAGAGATATGAGTGAAATGGTTGATTTGAGCTTTTTAATGTGCTGTTTATATTGGAAAGGTGTGAAGGCAACTCCCTGCCTATCACCCTCAGAGGAAGAGTGTGTTTGGGTTGAGCAGTGTTGAAACATGCATATACGCATTGAGGAATAGCAGAGGGTTGTCATTGTTGCAGGAATCCTGAGTAAGGTTGGTTTGTGTATAAATATCTATGGTTGATGTGAAAGTGTTTGGGAGTGTTATTAATTGGAAAAAAAATTTAGTGATTATTTATGAAGGGGGAGATGATTTGAGCCAGCCAAGGATTTTATCCCATTTGTAATGGTTTCTGAGCTGCATGGGATAAAGTGTAGCATGTCTCATCTGTATGGCGGAATTGGTTAGGAGTTTAATTGGGTAAAATTCCATGCTGCGCAATGCTCATAAATATTCTCTTTTACTTACACATGGTGATACTGCAGTTTTGTCCCTTGATGGGTGTTCCAGTAGGGATGTGTCAACATTGAATTGAGGGGATTAACATTCAAACCATGTACGCTGGCATGCCATCATACATGTTTTAAACCTTATTACAGACATAACAATATATCTCTATTACATAAGGGTTTGGAGTGGAGCTACAGTCTTGTTCTTTGGTTTGAGTTAAGTGGGCTTTTAATCAGTTGTAATGTGATTTGGATTGTCTTGCCTTTCTTGAAAAGGTGATCTCTCTTTTGTGGGTAAATCCTTCATTAATATACCCTTATACAGATATAGAATGCTGTGTAATTTTGATGCATATATTGGCAGTTTGGATAATTCACAAAATGTGACAATGGGTTGGGGGAAATGTTTATCGGATCTGATTACTTATGGATGATGGGTCCCCTTTGAGGTCAAGGAAATATCACATTATATGCTGGTAGGCCGGTCAGGGTGGTTTCTGACAAAAGTGGAGGAGCTCAAGAGGAGGCAGGGAGAATTATCCTAAGAAGTGTATTATTAGACTTCCACAAGACACTTGGTTCCAACTATCATAGAATTTCTCTATTATAAATTTGAAAACATTTCATCTCATATCCTTCTATTTTATCAAGTTAGAGAAATTACTGTACTTTTTTAGCCCTTATGTCATCTTCCAAGCCACGTAAATCTCATTCAGGTTCTGTTCATGACTCAGAAAGTGAATCTAGCATAGAATATGTTCAAAAACAGTCACCATTGAGTCCCAAAATTCCTCTCACAACCCCTATTGAATCCTCAATGAATGTATCAGGTCTTAACATTGATGTGGGAAATCCAAAAGCTCAAGATTCAAGCACTTGGTCAATCAAAAATATTTCCGTCAATCCAATTCCCCCAAATCCGACGAATACACAAATGCATTTGTCTGAGGGTCCAGAAAGCACACCTCAAATTTCATCAAAGGCTAATCCCCAATCAAAATTCCCATGTGGGTTCCTCCTTAATCCTGGTCGGAATCCAGTCACATCCCAGGATCCCTTTGGACAAGGTAAACACACAACCCTCAATATTCCATCAGGATCTCAGGTTTATGTGGGCAATGAAAAGCAGGTTGATTGCGGGAAACAGAAAAGACCATTGGAAAATGTTACTCAGGGTGGTCTGTTGGAGGGAAATCCAGGATTGACGCTTCATCAAAGTAAGTCATTTTGATGTCGGAGTATGAAATTTTTCACAATTTGATATGTTTGTTTCATGGGTTAGATATGGCACCTAAAAGCAAGTCAGTCCGATCTCAGGAGCCAATTGAAGATTGTGAGTATGACCAGTCTTTATTAAATTTTTGATGTGTTAACTGATGATTTTCATGGCAGGTAATGAACTTTATGCATCTTCACCTCTGGTCCATAAAGAGAAAGTCACTGGATGTCATCATCCATATGCCTTAAAACCAAGAACAGGTCATGCCAGTTCATCAAGAGAAAAAATTGTGGATAATGAGTATGAGAACATGTCTCTGAATCAAAGTGAAAGAAATGATGAACCAAGGAGGGACAATTTCACGGCGCATGAGCAAGGCACTCAGGCAAATAGTGAGCTCACCCATCCTCAAATGCCCCTTGCCCAGAGTATGCTCAATCAATCCAAGATGAGACAGCGAAGGAACAAGGCTCGCAAAGCTCACAATGTGGCAAAACATGCAAGCCAGAAGGAGCAACAAAAATGGATGAAAGCGCAACTTCCAGAAAATGTCCATGGGATGAGATCAGCTGTACACACCCATTGTCTGTTCCTACTCAAAGTAAGGGATAAGGATTTTTCCTCACCTCCAGCACCACCCAGAACAGAAGAGCATGAAATTGCAACTCAAGTGGCTGGTCATCTTGTATATGTCCCCAAGGATGTTTTCAATGAGCCATCAACACAGGTTCAGTCTTGGGGTTTCTAAGGCTACTGCAAAAATGAGCCCCACAAGTTAGGACTAAAGCAATTCACTTGAGACTGGGAGAGCTCATGGCAACATCCATTCAACAAGCTGATGTCTATGGTGTTTTACCGTAAATTCCATTTTGCACTTGTCAGCACCAAGTATCATCACTACTGTTGGAACAAGGATCATAATAACTATGGGGTTGTGGCAGCTTTAATGGAGCAATATATAGCTTATTTGGAAAGAGAATTGAAGTCTATTCAAAAGGATGTGGAGTATTTGGTAAAAAAGAAGGAGAATAAAAATCTTGCAAAGATTTGTCAAAGAGTTAGTTACTGTATCTCTTCTTCATTGTGAAGTAAATCTGATTATAATATGATTGATGATGTGCAGACCTGTGAGCACCGTCTTGAGTGGTGTGATACAGCTAAATTTCCAATTCTAGCATCACAATTCAACAACCCTTGAGTTTGCTCAGATACTGAGCAGGTAGTGAAAAATGGCTGTCAAGTTTACCAAAAAGTGGGCTTAAGCTGGCGCTCAGCCCTATTTAATCAGTTGGTATTAAAAATTGATTGAGACATACAGTTTTGTAATTGTATTAAAAAAAGGGTAAAAAAACTAATGATAGACTGCCAGAAATACAATTGACAGATGATGGTGATATTCCTGAGGGCTATGATTTCAGGTATTTGATCAAGATTGGCTCAAAGGTTGTAGGAAGATTCAGACTATTACCCTCAAAATACTTAAAATGCCAGTTATTAGCGCAAATGGCTATGCTCTGCAATAAGTTAGGAAAATAAATGTATAGCACAGTTACAGATTGTAAAGAAGTAAGGCACCAAAAGGTCCACCCTACATGGTTGCACCATTGCAACAGCCCTGGTCAGTCACACCCTGACTTTGGGACTTTACACAAATTAACCTTTTGTGAATTATTTGTGCAGGTGTAATACAATCTGATTATTACTTCTTGAAGATGCAACAACTTTCTAAATGAGTTAGAATATAAATAATATGAATTGGAATGTATCACCGCCTCCCTTAGAAATAATACTCTATTGCTCATTTTCATTGAGGAAATATTGAGGAAGTTCTATCCAGCTCATGGTGTTCATGATTGTGGACCTGTGACAGGGTGAATAGGAATTATCAACTTTGTCAAACCCAAATTAGATAATATCAGGAAGGCTCACGTGGTTAATGAGTTTTTCTTTTCTTGGACCTATTGGTGATTTGAATATGGGATTCCCATAAAGAAAGATTTCATAATAGTAATAGAATCAGGGACAAAGATGAGCTTGAAAGGTACCTTCTGCATGTTTACCTCAACTGAATGAGGAGTGATATAGTGAATGACCTTCACAGGTTTTTGTTGGCCATCACACTGGAGTCAATCAACAGCCTGAGCCTCAATGGCTGGGTTCCAATTGGGCTCCTGAAAATGTGGATTTCAGTGTCCAAAAATCACAGAGGAATTTTGGGGGTCCCCTCACCATTAAATAGACCATATTAGTTCAAGTTATATTGAGGCCAGTTTCAGCTGCAGAAATGGATGCAATGAGTACTTCACATTCAGGATTATTAAAGAAACTCTCCAGGGCCTTCTCCTGCGCTTGTGCTGTAATTGTTCCATCAATTTTTTCTGAAAGGATAGAGTGATGGCCAAGTGCAATACCAATTCTACCATACAAAAAGGTCAGATGGATTCAATTGGGAATTGCTGCATATTGGAATTAACTCACAAATTGAGGAATTGGGTCCATTGCGTATAAAACACCAATTCGGTTGGACCACATTATGATTTTTTTTTCTTCAGTAAGCTTTTTAGGAGGTGTGCAACTTTACTACTCATCATGCATGTTTCCACATCCACAAACGTTTGTGTGATTACTAAGGAGTTATCCTGAGTGCTTCTTCCCTTGTGGTCTTCCAAACCCGCATCCGCAATTGTGTTAAGGATGATGTGATGGTTACAACATATTTGCAGCTTATTAATATTTCTGAAAAATTCTCCAGGTCCTTTGCTTTTGGATGATAGCAATTCTTTGTATAATGTGGAATATTCTTGCTGCATTGTTAGGCTGAGTGGGAGCAGTTCATAATGATGGCTAATAGTGGGAAGGGATATGAGATGTGTGGTTTTGGTGGGGCAAAAACTTAAATGCCGCAATGCCAAATGCAAAATATCATGGCTACCTTTGGAAAGACTACTCATGATGAATGGGGACCAGTTATCTCGATCTGAGCTCTGGGTTTGGGTGATGAATGATATTATGCCCAAAATGTCATAAATGGTGTTGTGAATAGGTGTGCCCGTTAGACATATTTGACGGGATGATAGGAGGCTATTAATGGAACGGTGAGTGGCAATGTATTGAGAGAAAATATAGCTATAAAATCGGGGAAGTGTTATTGGATATAAAAGGTAATTTGAATAATTTAAAGATCAGAAACTCACTGTGCTTCATCCAAAATTATACAACACCAATTGATTTTAAAAATGAATGATGTAGAGGTATGGGTTTGTTTAAATTCTTGGGTGATAGTATTGTAAGAAGTGATGATGATATCAAATTTTAGGATGTTGGCCTTGGATCATGAGTGACAAGTGGGACCATAGTAGATTTTGGCTTGGAGTGCTCCCACCTGAGCATGATTGGATATTTCAGATTGCCAGTTGGTAATTATGCATGGTGGGCATGGACCGTTGGTGGTTTGTAATTAGCCGCTCGTTGGAGGTACCAATTAGAGCAATGACCTGAATGGTTTTACCTAATCCCATTTAATCTGCAAGCAGTCCTCCAAGAGGGTTATTGGTCAAAAGGGATTAGAATGAGCTGACGACCTTGTTAGTAATTATGTGCCTGGCTTCAAAAGTGGATCCAGGGGGTGAGGTGGCCCAGAGGCTATGGGCTGATTTTCCATTGGGGATCTCTTGATCCCAAAGAAATCCTAGTCCAGTCTTTTGATGAGGGAGGAGGGGGTTTGAATAATGGAATGGGGCAGGGTCATCATGGGGAGGTCTGATCCACTGGGTAATTGTATCAGTTTTTGCTTGGAAATCAATGAAAAGGAAGCAGGATATGAGGGTGGAATGGAGTTTGAAGCAAGAAATGTGGGAGTAAAAGGTTGAAATTGACTGTGAGTATTACAGTCATATTTTCTAGGCATTTCAAGCTTAAAGTCTTGTTTTTGAAAACTTTCAATTATGAATAGAATGTTTGGATACCATGTGAAGAACATGAATGCTAAATTTGGTTTCTTAGATGAGTCATAAAAACTCCCTCAACAACTAATGTTTGTGTAGGATTGGATTGGCAATTTTCAATCCATGCTCCACCAGGACCACAGTGCATGAAATTTTGTGGTGCCCTGAGGAATGGTATCAATGTCTTGGAAGGGGTGCCAGGGAGAGAGCCAATATTATTCTGGTTATTGGGGAGATATGCAAATATGTTGTGTTGATTGTGCCATAGGATTATTCAAGAAGCTAAGTGGGAATTATGAGGGTTTAAGGTTATATCACAATTTATTTGAATACAAATATTAATCATCCAAATGAAAAGTGGCTGTGAAGGGGTTGAAAGGATGGCTATTATGAATTATTTGGGGACAGTTAGAAATTATATTATCAGGAATGGGTAGCTAAAGGGAATGAAGACCAATAAGCGCAGGTGGGGAACTTATATGAGAGGCAGGAATGGGCTCAAAGGGGGATGGCCTGTGGCTACATGCATGGTAGTTAGGAAGATGGGCCTCTTGGGATCATAATTTTAATATCCAATTTAGGGCATATATCAAGGCAAGGTGGCAAGAATGTGGGTGCACCAATATGACTTCTGGATCTGCAGCATATTACGCAAGGATTTGTGGACAAAGGTTGACATTAGCATATCCAAAATTGGGTGGGTTGTAGCAACTTCTTGTGCAGTGGAATATGAGTGGCATGCAGCCATGTTTGCTGGTGTGACAGCAAACAATAAGGGTATGTTCCCCATGTTAATTGCTGTACATTGAACTACTGGGCAATGGTGGGAGTGGATAGGAAAATTTCACTGTGGGGATCTTTTGGTGTAGGCGGGTGAGGTATGTTCGGTGGCATACCACCAAACATGAGCTTGCTTTTGCCCAGAAATTCTTGTGGACTGACACCTACTGGAATTCCAGCGGCAAATGTGTGGCTTGATCAAAGGGGGCACCGGCTGTGAGCCGTGATCCACTTACACATTCACCCCTCTTGCTTTTGAGGCTGTTACTAATCCACCCAGATTGGCATCAGGGTATTTACCTCATGTGTGTGAGAAACTCCAGGGGAATAGGCCACCTGCCCAACGTACTTTTTGGCTGAAAGCCAGGTGCCAAAACTTCCGGGGGATACCCGCACACGCAAATAGCTGGTCAGAAGACAGGCACATAAAAGGTCCTCCAGGCGTGTGAAAGTGTGTCGGGGCCCAACAATGAGCAGGCGCAAAAACCAAGTGGGGCCAGTCATTGTTTGCCCCAACCTCGGCACCAGAGTGAATCCACCGTTTGCATATGACCCAAATCATTAGTCATCTGATTATGCACCCCTTACATGAACTTGGATTACACCAGCATTTGTGCGGTAGTTAGGCGGAGCTCTCCAAAAAGGTGCATTTGAGAAATTCAACTTGATGGCTTGGCGTGATTGCATGTTACATTCTTGTACAGCTTTTGCTCTGCCCCAACATTTTAGTACATACAAAGGTGTACATAATACTACGTATTACAGTGGCAGCTGTACAGATTAGGATGGTGTAATACTACTTCAGCCTTCATGAATATAGCCAATGGATATCCACCTTCTGATTGATTGCATATATGTAGCTCATGTGCCCAATGCTCAGCATTGTGATTCACCCAGTTTGCACACACAAGCTGAGAATATCATGGTCAAAGGCTCCATGTAGAAGTTTGTGGTAAAGCCATGGTTGGAACACTTTTTTCAATAGTTCATTGCAAGGCTCAGCTTGGAGCACTTCACCAAAGCGTGTGATATGCTGTGCCTGGCTGAAATATCATCTGATGCTGTACCAAATGCTCAGATTGCGTGCTTACAAAAATGACCTAGCAATTTCTCAACATGGTGCATTTGATATTGTTATATCAATAGCTCAATAGCTGTGCAATTCAAATGTTCAGCCACTGAGCATTCCAATTATGACCCCAAAGCAGACCTGAGCAATGGGTTGACCCAAGGTCATCCTGTATTCACTTGGCATTCAGCAGCCTGACCCTATCTTCAAACACTATCACCCAGCCATAAGGCCAGTATGCTTGCCACGGTCACCTGTGACCAAACGTGGCATGTGCTTTTCTGGATGGGGCATTTGTGGATTGCACCCACTGTGCACATTCAACAATGCCCTCCCAGGGGATTGGGTGGCTATTTAATGCAACAAAGGGGATCTGACTGAGTCTGAAAATTCAATCAATTGCTATACTCAGCCAGACCCCTTTGTTCCTCTGCCTCACACAGGCATTTCCCTTCTCAGTCACAGCACCCGCCAAAGTATCAACTTCAATTGTCCCAACACCGCTTGAATCTGAGACTTTGGAGGGTGCTGCAACTGCTGCGCTTCTCTCAGCTTCACCATGGTATAAAAGAACATCTTCACCCAACACACCCTCCACTTTTTTTCCATCCGCTTTACTTTTTCCCAGTTCACCTGCTCTTCTCATTCCTGTGCGTCTTCAACTTTGTCTGCCTGCCTTTCCACTCTTTTCTATTGCACTCCACTAGATATTCCCCTTTCATTCTGCTTTATTTTTTTCCAACCTATATTTCCAGAAATCCCCTTCTATCCACCTTGTGTGTCTCCTCCATTTAGAAATTTTGTCTATATTATGTTCCAATATTAATAATAAATTCACATTATGAATTTCTTTCAGAATTTTACAAACTTCCTTCTAGAGCGTCTTTATTTGCATTACATTTTAAATTTATAATTAATTGCATGTCTTCCTCTTTGCTGGAACTATTCCTTTCTATTCCGTTACTAACCTAAATTGTTTTTTTAGATGTCGTTCACTTTATGCACTAAGCGGGGTATCCCCTGAATCTGCTCCTCGACAACAACCAACAAGCACACAAGAAATGCTCATTTGTTGTCCGACCCTTCCGACCACAAGGCAAGAGAAGTTCCTGACCAAGACGCCCTCACAAGGACTCCTTTGTGGTCGACAATGATGAGAGCATTCCCAAGCGCGAATGGGCGCATGGACCCCAAAGAAGAAGGAGGTGTGGTATTCCATACCATTAGTATCAGTTTCAAGCTTACCAAAAGACTAAAAAAGAAAAAAAATAGAATTAAATATATCCAATATTTTTGAAGATTCGTAGAGAACTGAAAAGGAAAATAGTGCTACAGACACACTTAGAATTCCGGACTAAAAAAGAAAACCTTCCTGTCTCAGTTGACAAGAAGGAGCTATTCACCTCTAGATTGGTCATGTAGCTGGTTCAAGCCACATTGAAGGTAATTTCAAGATTATTTTTTGTGGAATTTCCAAGAAGAATAAAACAAAACCAAAACAGAAGAATAAAATATTTTTGGAAGAAAACAGACAATATTTTTTTTTAAAAAAAAAGAATTAATTTAACCTAACCCATAAGCTGGACATCAAAATTGACAACAATTGCACAGCAGCTGACTAATCCTTTCAAATACAACCACAAATTATTCAAGACTTATGAGAACATAATTTGTTTGGTCAGAAATCAAATTAACTCATGGTACATACCTATAATTACAAATTGACATGATAAATCAATCTCATTTGTCAAAATTCACGTCCAAAGTCCATTAAACAAATAACACCATGTGATTGGTCAGAATTAAAATAAATTCCAGGTGCATACCTATAATTACCAATTGACGTTACAACTCAATCTCATTGGTCAGAAGCTGGATACCCTGTCACGTTGCTACACCAAAACTACACGTCTCACCAGCTAAAACCTCTCAACTATGATTTTTTCTAAGTACCCTGTTTTGAGAAGCTCTATGGAGGCCCAAAAGCTATAAATAGAGGTACTCTCTCCCTCATTTTTTCCATCATCATGGAACAAGTTCCCACTATCCAGGATCACAACCATCCCTGAGCTAGCAGGTTATCTAGAGTAGTAGTGTTTTAGTAGTTAAAGCTCAGTAGCCTTGCTCAGTAGTTTATTATTGTTGAATAGTAGTAGTATTAATGTAGTAAAAGCTCAGTAGCCTTGCTCAGTAGCTTAGTATTTTCAAAGAATAGTAGTATAACTGTAAGATAAGTAGCTTTTCTCATAGTCCTAGTATTATTAAAAGAAAAGAAATAGTGGTATAAACTCAAAATTAAAAATATCAAAAGAAGAATATCCAGTAGTCTTATTATTAGTATTAAGATAAAAAAAATTATTATAATAATCATAAAACCCAAAAGAAATATTCTTATTAGTTTGATTAAAATAACAGAAAACCATAGATATATAGTATCATTACTTTTATTAAAATAAAAACCAAAAAATCTTAGTCTTGCTTTTATCAGAAATTTCAGTTTTAAATAAAATGTTTTACTTTAGTGTTATTGATAGGTCTGATTGAGATACTGCTGATATGTATTCTCTATCTGTTAAAGCCACAAATCTTATTTCATTTTGTGATTCTCTGTAGGCTGACTATTCAGTATTATTTAGAGGGGCAGCTAATACACCTTAGCACCCATGGTTATTTGACAATTCTGAAATTCAAAACAGACTTACCATTAATTTCCCCCTCAAGGTACTGCCTTATTTCATCCCATACCAAAAGGAGTTCCCACATCTGGTGTCCCAAAAGTGGCCAACAACAACTTCAATCATCAATAATCCATCAATTCTAAAAAAACATTTGAATTAAATCCATAAAAAGCCATTTATCAATAAAAACCTTTTTAAAAAACCTTATCAAGTCAATCTGGAATCAAAAAACCCACAAATCTCTAAATCATTGTCACCATCAAGTTCTTCAACAAAATCATTTCATTATTATTATCCAAAAAGAGGAGAAAAACCACCTGGAAAAGAATCACCTATAGATTATATTATACCAGTTGGAACACTGAGAACAAAGAAGAAAGATCAAAAGATAGCTACAGATTATTTTCAGAAATTACTCAAGGGACTATTTGAAACTAAAAAGAAAAGTGCAAAACAGAAAATCAACAAAGAATATATCAATATGGATTCAGAATCATCATCAAGGATACCCCACAATTCAGATGAATCCAAAGAAGAAATTATAAATGAAGAGACCATGAAAGGACAAGAAGATATTTCTGATGTAGAAAGACTTCATCAAAGAATGTTGGAAATGCAAGAGCTATTTGAACTCCTTAAAAAATAAGGGAAAAGGAAATAGTCAGGTTTTACTGCAGAAAACAGCCCAATGGAAGAGACTACAAGCATGCCAAGAATCTTTAGACAAGAAGGGTCACCATCACCATTTTCAAGGCCTATGGCCTCATCAACTTGATTCACTTCACAAAGACCAAATACTCAACCAAAGTGGGTCAATATTTATTCACAGGTTTCGAGCCCATTTAAAAAAGAAATCCCACAAAACAATACACCCATTGTCAAGATCAGAACAAAGGATTATAATTTATGGTTTGTTGGAAAGGAAGTGGAAAGATTCATTAAAAGAGTGGAAAATATAGCAGAAATTGAAGGAGAAAGTGGAAGGGATATAGCAAGCCAGATATCCTTTTAGACTAAAGATCAAGAAATTAGCTACCATATTGAAGAAATGCCTGGATATGAAACTGGTGATTGGGAGAAATCAAAATTGGATATGAAGAGGAGATGGGGAACAGTGTCACCTGAAAGAAGATATAAGCTGTCCTCAATGACTCAATTATTTACAAAGATTCAACAAGAAGGTAGAACTAGAAATGAGACCCAATATAAAACGTTCATTGGTGAATATGAGTCCATTATTAATTATCTCAAAAGGTATCAATATATACAAGGAGATATCAATCACAATCAAGAAATTCGGCAAGTCTTTCCTCAAGTGTTCAAGAATATATTTACAAAGAAATGATTAAAGATAAGGCCATGGTGCAAGCCTTGGGTGGTGGTTATATCATTGCAATATTGGAAATATTAAGGTTATATATTGAACAAAATTTAGAAGCCAAAGTCTTAATTCAACAGAAGGAATATTCACAAGCAAAGTCACAAGAAAAGAACGCTAGGTTTGAAGAGGAAAGCTGGGAAGAAGTCTTGAAGCAAATGAAAGATCTTACCCTAAAAATTCAAAATCCTCAGCCACAAGAACATCAATCAAAGCATTCTGGCAAGGAATCAGTTAAGGAAGTATTGAATCAGCTCAAACACCTTCCAGAATTAGTTGAATCTCCAAATAAAACACAAGAAAGCAATAATCAAGATCAGAAAGTTATGCAAAACTCACAGCCATTCAGGCCAAGATATCCTTTACCACCCATATCTTCTGGTTATCAACCATATGTTCCAGCACAAATGGCTCCCAGACAGCTATTGAAGTCTTATTACTGCTTAGAAGAAGGACATTCCACAATAAGATGTAATCACCTCACAGAAGACTTGGAGAAAAGAATTGTCTTGAAGCATGGAGAAACATATCTTTTTCCAAATTTTCAATGAGTATCACAGAAGGCCCTCAATCTGCAAAAGAATTAGTCAGACATTTTGACAAAGAGCAGGAGGAGTTTACAAAGAAGATGATGGAACAATCAAATCCACCCCCAAAGAAGCAAGAAACAACAGTAATTCAGGAAAGCAAAGGTGAGAAGGCAACTGCTATAGCTCAAATAGAAGAATGGGGAAACTAGAAACCTCCTCAAATATCACCAGCAAATGCAAATCTTCAAATGAATGTTGGGCTTAGACAGACAAGGCAAAGAGCTGCAAGGCAGGAAAGTCAAAGCCAAACCCAGCAAGAGGATAAAAATGAAACACACAAAACCTTTAAAAAGAAGATACCAGGTGCCTAACACAAGGAAGATGAGGCAGAAGAAGAAATAAGAGTTCTAATTCCAACAAAATACAAGAAAACACAAGAAGTAAAGCAAGTAGATAATGATGATATTGAAATCATTTCCAGGAAAAAGAATAAGGAGGGACTAAGACAGGAGTCGCAAATGATGGAATTAAAAGACAAGGTAAGATCTACACCCAATAACCCAAAGCTAATAATTGAACATGTGATGAAGAAAATACTTGAACAAAAGATAAATCTTACTGTTGAAGAAATATTATCAATGTCGCCAACCTTTATTGATAAACTAAAAAACTTAACTACCCAGGAAAAAGAAGTGATAAAATCAGTCAATACATCAAATATTCAAGAAAGACTACTTTCAGTAAAGGGACTATGATACCTCAAGATTACATTATGCATGCCCACTTGGCTTTGTGGAAGTATTTATTGGAAGAGAAGAATATCCTACAATGGCATTGGTGGATTGTTGATCAGAAATTAATATAATACCAGAGCTAATTGCAATTAAAGCCTCACTTACAAGTAGAAAGCTGAATATGAATCTTAGAGGAATTGGTGGACATACAACATCTTTGGCTGAACTCTCAGAATTTACACCAATAACCATGATAACGGGAGAAGAAAAATAAATTCATTCATTCATAGCAAAAGGAGCTGTACACACCATACTTGGAAGACCATTTTTAGCAGATAATAATGTTAAATTGGAATTCTCACACAAGCAAGGGGAAATATTTAGTTATCCAGAGCAAGATGGATGTCAATTATGCTTACCAATATGTAACCCTCAAGCTATGGGCTGGCAAATTTCTTCACCAAGAGGTATGGAGCTTTGTGCATCTTCGAAGATTGAAAAATGGTTAATAAATGGAGCAGAATCATCCAAAAGCAAAGAAACAGAGGAAACAGAAAGTCAATCTTCAACAAGAGTGAAGACAATATTTCTTGGACCAAACAAAATACCATTCTCAGCTATTTTTGATGCAAAAAATGAGTTGAATGCTATAACTGAGGAAATATCCCTAAAAGCAGAATCAAAGATCAGCCCTTACACATCAAAATCAACAGATGATTTTTTTAAACCAATTGGTCAAATTAAAAATCTTGAAGTCACTACTGGTAATGAAGAGAAAACCTACCTGGACTTCTTAGTATTTGAAAATTTTTACCACATAATAGTTGAAGAAAATACTAGCATATTATCTTCATCTAAAGAAAGTATTCCACCTCAAACTGAAAAAAAATCTAAAGGGAAGGATCCAGAAGAGGATGAATTGCAGGTAGAAGATAGTGAAGCAATAGAAAAAATGAAAATGGAACTGAAGAAGATGCGGAGAAATTTGGACATGGCTATAGAAGACCCAGAGAAATGGATAGCACTTGGGTTAAGTGGTATGAATAAAGAAGATAAAGTAGAAAGCCCACAGAAGTAATTCAAAATGGATCTGTGTAAGGTTTTACTATGAAACAATAAGTAAAAATTACTAATTTTATACTTATTGTACTCTGAATGTCCTTGAGAATAAGGTAAATAAGATAAAAATTATAATGATAGTAAAGTATTCTTATAATCATGGCATAAAAATAATTATATAATTAAATAAATGTAATAATATAATTTATATTATAGAATATAATATAATGAATAAATATATTAATATAAAATAATTAATATATTTAAAAGCAATTCATTATTGTTACCAACTAATAATAAAAAAGGCGTAAAAAATTGTTTTTTATTAATAAAAAACAATTAATAACAACAATATCACCAATATTAAAGCTATAAATTAATATAAATACTATTTATATTGATTAAAGAATTCTTGAAGTAATAATAAAGAGAAAATTATTGTAATAAGAAAAAATAAACTACTTTCAATACTTGATATAATGATTTTGAGATATTTTATGCCAAAAAATGTAAATACAACCTATTCAAATTGTATTTACAAAAGAAAATAGAGAAAATTACAAATGTTCTTGATTTTTACGTGGAAATAAGATTTTAGAGAGATTTTTAACAAAAACAACTAAATGAATGATTTAATCACGTCACAATAGATGATTATAATAAGATGATCTTTGGTCTTTAATAATATAAGAGTTTTATATATAAATAATAAAGATATTACCTTTGGATTTAATTGATTTAATGTTTTTGATGCTTCTCAGGGGGAAATAGAGTAAAAAGAGCTCCATTTATATTAAACTCCTTCCTCCTAGAGCCCAACAGGCTTCTAGTAGACGTGTACTGATCATATCCACTGGAATGTATGTTCAATTTAAGGTTTGGTGATGATTACATCATGATCAAACCATATTACATCATTATTACGCCATTATTTAGAGTTATCACTGTAACTCTAAGTTTGATGAGGTCAAAGACTTGGAAGAACCCCAAAATTTGTGGATTCTATTAGTTTTAATCATAAAATAATAGTATTCACCAATTTTATCACTGATATGACTTTTAAACTTAATTTAAGGTTACAGTGAGTGATCATAAATGATCAAATTAAGCTCAAACTTTGATCCTTAAAAGCCTTTAAGTTTTACACGCTAAAGCAATTCAGAGAGTGAATTGAAATGGCTTAACATAAACTTATTATGCTGCCAAGAGCATTTCATCACATCATCAAAACTTTATTTTTGATGATTTTTCTTGTAGCTCCTCTTTCCTGTCAAAATTTAATATTTTAAACTTCAAACCATGATTTCAAGGGGTTATACCCTTAATTTTATAAGAAACATTACATAATTCTTCACGAATAAACTAGTAGAATCCAACTGTATCCTTTTTTTTAAGTTTGGACCACTTTCACAACAAAGTGGTCAACAGCTCTATTGATTTTAGTAAGTAATTCATTACAGGTTTTGACCTTGTTTATAACTTGTAAAATAAAGTTCACATCTGTGTTCCTACAGTAATACGTGGTGACTTTATTTTTGGTTAATCACTCTATCATGTATATTTCAAAAGATATCAGCTAGAATTCTTGAATATATGCGTTGACCAAAAAAGTGCATATATTCAGCTTAACTCCTTAAGTATTAACTTTGGAGATTAGCTTATTAATTATTTTATGTGTGAAACTTTATAGGGAATCTAATGATAAAATTTATTTCAAATGCTGTTCCATTGGTGTTTGAAGTAATCAATGATTTATGTTTTTATAAGGTATTATAGCTTATAGCTCATTCAATATTGACTTTACAGATATGCCATAAAGATGGCATATGTGTATTTTACCATGGGGAATTCAATGGTATAATTTATTTCACATGATTATCCATTGTCTTTTAAGTTAAACCAAGTTTTATGCCTATTTATGACAATTTTTGTAGTTTTAAGATAATCATTCTAAAAGCTTATGTGTTTTTACCAATTTATGGTAAAAACACATAGTTTTATGGTAAAAACATGTAAGTGACCTTATTTTTCAAACAAAATTCCTCAGGCTCAGTTTTGAGGATTTTTTTAATTTTTTTTGCCATATTTTTTCCAACTTGGCATGTCAATAAGCATAAATTTTTTCATAATTTTCTTTTGCCAAATTTCACCAATTTGGCCAATATGCCAAAATGGCATATGTTTTCAAAAATTCATTGAAAATCTTCCCACTTATGGATTTCCTTCATTCTCTTATAAAATGAAGGGTTCAATTTGAAGAATAAAGCACCAGGATCCCATAATTTTGGGAATTTTTTTGGGTGGGACAAGTGAAGGCGCAAAAAGAGTTTTTTTTCATATGTTCTTTCCCCTAATTGTAATATTCCTATTTTTAAAAAGTGAATTTAATCACTTCCCACTTATGAACTTCCTTCATTTTTTTAAATTAAAGGGTTCAATCTGGACAATAAAGAACCAGAAGCTCATGAATTGGGAAAATTCTTTTGGTGGGACAACAAGTGAAGGCACAATGAGTGTTTTTTTCAAATGTTTTTTTCTTGTGTGTAATATGACTATTTTCCAGTACAAAAGCTCCACATGTTTGATAAAAAAGGAGACTGAGGTGGGATTTAAGCAATAAATATTACTGAGGAGGGGGATAATTGGCATAAATTTTATGTACAAAAATCATTCAATCAGAATCAGCCTCCAAAATAGTGGGTTTTTTCTGAGAGGGGGGAGGAAGATTGGACAACTACAACATTCTGTGTTTCTTAAAGTTATCAGCCCACCCCAGGGCTTGTGTTTGGGCATGAATCTCCCAGTTCACAGTAATGGGGAGGGACTGGATAAAATTTAGAAATGATGATGTCCAAAGGAACAAAATGAGCACAACTATTCAAGAAGCAGATGAAAATGGGGGGATTATCATTTGGGGGACAGAAATAAGGGAAAAAGAAAAATATTGGGCTATGGAATAAAATAAAACTGGTCTTTTATACTTATTTTCAATTGGATCCCCCATTTCAGGCATGGACATCCACTTTCTTTTTGGAGCCTGGCCAACATCTTCATACCATTCAATTCTTTCCAAAGAAGAGGATACTGAGGGAATTAAGGTGTTAATGGCTTCATAAAGGTCTTGATTTTGGTGAATTTCTTCAGCCAAGTCACCTCTGACATCAGTCCATTGATATTGAGTCTTGTAGATGAAGTAGGATACTGTTCTGTAGCCACAGTTTCCATCACCCTGGACATTTGTGGCCTTGAAGGTGTATTTAAATATAAACTTGGGCAAGTCTTCTGAGCCAGTTATCTGATAAAATAAGTTCAAAAAATGAATAAATATCAAAACAAACAACAGAAAATTACATTAAAAAGAATCAGAAACTCACAAACAGCTTGGAGCATTCATCACTTGTGTGATAATTGCTTTTATAATGCTCACAGGTAAAGTCAATTGCATCATAGATATTCAAACTGGTGGCAGGCTTGTGTGATTTTCTTTGTGAGGTTTTGCTTCCAATTGCCAATCTTCTGGACCTTCTAAGGGTTACTTCTGATTTATTTAATTCAGTTTCTGAGGGTAGTTAGGCTGATGAACTGATGGATTTAGATAATGATTCCTCAGAATCTTCAGAATCTTCAGATGAGTCCACTTCCATAATTGGAGAGGGGACATTTGACTGGGATCTTGACGTTGTTGTACTGGTCAATTTTGAGGGGGGTCTTCCTCTTCTCTTGGATTGACTTTCAATAATTTAAAATATTGAAGGTTCTCTTTTATTTTTATTTTTGTCTTTATTCTTGGCTCCTTGAGGTCTTCCACGGATATTCTTGCATTCTAGAGGGTCTTCATAATATTGATCATCCTCTTGACTCTTGGGAATTTGATCAAATGGGACTTTTCCAGTCAGAACATCTTGAAAATGTTGAAGTATTGGAGTGATTTCTTCCATTGGTCTTTGAAACAGGTCTTCCCCAATGTCTTCAAATATTTTCTTGGCTTCATTCTTTCTTTCTTTTTCAACACTTTGATCATCACCTTGAAAAACCATCCTGAGAAGAATATGACAAATAAAATCAGTTAATAAGAAAAATAATAATAATAAGAAATTAAAAAACCCTCACAGGCAAATTCAAATGCCATTGAGGATGGAATTCTGATAATTCAAGCCTTTGGCACTTGGCAAATGCCTTTTGGGTCTTATGCTTGCAAGGAATGCCTTTATAATTGTTGTTTATGTTGGTGCATTTTTCATTTGAAGGAAATTTTGTTTTGAAATTTTCAAAGGCAATCTGAAGAGCATAATGAGACACCTTTCCATTGAGGGAAAAGATGTGTGGAGGAGAATTCTTGACATGGACAATCATTTCTTTGGAGATTCTGTTGATTATTTCAATAAATTGTTTTCTGAATGCCATGTGGAGAGCCCTGAATACCTCCAGGATAGTACCAGTGGACTTTTGGAGCTAAGGTTTAACCATGTCATGGGCACCTTCTACTCTGGAGGTGGAGCCCACACCCAGGCGGCAATGGTGGTTGGTCCAGGCTGGCACATAATACTCCTTTAGAGGAAGCCACGCCTTCTCCAAATATTGCAAGACCTCAGGATTTTTGACTTGCTTTTGAAGCTTCTTCCAGTTGTCTTTGAAAGAATTTTCAATGGATGAATAAATAAGCTGAGAAATTAATCCCAAAGTCATTAATAAAGACAATAATAAGAAAAAAAGTGAAATAAAGTGAAATAAAGTGAAAGATAAAATGATATTACTTGATTCCAAAGGCCCATAAAATTTTCAAAATCATTTCCATGACCAATTTTCTTCATGCAATGAGCAGATACATCCTTGTTGATGTGCCAAATGCATAGCCTGACTTTGAAGTCTGGGAAGAGCTTCTTTATAGAGTTTTTCAAGGCCATACCCTGTCAATAACAATAACTGGAGGGGGAACAAGATTGGTGTTGTTGAGGACCTTTTCTATGTATTGATTTAATGCCCAAGTATATGAAGCTTCATTTTCATTCTTAATCAAACAGAAAGACCCAGAAAAGGTCTTATTAGTTGAGCTGAATCCAACAATATGAAAAAGGGGAATTTTGTACTTATTGGTTTTATAAGTACAATCCATAAGAATGACATGAGGAAAGCCATGAAGAAGTTGTATGCCCAGGGGGTGAGTGAAAAACAAGGAGGTAATGTGTCCTTCAGAATCCCTTGCAGAGGACCAAACAAAATTTTCTTCTTTGATAGTAGCAATAAGAGCATCAATGGGCCTTCTGCCTTGCAGTTTGTCTTTCTTGATTTTCTTGACTTGGTTGTAAATGTCTTGAAGGATTACAGGCCTGTCAGACTCCCTCTGGCTGCAAAATTGGGCTTGAATTTGCCTTGGAATGAGCAGTGATTCAGACATTTGAGCAATTTGGGATGTTTCTTGCTCATTAAATTTCCTGAAAGCAGGAAGTGCCATGATATTTTCAGTGGCATCATGGCTATGTTCAGGATTTTTGGCTTTAAGAGTCCAAGTGGTACTCTTGGCATATTTTCTGGCATAAAGTCTAAAAGGACAGTCAAGCTTTCTTGAGGTGACTGTTTTGGAGGGGCTTTTGTTGGCATTTGGGGTGCCAGACCTGTCACAACATATTTCAATTTGGTTGTGGGTCATATTGGACCTCAAGGTGGACACAGCATACCCCTGAGCCCTGGCAACATTATGCACATGTTGCCAAAGAAGCTCAAGGGTCTGAAATTCACCTTCAGTGGGGGGTTTAAGCATTTTTTAATGAAAAATATGTATAAAAGTGAAAAAAGGGGGAATTGGGGGATTTAGAATGGGGTAAGAACCTTTCAAAATGTGAAAAAGAGGTGAAAAAAGGTGTGAAAAATGAACAGAAGTGGTAAAGAGTGAAAGAAAGTGGCTTAAATGTGGGATTAATAGATGAGGGAAGGTAAAAAATTGAAAATTGAGAGGCTTGAAAGCAGGTTGTTGTGGTGGAAAATGCAGTCTTTGGGGGAAAAAAAGAAAAAAAAGTGTGAACAGCTTTGCAAAATGGCTTTGGTAATGCTGTTTTTCCAAAACAAAACAATGTTTTGGGGTTGGGATAATGTGGATTATTGGGGTTTTTGGGCTTGTTTTTTTTTCGGGGGGTGCTGGGCAAAAAAGTCTGAAACAATTTGGAGTTAGAGAGGTTTTGTGGGGAAAAAACCTCTTTTGGGCATGTTTTGGCCCAATACAGGCCCAATTGTGTTTCATTTTTAATTAAAAATGGGCCCAGGGCACCCCTTATGTGTTTTTACAAACACCCTATTTTTAAGATAACTATTTTAAAGGTATAATTATTCTAAATATTTCTTGTGACCTTTATGGGTATGTGGTCATATCTCAAAGGTTCACAATCTGAAGCCACCTGAAACAAATTCCTCAGGAATTGCAGAAGATTATTCCAATTTATTTCAGGAGGAAGCTTGGTACATTAGTGATACTGACAAATATTTACTAAGTGAAGAACTAAAAGAAAACATAATCAATCCATTGGAAAAAGGAAAATTTAAAGAATTGGAAAAGGAAAGTGCCATAATTACTGAAGACAAAATGGATCAAGTGTGGGATAGAAATATTCAAAAGAAGATTGAACAAATAATGGAAACAGCAGAATCAGAAGATGACTTAAAGTTATACCAACAAAGTCATGGATATTTGGAAGATAAATATAAGCAAGTAATAATATTGCAACACCTAGAAGAAGGAGAGTTATCATCAAATACACAAAGGCTAGCTGGACTAAGCATTCTAGAATAATTTAATAATTCCTATGATCAAATATGCTGCTTTTCAAGCTCAACTGATTTATTTGATCACAATAAAGGAATTAAATCTGAATTACCAAATGACTCCCAGAATCACAATTGCATACAGGAAGACATACCAGCATATGAAGGACTGGAAGATTATGTAATACTTCCAATGATAAAACTTGAAGAACTTTATGATTATGAGCTAGATTCACAAATAGTTCAAACCAAATATCTTTCAGAACTACCTGGATCCAATCTTACAAATGTTGATTTTTTGGAATTACTAACCACTATTGGAATCAAAGGAAATTTACAGAATCCTTACTGGAAGAAGCCTTATGGATATTATCAAATGACAATAGAAGGACTTTATCACAAAATTTTATGGGCTCAAGAAGATTTGAATCTGGATGGTTTGGAAGTTTTGGGGGGAACTCTTTGCTGGTGTGATTTTGGGTACATTTTTATTCATGAAGTAAAAGGTTTTGTTTCAGAATGGAAAGGAAATACACAAAGAGAACAACGCAACAAGATATTTGGAGAAATATTGAAGGATATATGTCTTTCAGTAATTCACAACAGAAGGCTAAATATTTCTCAATAATAACTGAAGTAATCCGATTCCAATAACCAATTAAAAAGCCACCATAAAGAAATAGCAAAAAAAATAAAAGAAATAACCTAAAAAAAAGAGAATTATTTTCATATCTGTATTAGTATAAGGGAAGTGACCTCCTGCCTTATCAAAGAGGAATTTCAATTTTCTCAACTTTTTTTTCAAGACTTTTAATTTATTTATAAAAAAAACCTTCATCTAGAATAATCTCATCTTTCAAGGGCAGTGACCTCCTGCCTTATCAAAGAGGACCTTCAAATCATTCAAACTACCTTATAGAAAAATCTTTTTTTGAACACTCTTATCACTCAGTGGCAGTGCCTTCCTGCCTTATCAAAGATTAATTATTCTTTTATCTCAAAAAGAAAAAAAATCTCAGAAAGGATCTAGACAGCCATGGATGCCAAACTTACACATGAAAATGAATTGGAATGGAATCTTGGCTGGAATGAAGAAGGATGGACAGATGTAAATTCCAAAATTGTAGGAAATACAGAAGAAGTCAATTACAGGGGAAAACCATTTGTTGAAGAAGGAGAGGATTTATTTCAGATATGGATTCCATACTTAGAATCTGAAGAATTGCTCAGTTTTCCAGAACTGCATCAACAAATTCAAGAATCTAAAGACTGGCAAGAGCTTCCAGGATTCTCTCTTTCAAGACTGGAATTTCTAGAATTCCTTACATATGATGGTATCAAGGGAAATTTAGGAAACAAATATTGGGGAGAGGATACATTAACAGATTCAGAATGGAGAAGAAAAATATATTTTGGGGATGTGGAAGTCTCAAGAGGACTGTTTCTGGATTTACCGGACATACCAGAAGGAAGAATCTTATGGGAGCATGGAAATTATGTAATTGAAAAGGCCAATTGGGATGTCTTATGAGAAGAGGTGTTTATACCTGGAATTATCTGTCTCAAGGCAAATAATTAAAATATCAATGAGGATGATTGGAGCTTTTTCTGGGGAGATTTATTTGTAAAAAAAATTAAAGAAAAAAAAAGAAGACTCATATCAAAACTCAAGAAACAGCTTATAAAATGGATTCAGAAGAATATTATTCACAAACTATAAAAAAAGGAATAAAAGATAAAAAAACAAAAATTCTGGTTATGTATCAGTATTCAAGACAATATTTCAAAATTGGAAGTGTTAAAAAAAGAGGGCTAAAAAAAACCAAAAAAAAAGTACAAGTATCTCAATTCAGTAAAAATAAAAAGAAAAAGAAAAACAGGGGTGGTTATCTGTTCTTATGCCACCTCATATTAAAAATGGCACAAGTTTTGGGAAGTGTGGGCCCATAGGCCTTTCCTAATATTTATTTCAGGCTGCTTGTTCAAAAATGTCAAAATTATGACCGCCGGTCATAATTTGATTGACAAATGCAGGAAGAAAGAAGATATAAAGAAAACAAAACAAATAATTCTGGAATTTATTCAGCAGCTTATCTATCAGCTTCAATTCAAATCAACTATAAAATAAATGTTACCAGTGACAAGGAAAAAATAAATAAATAAAAATGGCATCTTAATACCAGTATCACAAGAAGGGATTTCACTCATTATTATGGAAACAAACAAAAAATTCGTATCATATTTTTTTAGGTATTTATAAAAAAAATCACTAAAATCAATGAAAAGCTTTCATATCCATTTAATCAAGCCTCAAAATAAAACAATACCACCATAGCATTGGAATAATAAGTAAAAACAACCAAAGCTGTAGAAAAACCAGAAAATAAACTGAAAATATTTCATTTCATCTCAAAATTCAACTATCTCGACTATAATGGAGATATCAGAGTACCAAGGTTTTTTTTAATAAAAAAAAGAGGGCTAAAAAAACAATAACAGAGAATAAGTAGCCAAATAACAAAAAAAATTATAATATTAGAGAATTAATATCTTTCTTTTCTAGTCAAAAAAAAATCTTGTTAAAGAAGGGCTTACATCAAAAGGAATTATTAAAAAAACTAATTACTTATAACAAATCCTCTTTTGGGGTTGCAATGAATATTTCTTCCTTGGTTGGGTTTGTTTTCTTTTCTTCAGCTTCTGACAATTCATATGGGGGAAGTATTAGAAGCTGGTTGTGATGTGGATTGGACTACTGGTAAAGCTATGGAATAAGGAACAGGATCTAGCTCATCTACTTCAGCACTAGTATCTTCTATTTTGATAACTCTTTCACCAGAAGCAGAGAGTTTGAAATCAGAATCTAATGAAAATCCAGGAGAAAGTGGCAAAAAAATGGTGAAAATCTTTGGGTAGGTGAAAAATAAACAGGAGATAGAGGTTGCAATGATTCTGGTGAATCATCTTTCAGGGAAATTGTTGATGTTATAATGTCAGGAATATGGGATGGAGACCTATAAACACTATCATCAATGCTAGATTTTAGAATAGTAGAAGAAGTTTGCTCAATATATTCAAGAGTAGCTTCACAATTTAAAACATGAAAATTGGAAGAAGAAAAGCTATCAAGAATATTCAATGTGGCAGACTCATCAAGACTAGGAAAGGAGGAGGGTGAATAATTTCATTCAAGATAATCAATCTTATTATCATTTTCCAAAGACTTTGAGGAGGGGGAAGATTTCTGCTCAATAAAATCAAAAGAAGAGCTACTATCATGTGATGGGGTTAGTTCACAATTTGGATGTTCAAAATATGTAGAATCAAAGGAAGAGAAGGTATCAATGCTATTTAGTGTGACATATTCATCAATGCTTGGGGTTATTGGAGAAATATTTATAGAATCATCATCTAAATATAAAGGCTTCAAAGAAGGAGAATATTTCTGTTCAACATATTCTGAAATAGGTTCACTATTGTAAATTGGGGCCTTTACTGAATAATCAGATTCAAAGTATGACAAATTATGCCAATCAGGGGGAGTATAAAGTGGGGTTGTAGAGCTCAAAGCTGGAGGGGATTTTGGAAGTTCAATTTTGGCAAGATGCCTTCTGCAAAAAATATCAATTAAAGTTGATGAATTATTAGTATGATCAGGTGAAGCTGATGAATTCATTATTAAATAATGAACTAGAAAAGAAACTAAAGGATTGGTACTGAAGATGTGAAGAATGGAAGAAGTGATCAACCTTTTTTCTCATGCAGATTATCTAAATAGAACCAAGAATCATTAATCAAGATTCTCATGAAAACATAAAATAAACACAGAGGGGCACAAACTTCATGCAAGCCACAGAATTCATCTGAATTAACCTAAAAAAATCAAAAAAAATAATAATTCAATCCTGTTAATTAGTGCAAGAAGAAAGCCACCATTAAAATAGTAATATAATTCTAAATCAGTACAACTAAACCTTAACAATTCTCAATTGAAATCTACATTGAAAAATAAAACAATTAGAAGATGAATCCTAAAATAACACAGCCAAAGAAAAAAGCCACCTTTTTCAAAACACAGTATATACTTTGATGAAATAAGATTAAACAGCCATATTCAGGACCCTTATCAGATATATGAATACAGAATCCACAATTGACAAGGATATATCATATCCCCAGCTATGGCTAAAAGAAATGAATAAATAAATTGAAGAACTATTTAAATACAAGAAAATCCAAAAAAGCTAGGCTGTTCAGATACAGAAAAAGAAGATAGAAGAAGTTCAAAATGTCAAAATTATGACCTCCAGTCATAATTTGCCCTAAAAGCAAGAAAGCTATATCAAGACAGGGAAGAAAGACCAACCAAACAAGCTAGGCCATTCAGATACAGAAAAAGAAGATTGAAGAAGTTCAAAATGTCAAAATTATAACCACCGGTCATAATTTTCCCTAAAAGCAAGAAACCTATATCAAGACAGGGAAGAAAAACCAACCAAACAAGCTAGGCCATTCAGATACAGAAAAGGAAAATCTAAGAATTTCAAATGTCAAATTATGACTGCTGGTCATAAAATGAACACCTCAATACAGAGAATAATCCAGCTCACCAAAAGGCTACTACAATTTATACTGAATGACGTTCTTATAGCCCCAAATTAATGAGTTTAGTCAATCTTTGACAAGCACACATCCTTCCAGAACTTTAAATAAGCAAATTGAAATCAGTCCTTCTCAAATCATGATCAAGGTTGAGCATCCTCAATCATAACAAGTTTCCATACATCAATTGTATTGACAGAATCAAGGAAAACAATGATACCAAATTGCATCACTAAACTTGCTCAAGGCTCAGAATATGCTACCCAGCATGGTTACCCTATTCCTGAGACTGACAGGTCCAGCAGCAGAATTACTGCCAGAGGGGGGAATTGAACCTGTTTCAAATTTGATGAAAGTTGAAAGCAACCTGGAATCACTAATCACTACCCCATTTTAAAATATAACATCACTCCTCAAATTGAAATCTCATTTAACATCACTCAAAAATTTAATTGCTCCCATAGGAAAAAAAATTCTTAATGTAAAAAAAAATTTCAACATAAAAAAAATATCAACATAAAAAAAAAAAAAAAAATTTTTTTTAACAACCAAAATTTTTTTTTCCAATAAAAAAAATAATAATAATTAAAAGTATTGATTAACATAAAGGATAACAGAACAGATAAATAAAGATGGCTAAAATTTGTCCTTGTATGACTTCAAACTACAGGGTAGCAACCTGAAGGCTAAAATTAGTCCTTGTATGACTTTAAACTAAAGGGTAGCAACCTTAAGGCTAAAATTAATCCTTGTATGACTTTAAACTACAGGGTAGAAACCTTAAGGCTAAAATTAGTCCTTGTATGACTTTAAACTACAGGGTAGCAACCTTAAGGCTAAAATTAGTCCTTGTATGACTTTAAACTACAGGGTAGAAACCTTAAGGCTAAAATTAGTCCTTGTATGACTTTAAACTACAGGGTAGCAACCTGAAGGCTAAAATTAGTCCTTGTATGACTTTAAGCTACAGGGTAGCAACCTGAAGGCTAAAATTAGTCCTTTTATGAGTTCAAACTACAGGGTAGAAGCCTGAAGACTAAAATTAGTCCTTGTATGACTTTAAACTACAGGGTAGCAACCTGAAGGCCAAAATTAGTCCTTGTATGACTTTAAACTACAGGGTAGCAACCTGAAGGTTATAATTAGTCCTTGTATGACTTTAAACTACAGGGTAGCAACCTGAAGGCTGAAATTAGTCTTCGTATGACTCAAACTACAGGTGTAGCACACCAGAGGGCTAAATATGCAAGAAAAATCAAGGAATCAAAAAGAAAAAAAACAAAAAAAGATATCAAGAATAAAGCAAAAGTGAATAATAGAATAATGAAAGCTTCAAGTAAAACAGCAAGCTGAGGACTAGGGTTCACAAATGTCCTTGTATGACATTAAACTGCAGGATTTGGTATACCTAATATACAGGGTTTTATCCACCTAGAGGTAAAGTACTTGCATGACTTAAGACTACAGCTCAAATGCAATTATGAACAAAAACAAAAGAAGAAACTGCAAATACTGTTTTTTATTTCAACTAAAAAAATTATTTTAAAAAATAAAAAAAGTATTATCAATTTATACTTTAAACCAAACTAATAATCATGGAAGCTCAAGCCAATGCTGCAAAATATAAGTCAGTACTTAAGAAGGTTAGACCAGTCAATGAAGCTATGCCTCAAGATCTGAATCCACCTTTGGAAAGACCTGAATTATCAAGAGATCCATATGAAACACCCCTATCTCCTAACCAACCTCCATTTCTTGAAACATCAAAAGTTACAGAAGAAATAATTTCAATGATAAACTTTGGACCATCTGGATGGTTATCAGAAGAAGAGATTAATTTATTAAAAAATGTTATATTATTAAGGCAAAAGTCTATAGCATTTTGTGAAGAAGAAAGAGGCATACTAAAACATTCTTATGGAAAACCTTATAAAATACCAGTTATACCACATGAACCATGGCAAAAGAAACCAATACCAATACTAAAATCAATTTTACCTCAATTTATTGAACTAGTCAGAGAAAGAATATTTACAGGAATCTATGAACAATGAACATCAAGCTATAACAGCCCAGTATCTTGTGTGGAAAAGCCCAACAGAAGACTTAGAATAGTTCATGATCTTCAAGACCTCAATAAAGTAACAATAAAAGATGCAGGATTGCCACCAAATGTTGATGACCTTGTAGGATCATTTTCAGGAAGAGCATGTTATGGATTGAGAGATATTATGGGAGGATAGGATGAAAGAGAATTGGATATTACTACAAGACCCCTTACAACATTTGAAACACCACTTGGAAGACTACCTGAAGGAGCAACAAACTCTGTGGCAGTTTATCAAGCACAAATGACTTGGATACTTCAGGAGGAAATACCAGAGCACCTTGCAATATTTATAGATGATGGAGGAATTAAAGGACCCAGATCAACATATCAGCATGAAAAATTGAAGGAGAATCAGCTCATAAGAAGATTTGTTTGGGAATATGCAGTAAAATTAGAAATAATACTTTTCAGGATAGAAGAGGCAGGACTCACAATTTCAGGATTAAAATTTGCATGTTGTGTTCCAGCACTGGATATTGTGGGGCATTTTGTGTCTTTTGGAGGAACAAAGATTTCAAAACAGAAGATAAACAAGATACAAAACTGGCCTACACCAACAACAAAGAAGGAAGTTAGAGGATTCTTAGGATTATGTGCATATTTCAGAATGCTTATCAAGGACTTTTCACAAGTTTCAGCACCATTGAGAAGATTGACAAGGGAGGATGTATTGTGGAAATGGGATGAAAAATGTGAAGAAGCATTTATAAAACTCAGGAAAATAGTAGGAGAAGAGATTACTTTGAAGACATTAAATTATGATAAAGATTCAGGAAAAAGAAAATTAGCAATAGATTCAAGTTATATTGCAGCAGGTGCAGTTCTTATGCAAGAGGATGAGAATGGAAAGGATAGACCAGTATCATATGAATCAGTAACACTTTCTAGGTTAGAATCTAAATACTCTCAGCCAAAATTAGAGCTTTGCGGTGTAGCAAGAATACTCAAAACACTTCAAACAATATTATGGGGGCAACACTTTGAGCTTCAAGTAGATCCTAAATCTGTAATAGAAATGATCAACACACCTTGCTTACCAAATGCACCAATGACAAGATCGGTGGCATACATTCAACTTTTTTCATTTGATCTTGTACACAAACCAGGAAAAACATTTAGTATTCCAGATGGGCTATCAAGAAGACCAAAAGGAGAAGACAAAGAGGACAGTGAAAGGGATGATTTTGATGAACAGGAAGATTGGATTAAACCACATCCAGGAATTTGGCCTAAAAGAAGTAAATACAAGTAAAGTGGGAACAATATCAAGGAATAAAACAAACAATATTGAAATTCCAATAAAACAGGAAAGATTTGGAAAACATATGCATGAATATTTGAATAGTTTGAAAAAGCCACAAAGTATTGGGGAAGAATACTTCAAGAAAATTAAGAGAAGATCAGTAAATTTCTATTTAGAAGGAGGGCAGCTGAAAAGAAGAAATCAAGCACATCCACAAATAGCTGTATACAATGAAAAAGCGCAGAAGCAGATACTAAAGAAAATGCATGAAGAGCTGGGGCATAGGGTGGAAAATGAAACATACAGGAGAATCAAGAAAAGATATTGATGGGAATTAATGAAAAATATAGTCAATAGATGGGTCAAATAATGTCAAAAATGTCAAAAAAGGAGTCATTTGCAACAAGAAGAAGAAGCAAAGATATCTGTAACATCTACTTTATTTGAAAGAGTCAGAATGGATGTGGTTCACATTAAGGCAGGAAGATGGAAATATTTAGTTGTAGCAAGAGGTGACCTTTCAGGATGGCCAGAAACTGTGGCATAAACAAGGCTAACTGCAAAATCAGTCTCAGAATGGATTTGTATATATGGAGCTCCAAATGAAGTGACAGTTGACGGAGGAGCAGAATTTGGAAAAGAGCTACACGAAGCAGTCGAAAGAGCAGGAGCAATAATCAGAATAACTACACCTTTTACCCAGAATCACAAGGAATGGTTGAAAGAGGACATAAGCAATTGAAAGATGCCCTTGTAAAAATGTGTGGTGAAAATGGATCCAAATGGAAATAATACTTACCAATTGTTACTTTGGCAGATAGAATATCAACAAAAAGAACAACAGGATACTCACTATTTGAGCTTCAATTTGGTCAGCAACCTATTTTGCCAATTGATATTGAAACAAATACATATCTAGCCATTGAATGGAATAAAATATAAACAAGAGAAGAACTATTGGAAGCAAGAACTATACAGATTGCAGCAAAAGAGGAAACAAGATTAGCAGCAGAGAAATTAAGAGATTCAAGACAAAAATCAGTTCAATATTTGGATAAAAAGATGGCACATAGACTGAGAAATCCACTTGAACCTGGGGACTTGGTATTAGTTTATAATAAACCACTTGAGTCACAGTGGGGTTTACTATTCAAGAACCATTGGAATGGACCATATAGAGTCATAAATCAAATTAATAATGGACCTTATGAGCTTGAAGAATTGGATGGCACTAAAAATTCAAGAAAATTTGCAGCAAGTCACATCAAGAGGTTTTAATCCAGAGGGAATAAAGTTCAATCAAGTTTAGAGTCAGAAAATGAAAGCAGTGAATAAATTGAAGATGAAGAGTCAATATTGGAGGGAGAATAAATTGAACAAAATGAATATGATTGATCCTGGCAAGCTTTTCAACTGGAATGATGCGGACAGCATTAAATGGAGAGGGGGATGTGGTATTCCATACTATTAGTATCAGTTTCAAGCTTACCAAAAGACTAAAAAATAAAAAAAAATAGAATTAAATATATCCAATATTTTTGAAGATCCGTAGAGAACTCAAAACTGCGCTTGTCTCAGCTTCACCATGGTATAAAAGACCATCTTCACCCGACACACCCTCCACTTTTTTTCTCATCTGCTTTACTTTTTCCCAGTTCACCTGCTCTTCTCATTCCTGTGCGTCTTCAACTGTGTCTTCCTGCCTTTCCACTCTTTTCTATTGCACTCCACTAAATATTCCCCTTTCATTCTGCTATATTTTTTCCCCCTTCTATCCACCTTGTGTGTCTCCTCCATTTAAAAGCTTTGTCTATATTATGTTTTAATATTAATAATAAATTCACATTATGAATTTCTTTCAGAATCTTACAAACTTCCTTCTAGAGCGTCTTTATTTGCATTACATTTTAAATTCATAATTCATTGCATGTCTTCCTCTTTTCTGGAACTATTCCTTTCTATTCCGTTACTAACCTAAATTGTTTTGTTTTTAGACATCATTCACTTTATGCACTAAGCAGGGTATCCCCTGCATCCGCTCCTCGACAACAACCAACAAGCACATAAGGAATGCTCATTTGTTGTCCGACCCTTCCGACCACAAGGAAAGAGGAGTTCCAAACCAAGACTCCCTCACAAGGACTCCTTTGTGGTCAGCAATGATGAAAGCATTCCTGAGCGGGAATGGACGCATGGACCCCAAACAGGCAGACAGTGTGGTATTCCATACCATTAGTATCAGTTTCAAGCTTACCAAAAGACTAGAAAAGAAAAAAAATAGAATTAAATATATCTAATATTTTTGAAGATTCGTAGAGAACTGAAAAGGAAAATAGTGCTACAGACACACTTAGAATTTCGGACTAAAAAAGAAAACCTTCCTGTCTCAGTTGACAAGAAGGAGCTATTCACCTCTAGATTGGTCATGTAGCTGGTTCAAGCCACATTGAAGGTAATTTCAAGATTATTTTTTGTGGAATTTCCAAGAAGAATAAAACAAAACCAAAACAGAAGAATAAAATATTTTTTTACAAAAAAAGAATTAGTTTAACCTAACCCATAAGCTGGACATCAGAATTGACAACAATTGCACAGCAGCTGACTAATCCTTTCAAATACAACCACAAATTATTCAAGACTAATGAGAACATAATTTGTTTGGTGAGAAATCAAATTAACTCATGGTACATACCTATAATTACAAATTGACGTGATAAATCAATCTAATTCGTCAGAATTCATGTCCAAAGTCCATTAAAATAATAACACCATGTGATTGGTCAGAATTAAAATAAATTCCAGGTGCATACCTATAATTACCAATTGACATGACAACTCAATCTCATCGGTCAGAAGCTGGATCCCATGTCACGTTGCTAGACCAAAAATACACATCTCACCAGCTAAAACCTCTCAACTATAATTTTTTCTAAGTACCCTATTGTCACAGGGGCTCTTCAAAGTGAAGAGGGCCTGGCACTCAGTAAACTGGGACTCACTTATGGAGGGCTCAAAGATAAGATAAGATGAGATACACTTAAGAGTGTAAGGGATGAATTACTATAATAAAAAAATATGAGAAAAAGCAGCAACAAGAAATAAGAATAAGAAATAGAAGAGCCAACCACAAACAAGTCCAAGTCCACTGTTTCAACCTGTCAGAATGGAAAGAGAAGGGTTAATAAGGATATGGCCACCCAACTCATACTGTACAGGCAAAGAGAAAATGCAAAGACTAACTTAAGATTAAATAATTATAATACCCAAAATAAGGATAAGAATAATTATGAAATAATAAATAAACTAAATTAATTAACTGGGGAAAAGTCCCCAGGGGGGAGAAAGAGGGGCTGGTATATGTGAGAATCACCAGCCCTGATCCAGAGGAAGAATTTTCATGAGAATATTTGATGATTGAATTGAGTCTGGCCAATACAGGTCCTGTATGGCTGTACAGAACCTGTACAAGAGGTGTGGTGTATTTGAGTGATCATACAGTTTCAAGTTGGTGTATTGAAACTGTATTGGGTGAATCCAACCTGTACAAGTATTGACAGGCTGTATTGATGTACCAAACTATATGCATGTTTCAGAATGAAGATTGCTGAAACTGACTGCTGATGCAGATACTGGATTTGCTGATCTGAGGTGTTTGAGTGGGTGTATGAATGAATACCCTTACCCCTGATGGATGGTTGTTACAGTATCCCCCTCTTGAAACTGGTGGGCTCCTGAACACCATGATACCCTGCCACTGTTGAGTGGCATCTCAATATCCCCACATTTTTTCAAAAAAATTTCTTTTTTTTTTTTTTTTTTTAATTTTCTTTTCCTCTTGACCATTATCCTGAAAATCCTTCATTATTTCTTCCCTGCCAAATTCAATTGATTCCCCCCTTTTTTCCCAAGCTTGAGTGAGTATTCCTTCCAAAATATGCCATTCTTTTCTTTTGATTCAATCAGCCATGCCTTGGGATGTGGCCTTGGGATATATCCCAGAATAAATGCCATTGAGCACTTGTGCTCAAAAATGGTGCCCAATGAGTATCTGACTTGTAATCATTGGCCCAGACTTAATCCAATTAATGAATGAAACTTTCCTCCAAGGGGTCTTGTCCCCATTGTCCAAGGAAATGGCCTCAGACAGCCCTGCAAATGTTTTTTTGGGCTGTGGCCTCCATCCTGAATGATCTTGATGCATTATACTTTTTATGGCCTTTTTGGGTGTTTTAGTGATTAGGGCATTTTTTTGATTTTTTGGCCATAATAGGCTTTTTTTTGTCTTTGGGGTCCTACGGTCTGCGGGCCGTGGTCCGTGGGGGCTATTGGAGGCCCCCAGGACCAAAATGGAGCCCCTGGGCCCAAATTTGCTGGGGACCCAGGGTGACCAAGGGGCCCAGAAATGGCCCATTCCCCATTTTTCACCATATATGGCCTGGACCCATTGAAGGGGTCCAGGACCATCAAGATCTTGGCCTTCCCCAAAGTTTCAGGGGAGGCCCTGGGTGATGAGTTCAGCCCCAAAGGGGTGTGAACCTTCACCTTAGAGGCTTTGAGGTGGGGCATAATTGAGTTATGACCCCATTTCCTTGAGTCAAATTTCTTTTTCTTGATGTGGAGTGGATTGATTCTGACGTCTTGAATCTTCTGCTTGCATATTCTTCAGTTATGAGTTCCAAACTGACTGAACTCACTGAATCTTCCCCTTCTGCACCGCCACCGTCTGTTCTTCATGGTTCTGGCGTCTTCAGTCGATTGTCTTCTCCTTCCATGGCGTCTTCTGGCCATTTTGACCCCTCCCAAACATATGATGGGTTCAGAGCAGTTGAAGTTCTTGATCCTGCCTGTACTGAGTGTTTGGCCAGGGGTAAGGATTGCTTTCAACATTACAATCCTCGATCGTCAAAATGCCATTTCTGCTTCATTGGGAAGAAGCCATGCCGCCGTACTGGATCAACTTTGTCCCAGGTCAGGAGGCACTTATGGAGTAGGAAGGATGGGCCTTATGGGCAGGAATTCCCCATTCTTGAGGAACCTTGTGAGCCTTAGAGGTAATTTCATATACCCAAAAGACCACAAATACAAAATTAACATATTAATATGAATAAAATAGATTTATTTATATTATTAAAATAAAAATCAAAATATGAATATAAAATTATATTCAAAAATAACAAATTAATTACAATTTAAAAATAAAATTACATCAAATTTTGAAATTATAAAATTATATTTATACTTGAAAAAATTAAGTAAAAATGAATTTTTAACAAAATTGTGAAAAAATAAATAAATTTGGAAAAAAGTTAAATAAAATTTATTATAAATTTTTATCCAATAAATCAACATATAAAATTTATTTCACCATTGGATTCCTCATAAAAAATCAGGTGGGGTCACCTCTGAGTGAAATTCTTGTAACTCAACTCTAAATAAGCTTAAATTAAGTTTCTAGTATTTTCAATACCAAAGTTGAAAATCCTCAAAACCTTAATTTAATTCACACCACATGTGGTGTTAACCATCAATTTTTGTGTTAAAATTGAGGTGTTGTGTTTAGTTTAGAAGTTATGAGGAATTGAAGTATTTTCAATTGAATTCAATTGAAATGTCAAAATGTGCGCGTGTATTACATAAGTGAACTTTGATTTACATATGAGGTGTCAATTATTACTGTATTGTACTGTACAATTGAATTTAATTACATATGTAAAGTATAAGTATAATACATGATGAGGAATTAAAGGAAAAATAAATTGGAAAGATTAAATTTGGGGGGGAAAAGGAACTCCAGCTCTAAGGGGGAGCTAGACCCCCAAAATCCTTGCTGACAGGCGTGGGATGTCAAAATTCACGCAAAAGTTCATCACTTTTGGCCTGGAATTGAGTTACAGGGTCTGTGGACTCAATTGATGATGAGGTTTTGATACCAACTGGGGTAGTTTTAGCTGTTGCCAAGAGGGTAAAACTACCCTTAAGATAAAACAATAATAATAAAAACAGTTTTAACTGGTTTCTACGCCTCTGACACACATTCTGACGTGTTTTGAAGGCTCTAGGCCTGGTATTGCTATAGTAATGGCTGATTTAAGGGCCTAAAATGGCTAAAAATGGCTAAAAATGGCTTAAACCAGCCCTTTTTTGGTCTAAACCAGGGTTCAATGATGCCATAATTGGCTTTTCTGTTGTCAGACTGTTTTTCACGACTGACAAGAGTAAATTTTACTTTTGGAGTAAGAGAATTGATGGCTATAAAAGAATGTCTTCTTTGCCCCACTTTTCTCTTCATGTTAGAATCTTTTCCTTTTATTAATTAGTTTAAACACTGTTAAACCAATCAATCAAAGATTCCAACCACCATTTTTAAATCATTTTAATCCTTTTAGCCACGTGAAAAAATCATTATAATCATTGTTTGTAACTCTTATAATCATTTTTACCCCTGAACCACCCCAAAAGTGAATTAAAGCATCTTTCATCACTGTAAACTTTGTCACTTTGTTTCCAAATTCACTCTGGTCACTTTTGGGCGTGTTTTCTCTTTAATATTCTTTTTAAAGACTTTGTTCTTTAATTAATTGCTTGCAGTTCTTTGCTCAATTAATTCCAATTGAAATTGCTCTTGAAGAAATTTCTTTTGTAGCCTTAAAATATCTCTTGTAGAGTATTTTTTTGGATAAATTTTTATTGTTGGTAAAACAATAAATTTTTAAAATATTATTGTTTTATACTAATAAAGTTATAAACAATAAAATTGGCGTGTTTTCTCTTAAAAAATAATATTTCATACTATTTTTAATTGAATTTTACCTTATACAAATTTTGAGGACAGGAAAAGTACTTGATTTTTAATCAAAGTTTCATATCCACACCTTACAAACCTACCCCTGATTCCACTTCTGGGTTTTCTCAATGTGAGTGAACTGCATATTTTGATTGATTTGATGCTGATATCATGATGTAGTGACTGGTTCCAGGCAGAGGGATGTGGCCAGATGGACTAATGTTGGAGGGTCCATTCCAATTGGTGGTAGGCCCATCCACTACAGCTCAGAAATTCCAATTTCAAGGACCAATGCTTATGGAGTGGTGAAAGTAGTGAAGAAGCTAAGAAGAATTGTTGACTCCTCATCAGATCCAGATGCTGAAGGAAGTGATGAGTTGGATGGTGAAGAAGTTCAAGTTATTCCTCATTCAAGTGGCCATCCATCCAGCAATTCCTCTTCTCAACCTCTTTCCAACACCAGATTCCAAAGCCAAATTATTCCCAGCACTCAAAGAAACTTCAAACCAATGCTTGCCTCCATTCCTACAACCCTTCCTCCTCCTTCACCAACTACTTCCCATACCACCAGGCCTGCCTTGAATCCAGCAGTAAGACCATCACCAGTTCAACAGTCTAGAAACTCACCCATAACCACCTCCCGTCAACTCCAACCTGTGGCCAGCTCCAGCAGAAGAAGAGATGGATTATCCCCTTTGCCGTTTCCTGCCGCTCAAGTCTTCCAAAGAAGAGAACGTTGGCCTATCCGGGTTACCAGAGAAGATCCCAACGCGGCTAGTGAAAATCAAGATGCTGTGGCCAGATTGTTCAGGAGGGTTGATAGAAATAGCAGAGAGGTGATTATGTATGCCAATGACAGGACTATTCCAGGTACTGCTTCTGAAGGAATGGCTGCAAAATTTGCCTGGTATGAGGATGAGTTGATAAATGACTTCCAGAGAACTTTTGATGACTTGGGTAGAGATAACTAGTTTTCCTTTTCCTTGTTTATGTTTGGTTTGGCTTCTATCCCCACTCTTATAACTACCAAAAACTAAAAAATAAAAAAGATAATGGAACCTCCCAATACATGATTTGGGGAGGGGATGCTGCTGCTTTAAAGAAATAAAAGAAAGAAAATTCTACAAGTAAAGAAAAAAGAAAAATAAAAAGAGAAAATGAGAGTAAAGAAAGAAATAAAGAAAAATTCCTGATGATTGGTCCTTCTTGTGGTGAGTTGCTTGATTCTGGCCAAGAAGTGTCTGAAAAATGAAAACCAAGCATTTGATGCTCACAGAGTGGCCAAGGTAATGTTTTTACAAGAAGTAGAACCCTCAGGGATGCATACTAGGAGTTGGAACTTACTTTTACAACTTCCACTCCCCACCAAGCACCATAAAACTGAAATAAATTGCCATAAATGCCTTCTGAAATGAATTGCCATAAATGACTACTGAAATGAATTGCCGTAAATGACTTGAAGTAAATGAATGTCTTGAATTATGATGATTGGCATAAATTGAAATGGTAATAAAGAAAGAAAATTAAAACATAAAGAAAGAAAGAAACATTTGGCCATATCTTGATAAGGTCCAAATGGAGGGTATTGATGTTGTATGCTTCCTGAACCTGTCCAAAAAATTGACAAGTGCTCACAAAGTGGCCAAGGTGATGCTTACAACAACATATGGGTAGAATACCCCCTTAAAGGTGCATGCCAGGAGAGGAACTTACTTTCATAACTTCTTCTCCCCACCAAGCACCATAAAATCAAACTCTTGAGGTATTGGGACCAGGCTTGTCAGGATATAATGAATGGAAATCCTTGACAAGGTCTGGTGAGTTGGTAAGGTTGGAAGCTGGTTCCCAAGTGGTTCTTTCTGGGTCTTCACTGAATCCTTTCCACTCTAAAAGATACCATAATTTACCTCTTTTGAGTTTTGAGTCCAGAACCTGAGCCACTTCCCATTCTTCTTGCTGCTCCACTAAAACTGGTGGTGGCGGCAATTGATGACAATTTGGGATAGTTGAATGCTTGACTGGTTCTAATAAGGACACATGGAATACAGGGTGAACTGTCTTCCATTGCTGAGGCAACTTGAGGTGATATGCATGACTGCCAATCTTCTTCAGAACTTCAAAAGGTCCCAACCATCTTTCTGATAATTTCTTGGTGGGTCTTGTTGTCTTAATGTTCTTGGAAACTAGCCATACTTTGTCCCCCAGTTGGAAATCAGGTGGAATTGCCCTATTTCTATCTGCATACTTCTTGAATCTCCTTATTGCTGACTCTAATTCTTCTTTGACAACTTGCTGTACTGATTGGAGTTTTGTTGATAACTTTCCAGCAGGTGAGTCTTGAGAAATGTTGATTGAGTCAAAGCTGGGATTTCTTCCATAAATGGTTCAAAAAGGTGATTGCTTGGTTTATGAATGTTCTGCATTATTATAGGCAAATTCAGCCAGAGGGAGCCAGGTGTACCAGTCATCTTGATGATAGCTGACATACATCCGAAGGTACTGTTCTAGTATCTGATTTACCCTCTCTGTCTGTCCGTCTGTTTCAGGGTGAAATGCAGTTGAAAGATCTCTTGATATCTTGAGCTGCTGACACAATTGAGTCCAGAATGATGAAACAAATAAGGATCCTCTATCACTTACAATCCTGACTGGAAGTCCATGCTTGGAAAATACATGAATAATGAAGATTTGAGCTAAATCCAGAGCAGTGATTGTGCCATAAGTTGGAATGAAGATTGCCATTTTTGAGAATCTGTCCACAACTACTAAAATTGAATCAAAGTTGTTTGACAGTGGCAATTGAGTGATGAAGTCCATTGATAATGAATTCCAAGGACCAGACGGAATTGAAAGAGGCTTGAGTAATCCAAACTTCTTGTGATGAATGTTCTTGTTTCTTGAACATTGCTGACATGAGGACACATAGTCCTTGATGAATTGATTCATGCCAGCCCAATAAAAATCCCTCTTGATGAGCTTGAGGGTCTTCTCCTGGCCAGGATGGCCAGCCAATGGTGAGTCATGACGCTTTTGAAGAATATTGAGTTGAAGTTCTTCATTGCTTGGGATTACCACTCTATCTTTGAATAATAATAACTTGGCTTGAGGTTCAAGAGAATAATCTGGAACTGATTCACCTCTTGCTAGTTGCTTGAGTATTTCTTTATAGTCTTTGTCTTGCCATACTTCTTTTTGAATCTTGTCCACTAAATCTGAGAAAATTTCCACTTTGATTGAGAAGAATATTGATTCTTGAATTCCATCTTGCTCAAGTACTTGATGAAAATTCTGAGGATTCTTGCTGATGAAGTCCACCCCCCTCTCTGGGTACACGTCGTCCCGACGTGACAAGGCATCTGGTAAAGTGGCCAGCCTGCCTGGGCGGTAAGTGATAGTGAAATGAAATTCTGAGAGAAATTCAGCCCAACAGGCCTGACAATGAGTAAGAACTTTGGAAGACATGAAATACTGCAAGGAAGAGTGGTCTGTCAAGACCTCAAAAGGATTGGAAAGAGAAAGAAGAAATGCTCTCCAGCGCTTGAGAGCCCAAACTATGCCAAGGAGTTCCTTGTCATGAATTTCATAGTTGAGTTCAGCTGGTAAGAGCTTGCAACTATCAAATGCAATGGGGTGCTTTCCTGAGTCATTCACCTGGCTCAGTACGGCGCCCAAAGCATAATCAGAAGCATCAGTCTCTACTATAGTAGGTAGAGAAGGATTAAAGTGAGATAAGATAGGGGCAGAGGTGAAAGCTTCTTTGAGTGCTTGAAACTGACTAAGAGCTTCCTCATTGAAGATGAAAGGAGAATCTTTTTTAAGGAGGGAAGTGAGAGAAGTGATTTTTTTAGAATAATTTTTAATGAAACGTCGATAAAAATTGGCAAAGCCAAGGAAAGATTGAAGGGCCTTGATGTTTTTGGGCTGAGGCCAATTGAGGATTTGCTGAACTTTTGAAGAATCCATCTTGAGGCCATCACTTGAAACAACATAGCCCAAGTATTCCACACTTGAGGCATGGAATACACACTTGGAGGCTTTGGAAAACAAATTATTGTCCCTCAGTCTTTGGAGGACAGAGGCCACATGTTTGACATGTTCCTCCTCAGAGCTGGAAAAGACCATAATATCATCTAAATAGACCACAACAAACACATACAAAAAATCTGCAAAGATATCATTTACTAGATTCTGGAAAGAAGCAGGAGCATTGGTCAAACCAAATGGCATGACCAAATACTCATAACTACCATACTTGGTTCTAAAGGCAGTTAAGTGCTCATCCCCCTCTTTGATTCTCAGAAGGTTATATGCACCACTCAAGTCTATCTTGGAGAAGATAGTGGAACCATTTAATACGGTAAGAAGCTGGTTCATAGGAGGAACAGGGTACCTGTTCTTCCTAGTGACAGCATTGAGTTTGCGGTAGTCAACACACAAACGAAGACCGCCATCCTTTTTCTTTACAAAAATGACAGGTGCTCCTGTTGAAGAGGAGCTTGGTCTAATGAAACCTTTCTCTACATTCTCTGAAATGTAGGCCTGCAGTGTTTCTGACTCTTGATTTGATAATGAGTAGATAACACCAATTGGAGGTAGAAGACCCTCCAATTCAATATGGTGATCACAGGCGCGGTGTGGAGGAAGTTTCTCTGCTTTCACCTTGGAGAATACATCCAAATATTGGTGATAAGCAGGAGGAACAACCTTCAACACAGTTTCAATTTCTTCTGGCTCTTCCTCCTCATCCCACTGCTCCTCCAGGGATGCATGAAAAGATAAGGGAGGAAGGTCCATATCCCCTTGAAAGAGATGAAGTGAAGATATGGCAACATCTTCTCCAACATCCTTTATCTCTTTGAAGACTTCATCTCTTAATGGAAGTAATGACTGAGAGGGAATAATGGAAGGGATATGGACAGAAGAATGAAGGGAAGGTGTCTTAAGTTCACCAACCAGAGCAACACTGTTGACAGCAGTGGCAAAGTCATTACTAGTAGAAGGAATAATACCACTAGAATCCTTATGACTAGAATCATAGGTGATCAATCCATTTTTCCAATAAATAATGGGATTAAAATGGTAAAGGAAATCACAGCCCAATATCAGGTCTTCTCCCTTGGGTGAATCTATGATAAAGAAGTCCCATTCAAAGCTTGGGAAGGAAGGCAAGTCAACTACCCACTTGGTATAATGGGTGATGAACAAGGCATGGGATTCATTAGCATCCAAAATGAAAAGAGGAATCTTTTCAGGGAGCTCTGACATAGTCAATGAGTACTTGAGAACAAAATTCTTTGCAATAAAAGAGTTTGTAGCACCAGAATCAATGAGAATACTATAAAAAATATCAGAGACAGAAGAGAAAATAAGAAACTTTAAAGATTTCTTGACACTAGTATTCAGAGTGCACAATTGTGCTCTTGAAGGAAATAAGTGAGAACCATTGAACACATCATGATTCCCACTCAGGCTTTTCCCTGCTTGCTAGGGAAGCCTCTTGATGATGTCCCAGGCTTGTTCTGAGGTCTCTTGAAGCATTTTTCAATTGGGTGCTTTCCACCACAATAAGTACACAACCCTGCTTGAATCCTCCTCTCCTTTTCAGAACCAATTAATTTATTGTTCTTATTGAGGAGAGCAGCATGGGGTTTGTCCTTTGAAGATTGAAATTGCTTGCCCTTCTTATTCTTCTTCTGATGAGGCCTCTTTGGAAATGAGTTTTGAGGAGGCCTAGACTGATTGGATCCACTGACTGGAGGCTTCTTTTCTTGATTGCCACCCTTTTCCTTTTGCCTCTCATGATATCTTGTGTCTAATTCTAAAGTGACATCCATAAGTTCTTGAAGAGTATCAAAAGTTCCAGGGTGAGAAGCCAACTGATCCAATAATCTTGATGCCAATCCTCTTCTGTAAACATGGATGTAAGCTCTTTCCCCCCAATCTCCAATTCTTGACATTAAGCTTCTGAAATCTGCTATGTACAAGGAAACATGACCGCTTTCCTTCATCCTCAAATTGTCCAACTCCTGTTCAGCTTTCCTGACTTCATTGGGGTCACCAAACAGAGTGAATAATTGAGATTCAAACAATGGCCAATTATTGAGGAGGTAGGAAGGGTCTTCATTGGAAATATTTGAGAGGTAAGGTTCAATCCATTTGCCAGCTCTACCAGTAAGAAAAGAAGTTGAGTACAAAACCTCCTTCCTGTCAGAGAAGAAGTTTGCTGGATCATTATGGAAAATTAGTTGACAGGATTGGATAAATCCTCTCAGCTTATGAGCTTGAGTACCATCAAAAGAATCAGGTGCCTTCATGGATGGAGTCTTGAAAGCAGGGGCTTTGGAATTGTCCCTGGGGGCAACTGCTTGAGTGAGTTGTCCCATGAATTGAGTCATCTGCTCCATCATCTTGAGGAGACTTGGATCAGTTTGAGAGACAAGAGGTTGACTAGAAAGGGCTAGATTAGAACCCTGAGGCACCTCTGGAGCATTTGCCAAGGCATCTGCCACTTCAGTTTCCCCAGAATCTTCCTCTTCCACAGACTCTTCCCCCTCTTCATCTTCAACTTCCCCTAATCTTGCTCTTGCACCTTCAGACATGCCAGGGTAGCCACCCAAAAGTCCAGAAAAGGATCTTGATCTTCTAGATTTCATTCCACCTCTTCTTGAGGGTGCTGCTCCTTCCATTGGGGGTCCTCTGTCCAAGTTTGCACTCAGTTGATGAACTGATGGTGTGCGGTCAAGAGGAGCCCTTGCTGTAGGAGTGAGAACAGCTGGAATTTTTTGGGATCTAGTATTTTTGGCTGGGGAACTATGCTGAACTGGCATTTTGAAATAAATGAAATAAAACTTGATGGTATTAAAGATAATCAAAACTTGGCCAAATCAATCACAATAAAATCTTGATGAATCTTGAGGAATCAATTCAAATCTTGAGGAATCAAATTCAATCAACAGTCAAATAAATTCAATCAATCAACAATCAATTCAAATCAAATATCAATAATCTTGAGGAAATCAATAATCAATCAATATTCAATCAATAATCAACCAATAAATGTCTTCAATAGGAAATCAAGTCTTGAGGAATCAATCAATCAGTTCAAAATCTTCAGAAATCAACTCAATATCTTGATGAGTCAAATCAAATCAATAATCAAAATCAATTCTTGAGGATCAATCAATATCTTGAGGGTTCAAAGTCAATAAATCCAATAAATCCTGAATCAATAACCCAAATGAATCCCAATGAATAATCCAATCAATCAAACCAATCAATAATTCCTAGATGAAACCTGAATAAGAACACAGAAACATTTGATTGATAAAAATAAAATGAAGTGATGAAATGGTCAGCAATGATTAAGAAAGGAAAAAGAATCAATTTTCATAAGAATGAAATGAATGAGATGAAAATTGATGAGAGAGAAAAATTCATAGAAAATCATAAAAAATCATAAAATCATGAAAAGGTCATAATTGAAGAATGAGAGAAATGAATAAAATGAATGAAAGAAAGAATCAAATATGAGTTAATTAATTTAATGTCACAGGGGCTCTTTGAAGTGAAGAGGGCCTGGCACTCAGTAAACTGGGACTCACTTATGGAGGGCTCAAAGATAAGATAAAATGAGATACACTTAAGAGTGTAAGGGATGAATTACTATAATAAAAAAATATGAGAAAAAGCAGCAACAAGAAATAAGAATAAGAAATAGAAGAGCCAACCACAAACAAGTCCAAGTCCACTGTTTCAACCTGTCAGAATGGAAAGAGAAGGGTTAATAAGGATATGGCCACCCAACTCATACTGTACAGGCAAAGAGAAAATGCAAAGACTAACTTAAGATTAAATAATTATAATACCCAAAATACGGATAAGAATAATTATGAAATAATAAATAAAGTAAATTAATTAACTGGGGAAAAGTCCCCAGGGGGGAGAAAGAGGGGCTGGTATATGTGAGAATCACCAGCCCTGATCCAGAGGAAGAATTTTCATGAGAATATTTGATGATTGAATTGAGTCTTGCCAATACAGGTCCTGTACGGCTGTACAGAACCTGTACAAGAGGTGTGGTGTATTTGAGTGATCATACAGTTTCAAGTTGGTGTATTGAAACTGTATTGGGTGAATCCAACCTGTACAAGTATTGACAGGCTGTATTGATGTACCAAACTATATGCATGTTTCAGAATGAAGATTGCTGAAACTGACTGCTGATGCAGATACTGGATTTGCTGATTTGAGGTGTTTGAGTGGGTGTATGAATGAATACCCTTACCCCTGATGGATGGTTGTTACACCTATTTTGAGAAGCTCTATGGAGGCCCAAAATATATAAATAGAGGTACTCTCTCCCTCTTTTTTTCCATCATCATGGAACAAGTTCCCACTATCCAGGATCACAACCATCCCTGAACTAGCAGGATATCTAGAGTAGTAGTGTTTTAGTAGTGAAGGCTCAGTAGCCTTGCTCAATAGTTTATTATTGCTGAAGAATAGTAGTATTAATGTAGTAAAAGCTCAGTAGCCTTGCTCAGTAGCTTAGTATTTTCAAAGAATAGTAGTATAACTGGAAGATCAGTAGCTTTTCTCAGAAGCCTAGTATTATTAAAAGAAAAGAAGTAGTGATATAAACTCAACATTAAGAATATCAAAAGAAGAATATCCAGTAGCCTTATTATTAGTATTAGTATAAAAAAAACTATTACAATAATCATAAAACCCAAAAGAAATATTCTTATTAGTTTGATTAAAATAAAAAAAAACAATAAATATATAGTATCATTACTTTTATTAAAATAACAACCAAAAAAATCTTAGTCTTGCTTTTATCAGAAATTGTAGTTTTAAATAAAGTGTTTTACTGTAGTGTTATTGATAGGTCTGATTGAGATACTGCTGATATGTCTTCTCTATCTGTTAAAACCACAAATCTTATCTTATTTTGTGATTCTCTGTAGGCTGACTATTCAGTATTATCTAGAGGGGCAGCTAATACACCTTAGCACCCATGGTTATTGGACAATTCTGAAATTCAAAACAGACGTACCATTAATTTCCCCCTCAAGTTACTGCCTTATTTCATCCCACACCAAAAGGAGTTCCCACAACGGGAACGATTCCGGACAATTAAAACAGTCCCCTCAAGTATAGATTTGCCCACCCCACCTCCTAGGCCACCATCTGATGGTCACTTCACTCCTTGACCGGAGCAAAGTGATTATCCACCCAATGAAGGATGGCTGTGGCGAGAGGACATTTGAGCTTGGGCCAATTGTCACCATGTCTTGTCACCCATGGGATTCAAATGCCAAAGTAATTTTTATTTCTCCTCCTTGACTCATTTCTCTTTACACAATCATACTGACCTTTTTCCATTACTCATAGAACCAAACCAACCAAATCTCCTGTTCCTAGTTTACCTTGAGAGCAAACTCTGTGGCAACTGACCCCAGGCCCAAGTGGCACCCAATGGTTGGAGGACTTATTCTGCGGTAACCAGCCAGAGTTTCATTTAATTTCCACTTTTGACTCAAGTGAACTGACTGTTCCTCCTTTTGCAGAACCCTCCCAAATGGATGAGCCACCTATTCCTGGCCTGAGTCCATCCTCCAAACCACATGAGGACATTCTGACTTGTGAGCCTGAACCTGAAGTGGCTCTGACACAATCCATGGAGGAACCTTTTTGTAAGTCCCAAATTTTCCTCACCTTTCCTTTGACCATCTCCAGCTCATCCCACTCCATCCCACTCCATCATCACCATTGATGATACGCCTTTCAGATCCCCCCTCCCTCCCAGTGCCCCCAAGAGCCCCACCACCTTCTCCCCACATTCCCACAATGACGCTTGCCAGGAATTTACCGGCTTACAACTGACTTTGATGATTCCTCGAGCCATCGTCCACAAATCCATCAGCCAAATCTTGTTGGAGAATCGCCAATTGCTCCACATGATTCCCTTTTTGTATGCGGCTCATTGAAATGAGATGCACTGAGAATTCCAGGAGGAACTAAACTCCCTCCTTGCCCAGGCACTGGAGGCTTATCCAAAGGAGGACATCACCAGGATAGTCTCAAAATTCCTTGAAAAATAAAAGAAAATTGCATTCTTTCCTCTTTTCCTCTTTTGAATAAACTGTTTGTATTCAATGATTGTTATGTTCAATTTCTATTACATTCTTTGTTCACATAAAAAAAATTATTTCCTCCTTAGAGCAAATCTCTGATTGTGAGAGAATAATTTTTGGATGTGCCCCACCATATTTTTTGAGTAAGTATCTGTTTGTGAGAGCCTCTTTCGCCAAAAATGTGCCAATAGTCACCATTACCCCTCCTACATTTTCTTCTTCCATGGATTACAGCCATCTCAGATCTTAACTATAAAGCTTTGGAGGTTCCCCGCATGTGAGCAATCCACTGCAGATTCATGAGTCTTTGCCTTTCCTATGGTCATACACTATTAATATTAGTCATGTAAGGAGTTTTCAGAATTTTTGGGAGGCTGCCCAGGCATAAGGATTGGTCTGAATTCTCAGGAACCTGTATAAGCGTAAGGATGTGCATGTGAAGCATTGGGAACATGTACAAAAGTAAGGATTTGCGTGTGAACTGTCTGAAGCCTGCCCTGGCATAAGCAATTTTTTGAATTGTCAGGAACCTGTACAAGCGTAAGGATTTGGGTGTGAAGCGTCAGGTGCCTGCAACCGCATAAGGAAGTGTCAGAGCTGTTGCAAAGCTATGCTGCCGTAGGCAACTATTTGAATTGTTGGGCGCCTGTACACACATAATGATCTTGTGCATGAGCCGTTGGGAGCCTGGACAGGCATAAGGAATTGTTGGCATTGTTGGAAGGCTGCCCTGGCATAAGGAATTGTTGGCATTGTTGGAAGGCTGCCCTGGCGTAAGGATTTACAGCGCAAGGTTTTGCATGTGAAGCATTGGGATCCTGGACAGGTGTAAGGAATTGCCTGTGACGTGTTGGGATCCTGGACAAGCGTACGGTGGCATGTCACTTTACATGAGCCATTTCACCTCTTTTTCATGTGATCCACCATATAACCCCAATTCCAACCCATCAAAACCAGGTGTATACTGTCCTGCGCATTATCACACCCTTATTCACCAGTCACCCTCTAACTCCTAGATGCATCCACACTGCCTCATTCTTCTAAATGGGATGAGATTGTATGACCATCCCTGATGTGATAGCCTGTTGTGGTATTCTATACCATTATTATCAGTTTCAAGCTTACCAATAAAAAAACAATGGTAATAAAACAAATTATGTAAAACATATTTACACATTACAACAACAGGTTCCAAACAGAAATATACAATACACAGCCTCAAGATCTTATCAAAACATTATAGTATCAAAGGATTTATCCACCTTATTGCATCATCAATAACAAATTACGTAATTAAAAGCAGTTAATCTGAATAAAAGTATATGAAGATGGACCACAGCATCAGAGCTGTATTTTCCCCACCTTGATTCAATTGAAAGAAGAAATACCTCAAGGCTATGCATAAAATTACAATATATTTTCCAAAAAAAAAAATTCTTAGTAATAATGACACACATCAAAATTGATAGAACTGATGCGATCTCCATATGAAATGATACAATGCTAAAATAAAACACCAGCATAATTTTCTCATATATATCATATTACTAGAAGAAAGCTCAATTGTCAGGAGCTGTATTTTCTCCACTTTCTTGGCAAAAATAAAATCCCACCAGCCAAATTATCTCAAATACATCACATGATTTTGATAAGAAAAAGCACCACCAGCATAATTCTCTCAGCAAACACGCTGCTACACCAAAACTACACGTCTCCCCAGCTAAAACCTCTCAACTATGATTTTGTCTAAGAGCCCTGTTTTGAGAAGCTCTATGGAGGCTCAAAAGCTATAAATAGAGGTCCTCTCTCCCTCATTTTTTCCATCATCATGGAACAAGTTCCCACTATCCAGGATCACAACCATCCCTGAACTAGCAGGATATCTAGAGTAGTAGTGTTTTAGTAGTAAAAGCTCAGTAGCCTTTCTCAGTAGCTTATCATTGTTGAAGAATAGTAGTATTATTGTAGTAAAAGCTCAGTATCCTTGCTAAGTAGATTAGTATTTTTAAAGAATAGTAGTATAACTGTAAGATCAGTAGCATTTGTTATAAGCCTAGTATTATTAAGAGAAAAGAAGTAGTGATATAAACTCAAAATTAAAAATATCAAAAGAAGAATATCCAGTAGTCTTATTATTAGTATTAATATAAAAAAAATTATTATTATGATAATGATCATAAAACCCAAAAAAAAACTATTAGTTTTATTAAAATAACAGAAAACCATTGATATATATTATCATTACTTTTATTAAAATAACAACAAAAAAAATCTTAGTCTTTATTTTATCAGAAATTTTAGTTTTAAATAAAAAGTCTTACTGTAGTGTTATTGATAGGTCTGATTTAGAGACTTCTGATATGTCTTCTCTATCTGTTAAAGCCACAAATCTTATTTTATTTTTTGATTCTCTGTAGGCTGACTATTCAGTACTATTTAGAGGGGCAGCTAATACACCTTAGCACCCATGGTTATTGAACAATTCTGAAATTCAAAACAGACTTACCATTAATTTCCCCCTCAAGGTATTGCCTTATTTCATCCTGCACCAAAAGGAGTTCCCAACCCGCTCCCTTTCCAATCTCATAATAGCTTTGGCTTTTCCACCACATTGTTTTTGCTAACCTCCTTGATCATTGTGCAGACATAACCACTAGTGTCATGCTTTTGTTGTCCTATTCTGGATCAGTATAATGAACAAATGTACTACTGGCCCAAACTACCTGAATGAGCCCATGACAATTGGATATATCAATCCAAAAATTCTCATTTAGGAAAATCAAATTTCCCCCTGTAAACTGCTTTGACGCATCTCTTTGAATTTGGCTACTCCACTTATCAGCTTGAAACCACCATCCCAAAGCATACAATAATGCATCCTTATCAAGATGAGGTGAGGTTTTAAATCCGTTCATGGTGAAAGTGAGCATGGAAGCAAACTCAAATGCACCCTGATTTGCGGACATATCGGGTTCATAGTTAACTTGATCAAAGGACGCAACCCCCAATGACTTGTAGCAAGTTTGAATCTTTTGAAATAATTTATCCCCAACATATCATAAGGATTGACCTAGAATGCAGCCAACTGGGCTAAGATTTTCCCCTCAGTTCCGCAATTCATCTTTTGTGTTTTCAATTTTCCTGAGACTTCCATAAAGACCAAATTGCTCAGTCTTTGTGCTGCATTTGTGCCTCCCAATTGCAAACCTAAATCCCTCCAGTAATGCCCCATTTTTTGCAATCAGGTAGGTGAATTTTCTTTCCCAAAAGAAGAATTGTGATAATTCATCCCATTGATTGACCTCTACTTCACTCATTGTTGTAAATGGTCTGTATTCAACAAGGGCAATGAGTAATCTGGTTGAAGAGAAAGTTGCCACAGGGCCAAAGTGAATGTGTTTCATCTTATTGACCTCCACCACCCTCTGAATTTCACCTGGGGTCATATTTGCTGATACTGGAATTGATATTTGTGCTGTCCTTTCAGTGGACGGGAAAAACTTATTCTTCTGGTTTGTTTTGGCCTCATTTGTCTTTTGGGATGTCCCACTATTCCCAAGTGGGTGAGGGATCACTTTGTGTTGAAGCAGACAAGATATCAGATACTGCTTACTCCCATTTGAACCTAAGGCCTTTGATTCCAGAATGGTACCCAAAGCCCAATGAGCTTTATTCGGCACACATCTTTGAATTCCCTGTTGGAGCCCACATGGCATTGCCTCAATCTAAGCCGACTAAAGCCAATGTTATTCCATAGGGCCCAATGAGGGTGCCACATGAATGCTGACCCATATATATATGCTGAGAATAAGTGAGCCACTCACACTTTCCCATGAGCTCCCTTTTATGCTCCTTTCCTTTTTCGTGAATGGCATGCTTACAGCAGAAAATGAAATGAAACCAAATGATTACTGACTGTTGTGTGAAATATTAACTTCAACTAAATTTGATTTCAGTCAATGATTCTTTTCTAATTGTCTCTAAAAATGAAAGATTACATCTGACTTACGCAAATTGGCGATCTCAATTACCTGAACCTGCAAAATGCAGTGGATACTGAATTATTCACTTTGATATATTCATATTCCCATTCAATGAGGTTCAAATCCAACTGTGTGAAATATTGCAAGCATGCGCGAATGCAACATGCACTCTGCTGCACATACCTCATCATCCTAGTGCTGTATGAAATAACCAGTGCCTTTTGGCCTATTATGAGCTGGAAGGAAGTGATTAAACCCAATTCCTGTGATGCCCCTGTGTGTGCTACTCGTGGGCACAACTGCCTGACTAAGTTTGGGTCTTGTCAGAGTATTTTCAATGGTGTACAGAGGCATGCCTCCGTACAAAGGCAGTTATTATTGGTATTCATACTGTGGCATCTGGGCAGTAGTATGATAGGTATTCACTATTAATAAATTCATAAATGACTTTTCAAAATTAAATTACAATCTATCTGGTACAAAGTTAATCTAAAATGGGTCAATCCTGGTTCTAGCTTTAGCTGACCTGGGTACAGTCAATGTGACCTCATCACTTGAACCAAGACGCCACTTCTCCACCCAGGAATCACCAAAGTCTAATACCAAGCATTGTGAAAACTCAAATCAAAGAGGTAAAGTGGGGTTAAAAGACTCTGATGAGAAGAAACTCTTATTCAGTAAATTACATATATACTTATTAGTATGTAGCCACACTGGCTATCCTAGATTTTTACCCTCTGAAAGTCTTTTGGAAATGTCAATGGGTGATAAAGCCCCTTTCACTGAGCTTTTTCTCCAGTCATCTGACCATACCATCAAACCACAAACCCCCGCTGCACAGAAAGCTGCTAATATACCATAGCAAATTTGATTTATTCCAAGATTCTTGTGCCATGTCAAAAGATCTTTGATGGCCTCATTTTTTTTCGAGCTTGTGAGTTTTCCTTTAATTCCATTGACTTTGACCTTTGTATGTGCACGTACCATGTTTTATGCAATCATCAAATGGATAACTGAATCCATTAGATCCTCCAGGTTCTTGTGCGGCTTTGTCAATATCTCATTGTCAGCCCCGCCACCTTCAATGCTAAGTTGTGTTGCACATTGCTTTGATTTACTCAAGCAGGAGGCAAGGTATTCAACTTCTCCCCGTTTGAGTCCAAGAGTATTGGTCAAATTTGATGTTGGTGCGACATATGGTTTGGGTGTAATCACATTGTATGAGACTAAACTAATGGATTCAAACATAAAATTTGCCTGAAAGTTTTTTAATTGGATTTGAGGGGTAAATAAGGCTCTGAACCAATTTGAAGAAGGAGTGTTCAAGTTTTGGGAGATTATCTGGAGGTTTAGCTGATTCCTTCACCAGTTTGAGATTCCAAATCTTGCTATTAAAAAATGTCTCTGTTTCTGTTGGCTTAAAAAAACTAACCCTGTATATTTCAATTTATATCACGAGTCAACAGGCAATAATCATGCATCATGCTCAAACAAAGATAAAACTAACCTGCAATCTCAAGCTCCTCAATCCAGGCCAACATTTTAAGCTCTCGGTTACTGATCACCTTAATACCAACAGGCAGGAATGTATCAGCATCATTTGTTGGTAAATTGTCCCATTGATTTTTGTAAATACTATTGATATTATCAAGCCCCCTTTTCCATTATTCTTTAGTAATATTGGAATGATAATTCAAAATTTCTCCAAACTCTTCAATGCGGGATAAAAATATTCCTTGAACATTAGGGGAGGATGACACTTTGGGCTCAGGATCAGGCATTATATCAGTCCTATCTTGTCCCTTTGTAAAATGTTTAATTGTCTCCCTTTCTTGAAAAGCTTGAGTATTTTGAGGAGAGGCACGAGTGGTTTCATCATGGATTGTTTCATTGAGTATGGGGGGGCTTTCAGTATGCAGAGGTTCATTATCAATATGGTATACTTCAACATTGATCATGTCACCACCTTGATCCCGGGCATCTTTTGCGGCTTCAAAGGTACATCTTTTTTGTTGGTTTTTTTGGTGGCATTTATATTTGGTCTTTTTCTTAATCCTTTGCCTGGAACTCCAATTACCACTTGAGATCCTTCAGGTAGAGATTTTTCCACCTCCACACCTGCCTATATATTGTAGGCATCCATTTTGATGTTTTTGTATTGAATTAGTAATGCACTTACGGTTCAAATCTATTTTGAGGAGGCTCATTGCTGCAGCAATCTTTTGACGCACATAATCTGGAACTTTACTATCATTTTTAATTTTTTTGAGCAATGTTTGAGACAAATTGTTCCTTTGATATAATTACAACCTCCCCACTAAAAATTACGTCATCTTGCCCAGCATCTTCTGTCGGTGCACAAGGTTCAACAGTCTTTTCCTTCTCATAGCTTTCAAAATTTGGTTTTTGAGAGCTTGGAGGCTGGGCTGAAATAAAGTCTACGACAAAAGTATCAGGTTTGGAGAGACTACAAATATTCAAGATAAATTTGTGCTCACATTCCGGAAGAACTGTTGGATCCAGATTACTTTCATGTGCCAGGCTCTCTACTTAAATGCCTAATTCATGACTAATGACCATATCAGAGATTTCACTTCCACTCTCTGGGGCTGAAGTTGTTTGTTCATGGAATTCAGTTGAATCTTCCAGGGTTGGAGGAATAGCGGGGGTAGTTTATTAAGTAAATAGATGGTGACGAGTTGATTGATAACCTGATTGAAAATTGTAGAATAAAAAGATCCAAATTGAAGGAAAAAAGGCATGAGTTCTGAAAGTGGTGGAAGTAAAATAAGTTCAAGATCACTGATTCTTTGTTAGTTAATGTCAATATTGGAGAGTTTTGGAAAGTTTGAAAGAAGTTAGATATCAATTTAAATCAGTTCAATAGTTAGTGAATTTTCTAGAAAAAATAAATTTCAGAACCACAAGCTGACCAAAATAAAAATGCCCATCAACAGCCTTGGAACCTTCCATCAATATCTATTGTGCTTGTCATGGATTTGCAAAATATGATTTTGTCAGAAAATTCAAGGAGGTGATGTGTTGCAAATTATTTCATCTCATTCAAATGAAATCACTTCCCTGTGAGAAACTGAATAAAGTTGACTAGTGAGAAACCTACTAAAGTCAACTTTTGAACTATTCAACGCTCATGAGGTAAGGACTAAGCAAAGTGTTCCATTTTAATGATATGAAATGAAATGGTTTTTTCGTGGAAAAAGAAGATACAATTTGGTTATTAAATAGTTCACTTATTAGGTTTAAATTTGTGAGCCTCATGATTTAAACCCTAACCACAACATTGTGAATATACCTACCAATTTCCCCCCAGAACCTGTTGGCGGAGATGACCACTCAGCATATCTCCCTGATTGCGTTCATCATGTACACCAACAAGCCACCGTACCCTATGGATCTAGTACCTGAGCGTAAGGATGGTAAGCAGCGGAGAGAGGATTGGGCATAAGGGGGGTTGAGGGTGGTGTCAGAGGCATATCTTGAGGGCGCAGTTGGAGCGTAAGAATTGTAAGAGGCGGGTGTGCGGAAGCGTAAGGCTTTCAAGCTTTACACTTGTAAAATAATTAATAATTGCAATTTTCACAGGAGTCAGAGTAGCTCATTATCTCCTTGTCATGTAAAAATAGCAGTTTATTTGTTATTTTATTACAGATTAATGGGACTGTATCTTGGTGACCAAGTTTCCAAAAGGTTTTACTATACTAATTGGGCTATGATCAGTCTTGGATCCAAGCTTTAGAGATATACACACCTCAGAGGCCTCAGAAGCTGGGTACCCTGCCTCTCTTTGATGTCTTTTGTCCCTCTTTGCTACTGCCATTTCAAAAATATTAATTCAGGCTTCAAGACTGATATCCACTATGTGTGTTCCAAAGCTGTATGTAAGAATACTGTAATTGTAAGTGCCACAAAAATTCATAACACTAATCTTAGTGTATATGTAACATGGGATTTCTCAAATTCCCATTATTTTGGTGTGAAATTGAGAAAAACAAAAAAAACTCATGATTCTATTTATTTAGTATTGAAGTATTTTCCATGTTACCGCCTCATAGATTCAATTTAAGCTTATTCACTTTATGGAGTAAACCTAGGTGAATTTTTGTGTAGAATCCAAATATAGCCTTAAATATATGGATTTACTTACTCACAAACAAGTTATTCATCTCCTCTGAAATAAAAAATGATATATTTTGGATATATGCATGGCTTATGAGTTATGCATAGTCCAGAATTTATTTTAATATTAATTGTTGCCTATTTGGATATGTAAAAGATACCTCAAGGCTCACAGCATGTATTCTACATGATCTGTTAAATTGAGGGTGGTGAAAAATTCTTTCTCTTATCCAGTCACTTTACCATATGCCGACCCCAAATTCCAAGAGAATAATTCAATATGGAAGTTTTTTTGTGCCTACACAAGACATATTTCAAGAGAGCAATGCACACAACACAACATGTATTTCAATAAATTTACAATTTTATCAAAGATGACAATGTTTTTCAAAAACGTAGCAACTACAGACAGCCAGATGTGTTCCAACAGCTAACACTCACTTTGTAATTTCTAGGCACCAGTGGAAATGGGGCCTCATTGAGACATTTTGCATGCACTTACCAAATTATTTGGGGGAGTGTGATCATGATCTCATGGAGGGTAATTAAAGAACTATTTAAATTGTCTCCTCAATACATACCTTGAACAGATGCAGAGAAAAGAAGCAAAATATCAATGTATTTGGCTATTGAGGAATGTCTGGATTAAAAAACTATTCAACTATTTCACTGACCTCGAGTTGATCACAAAGTATTTCACAATAGCCAAAAGCGCTACACATTAAATGTTAAATTGATTTGTTATCATTGTAAAAGAATTGAAGCTATTCTTATTCTTTGTCCTGATTCTAGTGGAGATAGTTCAAGGTATAAATAGATGGGATTGTCTGAAGAGCTACATGGATTTTTTAGTAATGGTGAGCTCAATTAATACATTTTAATCCTAGGCCAGTATATCCTTGGGGAATCATATTATCCTTTAGATATAAATTTTATCCCATGTTATAAGGGGGCTTCTGCAGAAAATTCAAGAAATCACTCTTTTAACTATTATGTTTTACAATTGCGAGTTAGGATTGAAAATTTTGTTGGAGCTTTTAAAGAATGTTTTGCTTTGCTTCAGAACTTATGGTTGAAATTGAACAAACCAACTGATATGCTCCACATAAACCAATGGATCTTTTTATGCATAATTTCACATAACAATATACTTGAGGATTCAAAATATTGGAAAGATAAAAATAATGAAGACATTTTGGCAAAGGTTGATAATGAAATTTTTGGAGGTATCAATGAATCACAAGTTAACTCTTCACAGTTTCAATATTTTTTGCTTTAAATTTCATGGTTCCATATAGCTTACTACTCTTAATTGTAAATTAATGAGGCTGATGTAGTTCTATTGTTTTTCTATCATATTTTTTAATTGAAAGAGGGAAGTGGTTTTATGTCAGGAGCTTTTGTTTAGTTTTTTAAGGTGGTTTTATCTATTTTGATTCAAATAAATGGAAAAAAAATATATTATGTTTGCTCCATATTTGTGTTATACAAATGAAGCCATAAAATGTATTTCAGTAAAATTTTGGTCATTTAAAATTGATACACAATATTGTTTAAAAGGTGAGAGTAATCCTTTAGTTTGATTTGTTAATCACAATATCTTTTTAATCCAATGAAAAAATGATAAATACTCTGTTTAAATTGAAAAAATGATAAATACTCTGTTTGAAAATTAAATTATTTTATATGACATAATTCAAAAAATAAAGTGAAAAAATATTTAAGTAAATACAAATCCTTGGAATCATACTACCTAGTCAATCATTGTACCACAATTTTTCTGAGACAAATTAAACCAAAACTGAGCCCAAATAAATAAAAATTATATGACCTTCATAAAATAAACAATTTATTCACTGGTTTTACCCAGCAATAATAATTCCCTTGCTGTTTCTAATCTTGATTCTTTCTATTTGGCCATTTGATAACACCAAATTAATTCCTTTTCTAGAGAAAAATGGTGTTCAATATGTTCTTTTCCAAACTGTAGCTTCACTGATATGTATCCTTGTCTTCTACATCTAATTGCAGTTGGCGCTCAAACTTCTCCTTCTCTAAATCATACTCCCTTTCTTTTCTTACGCATCCAAATGAAGTTGTTTCTCAAAATTTTCTTTCCCTAGTAAATAATCATGGTTTTTTTTCTTTTATGATTGTTTTCTCTTTAGTCCATTTGCTATGCTGCAACTTTATGAAATTTTGAAATGATTTCATGTGAAAATTTTCTGTCCCTTTTTATTCCTTATCATGCTTGTCTTGTAGTTTTTTGCATTTACCCATTCCTTATGTCAACTGAGGTTGTGATTTTATGACCTCACTAGTTGATGTAGGTGTTGGTAAAGTTTTGGATTCAGAACTTGATGTTGTTTTTGTTGTTGTTTCTTAGTCTTTATTTGTTTTAGCTGATGTTCTGAGAGCCCCAAATCATGTTTTCTAGAAACATTTAAGTCATAGTATTCATACCCCCGGATCACCTCAATTACTGTAGCCGATTGAGCTTATTCCATTACATTAAATGCTGATACATTGGCCTTTCTTCAAAAAATAGTGTCCATTCTATCATAAAATGGACACATTGAGTCATATTTTTTGACAATGGTAAATCCCAAGTTTGTCTCTGTTGGACAAGCCCCAGTGCTGTTAGTGTGCTTAGGTATTTTCTTTTCCATGTACTAAACCTTTGTACACGATGATGACCACTGAGGCCCAGGTATGGATTCAACGCATCAAAATATCCAGCAAAGAGCTAATACGTTGTTCACCAATGTTTTTCTTCATACCTTTTTCAAAAAATATGATTATAATTTTTTTCATTCAATGTAGTCACATATTTCTTCATAATATTTGAGAGTGAATTTTGTTCTTATTTCACTACTTTTCTTCATCTTTTTTCTCTTAGGTCTTTTCTTTGCTGATAAATAAATGATTCTTCATATCTCAATTCAGAAGCCCCACCGTTGACCTCAGTTGTTTCCCAGCTAGTTCCACTTGGTTATTGCAAAGGTGTGAGGTGCATGCTCTAAACCCCTTGCACTTGGTTGTTGATTTCCCCTGTTCTCTACCATTTGGCATCATCCCAATCTTATAGCCCAATTAAGGTCTGATTCTCTAGGCTGATGCTGCATGTCCCCCAAGGATGGGATGAGTCCTATTTTACTTCCTTCTCTATGATAATAATAAATTATTTCTTGCTCATTAATCACCATTTGGCAAGACATAGGCCTCATGGGTGAGTATGGATAGTTATCATTAAAATGTGCTGGTCCTTGAGGAGAAATATGATTACCAGACCAATTTGTGTGTCACCCAGGTGAATAATTGCTGGATGAGTTTGAATTTGAAAGTGATTGCATAGTCATATCCACAGGTGAATCCACCAAGGTATGATTGATATAGTTGCTTGAAATAGGGCCAAAGACTTGCATTTCACCATGTGTTGAAGGCCGCTTCTCTAAATCCTGAGTGCAATGGGAATGCTATTGAAGCAGATTTTGGCCAAGATGACCAATTCCATTTCCTCTACTCTTTTGATCTTGAAATGTGATTTCATAGTGAAGTGACAATTATTAATGTTGGTGTTCATCTAAAATTGAAAAATCATAATTTTTTAGTGTCAACATTAGGATTAAATGCTAAAAATCAACAAACCTCAACTCAAAATAAACTGACTTTGTGCTTTTATTTATCCTAAGAAACAATACAATGCAACCCAAAAGATATATTGAACTTTTATTTGCACCAAATTTGTCAATAAATGAATTCAAACAAGTTTGAGAAAAAAGATCAACACTTCAATATTCAAGATGATCACATAAGCGGACTGATCCCAATGAAGCCAAAAAAATATTTAATATGATACAGATGATATTTTATGCTGGCTAGTAGGAAATTTCTAATGTTCACAATTATTTATCCCGCCAAAAAATTCATTAGTTGGAGGATTTGGAAAAAAAAGTGGAAAAGGGGGAATATTTGAATAAACAAAGAGAAAAGAGATCTAATATATCAAGAAAGAAATGGATAAAAGGCACTGAAATGTTTTGAAAAATCATGGAAAAGATTTTTTTTCAAGAAACAAATCAAAAAATTGCAATCCAGCTACTAAGGATAGGCCCCATTTACAATCCACGTGGGAATTCCCATGGATGGGGTTCTCAAGATTAGCTAATTGGAAATGAAAACTAGGGTAAAACAAAATGTTTTCCTGAAGGAGATGGGCATAGTCCAAAAGTTAAATACCTTCAGAGATACTAAAATAATATTTCAAAGTAATATAACCAGAAAGTCTCAATTACTGACCAAAGGTGTCAAAGAGTACAAGATCATAGAAGAAAGAAAATCAAAATCAAAAACCAGAACAATATCATGAGCTTACTAATGATGATATAGCTGGCCAAATTTATGAGCCCAATTTTTTACACAAGAAAACTGTTAAATGTATTCTTCTGAAAGTGATGATCACTGATATTCAAGAATCTTCCTTCCACCTGAGAAAGCGCACTCAGAAGGGGAACTAGTTGCTGGGATGGCCAGGTATTTGCATGCCATTGCAGATATAGTAGGAAAAATATTAGCTTGAGACTTCCAAAAAGAGAAGGTATTGGTTTCCTTCGGCTCAGGAGGTTCAGCTAAAAGCCTCCTGATCTCAGTTTCTGAGGTACAGCTCTCCTGTGATCAGGAAGGGTACAGTTTGTGAAACAAACCTATGACTTTGTCAATGCCATCAGTGTCTTGGGCCAAATTTTTTCTTTTTAAATGATTTTTGGCTTCTTCTTCAAAAATTTCTTGCATTTTGTTTTAAGATTTCCCAAATTGGGTAATATTTGAAGCATTTGTCGTGAAAAAATTCAATTTAATGTCTGGATCTAGAATAGCTGCAAAGATTTCTGGGGTCTTCAATAGTAAGATGGTGATATATTTCATTCTTTTCCAGATTATTGACATTGAAGATGGCTCAATTGGACCCACATCATATCTATTGCAAGCTTACCAATGTTAAAGTATCAAATTAGAAAAATAATATTACTATAAAAGATGTCACAGGGGCTCTTGGGGAAATCAAGAGTGGCCTGAAACTCAGTAATCAGGGAACTCACTTGAAAGCCTTCAAATATTGAAGAAAATAAAATAAAAGAATAAAATTTCTCTAAGAAAATATGCAAGTACAAGATGAGATGAAATAAGAGAAAAGGAAGCCAAATGGCCAAAGAGCCAACCAAGTAAGTCCTTAATCACTGTTTCAACCTGCCAGAATGAACAATGGAATTGGTAATGATATGACCACCAAGTAAGTCCTCAATCACTGTTTTAACCTGCCAGAATGAACAATGGAATTGGTAATGATATGACCACCAAGTATCTACTGAAAGGAGAAAAAAGAAATAAAAAGTGCAAATTACTTACTTAGGAGTATCAGTATTCACTATCAAGATGAAAGAAAATAAAGATAGAAATAAATCAAAGTATATTAATTAGCTGGGGGAAAAACCACAGGGCTGAAAGAGAGGCTGGTATATATTATTTTTGAAGAGCTTGACTCCTTCAGGCTGACAGCTGATATGTATTGAATCCTTGAAGCTGTATTGATTGCTTGAAGATTTATTGATTGCTTGATGAAGTGTATACCTTTCCAAATTGGTAAATGAACTGCATTGAGTGATCTTCCCAGGGCTTATAATTGAAATATCAGGATTTATGAGACAAGACTATATGGAAATGAATGTGGTTGCCAAGGTGGATTGATAGAGAATTGAAAATTGACAAAGGTTTTGCAATTAACTCTTGAATATCCCTTGAGAATGAACTGCAAGTATTCCCTTTGAGGAATACTTCATAATTGAAAATAACCAATGACTGCTTGATGGTATTATTGGTATGTAAGAATAACACTTGCACTTAAGCCTTGATAAATCCTATGGATGATTTTATGCCTCTAGGTTATAAGATGTTGAAAAAACCTTCTGATATTGGCACCATTGGATTTCTGGTTAAAAAAGGTTCATAATGGTTTATAACACCATTTATGTCACTTATGGTTATTGAAGATGAAAAATCACCAAAGGTCTTCTGAATGAATTCCAGGAGGAAAGAGAGAAAAAGGAGTTTTGGTGGATTCAGGACTTTCAGAGGTTTTCATGGACGGTTTTGGTGTTTTGGCCAAAACAAGCCCAAAGGTCTTTAAAAGTGTATTTTTACAAAATGTCAAAATCTTGCAATCAAGCCCCAAATGGTTTGATATGGTCATTTGAGCATATTTACCATATTAAAACGAGATATGGCATAAAATGTCCAAATGTGCATAAATGCGCAAAACTTTAGTTAAAGCTTGAAAAGAATAATACAGGCTTTTGGACTGTATTTCCCCTATTGAGTGGGAAATTCCCAAAATTTCCCAAAGGCAGGGAAAGGCTATGCATGGCATGATGATTGTGAAGGGGTAAGGTTGGAACCCAGATTATTAAATGGCCATAAAGAGCCATAAAAATGAAAGTGGCCAATTTGGCCAAGAGTAATGGATATGGCCAAATTTCTGCAAAAGCTAATAGACATACCTTATTTATCTTTTTAATAAGAAATATACAAAGTGGCAGTGCTTGATTTATTGTTGGATAATCAGACCCACAAATAATCATGGTTCCCTCATATGGAAATTTGATAAATTCTACCATTACCTTTAAATTTTCACAAATTCAAGTGCAGAGGAAATAAGAATGCATGTTTTTTGGTCTTCAGAATTCATTGTAAGATTCCTTTAGGCTTATTCCTTGTTGAATCATTTTTTAAGTGGATCTCCACCTTTTGCAAACATGGGATAGAAGTGTTGTTGCACTTTTGGGGCTTTTTTAATTGTAAATTAAGTTCACCAGTGTACTAAGCTTTTCTCTCTTTTGGGAACTATGCTTCAGGAAGGGGGCCAAACATCATATTTTTGTTATTATTATGTTTTAATTTAGATAAGAACCATCAGGACAATTGACAATGTTTTCTATCAACATTGGGTTGTCATCTTCAGGTTCTTCCTGAGTTGGCATCGGAGCCCTATAATCACCAAGGGCTTTGAGTCCTTCATATGCAGCCAGGTGTATTATATGTGCCCTAAATCCAATGGCCTTTTTCTTTTCAGAAAAATCATCCATTGTTTCTTCAAGAACTTGCACCATCCAATTATTGACTGATGTATTTTCAGTCATCAGTCCACCAGTAATCTCATTAGAAACATATTAACAGATGATTTCCATAAATGAGTTTGCTAGGGATTGGCTCAAATGATCACCTGCAATCATATTAATAGCAAAGTTAGCACCAATCAAAAATAGAAGAAAAAAAATAAAAAAACTTTTTGTTTAATTCAATCCTAGAAGGAGAGATGTCATTTGGAATTCTTTATCCAAGTAATAAACTGTGACTCCAATAAGAGCCACATTATTGGGGCTTGTCCAAGTATCAGTTGTAAATGGAACCATTTTGTCACTTTCAGTGAGGATCTTAAATATTATTCTCTGATGAATAAAAGAAATAAAAATTCTAAATCCAATGTCAGTGCATTTGGAAAACCAATATGTTTAATATTTCCGGTCTACAGAGCTCCAGGAGATTGAAAAGCAATTCATATTTGGATACAGAGAGTGGGAGGTCATTTGAACAAATGAAATATACCAGTTCAGGCTTCAGAAATTTAGGAGAATGCATATTTTAAGCTAAGCAGATATAAGAAACCAATAAAAAAATGGCTTACCTTTTTATTTTCCCGCCGCTTAAAAAATTCATTGAGAATAATTTGTGATTCAAGTTTGGGATGATTATTGTTGAAATTTTTCAGGAATTTCACAATCTTCAAGTGTTGAATCATCCCTTTGGTTCTTCCTGTGAAATCATTTTTAAGTTCCTTATTTTAGCAAGCACCTCCACAATTATTGACTTGGAATTGCATATATTGGCCATCAAGATCTGAAAAGTCTTTCCATACACAAGAGTGTTTGCTTGATTGGGATAGTTTGGCTTCATAGACTTTAGAAGAATAGTCAGCATTGCTGGTGGGTGTTGATGAAGGTGATTAAGGTGGTTCTAGCTCCATCCAATGAAGAATAATTATTACTTTTTTTATTTCCAGATGGCAGAAAACAATGATGGTGGTGCAAGTATGATAACTAAAATTGATAAACAAAATGATTCTTTGTTTCAAAGAGAAAAATATTTTTACAAATGGTACAATAATTGAGGTTTTCAAGGTGAGGTGCAATGAGGTTTGAAAAATGATAATTAAAAGGCAGAATGAAAAAAGGGGGAGAAAAGTGGGACAAAAAAACTTGGGGAGTATTCCAGAACAATCACAAATACAATACTCAAAACCTAAGTGGATGATACACAAAAACTTTTCAAAAGGATTTAAACCCAAACTCACAATATACAGGATCTCTTTCCCATGGGAGATCATTCTTTTAATTATCTTTTTTGACTAACGCATTTTATTATTTTTTATTTTTCTATCAGGTATGCAATCTCAATAACTAATAGGGGAGATGAAAACATCTATAAGTAATCGAAAATCATTTCTCTGATAGAAGTTATTTTCCTAGTCATAAAAGATAGTTTATTGTAATTAATTAATTAATTAGAGTTTCACTAATTCTCCAATATTCCATAATCCACTCAGATACACTATAAAAGACTAATTTGAAACAATAGGTTATGGGCTTCCTGCTACCAATTAAACTTATAATCTATATAATTATCACTTTCTTATCCACATTATCTCTGTCGCATATCTAATATACACAATATTACATTGTCACTGTGGAAAAATCTACCACTTGATCTGGGAAGCCTTTTTCATGATTTTTTGTCCCCCAGCCAGAAATAATGTCATCCTCCAACAAAAATGATGTATCCCCCATTGATATATCCACCCTTAAAATTTCCAATGACAACTCTGTTTCTCAAGCCAAATGCCAAGCAGAAATATTAAATAGCTACTTCCTCATCGCTGAAATGATCCAGCCTTGAGTCTCCTAGATGGCTCCAATTTCAACACATGGTCAAAAGCAATGACCAAAACCTGTACAAGCTACTTTTTCAATGACCCTGACTACTTCAATATCCCTTATTGTGACACCAATTATAGGAGTAACCTTGTGGCACTTTAATTCATTCAGAATAGTTTTGACCAAGCCCTTTTTTAATATATCACTTCTCAGATATACATGCCCAATTCTTGGACTGTCTACCAAGCATTATAGAAGATATTCAACAAATTTTCCTGTTCTGCAATAACTCAGCAAGCCACCCAAATTCTTGTTCTGACGGATCAATAGACGGATCTTGTCAATCAATCCATCCATGTTCAAACAGCCCTTGATTCTTCTTTATATATATATATGGATCATCTAACAACACCACCTACAGATCATAGGCATCAATCTCAAATTGGTCCCCTCACCACTCAAATTATCCTTCCACTGTTCTTTTTCTTCTCAGCCCCTCAGCTGAAAGAGAAAATAACTATGGACCTTGCCACACAAAAGGCCAGTAATCCTTCCCTTGACATCTGTGCAAATTATGTCCTTGGAATAGCCAATAAAATACAATTGAAATATATGCCTGAACCCTCATCTGTTCTGAAAAGTTTGGCCTTGAAAGGAGAGAATCATGATAATGGTCATTAAAACGACTGATCCCGTTTATCAAGCAGCCAACCACAGATAAACAGCCTGTGGCTTCTTATAACAGCACAATCCATTCACAAGAAATAACCAGATTGGAAGAAGAAATGGCTCCCAATGAGAAATCCTTGTTTCTACTGTTGCAGTGTTGGTCATTGGTCTCCCAACTTCCCAGGCAAATATGGAGCCAAGGAAATCCACTTTAAACGGGAAAATAACTCATCCATTTTGAGTATAGGTGTGGTGCTTGCTTTAGAAGATGGAGAAGCTCTACTGGACACAGGCGCTACACACTCAGTTGTAGGCAAAATCTTCCTATTCACTCATCTCTCACCTACTAATATTTCACTTTCTGTTTCATCTTGAAAATTCTTTAATGTAGAGGTAATTAGAACAATCTGCTTGAATACACCCCAAAAAATACTCAAATTCGCGAATGTACTGTACTTTAAGGAAACACCAGGTATATTAATCTCCCTGGGACAACTATCTGATTACTGGATACCTTTTTTGTTCTCCAACCACAAGCTCTTTTGTATCACCATTAAAAAAACTTTACTTTCTTTTTTTGTCACTATTGCTAGTTTCTTACTTATTTACTCCAGTAAATAAGCAATACCTTTGGGCTCAATCAATCCAATCTCAGAAGAAACTCAACCTCCACCGCCAATCAATATGGAAACCAAGCCTTCCTGTGCGGCTGAGTCTATGATGAAGTTATATAAATACTATTTCCAGCTTTAACTATGACTGTGACACAATTAAATCACTTTAAAAAAGGTGTGAGGATGATAATAATGGCTTAAAGATGAAGTGTTAAGGGCTTTACTATCCAGAAATAACGCTGGTGAGTGCTTTTGAAAGCCCTGGGTGCAGTCTTACCATTTGATTTACTATAATAAGAACTAAAATACTAAGAATTAAGGTATACCTGACTTGTTTTCCAAGGGTATAACTGTTTTTTACAGTTTTACTACATAGGAATTTAAGAAAAGGATTAGGAAAACATTTTCTGGTGGAGAAAAGGCCTCTTTTTATCCTAAAATGGGGTGGAATAGTCCTCTAGACTATCCACATGGAGGAAGTGAAGAGTTTTCAACTTCAGAGTACTGGCTTGTGGTTTCCAAAAAGTTTTTATACACTTTTTTGGGCTCAGATGTGGTTTTGAAACCACATCTGGGCAGTTTTCACCAATACAGGGTGAAAATTTACATCTGGGGACTACACAGCCCTCTTCTGATGTGTATGATGTGTAGAATGCTGTACAGAACCTGTATGGGACCCCAGTATTAACTAAACTATGAGTTATCTAAGTATAAACATTCCTCTTGGTCTATTTGACACCTCATAATCATATTTGTGAGATATTATCCCACAGTAAGGCTGTATTGGTCTAGCTGTGGGATTCTGACCTTAAAAATGCCATAACCCTGTAAGTGTTTGAGATATCAAGCTCAAAGTTGGTTAATTTTGTATCCCTGGATGAGATATACACAATGGTACCACATTTGGTATGGGTACAATTAAATATGGAAAAGCTACGCCATGTACAACATTTGTTGTTCAGATATAGAAATTTATCAATATCTATATGGGACTTGTTTTCCCCATACCTTTTGTTATGAATGAGATATGGGAAAATGGATGGCCCCATCAGATAGCCCTGACTTTTTCCTTTCCAAAAAGACCTCACTTTAAGTATCTCACACTAAAACTGTAGAAGTTAGATGAGAGGTGAATATTTTATTCACCCTTATTTGACTTTATTTTGGCCATAACTCCTGTAATTCATATGCTAGTAACATTTGATAGCCCTTACTTAGAGCTTAAATTCAAATACCCATTTGATTGGGTTATTTCTCTTCCTCTGGGCTTTAGATGACAGGTAAAAAATAAGGTTTATGCTCAGCAATATCTTTGTTATTCCTTGTCATATTATGATGGGACTTGTATATTTGGAGACTGGTGGGTTTCCTCTTTCTTTTGATACCTTTTGAGCTAATTTGGCTCGGCTCCATATTTTGGTGATATCTTAGCTTTACCATTGGTTTATGGTATTTGGCTGTCATGGTTGTGCTCCGGTTTTGAGTCACAGGCTGACATACCCTCCCTCCAAAAAAGGCTCATCATTGATGAGACTTCTCAGTCCTCCTAGAGGTCCTGAATTCCCTTAGATGAAGGTCTCCATCTGGTATGGAATATTCTGCCAACCATTTGTCTTTGTCTGCTGTCTGATTTTCAATCTGACCAAGTATCGTCTCTGGTCTTTACCATTCAGCCTAATCTTTCTGGCCTTGATGACTTTCTTCACAGGGCCAGGGGAGTCCTTCACCTCCACTATGTCTAGTGGGGTGAATTTCTTCCTCCTGGAGGGGAATGTGTCCTCCTCTTTTTAGAAGTATGGCTAAACCAAACTCACTGGGAATACTGGGTGTTTCCTAGAAAACCCCTCTGTGAGTTTGACCTCCACTTCATTTCTCCCTATTAGTTTAATGATATTGAAGGGCCCTACAAATGAATCTCTCATCTTCTTTGGTCCCTCAATATTTTTGAAGCTGAGTGTAGACACTAGCGCCTGGTTCCCTTCTTTAAATTCTGGCTCCATGTGTGATTTGTCCCCCCTCTGTTTTTTATATTCTTTTGCCTCAGCTATGCATTTAGCAGCTGTATCACAAGCCTTCTTCCACATATCATGGAAGTCTTTTTCTGTTGGGTGGATAGTCAGAAAATGTTTGTTCAGGTGATCCACAGGAAATAGGGGTTCCTCCCTTTTTCTACCTGTGAGGTTGATTTTCCTGTGTTAGAATTCTGGCTTGTGTTGTAAGCCAGTTAGACTGCTGGTAGAAGGGTAACCCAGTCATGGTTATATCCCTCATGGTCCTTGTATTTCATTCCATATGCACAGAATCTTATAATGATTTCCTCTATTTTTTGGATAATCCTTTCAGCTAATCCATCTGTCTGTGGATGGTAAGCTGTAGAAAATGCAAGTTTTGCTCCAAGCATGTCATACAGGTTGGTCTAAAATTCTGATGTGAACTTTGGGTCCCTATCACTGATGATAATTTTAGGGACTCCACATGTGGATATGATGTTATTCCAAAGTAACAAGGCTGTATTAATTTCTGTGTCCTCCCTGTGACATGGTAGGCACCTTAGTCTTTTACTAAACCTGTCAACTATCATCAGGCAAGCATTGAAGTTTTCTCTGCCTCCTGGGGCAAGTCCTGTGACCCAGTCCATTTTTGTGGTTTCCCATAGGTGTTTGGGTTCTTCTATGTGTTGAAGTAGCCCATACCTCTCCTCATGTTTCCTGTTTGCCTTTTTGGCATCTTTTACAAGTTTTGGTATATTCACTCAACTCTTGTTCCCATTTAAGCCACCAAGTTGTGCTTGCTGCCCTCTCTCTGGTCCTGTATTCACTCATGTTTCTCATATAGGTGCAGTCATGACATTCTTTCAGGATAAGGGATATGTGGTCCTTGTCTAACACTGTGAGGGAACCTGTGTGCTTCTCTATGTGATAGATCAGTCCATTTATAAGTGAAAACTTGTTGTCCTTATAGTACCTTAACCAGGGTTCCTCTAACTGGGATTCCAGTTCTGGGTTCCTGTATTTCTGTTGAAGGATTTGTAGCAATTTGCCACACTGTTTGTGTTTGGCATAAGTCTTCATTACTGCGCTGAAGAGCTCATTGTGTAATTCCAAGGAACCTATCCCCAATATGGGAGATTCTTTTCCTTCTGATTCAGTGTCTTCATTATCTGGGGTACCACTTTCTTGTTCCCATTCATAAGATCTGAAGTTTTTTCTCCTGCCTATTTCTATTAAATGGATAGGAATATTTGCTGCTACTTCAAAGCTATAAGCTGGGTTGCTTTTGAAATTATCCAGTGACCATCTGCTGAGGCCATCTGCATTTGTATGGCTTTTTCCTTCTTTGTATATGATGTTAATTTTACCTCTATACTCTTGGATGGCTATTTGCCACCTCAACATGTGTCTATTAGTAGTCTTCATCTTCAGTAAAGATTTGAGTTCTGTTCAGTCTGTGTAGACTTCAAAGACTGCACCCTCCAGATAATAATGGAGTTTCTCTAGGGCCCAGACTAGGTATAAGTATTCAGTCTGGGTTGCTCCATACCTGGATTCTTAATCTTTCCTTCTCCTGGAGATATATCATATTTGCCCTTCCCTTGGTTCACCATCTACAATTTGTCTTTGGTGTAGGTAAGCTCCATATCCTTGACTGCAAGCTGCATCTATGTACAGCTTTAATCGTAATTAAAAGTCAGGTAGTATCAGGACAGGTGCATTAGTGGTTTCATGTTTGATCCTCTCATATGCATCTCTCCCTTCCTTAATAATTTCAAAAACTACATCTTTTGAACATAACTTGTATAGATTACTAGTCATGTGAGAAAAATGTTTTATGTGGTTTCTGTAGTAGCTAGCAAACCCAAGAAAAGAATGCATCTCTTTGATGTTCTTTGGTACTGGCTTTTGCAGTACTGATGCTACTTTATTTTGGTCTATGACCAGACTAAGGCCTGAGACTTTATTTCCTAGTGCCAGTAATTGTTTTGGCAAAAATTTCACTTCTTAAGTGAAATTTTCAGATTGATAGGTGTGCATTTACATAGTACTCTGTCTATGGATTGCGCATGGTCTTCCCATGTCTTTGTGTATATAATTATGTCATCAATAGATACTACCATCTAGCCTTCTAATATTTCTTCTTGGAATATTGTTCCCATCATCATTTGGAAGTGGGCTGGTGCATTTTTGATGCCAAATGGCATCCTGGTGTTGTAAGGCATGGATATGAAGCTTTGATTAAGAATCTAGTACTTTTCCTGTCCTCAAAATTTTTATAAGGTAAAAATCAATTAAAAATAGTAAGAAATATTATTTTCAAGAGAAAACACACCAATTTCATTGTTTTCAACTCTATTAGTATAAAACAGTAATATTATAAAGATTTATTGTTTTACCAACAATAAAAATTTATCCAAAAATACTCTACAAGAGATATTTAAGGCTACAAAAGAAATTTCTTCAAGTGCAATTTCAATTGGAATTAATTGAGGAAAGAGCTGCAACCAATTAATTAAAGAGCAAAGTCTTTAAAAAATATATTTAAAGATAAAACACACCCAAAAGTAACCAGAGTGAATTTGGAAAAAAAGTGACAAAGCTAACAGTGATGAAAGATTCTTTAATTCCCTTTTGGGGTGGTTCAGAGCAAAAGTAAAATTTACTCTTGTCAGTAGTGAAAAACAGTCTTACAACAGAAAAGCCAATTATGGAATCACTGAACCCTGGTTTAGACCAAAAAAGGGATGGTTTAAGCCATTTTAGACCCTTAAATCAGCCATTACTATAGCAATACCTGGTCTAGAGCCTTAAAAACACGTCAGAATGTATGTAAGAGGCGTAGAAACCAGTTAAAACTGTTTTTACTGACATTGTTTTAACTTAAGGGTAGTTTTACCTTCTTGGAAGCAGCTAAAACTACCCTGGTTGGTATCAAAACCTCATCATCAATTGAGGCACAGACCCTGTGACTCAATTCCAGGCCAAAAGTGATGAACTTTTGCATGAATTTTGACATCCCACACCTGTCAGAAAGGATTTTGGGGGTATGGCTCCCCCTTAGAGCTAGAATTCCTTTTCCCCCCAATTTATTTTTTCCTTTAATTCCTCATCATGTATTATACTTGTAATTTACATATGTAATTCAATTGAATTGTACAGTACAATACAGTAATAATTGATACCTCATATGTAACTCAAAGCTCACTTATGTAATACACACGCACATTTTGACATTTCAATTGAATCCAATTGAAAATACTTCAATTCCTCATAACTTCTAAACTAAACACAACACCTCAATTTTAACACAAAAATTGATGGTTAACACCACATGTGGTATGAATTAAATTAAAGTTTTGAGGATTTTAAATTTTTTTATTGAAAATACTGAAAACTTAATTTAAGCTTATTTAGAGTTGAGTTACAAAATTTTCACTCAGAGGTGACCCCACCTAATTTTTTATAAGGAATCCAATGTTGAAATAAATTTTATATGTTAATTTATTGGATAAAAAGCTATAACATATTTTATATTAATTTTTACTTAATTTTTACAAGTAAAAATGAATTTTCATAATTTTGAATTTTATTGTAATTTTATTTTTAAATTATAATTGAATTTTGATTTTTAAATATAAATTTGTATTTATATTTAAATTTTCATTTTTATAATATAAATAAATTTATTTTATTTATATTAGTATTTTAATTTATCATTTGTGGTCTTTTGGGTATATAAAAATACCTCTAAGGCTCACAGGTGTACTCATATATACCTATATGGAATATGATTCTTAGTAGCTTCATGGAGTTTGGTTTAACTCCATTCTGATGAAAGCTGTTCATACAATCCATCTTGGTTATATATTTGGCTTTTTCCAGTTTGTCTAGGGCATGAGGTATCCTTGGTATAGGGTACCTATCAGATTTTGTGTAGTTCTTCAGGGCTCTGAAGTCCCCACACAAGCTAGATTTTCCATCATTCCAGGTTATAAGGACAGGAGTGGTAATTTCCACTATTTCATTGTGTCCTGTCTTCCTGATGACATCCATTCCTAGGATTTTATTGATGTGTTTTTCAATTTCTTTCCTAGTTTCTGGGCTTGCTGGATATGGAGGTCTTCTCAGAATGGGTGGATAGAGTCTTTCCACATCTAGATATAATTCTATATCATGGCCTCTGACTTTTCCCAAAGGCTCTTCACCAATGGCAAATGCTGGTCTTTTTTTCCTCAGCATTTTCAGTAAACTAAGCTTTTGTTTACTGGAAAGGCTGGTACTGAATTGGCCCTCTCTGAATTCATTCAGAAATTCTTCAACAGGGTCTTGGGTAGACATCTGGTATATGTCAAGTGGAAATTTCTTTCCCTTGTTTGTACCTATGGTGATGTGCCTGTTCTTACTATTGTAAACATCAATTCCATACATCCTCTGCTCATCTGTTACCAGTAAGAATCCTTGCATGTGGGAATCTTCAAGCACAACAAACTCTGGGTTGAGTCTGATATTACCTTTCCTATTAGTTATAATTATCTCTTTGATAATTTTCCCAATGGATGTCATCTTCCCTGATGTGATCTTACAGCTCTTTGCCTTGGTTGGAAAGAGCTTTTTCTCCCAGTTTGGGAAGTGTTTATCCATATACTCTCTGGCCACTATTGAGCAGTGTGCACCACTTTCAATTGTCAATGGGTGTTGAGCATTGTTAACACAAACAGTCATCCTTGTTGCTTTCACATGAATATATATTCCATTCCTTTAGTTAGTGTAGCAAGGAATGTTTGTGAATCTTGTGTGTGTTTACACAAGTTTTTATTTTCAGTATCTTGTGGCATGCCTGCCTCTAAATGTATGTCCTGAATTTCTATTTGTTTTTCCTCTTGGTACTCCACTAGAGATTCTTCTCTTGGGTCTTGGTCTTCATCAGATTGTTCTCTGATGGTATCATCCATAGAGTCTGATTCAGAATCATTTGTTGGGGATTCCTCCTCTGGGATTTTCTCAATGGCATAGAATTTCTTCTTTACCTTTGGATAGTTATTGGAATAGTGATCTGTTGAACCACAATTGTGACAAGTATTTTTCTTCTTGGTCACTTCTGCCATTTTTTTGGGTTTGTCTTTGAATTCCACCCTGAAAGGTTGTTTCTCTTTGAAACCATTGCTTTTATATGGGGAATATTTCCCTATATTTTTTCTTTTACTTACATCTTGTAAGGTTTTTGCAATGTCATCCAGAGTGCAACTTTGGTTTCATCTGCATTTTACTGTATGCTCTAGTTATCCTCGCATTTGTGTTAGGAGTTTGTTTATCCTCATATGGATTTTCATTTGAGGATCAATGGCTTTAAGTCTTTTAGACTGTCTAAGACACCACTCATATGGATATTTTTCCACAGAGTATCTGTCATTTTCAAATGACATGTTCTTTTGCCATATCCAAGTACCATTGCTGTACTTTTGGATAATTTGGTTATTCCACCATGGCCAATTCCTTCTGGTATGGATTTCTTTCATTTCTGTGTACCAAATACTGGAATGACCTTTTAATTCTGTATTTAATCTAGCAGTAATCCAGTAATCTGGTATTCTTGGTACATCTATGAAGAGTTGATCAATATAATCAATGAGCTCCATGTAATCATATTCTACTTTTCCAGATAATTTGGGCCAGCTTGAGGCTTCTGAAAGTTGTTTCAATGCTTCCTTCTCAGCATAAGACATATTATCTCCATATTGGTATTGATATGGAGATCTTTCCTTATTCACCAATACCTCATCTGGTTTGATGTCTTCTTGGTGGTATGGATCATCCAAAACATGGCCTTGTGGTTGAGGCTTCATATTTTGGTAGACATTAAACAATTTCTTGATGTCCTGATCCAGAAAATCCCTTTCCCTTTTTCAGTAGTGTTGCTATTCAAAGACTTGGTTCAGTCTTCTATTGGTTTATTCAAAGTTTTTGCTCAATTTAGCACAGCTCTCTTGGATGGATTTAATGTTAGCCTCTTGTAAGATTGCATTTTTTTGAAATCTTTCATTCAGTCTCTTGAAGTAATAAAGTTGCTCTTGAGCTTGAACTGCAAATTAGGACATTTTTAACCACGGTGTATCACTTTTTAAGTTACTCTAAGGTGTAACACCATTATTTTAAGTCTGAGTGGGGGTAATATTTCTATTAATGGGGCTTCTGATTATAATAGTATTTACAACTATTTCTGGCTCTTGTATACTTCTTTCACCAAGTCCAACAGCTTCTGGATCATTTGGTCTGACTCTCTATGCCTTTGGTTGAAAGACATCTTGTTTTTTCACTTTTATCCTTGTCTTATCCTGGAAAATACCTGGTATTGTGAAGAATGGTGATTCTTGTCCACTTATCTGCTGGTGCCTTAATGCTTTGAAGCCACCGGAGAGCTGGGTTGGCCTACGCCTTGTGATTCTGAAGGAATCAGAGTAGGCCCTTTCTGGTTCAGCTGTTCTTCTATAGCTTGGATAGTGGCTTGATTCTCCCTTATCCTGGTTTCCCTGTCCTCCAGGAGTCTGAGCTTCCTGGCGGGATTCCATCCTTTGGTGATTACCATAAGGTCTTTGAAGTATATCTCTGAGACATATCTTCTGGAAACTTGCTTCAAGTTCTTCACAGTGTGATGCTAGGTTAAACCTCTTGTTTTTAATGCTCTACCGGAAAAGATCTTTGAGGAGTTGGTGGAGCTGAAGAACTTGATTCATATCCTTCCAGTCCTCTGGTTTGAGGTTTCTGTTGAGTTTGAAGGTGAATGGCAGAGTGGGTATGATTTCCCTCAGTGTCTTGCCATCCACCACTGTGTCCAAGGTTTCCTCTTCCAGGTCTTCTGGTTCTGTACAAGCCTTCCCTGTCCTCTGGCTGGTTCCTTGGGATTCCAAGTTTCTTAAGGTGTACAGGTGACATATCAGTGTTTTCAAGAAGTGAAAAACTTAATTTTCTTAGGGTATTTAGCTTTGACTCAGCCTTGTACAAATTTATTGTCTACTTCTTTTGGCAATTTGCCTTTAGAGCTTAAAGCTTTGTTAAATCTTGTAATCGTCCCTTTAGAAGTGGTAAAAATTGGTTTACCTTTCATTGATGCAGAGGTTTGTGGTTTTCAACTCCTCTGGGTGGTAATTGGTGTCCACTCATTTTCTGTAATGAGCCTTTCAATGTGCCTATTTCCTTTTCCTTTTCTGCTTTTTGGTTCTGCAGGTATCACAGTTGTACTACCTTGTGATTGGTTTTCAAGTGGTATGAAGCTTTCTTCCACTGAATCAAAGAGGTAAGAGGGCTTATGTCAGTTAAGACTTCTTAAAATGCTGTTTTCATGTATAAGAATGGCCTCTGGGCAATATATTTCTATATTATAACCTTGTATTATGATGGTGTAACTGAAATTATCAATTACACGTCAAAAATACAGCTTTTTAGATTCCTGATATACTTTATGTATGCCAGTATCTCACAGATTAACTTTTAATTAACAAGTGTAATCCCAGAAGGCTATGTAATGGGCAATTTAAATTATCAATATGCCCAACAACACCTCTAATACTGTTATTTACAGTAAGAGAGGTGTTTTTTTGATCAAAAAAGAACGGTATTTATGGATTTTTAAGTGTTTTAATATTCAAAACACACCAAAAATACGTATTATGGTGATTAAAGTATAATCAACCACGTGGAAAAGCAATACAAAACACAGTGGTATATAATTATATACCACTAAAAAAATAAGGATAAGATATGTTTCATATTATTTCTCTAATACTTTTATGCCTAAAAAGAGAAAAAATAATGTCATAAAGTAAGAATATGAGAGAGAAACTCGCTTTTGTGTTACAAAAGGTCCAAAAAGTCAAAAAAACATTTTCAGGCCTCCAAAATGTCAGGCTGAGTCTATGATGAAGCTATAATAAATACTATTTACAGCTTTGACTATGACGGTGACACAGTGAAATCACTTAAAAAAGGTTTGAGGATGATAATAATGGCTTAAAGATGAAGTATTTAGGGTTTTAGTATTAAGAAACAGTGGTGGTGAGCACTGTTGAAAGCCCTGAGTGCAGTTCAACCAGTGGGTTACTATGATAAGAACTAAAATACTAATAATTAAGGTATACCTGACTTTTTTCCAAGATTATAACTGTTTTTGAAAGTTTTACTATGTAGGAATTTAAGAACAAGATCAGGAAAATCTTTTCTGGTGGAGAAAAGGCCTCTTTTTATCCTAAAATGGAGTGGAATGACCCTCTGACTATCCGCATAGAGTAAGTGAAGAGTTTTTCACTTCAGAGTACTGGCTTGTGGTTTTTACAAAGTCTGTATACACTGTATTGGGCTCAGATGTGGTTTTGACACCACATCTGGGAAATTTTCAGCAATACAGGGTCAAAAATCTCATCCAGGGTCCACACAGCCCTCTTCTGACATGTACAACACGTAGAATTCTGTACAGAACCTGTATGGGACCCCAGTATTGATAAACTATGAGTTATTTAATTATAAAAATGCTTCTTTGTCTATTTGACACCTCATAATCATAGCTGTGAGATATTATCCCACAGTAAGGCTGTATTGGTCTAACTGTGGGATTTTGACCTTGAAACTGCCATAGCTTTGTCAGTTTTTGAGATATCAAGCTCAATGTTGGTTGATTGTGTATCCCTTGATGAGATCTACACAATGGTACCACATTTGGTATGGGTACAATTAAATATGGCAAAGCTATGCCATGTACAACATTTGTTGTTCAGATATAGAAATTTATCAATATCTATATGAGACTTGTTTTCCCCATACCTTTTTTTATGAATGAGATATGAGAAAATGGATGGCCCCATCAGATAGCACTGACTGTTTCCTTTCCAAAAAGACTTCACCTTGAGTATCTCACACTAAAACTGTAGAAGTTAGATGAGCGGTGAATAGTTTATTGACCCTTATTTGACCTTATTTTGGCCATAACTCCTGTAATTCTGATGCTAGCTTAATTTGGCTAGTACCATTGGATAGCCCTGACGTAGATCTTTGATTGAAAAACCCATTCAATGGGGTTATGCCTCTTCCTCTGGGCTTTATATGAGAGGTGAAAAATAAGGTTTATTCTGAGCAATATCTTTGAGCAGGACTAACTTTGTTATTCCTTGTCCTATGATGATGGGACTTGTATATTCTAAAAATGGTTGGTTTCCTATTCCTTTTGATACCTTTTGAGCAAATTTGGCTCAGCTCCATGGTTCTTTTGATATCTTAGCTTTACCATTGGTTTATGGTATTTGGCTGTCATGCTTGTGCTCTGTTTTTGCGTCACAGGTGGACACTTCCTCTGATGACAATTCTATTGGGAATATGTGGCATCGGAGAATTGGTAGCTTATCACTCTGAAACCTTAAGCCACTGAAGAAGGTTTTCCTTCCATGATATCTAAAGATATAACCATCTTCCATGGATGCTCCGTTTCAAAAAGAAATCACAACCTAATCTTGACACAATCTTGCACAAATATTAAGCATCCTGGAGACCTGATGGGTCCTCTACCCATTAGTCATGATCACATGAGATACATTGTTAAAATAAAAGATTTTGACTCTTTACTGAAAGCTGTTATACCTCCTTGTGACAAAACTGAAGCAAATCTCCAACTCCTCAACTGGATGAGGAGATTCACCACTTCTGCTCCATTCAATATTAAATGTATATGCACAGATAATGGCTCCAAATTTAAAAACACAACCCTTTCCACCTTTCTGACCCAACATGGTATAACTCATGAGCTCTCAATACCCTATCAACACAATCAAAATGGGAGAACTCAACACACAAATTGAACAATCCTTGACATAGCAAGAACCTCCCTAATATCTGCTAATATACTGGTTATGTCATGGGTGTCTTCTTTCAAGCAGCAAGCATATGTCTTCAACCAAATGATACACTCTGACTTGATGAAAACTCTTCTTGAGATTGTAAGCAGCCTCAAACTTTTGAACCTACTGGGAACCTTTGGTGTAAGGTTTGACTATGAAACAATAAGTAAAAGCTACTAATTCTATACTTATTGTACTTTAAATTTCCTTATGAATAAAGTAAATAAGATAAAAATTATAATTATGGTGTAAAATTAATTATATTATTAAATAAAAGTAATAATATAATTCATATTATAAGAATATAGTATAATGAATAAATATATTAATATAAAATAATTAGTATATTTAAAAGCAATTTATTATTGTTACCAACAAATAATAAAGGCATAAAAAATTGGTTTTTATTAATAAAAAACAATTAATAACAATAATATTACCAATATTAAAGTTATAGATTAATATAAATACTATTTATATCAATTAAAGAATTATTAAAGTAATAATAAAGAGAAAATTATTATAATAAGAGAAAATAACCTCCTTTTAATACTTAATATAATAATTTTGAGATATTTTACGCCAAAAATGTAAATACAACTTATTCAAATTGTATTTACAAGAAAATAGAGAAAATTACAAATATTCTTGCTTTTTATGTGGAAATAAGATTTTTAAAGAGATTTTTAACAAAAACAATTAAATAAATGATTTAATCACATAAAAATAGATTATTATAATAATATGATCTTTGGTCTTTAATAATATAATAGTTTTATATATAAAGAATAAAGATATTACCTTTGGATTTAATTGATTTAATATTTGTGATGTGTCTGAGGGGGAAATAGAGTAAAAGGAGCTCTACTTATATTGAATTCTTTCCTCCTAGAGTCCAAAAGGCTTCTAGTAGACGTGTACTGATTATATCCACTGGAATCAATCATTATTTTAAGGTTTGGTGATGATTACATCATGATCAAACCATCTTATCTCATTATTACGCCATTATTTAGGGTTATCACTGTAACTCTAAGTTTGCTGACGTCAAAGGCTTGGAAGAACCCCAAAATTCGTGTATTTTATTATTTTTAATCATAAACTAATAGTATTAACCAATTTTATCACTCATATGACTGTTAAACTTAATTTAAGGTTACAGTGAGTGATCATAAATGATCAAATTAAGCTCAAACTTTGCTCCTTAATAACTTTGAAGTTTCATACGCTACAGAAATTCAGAGAGTTAATTCTGATTGCTTGGCATAACTTTCTTAACCTTCCAAGAGCATTTTATTACATCATTAAAACTCTATTTTTGATGATTTTTCTTGTAACTCATCTTTTCTGTTGAAATTTAATATTTTAAACTTCAAACCATGATTTCAAGGGGTTATACCCTGAATTTGATAATACAAATTACATTATTCTTCACAAATAAGCTAGTAGAATCCAATTGTATACTTTCTTTTAAGTTTGGACCACTTTCACAACAAAGTGGTCAACAGCTCTGCTGATTTTAGTCAATAATTCATTACAGGTTTTACCTTGGTTTATAACTTGTAAAATAAAGCTCATATTTGTGTTCCTAAATTAATTACGTGGTGACTTCATTTTTGGTTCATCACTCTATAATGTGTATTTCAAAAGATATTAGCTATAATTCTTGAATATATGCATTGACCAAAAAAGTGCATATATTCAGCTTAACTCCTTAAGTATTAACTTTGGAGATCAGCTTATTAATTGTTTTATGTGTGAAATTTCATGGGGAGTCCAATGTTACAATTTCTTTTACATTTTGTTTAGTTTGATTTTGAAATAATCAATGATTTATGTTTTTTATAAGGTATTATAGCTTATAGCTCATTGAATATTGACTTTACAGATATGCCATAAAAATGGTATATGTGTATTTTACCATGGGGAATCCAATTTTATAATTTATTTCAAATGTTTATTCATGGGTTTTTAAGTTAAACTAAGTTTTATGCCTATTTATGGCAATTTTTGTAGTTTTAAGATAATTATTCTAAAGGTATAATTATTCTAATTATTTTTAAGCTAATTATTTGGAAGGTGTAATTATTCTATATATTTCTTGTGAATATTTTGGGTATGTGGTCATATCTCAAAGGTTCACATTTGGTGTGAAATATTATATCTTCAATCATAACCACAGAAAGGAGCTGGGTCCAAGAGGCATTATTAGCTTTCACATGGGGATTGCACCTGACTCAAAAGGATGTATATTTTGGGTACCTGGAAAAGGTAATTTTTTTTGAAATATGCCAGTGTGAAATTTGACAAACATACCTTCTATCACCAGCCAAAAAAGCTCAATTGTATCCCCAATTTGATCCTTGAATTTATTTGATGATAGCATGGTCAAAGAGCTGGATAAGAAAGATCAATTTATTGCATCTATGAATGCTTACCCCAATCAGACCACAATAATTACCAGCACTTTTAAATATATTTCTATACTGAACAAACAAGAAATGTGGATTGGCACTATTAATGGAGAAATCAAAATCATGAAAGAGCAAGACATTTTTGATATAATGGACCTAAAAAATGTATTAAAACACCAACAGGAATTGTATATTCTCAGCACAAGATGGGTATTCACAAAGAAGAAATCACCAGTGCATAACAAGAATTGTCTTGAAGCACAGGGATTTTGACAAACAAAAGGAATCAACTTTGAGGAAGCCTTTGCACCAACACCAAATTCCGGTGCCTTGCAACTCTTATTATTAATTTCCACAAGCCAGAAATAAGTGATTAGGACCTTAGACATTAAGTTAGCTTTCCTACACAGAATGATTGATATTCCTGTCTTCATCTGGCCCCTGCAAGGTATTAATAAAGAGAAAGGAAAATTATTGAGGTTGAAAAAGGCACTATATGGCACAAAGCAAGAATCCCGTTGTTGGTGGCAGAACCTAACCAGAATTCTTGAGGATATTGGTTTTCACCCCAATAAAGACAATATCAGCACTTACACTTACACGTCTGATGAAGGTAAAGCCCTATTATTAATCCATGTTGATGATGGTGTGCTCACATCATCATCAGATTCACTCTTAAAAACAATATTACAAAGGATGAGCCTCATCCTGAATATCAAGTGGGACAGGAGAATCAGTGGCTTGGTTGGCTTAACAGTTGAAGCCACAGCTACCAGCTTATGTATCTCACAGCCCAACCTTATTGAGAAATTGACCTCTCTATCTTCCAGTAATATCATGGCAAAATCACTGCTTCCACCAAATTTTACCCTTTTCTTGGGAAAATTAAAATTACTAGACATCCCTTACCTAAAAATAATTGGTATTCTACTCTATATTTCTCAAGGTTCTTGTCCAGATATCACCTTTGCAGTAAATTACCTGGCACAATTTTTACTGGAAACAGATAAATGTCACTGGGAGGCACTTGAACATCTCATTGCTTACCTACAACACACACCTACATGCAGCATCTTTATTAATCAAAAGGATATTAAGAAGGGTATTTAATGTTATGTAGATGCCAATTGGGGAAGAGAAGGGAATTTTTATTCTCATGGGAACCCAATTTCTTTTCAATAAAATCAGAAAGCCACTGTGGCCTCTTGGGCATGTCAAGCCAAATACATAGCCCTCTTTTTTGAATCTAAACAATGCCTATGGCTCACCAACTTATTTCAACCAATCCTGGATTCCATGTGCCCAATTTTATACTCTGATAAAAAACATTCTGTGAACATAGCCCTCAATATCGCAAACCAAAAACAAATGCATAACCTCATAAGAGAATTAAGTCTCATAAATCAATATATTTTGTGTAATAAAGTATCTTTGGCATAGGTGTCAGCTCATAACCACATGGCTGATATCATGACCAAGGCACTGGGTTCCAACAAAGTGAAAAGTTTTCTTACTCTGCTTAATAGAGGTACTAGCTTTGACAAGTGTTGTGGAGGGGAGTGTTATGATTCTTCAAAGAATCAAAAGGAATATCACAGAAAAATCACAAATACAACAAATGAGACCTAAGTGAATGATACACAACAACTTGTCAAAAGGATTTAAACCTAAACTCACTATATACAGGAGCTCTTCTCCAGGGGAGATCCTTCTTTTAATCATCTTTTTTGACTAACTCATTTCATTATTTTTTATTTTTCTATTAGGTATGCAATCTCAATAACTAACAGGGGAGATCAAAGATTATTTCTCTGATAGAAGCTATTTTCCTAGTCATGAAAGATGATTTATTGTAATTAATTAATTAATTAGGGTTTCACTTATTCTATAATATTCTGTAATCCACTCAGATACACTATAACAAATGAATTTGAAACAATAGTGAGGGAGAAAATCATTCCAAGGGTTCTTGAAAAATAGGGACTGGGCACAAAAAAGAAAGAAAAAACTTGTGAATTGTGGCCAGGATGGGATAGGGCTAGGTGCAAGGTGGGAAAAAATTTATAGGGTCTATCCTTACCAGCTATGGACCTGGAACAAAAGATTATCCCATGCTTGGGCAAAATTTTCAGGGGGCTTGACTTTTCTCTGTCTTATTTGGTGCTTTCTCATGTGCTTTTTGGATGAAGATCCAGAAAGCATAAATGGTGATTTTTGTCAAGGACTGGGACCCCTTAATTGAAGCTTTTCCCTGTGACTGTCACAGGGGCTCTTCTAAGTGAAGAGGGCCTGACACTCAGTAAACTGGGACTCACTCCAGAGGGCTCAAGTATAAGACAAGGCAATGCACTTAAGAGTGTAATTAGAGTAAGAATGTTAAGAAATACTAATATAAGAAAAAAGCAACAACAAAGAATAAGAGTAAGAAATAAAAGAGCCAACCACAAAAAAGTCCAAGTCCACTGTTTCAACCTGTCAAAAAGAAAGAGGAGGGTTAATAAGGATATGGCCACCACACCTCATACTGAACAGGTGAGAAGAAATGCAAGGACTAACTTAATACCAAATAAATATAATAACCAAAATAAGAGTAAGAATATTTTTAAAATAATGAAGAACTAAAATAATTAACTGGGGAAAAGTCCCCAGGGGGAGAAAGAGGGGCTGAATATGTGAGAATCACCAGCCCTGATTCAGACAGAGAGTTTTCATGAGAGGGATTGATGAATGAATTGAGTCTGGCCAATACAGCTCCTGTACAATATGTACAGGATCTGTACAGGAGGAGTGGTAGTGTTGAGTGATCATACAGCTGCAGGATGATGTATCCAAACTTTATTGGGTAATTCCAGCCTGTATAAGTTGAGACAGGCTGTATTGATGCACAAGACTGTATGCATGTTTCAGCAAGGAAGATTGCTGAAACTGATTGTTGATACACATAGTGGATTTCTGATTTGAGGTGTTTGAGTGGGTGTAAGCTTGAATACCCTTACCCCTGATTAGTGGTTGTTAAAGTATCCCCCTCTTGAAAATGGTGGGCTCCTGAACACCATAATACCCTGCCACTTTTGAGCAGCATCACAACATCCCCACATTTTTTTCAAAAATTTTCTTTTGATTTTTCTTTTCCTCTTGGCCATTATCCTAAAAATCCTCTCCTTTATTCATTGTCCTTTATTACATGCCTTCTCCCCTTCTTTTATTCTTTAGTGAGTTTTTCAACTTTTTAATTATGCTCTCCTTTTGAATTCAATCAATATTCTCCTTTTAAGGCATGGCCCTTGGGTTGTATCCCAAAAAAAAGGCCTTAGAGCTCTTCTGCTCAAAAAATAATGAATAATGGTTACATTGATATATACCCATTATTGAATAGACAGTTAGTCCTCTTGGGTCCTCCTCCTCCTAATTGAATTTTGGCATAATACAAGGAGGGGTCTTGTCCCCATTGTCCTTGAGAGTTGGCCTTAAAATGGCCTTGGGCCACTTTGGACCATCTTGAGTGTTTTGGGTGCTGGTCATCACTCTGGCCATTCTTGATAAGATTGGGATTAGGGGCCCTTTTTGTCTTTTTCATGTCCTATGGTACACGGTTTGTGGTCCGCTGTCTGTGGGGGTTATTAGAGTCCCCCAGGGCCAAACTTGACCCATAATCCAGGATTCCAGGGGGTCTATGGCACCATATCTTCACCCATATGGCCTGGGGCCCATTGAGAGGGTCCAGGACCATAAGAATCTGACCTTCCCCAATGTTGAAGGGGAGGTCTTGGGTGACTTATTGGGGCCTACTTCCTTGATGAAATTTTCAGGCTTGGAGTGCATTATTATGATGCCTTGAATTATTCTGCTTGTACAATCTTTAGCCATGAGCTCCAAAATGACTGAACTCACTGAGTCTTCTCCTTCTGCACCACCACCATCTGTGCTTTGTGGTTCTGGCATCCTCAGTTGATTAGTTTCCTCTGGCCACTTTGATCCTGGACAAACGTATGATGGTTACAAGGCAGTTGAGGTTCTTTATCCTGCTTGTACTGAGTACTTGGCCAAGGGTAAAGAGTGCTTCCAACATTTCAATCCAAAATTTTCAAAATGCCCTTTCTGCTTTGTTGGTAAGAAGCCATTTCAGTGTACTGGGTTGCAGGATTCCAACCTCAAAAGGTATTTGTGGAGTAAGAAAGATGGTCTTTTTGGGAAAGAGTTCCCAGTTTCTGAGGCCCCTAATCCTTATGGTACTTCAGGGCACTCCAATTATGAGTAAAGTGAATCCCTTGATTGAATTGGGTACTAATATTTTGAATTAGTGACTGGTTCTAGGAAGAGGGATGTGGCAAGGTGGAATAATGTTGAATGGCCCATCCCAGTTGGTATTCCAGCTCAGCAGTCCCAATATCCAGGATCAATACTGAAGGTGTAGTGAAATGGATAAGACAAATTGCTGATTCCCCACCTGATGCGGATGCTGAAGGTGGTTATGAATTGGATGGTGAAGAAGGTTAGGTGGCTTATAATCCTGTTGTCCATAAATACAGTGCTTCTCCTTCTCAGCCTCCTTCTGACAGATTCCAAAGCCACCTTATTCCCAGTACTCCTAGAAATTTCCAACCAGCTCTTTCTACTATTCCTACTTCCCTTCCTCCTGCACCAGGCCTTCCATTATTCCAGCAGTAAGACCATCCCCCATTCAACAGTCCAGATGTCAGCCTGTGACTCAAAACCAGAGCACAAGCATGACAGCCAAAATACCATAAACCAATGGTATAGCCAAGATACCACCAAAACATGGAGCTGAGCCAAATCAGCTCAAAAGGTATCAAAATAAAGAGGAAACTCACCTCTTTCTGAAAATATAAGTCCCGTCACCATAGGACAAAGAATAACAAAGTTATTGCTGAGCATAAACCTTAATTTTCACCTCTCATCTAAAATCTAAAAGGAGAGATTTAACCCCATCAAATGGGTATTCAAAATGAGGCTCTAATCCAGGGCTATCCAATGGTATCAGCCAAACTGAGCTAGCACCAATATTACTGGAGCTATGGTCAATTTCAGGCCAAATAAGGGTGAACAAAACATTCACCTCTCATCTAAATTTTGCAGTTTTAGTGTGAGATACCTAAAGTGGGGTTTTTTTGGAAATACCACAATCAGGGCTATCTGATGGTGTCATCCATTTCCCAATAGCTCTACTAGAACAAAAGCTATGGGGCAAATAAGCTCAATACAGTTTTTTGACCATACCATGCAAATGTACAAAATTCTTGTACATGGGATACCTTTGGCATATCAAATGAGGTACCATTGTGTAGATCACATACAGGGCTACACACTGAACCAATTTTGAGGTTGATATCTCAATAATTGACAAAGTTATGGCTGTTTTAAGGTCAGATTCCTACCTGCTGTCATATACAGCCTTACCATGGGATAATATCCCATAATCATGAATATGAGGTGTCAAATATACGAAGAAGCATGTTTTTACTTCAATAACTCATATGTCAGTCAATACTGGAGTCCCATACAGTTTTTGTACAGCATTCTACGTGTCATACACATCAGATTCAGGCTGTGAGGTCCCCAGATGAAAATTTTCACCCTGTATTGGTGAAAACCGCCCAGATGTGGTTTCAAAACCACATCTGAGCCCAATACAGGTTATACAGGCTGTTTTCAAACCACAAGCTAGTCCTAGAGAGTGAAAAATATTCACTTCCTCTACGTGGAAAGGTCTAGCACCCTTTCCACCCCATTTCAGGATAAAAAGGAGGCTTTTCACAGCCAGAATTGTTTCCTCATCCTGCTCTTGAATAACCTATGTAGTAAACTGTCAAAAACAGCTTTACTCTTGGTTAATTATCAGGTATAATTATAAGCTTTGATTATTGTAACCCAACAGATAAAGCTGCACCCAGGGCTTTCAACAGCGCTCACCACCACTATATTATATATAGTAAAGCCCTTTTAATCTTAAATCAAACCATCTCCAACCCTTATAAATCTTTTCTACCATTTTTACCGTGTCACAAACATAGTTAAAGCTGTAAACTAGCCTATTTACACCTTTGTCATAGTTTCAATCTGATACCAGAAATTCACCTCTCAACAGCTCCAACCTGTGGCCAGCTCTAGTAGAAGAAGAGAGGAGTTTCTCCTTTGTTGTTTCCTGCCGCCCAAGCACTTCAGCAAAGGGAGCATTGGCCTATCTGACTTACCAGAGAAGATCCAAATATGTTGAGTGAAAATCAAGATGCTGTGGCTAGGTTGTTCAGACTAGTTGATAGGAATAGTAGGTAGATAATTATTTATGCTAATTATAGGACTATTCCTGGTACTGTTTCTGAAGAGATGGCTGGAAAATTTGCCTGGTATGAAGATGAATTGATTAATTATTTCCACAGAACTTTTGATCATATGGGTAGATATAGCTAGTTTCCTTTTCCTTGTTTGTGTTTGGTTTGACTTCTATCCCCACTCTTATGAAATGCTAAAAAATTAAAAATAAATTGAACCTGCCAATACATGATTTGGGAGGGGATTCTGCTGCTTTAATGAATGAAATAAAAGAACTATATAAGTAAAGAAAAGAAAGAAAATGAGAGAAGAAGAGTGTAAAGAAAAAGAAACAGAGAAATTCCTGAGGTTTGTCCTTCTTGTGGTGAGCTGCTTGATTTTGGCCAATAATTGTCTGAAAAATAAAAACCAAGCATTTGATGCTCACAGAGTGGCCAAGGTTATTTTTTACAAGAAGTAGAACCCTCAGGGATGCATACCAGGAGATGGAACTTACTTTCATAACTCCCACTCCCCACCAAAAGCCATAAAACAGATAGCTTTGACATAATTGAATTTAAATTAATGAATGTCTTGAATAATAATAATTGTCATACGTTGGAAAGGAAATAAATAAAAAGGAAGAAGGAATTTGGCCATATCTTGATGAAAGGTACAAATTTGAGGGTATTGATGTTGCAAGTCCTTTGGAATCTGTCCAAAGAGCTGAAAGTTCTCACAAAGTGGCCAAGGTGATGCTTAAAACAACATTTGGGTATAATACCCCCTTAAAGGTGCATGCCAGGAGAGGAGCTTACTTTCATAAAGTCTAATCCCCACCAAGCACCATAAGATCAAACTCTTGAGGTATTTGGGCCAGGCTTGTCTGGATACAATGAGTGGAAATCTGTGAAAAGGTCTGGTGAGCTGGTGAGGTTGGAAGCTGGTTCCCATGTTGTTATTTCTGGGTCTTCACTGAATCCTTTCCACTCTACAAGATACCATAATTTACCTCTTTTGAGTTTCTAGTCCAGAACCTGAGCCACTTCCCACTCTTCTTGCTCCTCCACTAGAGCTTGTGGTGGAGGAAATTGATTTTAATTTGGGGTACCTGACTGCTTTACTGGTTCTAGTAATGACACATGGAATACAGGGTGAACATACTTCCATTGAGAAGGCAACTTGAGGTGATATGCATGGCTTCCAATCTTCTTAAGAACTTCAAAGGGTCCCAGCCATCTTTCTGGAAGTTTCTTGGTGGGTCTTGTAGTATTGATGTTCTTGGAAGCTAGCCATACCTCATCCCCAGGTGAAACTGTCCTATTTCTATCTGCATACTTCTTAAATCTCCTTATTTCTGGCTCTAATTCTTCTTTGACAACTTGCTGTACTGATTGTATTTTTTTTGATGACTTTCCAGCAGGTGAGTCTTGAGAAATATGCATTGAGTCAAAGCTGGGGTTTCTTCCATAAATGGTGAAAAAGGGTATTTCTTTGTTGATGAATTTTCTGCATTATTGTAGGCAAATTCAGTTAGAGGGAGCCAGGTGTCCCTGTAATCTTGATGGTAACTTACATACATCCAAAGATACTGTTCTAGAATCTGATTTACCCTCTCTGTCTGTCCATCTGTTTCAGGGTGGAAATCAGTTGAAAGATCTCTTGATATCTTGAGCTGCTTACATAAATTGGTCCAGAATGATGAAACAAATAAGGATCCTCTATCACTGACAATGCTGACTGGAAGACTATTTTTAGAAAAGACATGGTTAATAAAGATTTGAGCTATGTCCAGGGCAGTGATTGTTGCATAATCTGGAATGAAGATTGCCATTTTTGAGAATCTGTCCACAACCACTAAAAGAGAATTGAAGTTTTTTTAAAGTGGCAATTGAGTGATGAAGTCTATTGATAAGGAATTCCAAGGACCAGATGGAATTTGAAGAGGCTTGAGTAATCCAAACTTCTTATGATAAATGTTCTTGTTTATTGAAAATTTCTGACATGAGGACACATAGTCCTTAATTAATTTATTCATGCCAGCCCAATAAAATTTTTTCTTGATGATCTTGAGGGTCTTTTCCTGGCCAGGATGGCCAGCCAAAGGTGAGTCATAACACTTTTGAAGAATATTGAGTTGTATTTCTTCATTGCATGGGATTACCACTCAATCTTTAAATAACAATAGCTTGGCTTGAGGTTAAAGAGAATAATCTAAAACTTATTCACCTCTTGCTAGTTGCTTGAGTATTTCTTTATAGTCTTTGTCTTTCCATACTTCCTTTTGGATCTGGTCAACAAAATCTGAGAATATTTCAGCTTTTATTGAGAAGAATATAGACTCTTGAATTCCATCTTACTTGATTTTTTGATGCAAATTTTGAGGATTCTTGCTGATTAAGTCAATTCCCTCTCTGGGTACACATTTTACAGATGTGACAAGGCATCTGGTAAAGTGGCCAGCCTCCCTGGGTGTGAGCCTTTGAGATATAACCACATACCCAATAAGGTCACAAAAAAGACTTAGAATAATTATACCTTTAATATAATTATATTAAAATTACTTAGAATAATTATACATTAAAAATAATTACTTAAATATACAAAAAATACCATAAATTGGTACAAAAATTGGTTTAACTTAAAAACCAATGAATCAACATGTAAAATAAATTATACCATTGGATTCCCCATGGAAAAATACACATATACCATTTTTATGGCATATCTGTAAAGTCTATATTTAAGGAATTATAGGGTATAATACCTTATAAAAACCATAAAAACTCATTTATCTCAAGAACTAATGAAACAAAATGTGAAATAAATTGTACCAATGGATGGCCCATGGAAGTCCACACATAAAACAATTAATAAGCTAATTTCCAATGTTAATACTTAAGGAATTATCCTGAATATATGCACTTTTTTGGTCAATGCATATATTCAAGGATCATAGCTAATATCTTCTAAACTATACATGATATAATGATGAACCAAAAATAAAGTTACCACGTAATTACTGTAAGAACACAGATATGAGCTTTATTTTACAAATTATAAACAAGGTTAAAACCTATGATGAAATATTGATAAAAATCAACAGAGCTGTTGACCACTTTGTTGTGAAAGTGCTCCAAACTTAAAAAAGGAGTATACAGTTGGATTCTAATAGTTCATTCGTGAAGAATGATGTAATTTTTATTATTAAATTCAGGGTATAACCCCCTGAAATCAAGGTTTGAAGTTTAAAATATTGAATTTCGACAGAAAAGATGAGTTACAAGAAAAATCATCAAAATTAGAGTTTTGATGATGTAATGAGAAGCTCTTGGCAGCATAATGAGGTTATGTCAGGCTATCAGAATTCACTCTCTGAATTGCTTTAGCGTGTAAATCTTAAAAGTTATAGAGGATCAAAGTTTGAGCTTAATTTGAGCAGTTATGATCACACACTGTAACCTTAATTTAAGTTTAACAGTCTTAAGAGTGATAAAATTGGTGAATACTATTAGTTTATGATTAAAACTAATAAAATCCACGCAATTTGGGGTTCTGCCAAGCCTCTGATGTCATCAAACTTAGAGTTATAGTGATAACTCTAAATAATGGTGTAATAATGATGTAATATGGTTTGATCATGATGTAATCACCCTCAAACCTTAAAATATTGATCAATTCCAGTGGATATGATCAGTAAACGTCTACTAGAAGCCCTTTGGACTCTAGGAGGGAGGTATTTACTATAAATAGAGCTCTTTTTACTCTATTTACCCCTCAGACGCATCAAAAACATTAAATCAATTAAATAAAAGGTAATTTCTTTATTCTTTATATATAAAACTCTTATATTATTAAAGACCAAAGACCATCTTAATATTAATCACTATTTTTACGTGATTAAATCAATTCTTTAATTGTTTTTGTCATAAATCTCTCTATAAACTCATTTCCACGTAAAATCAAGAAATTTAGTAATTTTCTTTATTTTTTATTGTAAATACAATTTGAAAAAGTTGTATTATATTCTTTTGGCGTAAAATATCTCAAAATTATTATTTTAAGTGTTAAAAGTAGGTTATTTCATCTTATTATAACAATTTCTCTCTTATTATTACTCTTAATAATTCTTAATTAATATAAATAGTATCTATATTAATATATAACTTTAATATTAGTAATATTATTGTTATTAATTGTTTCTTATTTATAAAAAACAGTTTTTTACGCCTTTATTATTTGTTGGTAACAATAATAAGGAGCTTTATAATATATTAATTATTTTATATTAATATATTATTTAATATTATAATTTCATATAATATTAATTTATATTATTATATTTATTTAATAATATAATATTTTTTACACCATAATAATAATATTTCTTTATTATTATTATTATTTTAATCTTATTTATTTCAATTATAAGGACATTCAGAGGACAATAAGTAATAAATTAGTAATTTTTACTTATTGTTTCATAGTCAAACCTTACACTGGGCAGTGAGTGATAGTGGATTGATGAAACTCAGAAAGGAATTCCACCCAACGGGCCTTATGGAAAGTAAGACTTTGAAAGAAATGAAATACTGAAGAGAAGAGTGGTCTTTCCAGACCTCAAAAGAATTGGAAAGAGAAAGAACAAAAGCTCTCCAGTGCTGGAGAGCCCAAAGTATGCCAAGAAGTTTCTTGTCATGAATTTCATAGTTAAGCTTGCAGCTATCAAATTCAATAGGATTCTTTCCTGAGTCATTCACCTGACTCAGTACAGCACCCAAGGCATATGTCAGCCTGTGACTCAAAACCAGAGCACAAGCATGACAGCCAAAATACCATAAACCAATGGTATAGCCAAGATACCACCAAAACATGGAGCTGAGCCAAATCAGCTCAAAAGGTATCAAAAGAAAGAGGAAACTCACCTCTTCCTGAAAATATAAGTCCCATCACCATAGGACAAGAAATAACAAAGTTATTCCTGCTCAAAGTTATTGCTGAGCATAAACTTTAATTTTTACCTCTCATCTAAAATCTAGAAGGAGAGGCTTAAACCCATCAAATGGGTATTCAAAATGAAGCTCTCAGCCAGGGCTATCCAATGGTACCAGCCAAACTGAGCTAGCACAAATATTACTGGAGTTATGGTCAATTTCAGGCCAAATAAGGTTGAACAAAACATTCACCTCTCATCTAACTTCTACAGTTTTAGTGTGGGATACCTGAAGTGGGGTCTTTATGGAGGGAGCACAATCAGGGATATCTGATGGTGTCATCCACTTCCCCATATCTCAACTACTGCAGAAGCTATGGGGCAAACAAGCTCAATACAGCTTTTTGCCTAAAACAGGAAAATGTACAAAACTCTTGTACATGGGATAGCTTTTCCATATTTAATGATACCCATGTGAAATGAGGTACCATTGTGTAGAGCACATACAGGGCTACACACCGAACCAATTTTGAGGTTGATATCTCAAGAATTGACAAAGTTATGGCTGTTTTAAGGTCAGATTCCTACCTGATGTCATATACAGCCTTACCATGGGATAATATCCCATAATCATGAATATGAGGTGTCAAATAGACGAAGAAGCATGTTTTTACTTCAATACCTCATATTTCAGTCAATACTGGGGTCCCATACAGTTTCTGTACAGCATTCTACGTGTCATACACATCAGACTCAGGCTGTGAGGTCCCCAGATGAAAATTTTCACCCTGTATTGGTGAAAACTGCCCAGATGTGGTTTCAAAGCCACATCTGAGCCCAATACAGGTTATACAGGCTGTTTTAAAACCACAAGCCAGTACTAGACAGTGAAAGAAACTTCACTTCCTCTATGTGGAAAGGTCTAGCACCCTCTCCACCCCATTTCAGGATAAAAAGGAGGCTTTTCACAGCCAGAATTGTCTCCTCATCCTGCTCTTACATAACCTACGTAGTAAACTTTCAAAAACAGTTTTACTCTTGGTTAATAATCAGGTATAATTATAAGCTTAATTATTGTAACCCAACAGATAAAGCTGCACCCAGGGCTTTCAACAGCGCTCACCACCAGTATATCACATATAGTAAAGCCCTTTTAATCTTGAATTAAAATATCTTTAAAACCCTTATAACTCTTTTTAACCTATTTTACCATGCCACAAACATAGATAAAGTTGTATTGAGCCTATTTACACCTTCATCATAGCTTCATCCTGACATTTTGGGGGCCTGGCTGTCTTTTAAAACCTTTTGGACTTATTACAAGTAAGTTTTTCTCTTTTTTATCATTTTATTGACACTTTTTTCATCTTTTTAGGCGTCATTTTCTTTAAAAATATATATTTTTATTTATTTTTTAAAAATACTCATATTTTAAAGAGTATCTGTCATGTGGCTGATAACCACAAGACCAGTATTTTTGGCGTGTTTTGTATATAAAAACACTTTTAAGCCACTAATACAGTCTTAATTCTTAATTGAATCGAGACAGCTCATACTGATAAACCAACAGTTGAGACGTGTTCGGGCACATTGTTAACTCAATTGCCCTGTAATACACCATCTTTGACAGATTATACTTGCTAATTACAAGTATTCTGTGAGATATTGGTATACAAACAGTATACCACATATCAGTAAGCTGTATTTTTGACGTGGAATTGTTAATTTAATTACATTGTCATAATACAAGGGCATATTGTAATAATATACAAGCCCAGAGGCTATTCTTAGACGTGCAAAACCAGCCTTTTAAGAAGTCTTAACTGACATAAGCCCTCTTTTCCTGTTTGATTCAGTGGAAGAAAATTTCATACCACTTGAGACCCAGTCACAGGCCAACACACCAGTGACACCCTCAGAACCAGAGGGCAGCAAGGGCAAGGAAAAAGACTTAGTGAAGGCCTCATTACAGCCAAGAAGTGGACACTAATAGCCACTCAGAGGAGTAGAAAACCACGAAACTCTGCTTCAATACAAGGTAAACCAACCTTAACCACTTGTACAGGGAATATTACAATTATTAACCCAGTTGTAACCTCCAAAGGCAAACTGCCAAAATCGGAAGATAAAAAATTTGTACAAGGCACAGTCAAAGGTAAATACCCTAAGAAAATAAAGTTTTTGACTGCTTGAAAACACTGATATGTCCCCTGCATACCTCAGATACCTTGGCTTCCAAAGGAACCAGCCAGAGGACAGAGAAGGCTTGTCCAGAACCAGAAGACCTGGAAGAGGACACCTTGGACACAGTGGTGGATGGCAAAACAATGAGGGAGATAATATCAACCTTGCCATTCACACTCCAATTCAACAGGAACCTCAAACCAGAGGACTGGAAGGATATGGATCAAGTTCTTCAGCTCCACCAACTCCTCAAAGACTTATTTCAATGGAGCATGGACAACAAGAGGTTCAACCTGGCAAGTCACTGGGCAGAACTTGGAGAAAGCTTCCAGAAGATCTGTCTCAAAGAGATAGACTTCAAATACCTGATGGTAATCACCAAAGGTTGGAATCCTACCAGGCAGTTCAGACTCCTGGAGGCAAGGGCACAGAGAATAAGGGGGGATCAAGCCACTATCCAAGCTATAGAAGAACAGTTAAGCCAGATGGGGCCTACTCAGATTCCTTCAGGCGCACAAGGAGCAAGCCAAATCGGCTCTCCAGTGGCTTCACACCATTCAGAAACCAGCAGATCAATGGCCAAGAGTCACCATTCTTCACAATTCCAGGAAGTTTCCAGGAGAAGACAAGGAAACAAGGGCAAGAACAAAGCCTCCTTCAACCAGAGGAGGAAAGAGTCAGACCCCATGATCCAGAAGCTGTTAGATTTGGTAAAAGAAGTACACAAGAACCAGAAGTAGTTGTAAACCACTCTAGAATCAGTAGTCCTAGTAATAGAAACCTTACCCCCACTCAGACTGAAAATAGCATTGTCACATCTGAGAGTAACATCAACAGTGATACACTGTGGTTACAAATGTCCCAATATGCTGAACAATCTGCAAAGCAGTTTGCAGAAATTAAAGCTGGCCACGAGAGGATGAGACAAACTCAAGCCTCCTTGGAACAGATAGTTAAAAATCTTCAAGAAGGATATGCTCAACTGAGCAAAGCCTCTGAAGAAACCAACAAAAGACTGAATATAGTCTTTGAAAAACAACACCACAGAACAAGGGACAGGGAGTGTCTGGACCAAGACATTAACAAATTGTTTAATGCCTACCATAGCTTGAAGCCCCAGCCACAAGGCCAAGTTATGGATAATCCATATCAACCAGATGCCATGTTGATGAATAAGGCAAGATCCCCATCACAATACCAAGATGGAGATGGAATGTCTTATTCAGAGAAGGAAGCCTTGAAACAGCTTCCTGAGGCCTCAAACTGGCCCAAATTCTCTGGATCAGGAGAATATGATCATATGGAGCTCATATATTATATTTATGGACTCTTCATTGATGTACCAAGCATACCAGACTACTGGATCACTGCTAGACTGAATACAGCATTTAGAGTTCATGCTAGTATATGGTACATAGAAATGAAAGAAATCCATGGCAGGAGAAACTGGTCATGGTGGAAGAGTCAAATCATCCAAAAGTACGGTAATGGAACTTGGATATGGCAGAAGACAATTTCATTTGAAAATGCCAAATACTCTGTGGACAAAGATCCATATGAGTGGTGTCTTAGATAGTCTAGAAGACTTGAAGCCATTGATCCTCAGATGAACATCCAAATGAGGAATCAAAAACTTCTGACACAACTGCCAGGAGAACTAGAACATGCAGTCAAATGCAGATGCAACCAAACTTCACTCTAGATGACATTGCCAACACCTTACAAGACATAAGGAAAAGGACTAACATAGGGAAATTCACCCCATATAAGAGCTGTAGTTTCAAAGAGAAACAACCTTTCAGGGGAGAGTTTAAAGACAAACCCAAAGAAAGAGTGGCAGAAGTGGCAAAGAAGAGGAATTCTTGTCACAATTGTGGTTCAATAGACCACTATTCCAACAACTGTCCAAAGGCAAAGAAAAAAGTCTATGCCATAGAGAAAGTGTCAGCCTGTGACTCAAACCAGAGCACAAGCATGACAGCCAAAATACCATAAACCAATGGTGTAGCCAAAATACCACCAAAACATGGAGCTGAGCCAAATTAGCTCAAAAGGTATCAAAAGAAAGAGGAAACTCACCTCTTCCTGAAAATATAAGTCCCATCACCATAGGACAAGAAATAACAAAGTTATTCCTGCTCAAAGTTGTTGCTGAGCATAAACCTTAATTTTCACCTCTCATCTCAAATCTAGAAGGAGAGGCTTAACCCCATCAAATGGGTACTCAAAATGAAGCTCTAAGCCAGGGCTATCCAATGGTACCAGCCAAACTGAGCTAGCACCAGTATTACTTGAGTTATGGTCAAATTCAGACCAAATAAGGGTGAACAAAACATTCACCTCTCATCTAACTTTTACAGTTTTAGTGTGAGATACCTAAAGTGGGGTCTTTTTGAAAAGAGCACAATCAGGGCTATCTGATGGTGCCATTCATTTCCTCATAACTCAACTACAACAAAAGTTATTGGCCAAACAAGCTTAATACAGCTTTTGACCAGACCACGCCAATGTACAAAAATACTTGTACATGCGATAACTTTGTCATATTTAATGATACCCATATCGAATGAGGTACCATTGTGTAGAGCACATACAGGGCTACACACCGAACCAATTTTGAGGTTGATATCTCAAAAACTGACAGAGGTATGACCATTTTAAGGTCAAAATCCCACCTGCTGTCAGATACAGCCGTACCATGGGATAATATCCCATAACCATGAATATGAGGTGTCAAATAGACAAAGAAGAATGTTTTTACTTCAATACCTTATATTTCAGTCAATACTGGGGTCCCATACAGTTTCTGTACAGCCTTCTACGCGTCATACACGTCAAAATCAGGCTGTGAGGTCCCCAGATGAAAATTTTCACCCTGTATTGGTGAAAACTGCCCAGATGTGGTTTCAAAACCACATCTGAGCCCAATACAGGGTATACAGGCTGTTTGCAAACCACAAGTCTGTCATAGAGAGCGAAAAATCTTCACTTCCTCTATGTGGAAAGGTCTAGCAGCCTTTCCACCTCAATTTTAGGATAAAAGGAGGGCTTTTCACAGCCAAAAGCCTTTCCTCATCCTGCTCTTGAATAACCTACGTAGTAAACTGTCAAAAACAGTTTTAATCTTGGTTAAATAATCAGGTATAATTATAATCTTTAATTATTGTAATCCAACAGATAAAGCCTGCACCCAGGGTTCTCAACAGCGCTCACCACCACTATTTCTCAATAGTAGAACCCTTTTATTTTATTATAAAACCTTTATAAATCTTTTTAAATCATTTTCTGCCGTGTCACATACACATTTAAAGTTGTAATTAGCCTAGTTATACCTTTATCATAGTATCATCCTGACATTTTGGGGGCCTGGCCATGTTTTAAAACCTTTTTTTGGACCTTATAAGTAAGTCTTTTTCTCTTTTTATGACTTATTAACCAGTATTTTATCTTTTTTAGGAGTAATTTCTTTATTTAAATATATATATTATATATATTTATCCTTTTTATATACATACTCATATTATAAGAGTATTATTCACATGGCTAATACTCACTGAATTTAATCATTTTTGGCGTGTTTTGTATATAAAAACACATAAGCCATCAATAAAGTCCTGTATTCTTGACTGAATAAGGACACCTCTGACTGAAAAACCATCAGTTGAGGCGTGGATTAAGTGTATTGTTAACTCAATAACACTTATACAGAACCACTTGTACAGAATACACTTGAAAACCACAAGTGTATCTGAGGGATACTGACACACAAACAGTGTGACAGGACACCATAAGCTGTATTTTTGACATGAAATTGTTAATTCAATTACACTGTCATTATACGAGGGCATACTGTAATAATATACAAGCCCAGAGGCCATTCTTAGACGTGCAAAACCAGCCTTTTAAGAAGTCTTAACTGACATAAGCCCTCTTTTTCCTGTTTTGATTCAGTGGAAGAAAACTACATCCCACTTGAAACCCAGTCACAGGCCAACACACCAGTGACACCCTCAGAACCAGAGGGCAGCAAGGGCAAGGAAAAAGACTTAGTGAAGGCCTCATTACAGCCAAGAAGTGGACACTAATAGCCACTCAGAGGAGTAGAAAACCACGAAACTCTGCTTCAATACAAGGTAAACCAACCTTAACCACTTGTACAGGGAATATTACAATTATTAACCCAGTTGTTATCTCCAAAGGCAAACTGCCAAAATCGGAAGATAAAAAATTTGTACAAGGCACAGTCAAAGGTAAATACCCTAAGAAAATAAAGTTTTTGACTGCTTGAAAACACTGATATGTCCCCTGCATACCTCAGATACCTTGGCTTCCAAAGGAACCAGCCAGAGGACAGAGAAGGCTTGTCCAGAACCAGAAGACCTGGAAGAGGACACCTTGGACACAGTGGTGGATGGCAAAACAATGAGGGAGATAATATCAACCTTGCCATTCACACTCCAATTCAACAGGAACCTCAAACCAGAGGACTGGAAGGATATGGATCAAGTTCTTCAGCTCCACCAACTCCTCAAAGACTTATTTCAATGGAGCATGGACAACAAGAGGTTCAACCTGGCAAGTCACTGGGCAGAACTTGGAGAAAGCTTCCAGAAGATCTGTCTCAAAGAGATAGACTTCAAATACCTGATGGTAATAACCAAAGGTTGGAATCCTACCAGGCAGTTCAGACTCCTGGAGGCAAGGGCACAGAGAATAAGGGGGGATCAAGCCACTATCCAAGCTATAGAAGAACAGTTAAGCCAGATGGGGCCTACTCAGATTCCTTCAGGCGCACAAGGAGCAAGCCAAATCGGCTCTCCAGTGGCTTCACACCATTCAGAAACCAGCAGATCAATGGCCAAGAGTCACCATTCTTCACAATTCCAGGAAGTTTCCAGGAGAAGACAAGGAAACAAGGGCAAGAGCAAAGCCTCCTTCAACCAGAGGAGGAAAGAGTCAGACCCCATGATCCAGAAGCTGTTAGATTTGGTAAAAGAAGTACACAAGAACCAGAAGTAGTTGTAAACCACTCTAGAATCAGTAGTCCTAGTAATAGAAACCTTACCCCCACTCAGACTGAAAATAACATTATCACATCTGAGAGCAACATCAACAGTGACACACTGTGGTTGCAAATGTCCCAATATGCTGAGCAATCTGCAAAGCAGGCTGCAGAATTTGCATCTGCCCAAGAGAGGATGAAAAAAACTCAAGCCTCATTGGAGCAGATAGTTAAAAACCTTCAGGAAGGATATGCTCAACTGAGCAAAGCCTCTGAAGAAGCCAACAAGAGACTGAATCAAGTCTCTGAAGAACAACACCATAGCAGCAGGGACAGGGAGTGTCTGAACCAAGACATCAACAAATTGTTTGATGCCTACCATAGCTTAAAGCCCCAACCACAAGGCCAAGCTATGGAGAATCCATATCAACCAGATGACATCAAACCAGATGCCATGTTGTTGAATAAGGCAAGATCTCCATCACAATACCAGGATGGAGATGGCATGTCTTATTCAGAGAAGGAAGCCTTGAAACAGCTTCCTGAGGCCTCAAACTGGCCCAAATTCTCTGGATCAGGAGAATATGATCATATGGAACTCATAGATTATATTGATGGACTCTTCATTGATGTACCAAGCATACCAGATTACTGGATTACTGCTAGACTGAATACTGAATTTAAAGCTCATGCAAGTATGTGGTACACTGAAATGAAAGAAATCCATGGCAGAAGAAATTGGCCATGGTGGAAGGGTCAAATAATCCAAAAGTACAGTAATGAAACTTGGATATGGCAAAAGACCATGTCATTTGAAAATGACAAATACTCTGTGGACAAAGATCCATATGAGTGGTGTCTTAGACAGTCTAAAAGACTTAAAGCCATTGATCCTCAAATGAACATTCAAATGAGGAATCATAAACTTCTGACACAACTGCCAGGAGAACTAGAGCATGCAGTAAAGTGCAGATGCAACCAAAATTGCACTCTAGATGATATAGCCAATACCTTACAAGACATAAGGAAAAGGACTAATATAGGGAAATTCACCCCATATAGAAGCAATAGTTTCAAAGAGAAACAACCTTTCAGGGTAGAGTTTAAAGACAAACCCAGAGAAAGAGTGGCAGAAGTGGCAAAGAAGAAGAATTCTTGTCACAATTGTGGTTCAACAGACCACTATGCCAACAACTGTCCAAAAGCAAAGAAGAAAGTCTATGCTATAGAAAAAGTCCCTGAAGAAGAACCTCCAACAGAGGATTCTGAATCAGACTCTATGGGTGATGCCATTAGAGAACCATCTGATGAAGATCAAGACCCAAGAGAGGAATTTCTAGTGGCATACCAAGAGGAAACCCCACTAGAAATCCAGGATATACAGTTGGAAGCAGGCATGCCACAAGACACTGCCAACAAGAACTTGTGTAAGCATACACAAGATGCACAAACATTCCTGGTTACACCAACCAAAGGAATGGCATATATACATGGAACAGCCACAAAAATGACTGTATGTATTGACAATGCTCAGCACCCACTGATCATTGACAGTGGAGCACACTGCTCCATAGTGGCCAGAAATTATCTGGAGAACCACTTCCCAAACTGGGAAAAAGAACTCTTGCCCACCAGAGCAAAGAACTTTAAGAGTGCATCTGGAAAGATGACCTCCATTGGGACAATTATCAAAGAGATAATTATACCCCACAGAAAAGGTAATATCAGACTCAACCCAGAGTTTGTAGTGCTTGAAGATGCCCACATCCAAGGGTTTTTACTGGGAACAGATTACCAGAGGATGTATGGCATAGATATTTACAACAGTAAAAATAGGCATATTACCATTGGTACTAACAAGGAAAAGAAATTTTCTCTTGATATATACCAGATATCTTCTCAGGACCCACTGGAAGATCTTCTGAAAGAATTCAGAGAGGGACAGTTTAGCACTACCCTCACCAGCAAACAAAAGCTAAGTTTACTGAAGATGCTGAGGAAGAATAGACCAGCATTTGCCATTGGTGAAGAACCATTAGGCAAGATCAAAGGCCATGATATAGAACTATATCTGGATGTAGAAAGACCTTATCCACCCATGTTAAGGAGACCTCCTTACCCAGCAAGTCTGGAGACCAGGAAAGAGATTGAGAAACATATCAATGAACTCCTGGACATGGATGTCATTAGGAAGATTGGACATAATGAAATAGTGGAAATCACCACTCCTGTCCTAATCACCTGGCATGATGGCAAGTCTAGATTGTGTGGAGACTTCAGAGCCCTGAACAACTACACAAAAGCAGACAGGTATCCTATACCAAGGATACCTCATGCCTTGGATAAATTGGCCAAAGCCAAATACATAACCAAGATGGATTGTATGAAGGTGTCACAGGGGCTCTTCTAAAATGAAGAGGGCCTGGCACTCAGTGAACAGACTTACTTATGGAGGGCTCAGAAGAAAATACTCAAATGATAAGAGTAATGGAGTAAGAGGATAAATTCCTAGTCATAAAATAATAAGCATAAAAGATAAGAGAGACAAAACAAAAGCAATAATAAAGAGCCAACCACAAATAATCCTGAGTCACTGTTTCAACCTGTTCAGAAAAGAGAAAAGGAATTAATAAAGGATATGGCCACCAGGACTCTACTGAACAGGTGAGGGAAGGCAAAGACTAACTTAATAAGTAATAAAATAATATTCCAAAAGTGAGAATAAAATAATATTAAATAATAAATCAACTATTTTAATTAACTGGGGGAAAAACCCCCAGGTGAGTGAAGAGGGGCTGGTATATGTGAGAAATGCCAGCCTTGGAGTTTGAGTGTTGAGATACTTGCCTGTATGCTGGAAGAAGTTGGATGTGGGATTGAATGCTGTATTGGTGAATCCAATACAGGTGATACAGTCAATACAGGTATTTGCGCCTGTATTGATGACAGGCCTGTATTTGGTGAATCCTGTATTTGAGTCTTGCCTGTATGAAACTGTATTGGGTGAAATATTGATTGAAACCCCCTTGCTGATTGGGTTCTGAAGGGTATCCATGATATAATGATTTTCTGATGATGATTGGAAATGCCCCTGCCTCCTTGGCTGTGACTTTATCCCCCTCTTGAAAGTGGTGAGCTCTGAGCACCATAAGTATAGTGAGTCTTGATGAGCTTGCAATCAATTCAAACAGTTGTTTCCCCCAATTCCTTAAGATTTCCCCTTAAAACTTCTTCTTCAATCAATACTCAAACCAATCTTCATTTGACTATTTGTAGGTATTTTCCCCTTGATTTTGATTGTGAATTTCCTCTGTTTCATTCAAACTGCCTTCAATCTTCATAAAAATTTCTTTAATCTTGTCTTGAGTGTCTTCATCAACTTTTCTTGAGTCCTCATGGCTTTTGAAAGGTGGTTGATTTGGGTTTTTGTCCCAAGACCACTTGAAATCATCATAATTTTGAATTTTAGAGTGTTGGCATAAGGTGGCCAACAATTGAAATTTTGGACCAAATGAGTAGTCCTGGCCAAAATCCCTGAAAGTGTGAAAAAATGGATTTTTGGCCAATTTGCGCAAAAATGCGCAAATGCGCAAATATGCCATATGTGGCATAAATTGGTGAAAATACTGAAAAAACTGAATTCTTGTGAAAAAATGGCCTAAAGGTGGGTTTTGGCCATTTTGCGCATTTTTGCGCAAATGCGCAAATATGCCATATTTGGCATAAATTGGTGAAAATGATGAAAAAACTGATTTATTGTGAAAAAATGGCCTAAAATTGGGTTTTGGCCATTTTGCGCATTTTTGCGCAAAATGCGCAATTATAATGATTTTGGCCAAAAAGGCCTTTTGAAGGCTTTTGACAAGAAAAAAGGCCCTTTTGCGCAAATTTTCCAATATGCCTAATTAAGAATATTATGATAAGAATTGATGAAAAATGGCTGTTTTGATGTTTTGAGGTCTGATGTGGCCAATTGTGCCAAAGTGCACATCTTGATGAAATTGGCCAATTGGGCCATTTGAACAAATTTCTTCTATGAACTTGATTTTTTTTCTTGAATATCTTCTTCTTATCCCCTCCTTGATTGGTCAATTGCCATAAACACCTTGCTGATTGGGTTTTGGCTTTCAATTTTGATCTTAAGGAATGAGTTTAAGGCTGACTTGAAGAAGTTTTGATGAGGATTATCTGTAGGTGGTCTTTACCATTACTAGTGTTTTGCTCTTTGATTATTGAATGAATTGACTCCCCAAATGTGATATGGGAGTGATGACTACTGCTTTTTGAAATAAGAAATAAAAATGAAAATAAAAATAAAAATAAAAGATACAAGTAAAAGAAATGAAAAAGAATTGAGAGAAAAAGAGAGTAAAGAAAGAAATAAGAAATTCCTGAGGGTTGTCCTTCTTGTGGTGAGTTTCTTGATTTTGGCCAAAATGTTCTGAAAGATAAAACCAAGCATTTGATGCTCACAGCGTGGCCAAGGTAATGTTTTACAAGAATTAGACCCCTCAGGGATGCATACCAGGAGATGGAACTTACTTTCATAACTTCCACTCCCCACCAAGCACCATAAATGAAAATTGAAATATGCCATAAGATGAATTTGATAATGAATGTCTTGAAAGATAATTTATGGCATGATTAAAGAAAGAAGAGAAAATAAAAGAAAAGATTGGGCCAAATCTTGATGAAAGGTCCAAATCTTGAGGGTATTATGTTGCAAGGCCTTCTGAACCTGTCCAAAAAATTGACAAGTGCTCACAAAGTGGCCAAGGTGATGCTTACAACAAATTTGGGTAGAATACCCCCTTAAAGGTACATGCCAGGAGAGGAACTTACTTTCATAAACCCCAATCCCCACCAAGCACCATAATCAAACTCTTGAGGCATTTGGGCCAGGCTTGTCTGGATACAAAGTGTGAAAATCCTTGACAAGGTCTGGGGAGTTGGTAAGGTTGGAAGCTGGTTCCCAAGTTGTTCTTTCTGGGTCTTCATTGAATCCTTTCCACTCCACTAAATACCATAATGAGCCTCTCTTGAGTTTTGAGTCCAGAACCTGAGCCACTTCCCATTCTTCTTGCTCTTCCACTATTACTGGAGGTGGTGGCAATTGGTGTTGATTTGGGATAGTTGATTGCTTCACTGGTTCTAACAAGGACACATGGAAAACAGGGTGAACTGACTTCCATTGTTGAGGCAACTTGAGGTGATATGCATGGCTGCCAATCTTCTTGAGAACTTCAAAGGGTCCCAACCATCTTTCTGAAAGCTTTTTGGTGGGTCTTGTTGTCTTGATGTTCCTGGAAGCTAGCCATACTTTGTCCCCAGGTTGGAAATCAGGTGGAATTGCTCTATTTCTATCTGCATACTTCTTAAAACGCTTTATTGCTGACTCTAATTCTTCTTTGACAACTTGCTGTACTGATTGGAGTTTTGATGATAACTTTCCAGCAGGTGTATCTTGAGAAATGTGAATTGAATCAAAGCTGGGATTTCTTCCATAAATAGTGAAAAATGGAGACTGTTTTGTTGATGAATGTTCTGCATTATTATAGGCAAATTCAGCCAGAGGGAGCCAGGTGTGCCAGTCATCTTGATGGTAACTGACATACATCCGAAGATACTGTTCTAGTATCTGATTTACCCTCTCTGTCTGTCCATCTGTTTCAGGGTGAAATGCAGTTGAAAGATCTCTTGATATCTTGAGCTGCTGACATAATTGGGTCCAGAATGATGAAACAAATAAGGAACCTCTATCACTAACAATACTTACTGGAAGACCATGTTTGGAAAATACATGACTAATGAAGATTTGAGCTAAGTCCAGTGCAGTGATTGTTGAATAAGTTGGAATAAATATTGCCATTTTTGAAAATCTGTCTACAACTACTAAAATTGAATCAAAGTTGCTTGACAAGGGCAATTTAGTGATAAAGTCCATTGATAAAGAATTCCAAGGACCAGATGGAATTTGAAGAGGCTTGAGTAATCCAAACTTCTTATGGTGGATGTTCTTGTTTCTTGAACATTGCTGACATGAGGACACATAGTCCTTGATGATTTGATTCATGCCAGCCCAATAAAAATCCCTCTTGATGAGCTTGAGGGTCTTCTCCTGGCCAGGATGGCCAGCCAATGGTGAGTCATGACGCTTTTGAAGAATGTCCAATTGAATTTCGTGATTGCTTGGAATGACTACTCTATCTTTGAACAATAATAATTTTGCTTGAGGTTCAAGAGAATAGTCTGGGACTGATTCTCCTCTTGCTAATTTCTTGAGGATCTCCTTATAGTCTTTGTCTTGCCATACTTGTCTTTGGATCTGATCAACTAAATCTGAAAACATTTCAACTTTTATGGAAAAGAATCTTGACTCTTGAATTCCATTTTGCTTGAGAACTTGATGAAAGTTTTGAGGATTCTTGCTGATGAAATCCACCCCCCTCTCTGGGTACACGTTGTCCCGACGTGACAAGGCATCTGGTAAAGTGGCCAGCCTGCCTGGGCGGTAAGTGATAACAAAGTGAAATTCAGACAAAAATTCAGCCCAACGGGCTTGACGACGAGTAAGGACTTTAGAGGACATAAAATATTGGAGAGAACAATGGTCTGTCAAGACCTCAAAGGAATCAGAAAGAGAAAGGAGAAAGGCTCTCCAGCGCTTGAGAGCCCAAACTATGCCAAGGAGTTCCTTGTCATGAATTTCATAGTTGAGTTCAGCTGGTAAGAGCTTGCGACTATCAAATGCAATGGGATGCTTTCCTGAGTCATTCACCTGACTCAGTACAGCACCCAAGGCATAATCAGAGGCATCAGTCTCTACAATATTTGGGAGAGAAGGATTAAAGTGAGAGAGGATAGGAGCAGTGGTGAAAGCTTCTTCGAGTATCTGAAGCTGGCTAAGAGCTTCCTCATTGAAGATGAAGGGAGAATCTTTTTTGAGAAGGGAAGTGAGAGCAGAGATTTTTTTGGAATAATTTTTAATGAAACGACGATAAAAGTTGGCAAAGCCAAGAAAAGATTGGAGGGCCTTGATGTTCTTGGGCTAAGGCCAATTGAGTATTTGTTGAACTTTTGAAGAATCCATCTTGAGGCCATCACATGAAACAACATAGCCCTAGTATTCCACACTTGGAGGCTTTAGCAAACAAATTATTGTCTCTCAGTCTTTGGAGAACAGAGGCCACATGTTTAACATGTTCATCCAAAGAGCTAGAGAAGACCATAATATCATCTAAGTACACTACAACAAAAATATCCAAATAATCTGCAAAGATATCATTCACAAGATTTTGGAATGAAGCTGGAGCATTGGTTAAGCCAAATGGCATAACCAAATACTCATAACTGCCATATTTGGTTCTAAAGGCAGTTAAATGCTCATCCCCCTCTTTAATTCTCAGTAGATTATAAGCACCACGCAGATCTATCTTGGAGAAGATAGTAGCACCGTTAAAGATGGTAAGAAGCTGATTCATTGGAGGAACAGGATACCTGTTCTTCCTAGTGACAGCATTAAGTTTGCGGTAGTCAACACACAAACAAAGACCGCCATCCTTTTTCTTTACAAAAATGACAGGTGCTCCTGTTGAAGAGGAGCTTGGTCTAATGAAACCTTTCTCTACATTCTCTGAAATGTAGGCCCGCAGTGTTTCTGACTCATTCTTTGATAAAGAGTAGATAACACCAACTGGAGGTAGAAGACCCTCCAGTTCGATATGATGATCACAGGCACGGTGTGGAGGAAGTTTCTCTGCTTTCACTTTGGAGAATACATCCAAATATTTGAGATAAACAGGAGGGACTACCTTCAGCACAGTTTCAATCTCTTCTGGCTCTTCCTCCTCATCCCACTGCTCCTCCAGGGAGGCATGAAAAGATAAAGGAGGAAGGTCCATATCCCCTTGAAAGAGATGAAGTGAAGATATAGCAACATCTTCTCCAACATTTTTCATCTCCTTGAAGACTTCATCTCTTAATGGAAGTAATGACTGAGAGGGAAAAATGGAGGGGTTATGGACAGAAGGAGGAAAGGAAGGTGTCTTAAGTTCACCAACCAGAGCAACACTGTTGACAGCAGTGGATAAGTCATTACTAGTAGAAGAAATAATACCACTAGAATCCTTATGACTAGAATCATAGGTGATCAATCCATTTTTCCAATCAATAATGGGATTAAAATGGTAAAGAAAATCATAGCCCAATATTAGGTCTTCTCCCTTGGGTGAATCTATGATAAAGAAATCCCATTCAAAGCTTGGGAAGGAAGGTAAATCAACAACCCACTTGGTATAATGGGTGATGAACAGGGAAGTGGATTCATTAGAATCCAGAATGAAAAGAGGAATCTTTTCAGGGAGCTCTGACATGGTCAATGAGTACTTGAGAACAAAATTCTTTGCAATAAAGGAGTTTGTAGCACCAGAATCAATGAGAATACTATAAAAAATATCAGAGATTGAAGAAAAAATAAGAAATTTTAAAGATTTCTTGACACTAGTATTCAGAGTGCACAATTGTGCTCTTGAAGGAAATAATTGAGAACCATTGAACACATCATGATTCCCACTCAGGCTTTTCCCTGCTTTCTAGGGAAGCCTTCTGATGACCCTTGCCTATTTTCAGGCCTCTTGAAGCATTTTTCAAATGGGTGCTTTCCACCACAATAATTGCACAAGCCTTCTTTAATCCTCCTCTCCTTTTCAGAACCAATTAATTTGTTGTCCTTATTGAGGAGAGCAGCATGAGGCTTGTCTTTGGACATTTGAAAATTCTTCCCCTTCTTATTCTTATTGTGATAAGGCTTCTTGGATGATGAACTTTGAGGAGGCTTGGACAAATTGCATCCAATGATTGGAGGCTTCTTCTCTTGATGACTGCCCTTTTCCTTTTGCCTCTCATGATATCTTGTGTCTAATTCTAATGTGACATCCATAAGTTCTTGAAGAGTGTCAAAAGTTCCAGGGTGAGAAGCCAGTTGGTCCAACAATCTTGATGCCAAGCCTCTTCTATACACATGAATGTAAGCTCTTTCCCCCCAATCTCCAATTCTTGACATTAAGCTTCTGAAATCTGCTATGTACAAGGAAACATGACCACTTTCCTTCATCCTCAAATTGTCCAACTCTTGTTCAGCTTTCCTGACTTCATTGGGGTCACCAAACAGAGTGAATAATTGAGATTCAAATAATGGCCAATTATTGAGGAGGTAGGAAGGGTCTTCATTGGAAATATTTGAGAGGTAAGGTTCAATCCATTTGCCAGCTCTACCAGTAAGAAAAGAAGTTGAGTACAAAACCTTCTTCCTGTCAGAGAAGAAGTTTGCTGGATCATTATGGAAAATCAGTTGACAGGATTGGATAAATCCTCTCAACTTATGAGCTTGAGTACCATCAAAAGAATCAGGTGCCTTCATGGATGGAGTCTTGAAAGCAGGGGCTTTGGAATTGTCCCTGGGGGCAACTGCTTGAGTGAGTTGTCCCATGAACTGAGTCATTTGCTCCATCATCTTGAGGAGACTTGGTTCAGTTTGAGAGACAGGAGGTTGACTAGAAAGGGCTAGATTAGAACCCTGAGGCACCTCTGGAGCATTTGCCAAGGCATCTGCCACTTCAGTCTCCCCAGAATCATCCTCTTCCACAGACTCTTCCCCCTCCTCATCTTCAACTTCCCCTAATCTTGCTCTTGCACCTTCAGACATGCCAGGGTAGCCACCCAAAAGTCCAGAAAAGGATCTTGATCTTCTAGATTTCATTCCACCTCTTCTTGAGGGTGCTGCTCCTTCCATTGGTGGTCCTCTGTCCAAATTTGCACTCAGTTGATGAACTGATGGTGTGCGGTCAAGAGGAGCCCTTGCTGTAGGAGTGAGAACAGCTGGAATCTTCTGGGATCTAGTATGCTTGGCTGGTGGGCTATGCTGAACTGGCATTATGAAAGAAGAATGAATAAAAACTTGATGATACTTTGAATAAATTAAGGCTTGACCAAATCAAATTAAATGAGAATCTTGATGAACTTGAGAAATCAATCAATAGTCTTGAAGTGAATCAATATGAATAAATCTTGAAGAGTGAAGATGAAAAAGTCAAATTCTTATGAATAATCAATTTCAATCAATAAGTCAAATCAAGTCAATCAAAATCAAATCAATTAAGTCTTGAGGAATTCAATCAATATCTTCAAAAATCAATTCAATTTTCTTGAGGAATCAAATTCAAATCAATCAATTAAATCAAATCTTGAGGATAAATCAGGTATCTTGAAGAATCAAATGAAGTCAATCAAATCAAATCAAATCAATCAAAGTCAATTCAAAATCTTGAGGTGAAATCAATGTCTTGAAGAATCAATCAATAATCTTGAGAAATTTCAAAATCCAAATCACTGAATACCCCAAATCAATAAATCCCTGAATGATGAATCAATTAACCCAAATAATTCCACTCAAATAACCTGATAAAAACCTGAATTCAGACAAAATAGAAATTAGAATGATAAAGAATAAAGTGAAATGGTCAGCAGAATTTTTTGAAATGAGAAAGAGAATCAATTTTCATTTGAATAAAATGAATGAGATGAAAATTGATAAGAGAGAAAAATCATAAAAATCATAAAAAATATCATAAAATCATGAAAAAATCATAATTGAGTAATGAGATAAATGAATAAAATGAATGAAAAGAAAGAAGCAATTATTAGTTAATTAAAATAATGTCACAGGGGCTCTTCTAAAATGAAGAGGGCCTGGCACTCAGTGAACAGACTTACTTATGGAGGGCTCAGAAGAAAATACTCAAATGATAAGAGTAATGGAGTAAGAGGATAAATTCCTAGTCATAAAATAATAAGCATAAAAGATAAGAGAGACAAAACAAAAGCAATAATAAAGAGCCAACCACAAATAATCCTGAGTCACTGTTTCAACCTGTTCAGAAAAGAGAAAAGGAATTAATAAAGGATATGGCCACCAGGACTCTACTGAACAGGTGAGGGAAGGCAAAGACTAACTTAATAAGTAATAAAATAATATTCCAAAAGTGAGAATAAAATAATATTAAATAATAAATCAACTATTTTAATTAACTGGGGGAAAAACCCCCAGGTGGGTGAAGAGGGGCTGGTATATGTGAGAAATGCCAGCCTTGGAGTTTGAGTGTTGAGATACTTGCCTGTATGCTGGAAGAAGTTGGATGTGGGATTGAATGCTGTATTGGTGAATCCAATACAGGTGATACAGTCAATACAGGTATTTGCGCCTGTATTGATGACAGGCCTGTATTTGGTGAATCCTGTATTTGAGTCTTGCCTGTATGAAACTGTATTGAGGTATGAAAGCTGTATTGGGTGAAATATTGATTGAAACCCCCTTGCTGATTGGGTTCTGAAGGGTATCCATGATATAATGATTTGCTGATGATGATTGGAAATGCCCCTGCCTCCTTGGCTGTGACAGAAGGGCTTTCACCAAAATGGAGTTAAACCAAACTCCATGAAATTACTCAGAATAATATGCCATATGGGCATATATGAGTACACCAGGATGCCATTTGGCATCAAGAATGCACCAGCCCACTTCCAAAGGATGATGGACACCATATTTCAAGAAGAAATAATGGAAGGGGGATGGTAGTGTATATTGATGATATCATTATATACTCAGAGACATGGGAAGACCATGTACAATACATAGACAGAGTGCTAAGTAAATGTACACCCATCAATCTGAAAATTTCACTTAAAAAGTGTAATTTTGGCCAACAAGAGCTACTAGCTCTAGGACACAAAGTCTCAGGCCTTAGTCTGGCAATTGACCAGAACAAAGTAGCAGCAGTACTGCAAAAGCCAGTACCAAAGAACATTAAAGAGATGCAATCTTTCCTTGGATTTGCTAGCTACTATAGAAACCACATCAAAAGCTTTGCTCACATAACTAGTAGTTTATACAAGTTATGCTCAAAGGATGTAGTTTTTGAAATAACCAAGGAAAGGAGGGATGCATATGAGAGGATCAAATATGAACTCACAAATGCACCTGTGCTCATCTTGCCTGACTTTGAACTACCATTCAAGTTATATATAGATGCAGCATGCAGCCAAGGCTTGGGAGCAGCCCTTCACCAAAGACAAATTGTGGATGGTGAACCAAGAGAAGGTGTAATATGTTACATCTCCAGGCAGCTGAAAGATTCAGAAGCCAGGTATGGGGCCACCCAGACAGAATGTCTATGTCTAGTCTGGGCACTAGAAAAACTCCATTATTATTTGGAGGGTGCAGTCTTTGAAGTCTACACAGACTGCACAGCCTTGAAGTCTTTACTAAACATGAAGACTACTAATAGACACATGCTGAGATGGCAAATAGCCATCCAGGAGTATAGAGGGAACATGACCATCATATACAAGGAAGGTAAAAGCCATACCAATGCAGATGGCCTTAGCAGATGGCCACTGGACAATGTCAAAAGCAATCCAGCTTATGACCCTGAAGTTGCTGCAAAAATTCCTATCCATTTTATGGAAATAAATAGGAAGAAAAACTTCAGATTCTCTGAATGGGCACCAGGTAGTGGTACCCTTGACAGTGGAAGCACTGATTCAGAAGGGACAGAAACCCCCATACTGGGAATAAGTTCCTCAGAATTGCACAATGAATTTTTCAATGCAGTACTGAAATCTTATGCTAAACACAAACAGTGTAGCATACTACTCCAACTCCTTCAACAAAAATACAGGAGCCCAGAACTGGAAACCCAGCTGGAGGAACCCTGGTTGAGGGCCTATAAGGACAATAAATTCTTCGTTATAGATGGCCTGATTTATCACAGAGAAAAGCACACCAGTGCACTCACAGTGATAGACAGAGACCACATCTCTTTAATCCTGCAGGAATGCCATGACTGCCCCTACATGGGACACATGAGTGAGGACAGGACTAAAGAGAGGGTAGCAAGCACAGCTTGGTGGCCCAAGTGGGACCAAGAGTTGAGTGAATACATCAACACTTGTGAAAGATGCCAAAAGGCAAATAGAAAACATGGGAAAAAATATGGGTTGCTTCAACACATAGAAGAACCCAAACACCCATGGGAAACCATCAACATGGACTGGGTCACAGGACTTGTCCCAGGAGGCAAAGAAAACTACAATGCCTGCCTAATCATAGTTGATAGGTTCAGCAAGAGCATGAGATGTCTACCATGCCATAAAGAGGACACAGCCATGGACACTGCTCTGTTATTTTGGAATAACATCATATCCACCTGTGGAGTCCCTAAGATCATAATTAGTGACAGGGACCCAAAATTCACATCTGAATTTTGGACCAATTTATATGACATGCTTGGCACCAAGCTTGCGTTTTTCACAGCTTACCATCTACAAACAGATGGCCTAGCTGAGAGGATGATCCAAACAATGGAGGACATCCTCAGGAGGTTCTGTGCCTATGGCATGGAATACAAGGACCATGAGGGATACACCCATTATTGGGTCACCCTCTTACCAGCAGTCCAACTGGTTTATAATACAAGCCAGCACTCTACCACAGGAAAAACACCTGCACTGGTAGAGAAAGGGTAGAATCCCCTGTTACCTGTGGATCACTTGAAGAAAAATCTTCTGACCATCCACCCCACAGCCAAAGACTTCCATGATATGTGGAAGAAAGCCTGTGATACTGCTGCCAAATGCATAGCTGAGGCCAAAGAGTATAATAAGCAGAGGTGGGACAAATCACATATGGAACCTGACTTCAAGGAAGGGGACCAGGTGTTAGTGTCTACACTGAAATTTAACAATCTCAAAGGACCCAAGAAAATGAGAGACTCATTTGTAGGGCCCTTCACTATCATTAAGTTGATAGGGAAGAATGCAGTAGAGGTCAAGCTTACTGAGGAGTTTTCTAGGAAACACCCAGTCTTTCCAGTGAGCCTGGTCAAACCCTACTTCCAAACAGAGGAGGATAAATTCCCCTCCAGGAAGAAGAACACCACTCCACCAGAAAGAGTGGAAGTAGAAGACTCTCCTGGACCTGTGAGTAAAATCATCAGGGCCAGAAAAATCAGACTTAATGGAAAGGATCAGAGACAATATCTAGTCAGATTCAAGAACCAGACAGCTGACAAAGACAAATGGTTGGCAGAGTATTCCATACCAGATGGGAACCTCCATTTAAGGAGATTCAGAGCCTCTAGGAGGACTGACCAGTCTCATCAATGATGAACCTTTTTTGGAGGGAGGGTATGTCAGCCTGTGACTCAAAACCAGAGCACAAGCATGACAGCCAAAATACCATAAACCAATGGTATAGCCAAAATACCACCAAAACATGGAGCTGAGCCAAATTAACTCAAAAGGTATCAAAAGAAAGAGGAAGCTCACCTCTTCCTGAAAATATAAGTCCCATCACCATAGGACAAGAAATAACAAAGTTATTCCTGCTCAAAGTTGTTGCTGAGCATAAACCTTAATTTTCACCTCTCATCTAAAATCTAGAAGAAGAGGCTTAACCCCATCAAATGGGTACTCAAAATGAAGCTCTAAGCCAGGGCTATCCAATGGTACCAGCCAAACTGAGCTAGCACCAGTATTACTTGAGTTATGGTCAAATTCAGACCAAATAAGGGTGAACAAAACATTCACCTCTCATCTAACTTTTACAGTTTTAGTGTGAGATACCTAAAGTGGGGTCTTTTTGGAAAGAGCACAATCAGGGCTATCTGATGGTGCCATCCATTTCCTCATAACTCAACTACAACAAAAGTTATTGGCCAAACAAGCTTAATACAGCTTTTGACCAGACCACACCAATGTACAAAAATACTTGTACATGCGATAACTTTGTCATATTTAATGATAACCATGTCAAGTTGGGTACCATTGTGTAGAGCTCATACAAAGCTATTCAATGAACCAACTTTGAGCTTGATATCTCAAAAACTGACAGAGGTATGACCATTTTAAGGTCAAAATCCCACCTGCTGTCAGATACAGCCTTACCATGGGATAATATCCCATAACCATGAATATGAGGTGTCAAATAGACAAAGAAGCATGTTTTTACTTCAATACCTCATATGTCAGTCAATACTGGGGTCCCATACAGTTTCTGTACAGCCTTCTACGCGTCATACACGTCAGAATCAGGCTGTGAGGTCCCCAGATGAAAATTTTCACCCTGTATTGGTGAAAACTGCCCAGATGTGGTTTCAAAACCACATCTGAGCCCAATACAGGGTATACAGGCTGTTTGCAAACCACAAGTCTGTCATAGAGAGCGAAAAATCTTCACTTCCTCTACGTGGAAAGGTCTAGCAGCCTTTCCACCTCAATTTTAGGATAAAAGGAGGGCTTTTCACAGCCAAAAGCCTTTCCTCATCCTGCTCTTGAATAACCTACGTAGTAAACTGTCAAAAACAGTTTTACTCTTGGTTAAATAATCAGGTATAATTATAATCTTTAATTATTTTAATCCAACAGATAAAGCCTGCACCCAGGGTTCTCAACAGCGCTCACCACCACTATTTCTCAATAGTAGAACCCTTTTATTTTATTATAAAACCTTTATAAATCTTTTTAAATCATTTTCTGCCGTGTCACATACACAGTTAAAGTTGTAATTAGCCTAGTTATACCTTTATCATAGTATCATCCTGACAGAAAGTCCCTGAGGAAGAACCTCCAACAGAGGATTCTGAATCAGACTCCATGGGTGATGCCATCAGAGAACTATCTGATGATGATCAAGACCCAAGAGAGGAATTTTTTGTGGAATACCAAAAGGAAACCTCACTAGAAATTCAGGACATACAGTTGGAAGCAGGTATGCCACAGGACACTGCCAACAGAAACTTGTGCAAACACACACAAGATGCACAAACATTCCTGGTTACACCAACCAAAGGAATGGCATACATACATGGAACAGCCACAAAGATGACTGCATGTATTGACAATGCTCAACATCCATTGATCATTGACACTGGAGCACACTGCTCCATGGTGGCCAGAGATTATCTGGATAACCATTCCCCAAACTGGGAAAAACAGCTCTTGCCCACTAAGGCAAAGAACTTTAAAAGTGCATCAGGGAAGATGAATTCCATTGGGACAATTATCAAAGAGATAATTATACCCCACAGGAAGGCTAATATCAGACTCAATCCAGAGTTTGTAGTGCTTGTTGATGCCCACATCCAAGGGTTCTTACTGGGAACAGACTACCAGAGGATGTATGGTATAGACATTTACAACAGTAAAAATAGGCACATCACCATTGGCACTAACAAGGAAAAGAAATTTTTACTTGATATATACCAGATATCTTCTCAAGATCCACTGGAAGAGCTACTGAAAGAATTCAGAGAGGGACAGTTTAGCACTACCCTCACCAGTAAACAAAAACTAAGTTTACTGAAGATGGTGAGAAAGAACAGACCAGCATTTTCCATTGGTGAAGAACCATTAGGCAAGATCAAAGGCCATGATATAGAACTATATCTGGATGTGGAAAGGCCTTATCCACCCATGCTGAGGAGACCTCCTTATCCAGCAAGCCTGGAAACCAGGAAAGAAATTGAGAAACATATCAATGAACTCCTGGATATGGATTTCATCAGGAAGATTGGACATAATAAAATAGTGGAAATCACCACCCCTGTCTTAATCACCTGGAATGATGGCAAGTCTAGACTGTGTGGAAATTTCAGAGCTCTGAATAACTACACAAAAGCAGACATGTAAGGTTTGACTATGAAACAATAAGTAAAAATTACTAATTTATTACTTATTGTACTCTGAATGTCCTTATAATTAAAATAAATAAGATTAAAATAATAATAATAATAAAGAAATATTATTATTATGGCGTAAAAATATTATATTATTAAATAAATATAATAATATAATTTAATATTATATGAAATTATAATATTATAAATAATATATTAATATAAAATAATTAATATATTATAAAGCTCTTTATTATTGTTACCAACAAATAATAAATGCGTAAAAAACTGTTTTTTATAAAGAAAAAACAATTAATAACAATAATATTACTAATATTAAAGTTATATATTAATATAAATACTATTTATATTAATTAAGAATTATCAAGAGTAATAATAAGAGAGAAATTATTATAATAAGATGAAATAACCTACTTTTAACACTTAAAATAATAATTTTGAGATATTTTACGCCAAAAGAATATAATACAACCTTTTCAAATTGTATTTACAATAAAAAATAAAGAAAATTACTAAATTTCTTGATTTTACGTGGAAATGAGTTTATAGAGAGATTTATAACAAAAACAATTAAAGAATTGATTTAATCACGTAAAAATAGTGATTAATATTAAGATGATCTTTGGTCTTTAATAATATAAGAGTTTTATATATAAAGAATAAAGAAATTACCTTTTATTTAATTGATTTAATGTTTTTGATGCGTCTGAGGGGTAAATAGAGTAAAAAGAGCTCTATTTATAGTAAATACCTCCCTCCTAGAGTCCAACAGGCTTCTAGTAGACGTGTACTGATCATATCCACTGGAATTGATCAATATGTTAAGGTTTGAGGGTGATTACATCATGATCAAACCATATTACATCATTATTACACCATTATTTAGAGTTATCACTATAACTCTAAGTTTGATGACATCAGAGGCTTGGCAGAACCCCAAATTTCGTGGATTTTATTATTTTTAATCATAAACTAATAGTATTCACCAATTTTATCACTCTTAAGACTGTTAAACTTAATTTAAGGTTACAGTATGTGATCATAACAGCTCAATTTAAGCTCAAACTTTGATCCTCAATACCTTTTAAGGTTTTCACGCTACAGCAATTCAGAGAGTGAATTCTGATAGCCTGACATAACCTTATTATGCTGCCAAGAGCTTTTTATTACATCATCAAAACTCTAATTTTGATGATTTTTCTTGTAACTCATCTTTTCTGTCGAAATTCAATATTTTAAACTTCAAACCTTGATTTCAGGGGGTTATACCCTGAATTTAATAATAAAAATTACGTCATTCTTCTCGAATAAACTAGTAGAATCCAACTGTATACTTTTTTTTAAGTTTGGACTACTTTCACAACAAAGTGGTCAACAGCTCTGTTGATTTTTATCAATATTTCCTCATAAGTCTTAACCTTGTTTATAATTTGCAAAATGAAGTTCATATCTGTGCTCTTAAAGTAATTACGTGGTAACTTTATTTTTGGTTCATCATTCTAGCATGTATAGTTTAGAAGATATTAGCTATGATCCCTGAATATATGCGTTGACCAAAAAAGTGCATATATTCAGGATAATTCCTTAAGTATTAATTTTGGGAATTAGCTTATTAATTGTTTTATATGTGGATTTTTGTGGGGAATCCACTGGTACAATTTATTTCACATGTTGTTTCATTAGTTTCTGAGATAAATAAGGTTTTATGGTTTTTATAAGGTATTATACCTTATAATTCCTTAAATATTGACTTTACAGATATGCCATAAAAGTGGTATATGTGTATTTTTCCATGGGGAATCCAATGGTATAATTTATTTTACATGTTGATTCATTTGTTTTTAAGTTAAACCAATTTTTATACCAATCTATGGTATTTTTTGTATATTTAAGTAATTATTCTTAATGTATATTTATTCTAAGTAATTTTAATATAATTATATTAAAGTTATAATTATTCTGAGTCTTTTTTGTGACCTTATTGGGTATGTGGTCATATCTCAAAGGCTCACATTCCCTACCACCAAAAAAGATTGTACCACAATCTGATATGTGTGATTAGGGTATCATCCACTGTCCTACCTCTTCATTAGACTTTGTTAGTCTTGAAGCTCAATAATGCTTAACTTTTCTATTTTTCAGGCTTTCTTTCATGTCTGAACCTTCTTAGTAGTTTATCAGCATTTGTTATATCTTTTTCAAGTAGCCATTCATCTTCTTGAGTTGAATTGCTATACCTTACAAGGTATTCCCTTTCTTTTTTGTTTCTTGTCCTTCTTTCTTTAAGGACTTTTACTATTTTCTTTTCTTCTCCTTCTTCCAAGGGTGGAATTTCAAGTGGGGGTTTATTTCTTAGTGGAAATAACTCCTTGTCACTTGAACTGTAAGGCTTTATTAGACTCACAGGGAAAGTTGGGTGCTTGTTCATTAGTTCACCTGTGAGTTCTAATTGCACAGCATTGGGTCCATGGAGTGCTTTTATCATAAATGGTCCTGTAAATGAATCTTTCAATTTCTTTGGGCCTTTTATGTTATTGAAATTAAGGGTTGATACTAAAACCAAGTCCCCTCTTTTGAAATCAGGTGGCTTATGACTTTTATCCCATCTTTCTTTTGCATATTTAAAAGAATCTTGCATGCATCTGTTTGCATGGTGTCTTGCTTTGTCAAGCATTATCTTGAAACTGCTTGCTGTTGGATGTATATCCACTAAGTCCTTTTTGAGGGTATCATAGGGAAGTCTTGGATTCCAACCTTTCTCTAGCATTGCTGGTGTTTTGCCAGTAGAAGAATGGATTGATGTCTTATATGCCAGTTCAAGTGCTGGTATTAGTGTACACCAATCATGGGTAAAACCATCAGAATCTTTGAATTCTAGCCCATAAGCACAGAATCTTCTGATCATATCCTCTAGGGTCTGTATCATTCTTTCTGCTAGACCATCAGTTTGAGGATGATAAGCTGTTGAGAATGATAACTTTGTCCCAAACAAGTTATGGAGATTTGTCCATAATGTTGAAGTGAACTTTGGGTCTCTGTCACTTATAATATTTTGGAATAAGCCTGTGTGGCTAATGACTTTATTCCATATCATTATGGCTGTATCCATAGCTGTGTCATCTTTATGACATGGTAAGAACATGGGAGTTTTACTGTACCTGTCAACTAATACTAGGCATGCATTATAACTCCTGTCTCCTCCTGGAGGTAAGGCTGTTACCCAATCCATATGAACTATTTCCCATGGGGATTTTGGTTCTTGGATTTGGATCATCAGTCCAAATTTCTTTCCTGTGGCTCTGTTGGCTTTTTGACATCTGTCACAGGTTTGGCAGTACTCTGCAACATCTTTCTTCCAATTTGGCCACCAAGAGCAGGTTTTCACCCTCTCTAGTGTCCTATCTTCTGAGAGATGTCCAGATGCAACACTATCAAAACACTCATGTAAAATAGTGTTTATTAGTGTTCTGTCTGTTAAGGCCATAACACATGTGTGTTTTGTTCTATGGTAAAGGATTCCATCAAGGAGGTGAAATCTTCCTTCATCATATGCCTTTTTCCATATTTCATCTAGTTTTGATGAAAGTGATGGATCTTTGCAGTCTTTCATTAGAAGTTGGCTTAAGATATGGCAATTTTTGTCTGTCTTATAGCTTTCTTTAACTTGGTTAAAGAATTCTGTGCCTATGTCTGTGACACATATTCCTTCTATATGGTGCTCTTCTTGTGGTACCCATGCTGGATTGTCAGGGGTATTTGCTAGAGCCCATCTGCTAAGACCATCTGCATTTTTATGAATATTTCCAGATCTATGTACAATAGTCATATTTCCTCTATATTCTTGGATAGCAATTTGCCATCTCAGCATATGTCTATTTGGAGTCTTCATATTTAATAGTGATTTCACAGCATTACAGTCTGTGATTACATCAAATACTGTGCCATCCAAATAATAATGCAGTTTTTCTAAAGCCCACACCAAGCATAAGCATTCCATTTGGCTTGCTCCATACCTTGCTTCTGTTGGCTTTATTTGCCTTGAAATGAAACAAATTGGTCCTTCCACTGGCTTATCATTGATAATTTGTGTTTGGTGAAGTGCAGCACCTAATCCTTCTCCACAAGCATCAATATACAGTTTGAAGGGCAGTTTCCAATCTGGCATTAGAAGAAATGGGGCATTTGTTAAGGAATTTTTCAATTCTTCATATGCCTTGACTCTTTCTTCAGTCATCTCATAGACTGTTTGTTGGTCACATAGCTTATACAAGGATTTAGCAATCTTTGCAAAGTCCTTTATATGCTGTCTATAGTAACCAGCAAATCCTAGAAATGATTGCATTTCCTTTTTGGTTTGAGGCATTGGTTTAAGTAGGACTGCTGCTACTTTATTTTTGTCTATTCCTAGACTAAGGCCAGATACTACATGTCCTAGTGCTTTTAATTCACTGTATGCAAAATGACACTTTTTCAAGGACATTCTCATATTCACTTGGACTATTTTTTGTAGTACTCTTTCTAGTCTTGTAAGGTGATTTTCCCAAGTTTCTGAGCAAACTATGATATCATCAATATAGATAATCAACCATCCTTCTGATAATTCTTCAGGGAATATGGTATTCATCATTCTTTGATAATGGGAAGGTGCATTTTTTATTCCAAATGGCATTCTTAAGTATTCAAAAATTCCACAATGGACTATTATTCTTAGTAGTTTCTTGGCATTGTCTGTTAAGACATTTTGATGAAAACCCTTAAGAGCATCCATAGCTGTGATGAACTTAGCTTGTGACAATTGGGTTAATGTCTCATGGATTCTGGGTATTGGATATCTGTCTGGAATGGTGTAGGTATTCAGGGCTCTGAAGTCTCCTACCATCCTTGATTTTCCATTATGCCAAGTTATAATGACAGGTGTAGTAACTTCTACTTGTTCATTATGTCCAACCTTTCTTAATACTCCTAGGTCCATTAATTCTTTAATGTGCACCTCTAAGGCTTCTCTAGCTCTTGGACTGGCTGGATACGCAGGTCTTCTTAATAAAGGTGGGTAAGGTTTTTCTACATTAAGAATTATATCCACTTCATGTCCAATTATGGCACCTAGTGGCTCTTTGTCAGTTGCAAAGGCATTTTTATACTTAAATAAGAGGTCAATCAATTTTTCTTTCATTTTTTCTGTTAATTCTTGATTGAATTCTGCCTCTTTGAGTTGTTCAGATATAAAAAGTTCTTTTTCTGGAATTTTTTCTTCATTCTTAATAACTGTTATTTGTTTTTTGTTATTTAAGAATCAAAATTTTTGTCTTTTGTTATCTCCTATGGTAAAATATCTATCCTTTTGGTTGGAGATATCTATACCATAGATTGATAAGTAGTCACTCCCAAGTATGAAATGATTACTGGTACAGTTGTCCATTACTACAAACTCTACTTTAATTCTGACACATTGTGAGGGATGAGGAAAAATTAGTGTTAAATCAATTATTCCAAGGGGCTTCATGCTCTCACTTGCACTACTAAATTTGACACCTTGTATTGGCATAAGTTTTTCTTGCCAGTCTGGGACAATGGTTTTTAAATAACTTTTGCCAACACAAGTGCAATATGCTCCTGTATCCAAGTTAACCTTTCCTTCTTGGTTATCAACCATAACAATACTAATACTTGATTTTCCAGCTGTATATCCCATTCCTCTTGCAGGTTTGGTTCTATACATTTTGGCATCTTGTATGTTTGTCAGATTTGTGTCAGATGTTCCAACTTGTGGCAAGTTTGAATTAACATCCAGTACTTCATAAATTATATCAATATTATTAATTTGTGCATTAATTATATTGATTTCATCACTTTCAGAGCTTTCTGACTCTTCTGTCTCTTTTTCAGAGTCAGATTCCTCTTCTTTGTCATTGTGGTTTTCTGTTTCCACAATTTCATTAATCTTTGCTTTTTTAAGGCAATTATTGGCTAAGTGTCCAATACTTCCACATTTATGGCATTTTCTTTGCTCATTATTGTTGGATGTATTGGGCTTAAAGGATTCTTTTGACTTATCTTTTTTGATAAATGGTTTATTTGGGCTTTTAATGTCCAATTTTTTCCAAGTCCTGCCAATTTTTGTTCTTGTCACTATATCCTCTAGTGCATTTATATACTCTTCTGTGGAGCATGGTTCTATACACCTGCTTCTTAGGGCATGTTCTAGTTCCCCTCCACATTTTTTAAGTATTTTCATATGCACCATTTTCTGTGACATTTCTGGGTACAGTGCATTAAGCCTTTCAACTTGTTTTAAGAACCAAGTTAAAGGTTTATCTTTCTCTGGGTCAAAGAAAGAGTTTTCAAATGCATTTTCTATCTTATACCTCCAGGCATCATTTGCCCACTTGGTGATTATTTCTTGTTTCCACCAAGACCAGGTATTTTTACCATTTGTTTGTCTTATGCCATAATACCATCTTTTTGCAGATTTCTCGAACAATGAATGTAATCTTGCAGTGATTAATTCATCTGGTATGGCATAGTCTTCTTGTAACATGTCAATTGTTTTAATAAATGACATGTGGTCATATTCACCTTCTCCTGTGAATGTTGGCCATTCCTTCAATTGAGGTGCTTCCTTCATTAAGACTTGGTTATTGTCTTGGTGACTCAAGTCTGTTATGAAAGGATTTGACAATTCCTCTTTTGTTTTAACAGGGCTTCTTATATGAGAAAATGGTGTTGATAACTTTGGTATATTTAAATTAGTCTCATTAATTTTATCCATTTTTTCTGTAATAAGCCTTATTTCACTTTGAATATCATCTCTCAGATGCATTCTTGCTTCATCACTTTTTTCCACATGGTCCAAAAGTAAGTTTTGGTGTGATGAAGTTTTCTCTTCAAATTTCTCTACAGAAATACTTAATTTATTTAATTTTTCTGTAAGATTGTCAATACTTACATCATAATTGATTGTCAAAGTTTTGTCTTTGATATCTTTTATGTATTTATACAATTCTTGTTGTCCTTGTATTAATTTTTGAGTATTGTCAATTAAATTTTTTGGTTTATTATTTTCAACAATAAACTTAATGTTGTCAATTTCTTTCTTGTTTTGCACAACAATTTTTGTCAAAGAAGATAAATTGTTATTTATTTCTTGTAGTGACAATGAACTATCTTTAATTTCTTTTAGAGGTAATATACTGTTCTTAATTTCTGTTAAAGTATTTACAACATCTTTTGACAAGGTTATTTCTTTGGGAAATGAGGTTGTCTCATTCTTTGCTCTTCCTTGTCCTTGAATTCCATCAAGGTTCTGGCCATGTTGAAAACATTGTCCATGGCATCCTTTTGGATTCTTGGGATTCTGTAGCTTGGGGAATATGGTTTCCTCCAATGTTTTTTCTTGTTCTTCTTCCCTTCTTGGGGAAGTGGGTTGGCTTGAGGCTTGCTGGTAGAAGCTACTGGGGCTTCTTCCTTGGTTGCCTCCCTCTTTTTGGCATGATAATCCTTGATCTTTTTGATTTGAGGTTTGGATGACAGTGGATTCCATCCATTGGAGTATTTCACTATCTCCTCCTCTTTGAGGAACTTTTTCAGGATGTGCCAGGAGTTCATCACTCCTTGGTGTATTTGAGGCAGCATTTCCCAGTCTTTGTCCTTGTATACTGTGTAATACTGCTTGTACTGGCTCATGTAGATGTCTATTTGAGCCCTCTGAATGTGATTTGTACCTATTTGAGTTACTCATACTTAGTTCCAATTCAGGCTCAGATATCATGGGCATTTCTGGGACTTGCCTTTGGGATAAGGCACTTCCTTGTGTGGATTCTGTTCCACTGGGGATATTGCCCTTTCTTTTCCCTTTTGAGGGATCAATTCTACTTCTGAGTCCAGCTCCATCTGATTGGATGGAGTATTGGGAACCTCTTCTGGTAGTCATAATTTTTAAAAAATAAGAAAAAATAAAAGTATTTTAGAATAAAATTCTTTTATGGCAATTTAAAAAGAGGTGCTCACCTTCAGAGTCTTGAATGGTGGGCCCTGGAAAGTCTAATTTCTTAGCTTTCTTTCTTTTGGTGATAACTGGTGTAGGAGAACTTTGACAAGTTTCTTCCACCAATCTCTCAACAGTAGCTTGGTTGTCTTCTGTTGGGTTATCTTCAAACACTAAAAAAGACAAATAAATATAAGTCTTTTTATAATAAGTGTTTATTTTTGGCAAGATATGGCAATTTTCCACGTAGAAATTGCTTTTATATCTTTGAAAAATTGAAATAAATAAAGAAATGAATAAAAATGAATAAAAATGAATAAAAATAACTTTTTTATTGGTTTTTAATATTTTTTAATATTTTTTATATATTTTTTTTATTTTTATTTTTTAAAGAATAAAATAAAAAATGAATATGATTCTTATAAAATTAAATTATAATAAAAATTATTTTTAATTTATAAAATATCTCTTTTAATCACTAGAGTCACTCAAAGAAAGTTCTTGCAAGTCTAAGGATGTGAAAAACCACGTGTAAGACAGTACAATTGCTTTCCAAATGCCTCAATAGCTTTTAAAATCAATAAAATATAAAATTATTATATAATTTTATGATTATAAATATAATTTATTATTGGATAAACCCAAATAGAATCTTTTTAAAGGTCTTTTAAGTAAATATCACGGCCAGGCCCCCAAATGTAAGGTTTGACTATGAAACAATAAGTAAAAATTACTAATTTATTACTTATTGTACTCTGAATGTCCTTATAATTAAAATAATAATAATAATAAAGAAATATTATTATTATGGCGTAAAAATATTATATTATTAAATAAATATAATAATATAATTTAATATTATATGAAATTATAATATTATAGATAATATATTAATATAAAATAATTAATATATTATAAAGCTCTTTATTATTGTTACCAACAAATAATAAAGGCGTAAAAAACTGTTTTTTATAAATGAAAAACAATTAATAACAATAATATTACTAATATTAAAGCTATATATTAATATAAATACTATTTATATTAATTAAGAATTATCAAGAGTAATAATAAGAGAGAAATTATTATAATAAGATGAAATAACCTACTTTTAACACTTAAAGTAATAATTTTGAGATATTTTATGCCAAAAGAATATAATACAACCTTTTCAAATTGTATTTACAATAAAAAATAAAGAAAATTACTAAATTTCTTGATTTTACGTGGAAATGAGTTTATAGAGAGATTTATAACAAAAACAATTAAAGAATTGATTTAATCACGTAAAAATAGTGATTAATATTAAGATGATCTTTGGTCTTTAATAATATAAGGGTTTATATATAAAGAATAAAGAAATTACCTTTTATTTAATTGATTTAATGTTTTTGATGCGTCTGAGGGGTAAATAGAGTAAAAAGAGCTCTATTTATAGTAAATACCTCCCTCCTAGAGTCCAACAGGCTTCTAGTAGACGTGTACTGATCATATCCACTGGAATTGATCAATATTTTAAGGTTTGAGGGTGATTACATCATGATCAAACCATATTACATCATTATTACACCATTCTTTAGAGTTATCAGTATAACTCTAAGTTTGATGACATCAGAGGCTTGGCAGAACCCCAAATTTCGTGGATTTTATTACTTTTAATCATAAACTAATAGTATTCACCAATTCCATCACTCTTAAGACTGTTAAACTTAATTTAAGGTTACAGTATGTGATCATAACAGCTCAATTTAAGCTCAAACTTTGATCCTCAATAACTTTTGAGGTTTTTACGCTACAGCAATTCAGAGAGTGAATTCTGATAGCCTGACATAACTTTATTATGCTGCCAAGAGCTTTTCATTACATCATCAAAACTCTAATTTTGATGATTTTTCTTGTAACTCATCTTTTCTGTCGAAATTCAATATTTTAAACTTCAAACCTTGATTTCAGGGGGTTATACCCTGAATTTAATAATAAAAATTACGTCATTCTTCTCGAATAAACTAGTAGAATCCAACTGTATACTTTTTTTTAAGTTTGGACTACTTTCACAACAGAGTGGTCAACAGCTCTGTTGATTTTTATCAATATTTCCTCATAAGTCTTAGCCTTGTGTATAATTTTCAAAATAAAGTTCATATCTGTGTTCTTAAAGTAATTACGTGGTAACTTTATTTTTGGTTCATCATTCTAGCATGTATAGTTTAGAAGATATTAGCTATGATCCCTGAATATATGCGTTGACCAAAAAAGTGCATATATTCAGGATAATTCCTTAAGTATTGATTTTGGGAATTAGCTTATTAATTGTTTTATATGTGGATTTTTGTGGGGAATCCACTGGTACAATTTATTTCACATGTTGTTTCATTAGTTTCTGAGATAAATAAGGTTTTATGGTTTTTATAAGGTATTATACCTTATAATTCCTTAAATATTGACTTTACAGATATGCCATAAAAGTGGTATATGTGTATTTTTCCATGGGGAATCCAATGGTATAATTTATTTTACATGTTGATTCATTGGTTTTTAAGTTAAACCAATTTTTATACCAATTTATGGTATTTTTTGTATATTTAAGTAATTATTCTTAATGTATATTTATTCTAAGTAATTTTAATATAATTATATTAAAGTTATAATTATTCTGAGTCTTTTTTGTGACCTTATTGGGTATGTGGTCATATCTCAAAGGCTCACAAGACAGGTACCCTATACCCAGGATACCTCATGCCTTAGATAAACTGGCTAAAGCCAAATACATAACCAAAATGGATTGTATGAAAGGCTTCCACCAAAATGGAGTTAAAACAAACTCCATGAAATTACTCAGAATAATATGCCATATGGGAATATATGAGTACACCAGGATGCCATTTGGCATCAAAAATGCACCAGCCCACTTCCAAAGGATGATGGACACAATATTTCAAGAAGAAATACTGGAAGTCTGGATGGTGGTATATATTGATGATATCATTATATACTCAGAGACATGGGAAGACCATGTGCAATACATAGACAGAGTGCTAAGTAAATGCACACCCATAAATCTGAAAATCTCACTTAAAAAGTGAAATTTTGGCCAACAAGAGTTACTGGCTCTATGACATAAAGTCTCAGGTCTTAGTCTGGCAATTGACCAGAATAAAGTAGCAGCAGTACTGCAAAAGCCAGTACCAAAAAGCATCAAAAAGATGCAATCCTTTCTTGGGTTTGCTAGCTACTATAGAAACCATATCAAAAATTTTGCACACATAACTAGTAGTTTATACAAGTTATGTTCAAAAGATGTAGTTTTTGGAATAACCAAGGAAAGGAGGGATGCATATGAGAGGATCAAATATGAACTCACTAATGCACCTGTGCTCATCTTACCTGACTTTGAACTACCATTCAAGCTATATATAGATGCAGCATGCAGTCAAGGCCTAGGAGCAGCCCTTCACCAAAGACAAATTGTGGATGGTGAACCAAGAGAAGGAGTAATTTGCTACATCTCAAGGCAGCTTAAAAATTCAGAAGCCAGGTATGGGGCCACCCAGACTGAATGTCTATGTCTATTCTGGGCTCTAGAAAAACTCCATTATTATCTGGAGGGTGCAGTCTTTGAAGTCTACACAGACTGCACAGCCTTGAAGTCTTTACTAAACATGAAGACTACAAATAAACACATGCTGAGATGGCAAATAGCCATCCAGGAGTATAGAGGGAACATGACCATCATATACAAAGAAGGTAAAAGTCATACCAATGCAGATGGCCTTAGCAGATGGCCACTGGACAATGTCAAAAGCAATCCAGCTTATGACCCTGAAGTTGCAGCCAAGATTCCTATCCATTTCATGGAAATAGATAGGAAAAAGAACTTCAGATTTTCTGAATGGGCACCAGCGAGTGGTACCCCTGACAGTGGAAACACTGATTCAGAGGAGACAGAAGCTTCAATATTGGGAATAAGTTCCTCTGAACTGCACAATTAATTTTTCAGTGCAGTACTGAAGTCTTATTCCAAACACAAACAGTGTGGCATACTACTACAACTCCTTCAACAGAAATACAGGAGTCCAGAACTGGAAGCCCAGCTGGAAGAACCCTGGTTGAGGGCCTATAAGGATAACAAGTTTTTCCTTATAGATGGCCTGCTCTACCACAGAGAAAAGCACACAAGTGCACTCACAGTGGTAGACAGAAACCACATTTCATTGATCCTGCAAGAATGCCATGACTGCCCTTATATGGGACACATGAGTGAGGACAGGACCAAAGAAAGGGTAGCAAGCACAGCTTGGTGGTCCAAGTGGGAATAAGAGTTGAGTGAATACATCAACACTTGTGAAAGATGCCAAAATGCAAATAGGAAACATGGGAAGAAGTATGGGTTACTTCAACACATAGAAGAACCCAAGCACCCATGGGAAACCATCAACATGGACTGGGTTACAGGACTTGTCCCAGGAGGCAAAGAAAGCTACAATGCATGTTTGATCATAGTTGATAGATTAAGCAAAAGCATGAGGTGTCTACCATGCCACAAAGAGGACACAGCCATGGATACTGCTCTGTTATTTTGGAATAACATCATATCTACCTGTGGAGTCCCTAAAATCATCATTAGTGATAGGGACCCAAAATTCACATCTGAATTTTGGACCAACTTTTATGACATGCTTGGAACCAAGCTTGCTTTTTCCACAGATTACCATCCCCAAACAGATGGCCTAGCTGAAAGGATGATCCAGACTATGAAGGACATCCTTAGAAGGTTCTGTGCCTATGGCATGGAGTATAAGGACCATGAAGGATATACCCATGACTGAATTACCCTTCTACCAGCTTTCCAATTGGCTTATAATACAAGTCAGCACTCTACCACAGGAAAAACACCTGCACTGGTAGAGAAAGGGTGGAATCCCTTGTTACCTGTGGATCATTTGAAGAAGAATCTTCTAACCATCCACCCCACAGACAAAGACTTCCATGATATGGGGAAGAGGGCTTGTGATACAGCTGCTAAATGCATAGCTGAAGCAAAAGATTATAATAAGCAGAGGTGGGACAAGACACACATGGAACCTGACTTTAAGGAAGGGGACCAGGTGCTAGCGTCTACACGGAACTTAACAATCTTAAAGGACCCAAGAAGATGAGGGACTCATTTGTAGGGCCTTTCACTATCATTAGGCTGATAGGAAAGAATTCAGTGGAAGTCAAACTTACAGAGGAATTTTCCAGGAAGCACCCAGTCTTCCCAGTAAGTTTGGTCAAGCCATACTTCCAAACAGAGGAGGATATATTCCCCTCCAGGAAGAAAAACCCCACACCACCTGACATAGTGGAAGTGGAGGACTCCCCAGGACCTGTGAGTAAGATCATCAGGGCCAGGAAGATCAGACTTAATGGGAAGGATCAAAGACAATACTTAGTCAGATTCAAACACCAGACAGCTGATAAAGACAAATGGGTAGCAGAAGATGCCATACCAGATGGGAACCTTCATCTAAGGATATTAAGAGCCTCTAGGAGGACTGAACATTCTCATCAATGATTAGCCTTTTTTGGAGGGAGGGTATGTCAGCCTGTGACTCAAAACCAGAGCACAAGCATGACAGCCAAAATACCATAAACCAATGGTATAGCCAAGATACCACCAAAACATGGAGCTGAGCCAAATCAGCTCAAAAGTTATCAAAGGAAAGAGGAAACTCACCTATTCCTTAAAATATAAGTCCCATCACCATAGGACAAGAAATAACAAAGCTACTCCTGCTCAAAGTTATTGCTGAGCATAAGCCTTAATTTTCACCTCCCATCTAAAATCTAGAAGGAGAGGCTTAAACCCATCAAATGGGTATTCAAAATGAAGCTCCAAGCCAGGGCTATCTAATGGTACCAGCCAAACTGAGCTAGCACCAATATTACTGGAGTTATTGTCAATTTCAGGCCAAATAAGGGTGAACAAAACATTCACCTCTCATCTAACTTCTACAGTTTTAGTGTGGGATACCTGAATTGGGCTCTTTTTGGTAATAGCACAATCAGGGCTATCTTATGGTGTCATCCACTTCCCCATATCTCAACTACTGCAGAGGTTATGGGGCAAACAAGCTCAATACAGCTTTTTGCCTAAAACATGCAAATGTACAAAAATCTTGTACATGGGATAACTTTGCCATATTTAATGATACCCATATCGAATGAGGTACCATTGTGTAGAGCACATACAGGGCTACACACCGAACCAATTTTGAGGTTGATATCTCAATAATTGACAAAGTTATGGCTGTTTTAAGGTCAGATTCCCACCTGCTGTCATATACAGCCTTACCATGGGATAATATCCCATAATCATGAATATGAGGTGTCAAATAGACAAAGAAGCATGTTTTTACTTCGATACCTCATATGTCAGTCAATAATGGGGTCCCATACAGTTTCTGTACAGCATTCTACGCATCATACACATCAGAATCAGGCTGTGAGGTCCCCAGATGAAAATTTTCACCCTGTATTGGTGAAAACTGCCCAGATGTGGTTTCAAAACCACATATGAGCCCAATACAGGTTATACATGCTGTTTGCAAACCACAATCCAGTACTAGAGAGTGAAAAAATCTTCACTTCCTCTATGTGGAAAGGTCTAGCACCCTTTCCACCCCATTTCAGGATAAAAAGGAGGCTTTTCACAGCCAGAATTGTCTCCTCATCCTGCTCTTACATAACCTATGTAGTAAACTGTCAAAAACACTTTTACTCTTGGTTAATAATCAAGTATAATTATAAGCTTAATTATTTTAGTCTTTTATTATTGTAACCCAACAGATAAAGCTGCACCCAGGGCTTTCAACAGCGCTCACCACCACTATATCACATATAGTAAAGCCCTTTTAATCTTAAATTAAAATATCTTTAAAGCCCTTATAACTCTTTTTAACCTACTTTACTGTGTCACAAACATAGATAAAGCTGTATTTAGCCTATTTACACCTTCATCATAGTTTCATCCTGACAGCATAATCAGAAGCATCAGTATCTACAATAGCTGTTAGAGAAGGATTGAAATCAGAAAGCATAGGAGAAGTGGTGGATGCTTCTTTGAGGATTTGAAACCTACTAAGAGCTTCCTTGTTGAAAATAAAGGGAGAGTCTTTTTTGAGAAGGGAAGTGATAGCAGTTATTTTCTTAGAGTAATTTTTAATGAAACAATAATAGAAATTGGAAAATCCAAGGAAAGATTGAAGAGCTTTGATTTTCTTGGGCTGAGGCCAATTTAGGATTTGCTGAACTTTTGAATAATCCATCTTGAGGCCATCACTTGAAACAACATAGCCCAAGTATTCCACACTTAAAGGATTGAACACACATTTTGAGGCTTTGGAAAACAAATTATTTTCCCTCAGCCTTTGGAGTACAGAAGCCACATGTTTGACATGTTCCTCCTCAGAGCTGGAAAAGACCATAATATCATCTAGATAAAATACAAAAAAATATCCAAGAAATCTGAAAATATATCATTCACAAGATTTTGGAAAGAAACAGGAGCATTGGTTGGGCCAAATGTCATAACCAAATACTCATAACTGCCATATTTGGTTCTAAAGGCAGTTAAATTCTCATTCCCCTATTTGATTATCAGGAGATTATATGAACCATGAAGGTCTATCTTGGAGAAGATAATGGAACCATTGAATACGGTAAGAATCTGGTTCATAGGAGGAACATGATACCTGTTCTTCTTGTTGACAGAATTGAGTTTGTGGTAGTCAACACACAAAAAAAGACAGCCATTCTTTTTCTTGACAAAAATTACAGGTGCTCCTGTTGGAGAGGAGCTTGGCCTTATGAAACCTTTCTCTATATTCTCTGAAATGTAGGCCTGAAGTGTTTCTGAATCATGATTTGATAGTGATTAGTTAACACCAACTGGTGGTAGAAGACCCTCCAGTTCAATATGATGATCACAAGCATGGTGTGGAGGAAGTTTCTCTGCTTTCACCTTGTAGAATACATCCAAATATTGGTGATCAGCAGTAAATACTACCTTCAACACAGTTTCAATTTCTTCTGGCTCTTCCGCTTCATACCATTGCTCCTCCAGGGAGGAATGAAAAGATAAAAGAGGAAGGTTCATATCCCCTTGAAAGAGATGAAATGAAGATATAGCAAAATATTCTCCAACATCTTTTATCTCTTTGAAGACTTCATCTCTTGATTTAATTAATGACTGAGAGACATGATGGAAGTTATATGAACAGAAGAAGGAAGGGAAGGCATCTTAAGTTCACCACCCAGAGCAACACTGTTGACAGCAGTGGCAAAGGAATTACTAGCAGAAGATTTAATACCACTAGAATCATAGGTGATCAATCCATTCATCCAATAAATAATGGGATTAAAATGGTAGAGGAAATCATACCCCAATATCAGGTATTCTCCCTTGGGTGAATCTATGATGAAAAAGTCCCATTCAAAAGCTTGAGAAGGAAGGAAAGTCAACTACCCACTTAGTATAATAGGTGATGAAAAAGGCAGGGGATTCATTTGAATCCAGAATGAAAAGAGAAATCTTTTCAGGGAGCTCTGACATAGTAAATGAGTACTTTAGAACAAAATTCTTTGCAATAAAAGAGTTTGTAGCACCAGAATCAATGATAATACTATAAAAATATCAGAGACAGATGAAAAAATAAGAAAATTCAAAGATTTCTTGACACTAGTATTCAGAGTGCACAATTGTGCTCTTGAATGAAATAAGTGAGAGCCATTGAAATCATCATGATCCCCACTCAGGCTCTTCCCTGCTTGCTAGGGAAGCCTCTTGATGACCCAGGCTTGTTCTGAGGTCTCTTGAAGCAGTTTTCAATTGGGTGCTTTCCACCACAATAAGTAAATAACCCTTCTTTGATCCTCCTCTCCTTTTCAGAACCAATTAATTTATTTTCCTTATTAAGCAGAGCAGAATGGGGCTTGTCCTTTGAAATTTGAAATTGCTTTCCCTTTTTGTTCTTCTTATGGTGAGGCCTTTTTGAATATGAGTCTTGAGGAGGCCTTGAGAAATTGGATGCAGTAACAGGATGCTTATTTTCTTGATGACTACCCTTCTCCTTCTGTCTCTCATGGTATCTGGTATCTAATTCCAAGGTAATGTCCATGAGTTCTTGAAGAGTATCAAAGCTACCAGGGTAGGAAGACAACTGGTCCAAAAGTCTTGATGCCAGTCCTCTTCTAAAATTATTCATATAATACCTTTCCCCCCCAATCTACAGTTATTGACATCAAGATTCTAAAATCAGCAATGTACAAGGATACATGACAACTTTCCTTCACCCTCAAATTTTCCAACTCCTGTTCAGCTTTCCTAAATTCATTGGGGTCACCAAACAGAGTGAATAATTGGGTTTTAAACAACTGCTAATTATTGAGGAGATAGGAAGGATCTTTGTTGGAGATATTTGAAAGGTAGGGTTCAATCCATTTGCCAATCCTACCAGTGAGAAAAGAAGTTTAGTACAGAACTTTCTTTTTGTCAGAGAAGGAATTTTCTGGATCATTATGGGAAGTTAATTGACATGATTGGATAAATCCTCTCAACTTATGGGCTTGAGTACCATCAAAAGGATCAGGTGCTTTCATTGATGGAGTCTTGAGAGCAGGGGCTTTTGAATTGTCCCTGGGGGCACCTTCTTGAGAGAGTTTCCCCATTATGGTAGCCATTTGCTCCATTATCTTTAGGAGACTTGGATCAGATTGAGAGACAAGAGGTTGATTAGTAGGGGCTAGAATAGAACCCTGGGGTACCTCTGGAGCATTTTCCAAAGCATCTTCCACAGACTCCTCCCCGTCTTCATCTTCAACTTCTCCTAGCCTTGCTCTTTCACCTTCAGACATTCCAGGGTAGCCACCCAAAAGGCCAGAGAAAAACCTTTATCTTCTTGATTTCATCCCCCCTCTTCTGGAGGGTGCTTCTCCTTTGATTTGTGGTCCTCTGTCCAAATTTTCACTCAGTTGATGAACTGATGGGGTGCGGTCAAGAGAAACCCTTTCTGTAGCAGTAAGAACATCTGGACTTCTTTGAGATCTAGTATTCTTTTCTGGAGGGCTATGCTGATCTGGAATTATTGAGAAATTAAGAATAAGATTTGATGATACTTGACAATAAGGAATCAAAGCTTGGCCAAATCAATAATCACTAACATCTTGATGATATTAAGGAACAAATCAACAGTCTTGAGGTGAAATCAAAATAAATAAATAAATTAAGTCAATTTCAAATGTCAATGAAATCTTGAATAATTCAATAAGCAATCAATCAATCAATGTCTTCAATATAGAATCAAAATCTTGAGGAATCAATCAGTCAAATCAATATCTCCAGGAATCAGTTCAATATCTTGATGAGTCAAATTCAATCAATAATCAAAATCAATTCTTGAAGATCAGTCAGCTATCTTGAGGAACTCAAAAACAGTCAATCAATCTAATCCAAAACAAAATCCTGAATTTCTGAATCAATAAACCAAATTAATCCCAACAAATCAATTAACCAATCAATAAAAATTCTAATAAGGCCTGAATAATCAGACAAAGAGAAATTTGATTTGAGATAGAATTTAGAATGAAATGATATGGTCAGAAATGATTAAGAAATGAGAAAAATCAATTTTCATATGTATATAATGAGTGAGATGAAAACTGATGAGAGAAAAGTCATATTCATAAACATGAAAAATCATTAAATCCAAAAAGGGTCATAATTGATGAATGAGAGAAATGAGTATAAATGAATGAAAAGAAAGAAAAAAATTATGTGTTAATTCAATTAAGGTCACAGGGGCTCTTCTAAGTGAAGAGGGCCTGGCACTCAGTAAACTGGGACTCACTGGAGAGGGCTCAAAGGTAAGATAAGGCAAAAAACTTAGAAGTGTAATGAGAGTAAGATTTCTAGGAAATACTAATGTAATGAAAAAGCAGAAGCAAAGAATAAGAGTAAGAAATAAAAGCGCCAACCACAAACAAGTCCAAGTCCACTGTTTCAACCTTTCAGAAAGAAAGAGGAAGGTTAATAAGGATATGGCCACCACACCTCATACTGAACAGGTGAGAAGAAATGCAAAGACTAACTTGATACCAAATAAATATAATAACACAAATAAGAGTAGGAATATTTATAAACTAATTAACTGGGGAAAAGTCCCAGGTGGGAGAAAGAGGGGCTGGTATATGTGAGAATTACCATCCCTGATCCAGACAGAGAGTTTTCATGAGAGGAATTGATGACTGAATTTAATCTGTCTAATACAGGTCATGTACAGGAGGAGTGGTAGTTGTAATGTAGTAACCCCTCAAAAATGACTATCCCTGAAAAATCAAAGGGTGGGGTGTAAAGTCCCAAAGTCAGTGTGTGACTGACTAGGGCCGTTACAATGGTGCAATGGTGTAGGGTGGACCTTTTGGTGCCTTACTATCTTTACAGGTTAAAAGCCGTATCTCTTCCTGGGTGCCTCCCAGTGTTCAAGTCTCAAGATAATTCTCTCATTGTGTATAGGTTGCCGTCGAGCTTCCAGAATAGTCCAGCATGACTAGGTAAGCTATCAGCAGCAGTATTCTGGAATGACTAGTTAAACTACCAGCAACGTTAGTCCGGCACAACTAGTTAAAACTACCAGCAGCGTTAGTCCGGCATGACTAGTTAAACTACCAGCAGCATTAGTCCAGAATGACTAGTTAAACTACCAGCAGCAGCAGCCAAATCAGTCCAATTTCCCAATTCTCATCACTCTCAAAATCAGCCTCCATCTCCCAAGTTTAGAAAAATCCTAAGAAAGACCCCCTCTCAATTATCTCAAATTTCTCTGTATAGTCTGTCATCACAAGACAAACTGTGCCTGTGCTGTGAAAGTTGACAGTTAACAAGTCTGTTGGGGAGTAACAACTTGCAGTAGTCTGTTACATACCTACTTTGATAAGATAATAACCTGAAGGTTATGATCTTAGGGTGGGGTGTAATGTAGTAACCCCTCAAAAATGACTATCCCCGAAAAATCAAAGGGTGGGGTGTAAAGTCCCAAAGTCAGGGTGTTACAGTCAGTGTGTGACTTACTAGGGCCGTTGCAATGGTGCAATGGTGTAGGGTGGACCTTTTGGTGCCTTACTATCTTTACAGTAGTGTTGAGTGATCATACAGTTGCAGGATGATGTATCCAACCTGTATAAGTATTGACAGGCTGTATTGATGCACCAGACTGTATGCATGTTTCAGCAAGGAAGATTGCTGAAAATGATTTCTGATACACACAGCGGATTTCTGATTTGAGGTGTTTGAGTGGGTGTAAGCTTGAATAGCCTAACCCCTGACTAGTGGTTGTTACAGTGACTTGGGCTGTAAATTTCTTAAGAACTCTCAGCAAAATTCAATCTGGGGGTTTTTTATTCAAGCCCTTTTATCATTCTTATTCATATTTAATAGAATCAGAGAATTTATCTCTACATTATCATAGTTATCAATGCAAAATTACTGTTAATTTAATAGACAATGGATTGGATTGAGTATTTTTTTTGTTTTATTCCATGTTCCAAAAAGAGGAATCAGCCTAACCCATTTTTATGGCTTAGAGAATCTTGACCAGCATTGCTATATGCTGGGGAGCTAAAAGACAAGATAGCTCCTGCATGCTGTGGAATACCTACTTGAAGTGCTGTGGCATTTTTCAGTGTAGGCATTGGGGGAGACAAATTGTTACTTTCACTGAATGAGTTTTTTTTCCTAATTGAGTAGGGGTGGTTGAGTGATGGTTTGGATGTTCCAAATTCAAGTATCACATGAATTGATAAGTGTTGTGGGAGCTAGAGGGTTGCCAAATCTGGCAACCCAAGGTCCTTTTTTAGCAACGGAGCTAAATGAAATTTCCCTTTAGCAATGCTGGTGGGGCTGGATTTTGGACGCGGGAGGGGCTAAACTGTGAAATCTCACTATTTAGCAACACTGGTGTGGATGCTCTTAGGGACAGTACATAATTCTGACCAAGACCCTGTTGCAACCCATGGCAAATGGTGTCCACCAATTGGTATAGGTTAGGCGGAGGCTTACTTCAAGCACAGAAAAACTTAGTTGAATTTTCCGTGGTACATAGAGTATAATGGTGTATATAGAACAGCTTTTATTTTTTCTCTGAAAAAATCTGTAGTAAAGCCCCGTCCCATTCCCAAAAGCTTTGTTTTCTTGGATAAAAGTAGCCTTGCATATGGTTACAACTCTCTGTACTGTAGGCTAAACAAACTGGGTCCACAGCCTCACCGCATGAGGTTTGGATGCCAATTTTTTGTTTCTGGATATAGGCTCGAGCTGAGTCTGGGGGCGGTTTGTAGAAGGCTCTACAGCATCCTACATGTGGAAGAAGCTGCCACCTTTTCCCATTGATTTGTAAGCTTGCCACGCAAAAAGATCTTAACGTCAAGATGGATCAGAATCCTTGCACAAAGCAGCCCATTTGTACTATGATATCAAACTCGATTAGAGCGTGAAGCTCAAACCAGGTGTGTTGACTCATACATAGTCTCAAGATGTTTAATTAATCACTCAAGAGTGAAGTACCTTTAAGGGCTGGATTAGAATAAAACAGTCACAAATATAAGGTAAAAAATTAAGACCTTAGCCAGGATTTAGGACATGGTAGTTTAAGGAGTGAGGCAGACCAAGAATACATGTTGGATTGACTGGTCTGGGTGGAGATGAATTGACTTGGCTGGTGGACAACATGTAATAAATTTTAGGAATCCGAAGGAGGGCCGCTGTCACCGTTAATGTGGCCTTTGTGTCCTCAACACCGATTTGCTAAGAGGGAAATTCGAGGTAAGACGTCAATTGATCGATCATTAGAGAGAAAATGAGCTAATATGAGCTTTGAAGCTAGTCATCCAATCAAGCCTCCTGAGTCCTGGCTTGCTCTGTGATGGACGTCCTTGGAGCGTGGTTTCTTTAGGGTATGATTAGGAACCCCCCTGGTTGGTGGCTTAATCCAAGCTGATTGCTGGTAGCGGTAAAGAAATACAGGCCTTGAGGCTTAAAGCCGCGGCATCGGGGCAAGCACCCTGCACTGCGGACTGCGCTTACTTGAACTTAACTCCGTCCATCTCCGCCAAGAATCGGAGTTTGCCCCTCATCGATAGTTCTCAATCTATTATTTGTCAACTCATCCCTCAAACTTTAATCTTGTTTCCATTTCTTATCTCAGTCAACTTTGATCGTCTAAATCTGAGCGACTTTTATCGATTTCTAGGATATCACAACTTATTTTATTGTATCATATCATATTTCTTTACGCTTTAACTTCCTCGTCAAGCATTTCATCTCACCATGCAAATTTTCGTCAAGACGTTAGTTATGATTTCCCTCCTTTTCCCTTTGTCATTAGAGAACTGATCAATTTTCACTCACAGTCTCACCGGAAAAACCATCACTTTGGAAGTTGAGTCTTCCGACACAATCGATAATGTGAAGGCCAAGATTCAAGACAAAGAGGGCATTCCTCCAGACCAACAACGTCTTATTTGTAAGTCGTTTTAATTGTAGCTGTACCATTAACTTGAGGCTGACGACATTATGTTGTATAAAGTCGCTGGTAAGCAGCTAGAGGACGGTCGCACTCTTGCTGACTACAACATTCAGAAGGAGTCTACCTTGCACTTGGTATTGCGTCTCCGTGGTGGTATGCAAATCTTTGTCAAGACGTCAGTATCTCTGTGGCACTCCCTATTTGATTAAAACTAAATGCCTTTATTTCGATCACAGCTTAACTGGAAAAACAATCACCCTCGAGGTCGAATCATCTGATACTATTGATAATGTCAAGGCCAAGATTCAAGACAAGGAAGGTATTCCTCCTGACCAGCAACGATTGATTTTTGCTGGAAAACAACTTGAAGACGGCCGTACTCTTGCCGACTATAACATTCAGAAGGAGTCCACACTTCATCTCGTCCTTCGATTGCGAGGAGGGATGCAAATTTTTGTCAAGACGTTAGCTATTTATAGAGCGCCATATACTACCGAGATGTCTTGCTAACTTCCCTACTGTCTACGCAGATTAACTGGCAAGACAATCACGCTCGAAGTCGAATCCTCCGATACAATTGACAATGTCAAGGCAAAGATTCAAGACAAGGAAGGTATTCCACCTGATCAGCAGCGTCTTATTTTTGCCGGCAAGCAATTAGAAGATGGTCGTACCTTGGCCGATTACAACATTCAAAAAGAGTCTACGTTGCACTTGGTATTGCGTCTGCGCGGTGGTATGCAGATTTTTGTTAAGACGTCAGTGTTTTTTACTATACTTCATGCTTTCTGAAAGCTTAACTCACTTTTATATTGATCAATAGCCTCACTGGTAAAACAATCACTCTCGAGGTCGAGTCATCTGATACTATTGATAATGTCAAGGCCAAGATTCAAGACAAGGAAGGCATTCCTCCTGACCAGCAACGATTGATTTTTGCTGGCAAACAACTTGAAGATGGTCGTACCCTTGCCGACTATAACATTCAGAAGGAATCCACACTCCACCTTGTTCTTCGACTCCGCGGTGGCATGCAAATTTTTGTTAAAACGTTTGTAGGCTATCTTGCTGCGAGGTGGACCACGAGCTGACATGATCCTTTATCTTCTTGCCAGCTTGACAGGAAAGACCATCACCCTGGAAGTTGAGTCGTCCGACACGATTGATAATGTCAAAGCAAAAATCCAAGATAAGGAAGGAATCCCACCGGATCAGCAACGTCTTATCTTTGCCGGCAAGCAATTGGAAGACGGTCGTACCCTAGCTGACTACAATATTCAGAAAGAGTCGACCCTACATTTGGTATTGCGTCTCCGAGGTGGTATGCAAATCTTTGTCAAGACGTTAGTCCCTCCCTTGCACTCGCTACTTGATTAAAACTAAATTTATCCTCATTTTCCAAAGCTTAACTGGCAAAACAATTACTCTCGAAGTTGAATCATCAGACACGATTGATAACGTCAAGGCCAAGATTCAAGACAAGGAAGGTATTCCTCCTGATCAACAGCGATTGATTTTTGCTGGTAAACAGCTCGAAGATGGTCGTACTCTCGCCGACTATAATATTCAGAAGGAATCAACCCTCCATCTGGTTCTCAGACTTCGGGGTGGCATGCAAATTTTCGTCAAAACGTATGTGATCTGTTCGTTGCCACATGAACCAGATACTAAAATATCATCTATTCCATTCTTAGGTTGACAGGAAAAACCATTACCCTTGAAGTTGAATCATCTGATACAATTGACAATGTCAAGGCGAAAATTCAAGACAAAGAAGGAATTCCACCTGATCAGCAGCGTCTTATTTTTGCTGGAAAGCAATTAGAAGACGGTCGTACTCTCGCTGACTACAACATACAGAAAGAATCTACACTTCACCTTGTGCTGCGCCTCCGTGGCGGTTCCTAACTCCCTCCCACTCCTGTTCAAGCTTGGGGGCTTATGCGTCGCATTCATCCGGGTTGATCTTTGTAAATTTTTGTAATACTTACAGCTGGTAGCCTCATCCTGTCACCCATTTTTACTATTATCCCTGTTGCATTTTAAATGTATTTGCAGATACCTGGTTACTGTTTGAGCCAACTTAGGGGTCACGTCTTACTTGTCATCATTGTTATCCTTGTGTGTAAATCATTTCAAATGATAAATTGATTCTGTCACACTTAAGGTATTGGTGGCCAACTATCTTGAGCTGTCACAAAAAGTAGCTCAGTAGTTGAAAATGTCGCAACAATGTTAAGGCACTTAATTGGGCATGTCACCTCAGTTTTCGTTGGAAGTATATCAATTGGTTGATTAGGCTTGAAGTGCCACCATGCTTGCTGCATGCGCTAGATTGTCATGCTCTTCGGGAACAATGATACCAACATGGTTTGTTGATGGAATGGGTCAAAGTCTTCCAAATAGTGTCTAAAACACTTTGGTTCTCAAGTTGATCAATATGATCAAATAATGCATGAGCCTTGCAACCAGAAGTTCCTGACCTACTATGTTTCCCCACCCAGCACAGCATCTTTATTTGTATTTGAAATGCTCAGTGTGCCTCTTCAGATAATGACTAAACAAAACAAAAAATCAACATTTACAAAATATTAAAAATAATTCATAAATTCATAAGGATAGAATAAATTTGATATTATTAATGTGAAACAAAAAGAAGTTTTATGATGAGCTAATGTGAGCCTTTGAGATATTACCACATATTCAAAAAGGTTGCAAACAGTATTATTAAACTTATTTTAATAAGATTTAAAATTATAGTCTTAAAAACACTTAAAATAAGTAAAAATGCCATAAAAAGGAATAAAATCTTGATTATCTCAGAAACCAATGGATAAACATTTGAAATAAAATTGAACCATTGGCTTCCCCATTAAGAAATACATATATTACTCTTTTATGTCATATCTGTAAACCCAATGATTACTAAGATACCTGGATATATGCATTTTTATGATCAGTGCATATATTCATGGTTTTTAGCTCATATCTTTTGAAATGATCATGATGAAGACTTGATAAAGAAATTGAGGTTGCCACTGAATAACCTTAAAAATGAAGATATAAAAAAAATTAAGAGTAATAAGGAAAAACTGGTGAAAATAGTAATACCAGTGGACCAATTAAAATTAAAAGTGGTCCAAACTTGGAAAAAGGTAGATATTCAAATTCTAATAGTTCATACATAAATACTGACATAATTTTTATCATGATATTCAAGGCATAACCCTATTATTAGATCATGTTTTAAAGTATAAAATAGAAAATTTAAACAGAAAAGATGAATCACAAGAAAAATCATCAAAAAAATACTCTTGGCACCTTAGTAAGGACATGCCAAGATATTCTAATTCACTATTTGAATCTCAGTTTCCTGAAATACTTAAAAGTTATTAAATACTAAAGTTAAGGCTTAAAAATGACCATTTTTGATTCTTAACTGTAACCTTATTTCAATTTTAACAGTGGATTATAAGATAAACCTGGTGGATTCTGGTATTAAATTATTAAAACAAACTTGCTCCACAAAATTAAGTAATATTCCAAGCTTATGATGTCAGAAAGTTAGAGTTACAGTCATAACTCTAAAAAATGGCATAATAATGATGTAATCATCACCAAACCTTATAATATTGATCAATTATAGTGGATAAGATCAGTACATTTATACTAGAAGGGAGGATCATTACTATAAAAGGACCTATTATTCCTCTGTTTCCTGCTAAGACACACCAAACTCAATAAATAATCAAAGAAAAGGTAATACTCTTTATTATTTATTTATAAAACTATTATACTATAAATGACCTAAGCCATATCTTCTAGTAATCACTAAATTTTACGTGATTACATCAATATTTTACTTGCTTTTTTAAATTCCCTTAAGAAATCACTAACTCCACATAAAAATAGTAAAAATTATATTTCTCTCTATTTTTTCTTGTGAATAAAATTTAAATAACATATATTTATTTAAATTCTTAGGCATAAATTTGATTGAAATTATTATATTAAGTGTTAAAAGTAGCTTATTTCCTCATATTATAATATTTTTCTCTATTATTATTCTTTGATAATTCTTTTTATCAATATATAACTTGAATATTCTTAATATTATTTTTATAATTTTATTTTATTATTAAATAAAAATTTCTCAGACATTTATTATTTGTTTGTAATAATAATAAATTGACATAAATATAGGGTTTTTGTAAACAGACTTAAGCTTCTAGTAAAAACACATAAGCCCTTATGTGTTTTTACCAATTTATGGCCAAAACATGTAAGTGGTGTATTTTTCTACAAAAAATCCTCAGGCTTGGTTTTGAAGATTTTTTTAATTTTTTTTCCTTATTTTTTCCAACATGGGATTTGAAGATCCCCAAATTTTTCATTTTTTTGTGTGTCAAATTTCCCCAATTTGGCCTATTTTTTTAAAAAAAATCATTAAAAATGTTCCCACTGATGAATTTCTATATTTTGTTTTAAAAAAAATGAAGGGAAGAGCCTTGAGAATTAAAACCCAGAAACCCAATTTTCAGTTTTTTTTTGGGGGGTGTGACAATTGCAGGCTCAAAAAGTGCTTCTTTTTTTATGTTTTTTGTTCATGTTTTTAAGTAAATTTAAAATTCCATTTATGAAATCAATTGAATTAACAATGTAATTTATGGCATTGGTGGAAGTTAAAATGCCATTTATGAAATTAGAAGTTCCATTTAGGTTATCAACAATGACATCATAATGTCATAAATGGCATACATAGTGTCATAACAATTCCATAAATGGCATACATAGTGCCATAACAATTCCATAAATGGCATTAACAGTGACATTTATACCATTTACAGAATTAATTAAATCTCCATAAATGACATTAAAAACAGAATGACAGTGACATAAATGACATCAAAAATGACCCAGAAATTCCATAAATGAGATCATTAATGGAACAAAAATGCCATAAATGGGGTTTTACCCAATACAGGTTCTTTAAGGCTAAATTTCAATTAAAAACAACCCTTATGTGTTTTTACCAAATTGATTATGTGAGCTTACCAACACCCTAAATATACTGATTTATTAAATATTAATATATTTATTTCATTATATTATTTTCAATATATAATTTATATTTTATCCTTTTAAAATAATATAAATATTTTATGCCATAATTCTAATAATCTTTCATTATTATCATTATCTTTAACCTTATTATCCATTTCTATTAGAATATTCAGAGTACAATAAGTAAAAAATTAGTAATATTGACTTATTGTTTCATAATCAAACCTTACATTAGGGGGATTGGCCATTATATTTAATTAAAAGGCCTTATAAAAGAATACAAACTTGGTTTATCCAATAAGAAATTATATTTGTAATCATAATTTATATAATGAATTTATATTTATTAAATTTAAAAGCTATTGAGGCATTTGGAAAGTAAGTTTATTGTCTTATACATGGTTTCTCACATCCTTGGACTGGCAAGACACTTATTTGAGTGACTATAGTGATCAAATAAGATAATTATAAACTAAAAATATAAATTTATATTATCATTCAATTAAATAATCATATTATAATTAATTTTATTCAAAAAAGGAAAAAGGAAAAATAAGAATAAGAAACAAATAAAAAACATTTTTTTCTTTTTTTTACTTATTTTTCTTCTATAAAAAAGATGAGGAGCCATTTTTACTTCAAAATTGCCACATCTTTTCAAAAATACACTTTTATAAAAACATGTTTATTTATTTGTCTTTTTTAGTGTTTGAGTATATCCAATAGAGGATAACCAAACCACTGTTGAAAGATTGGTGGAAGAAACTTTTCAAAGTTCTCCAACACCAAAAAGAAAAAGAAAAGAAAACCCAAGAAATTGGTTTTTCCTAGACCAACCATTCAGGACTCTGAAGGTGAGAACTTTTCTCAAAACTCTATAAAAATAATTTTTTTTATTTCTCTAATTTATTTTGATTTTACCTATATTTCTCAACATGATTACTATAAGAGGCTCCCAATCATCAATCCAATAAGATTGAGGTGGACTCAGAAGTAGCAATGATCCCACAAAAGGTAAAATAAAGAGAAAAGCTCCCAGTTGAACGCAATACACACAGGTAAGTGCCATATCCCAAAGGAAATTCCTTTACATTCCCATTATTTCTGAACCATAATTGGAGTTAAGTATGAGTAATTTATACAGAAATTGATCATATTCAGAGGGCTCAAAGAGACACATGCACGAGCCAGTAAGATCATTATTACACAGTCTACAAAGAAAAGGACTGGGAAATGTTTACCAAAATCCACCAAGGAGTGTAGATATCCTGGAACATCCTCAAGAAATTTCTTTAGGAGGAGGGAATAGTAAAATAATCTAATTGATGGAATCCACTACCATCCAAACCTCAACTCAAAAAGATAGAGGAATGGAACAGAAAAAAGAATGAGGAAAGCAAGAAATAATCCCCAATAGATTCTATCAGCAAGCCACAAGCCAACCAACCTCCCCAAAAAGGGAAGAAGAAAAAGAAAAAGAACTGGAAGAAACCATATTCTCCCAGCTACAGGATCTCAAGAATCCATAAAGATGCCATGGACAATGTCTTCAACATGGCCAGAACCTTTATGGAAGTCAAAGAAAAAAAAGAAAGGAATAAGACAACCATCGTTCCCAAAAAAATAACTTTTTCTCTTGATGTTGTAAATACTTTCTCAGAAATTGAAACTAGTGTATTACCTTCAAAATACATCAAAAATAGTTTATTATAATTGAAAGAGATAATCAAAAGTATATTATCTTTATCCCAAATGTTTGTATAAAATAAGATAGAAATAGATAATAACAAGTTTATGGTTGAAAATAATAAACCAAAGATTTCAATTTAAAATACTAAAAAGTTAATAAAAGGAAAAAAAGAGTTTTTTAAGTACATAAAATGAATTAAAGAAAATTTTTGACAATCAATTATTACCAGAGTATTGAAAATTTAACAGAAAAATTAAACAAATTGTCCATTTCTGTTGAAAGATTTGAAGAAAAATTTAATAACACACCAGGGCAAATCTCGTGTCAATCATCGGCGATTGACTTCACGTCAAGCAGGATAAAAGTCGAGCTCACGTCAAGCGAAAATCAAGCAAATGTTGAGCACACGTCCTACTCTTGTCTTACACCAAACCCTGTGACATCCACCAATATTGGTTCCCCTGTGCCTTCAACTCAGATTCCTCACCACCTGATCATCCCGCAACCGTCCAATGGTTGGTAAAAATTACACAAGACCCGCCTGTTTGCACAAACACACATCAAAGAGGTCCTTCAGCCAGTCTTGATGTAGGCGGGGGGTTTGACTTCACCAGGTCATCCATAAAAGGACTCCACCTGAGCGGGATTGTCGTTTTGCAGGTGACACTGGTAGAGCCCGCCGCACAATATCGCGTGTGTGGGTGCGCTTGCGTGTGCATTGGCGTGTGCGGGTGCGCAAGGGCCGCTTCCCCTTCCAACCTGATGATGGCGCAGTTAGAAATTTTGGCTGCTGTGAAAGGTGAGTGTGTGGGTCATTTGATCATTGAACTTGGATTATTCACACTGTACCCAATGTCAAGATAGTAAGTTCTTTGTGGCAATGTGAAATAATGGGCTTTTCTTGTCACAATGGCATGTCTCTGTCACTAAATTTTGAGGCAGTTATTTCAGTAGCAAAATTGCTAATGAATCTGAGAGATTTGCATTTCTGTAGACTAAATTTCATGAAATAACGGCTTTATCATTACAAGCAGTCCACATGACAGAACTTTGTTATCATACAATCCACAGTTACCTTCTATTTCTTCTTCAGATATAATCAAGTGTCCATCATCAAAACCAACAGCTTTATAAATATTCAGATGCGGCCAATCTGGTAAGAAATTCACATCAATCTTCAAAGTTTTTAAGATCAGAAAGTTATTGTTCAGTATGCTAGGTGGCTCAGAGACTTTAAAAATGCTATTAATAATACCAAATCGTCGTGAGTTGCACCTCAGAAAACATATCACACTGTTGCTGACATTTTTGGATTCAGTTGAAAATATATTGTTCCCAATATTAATGTTTGAAACTGGAAAATACCAAGGTGAGACAATCCTTGAAGTGGGAGGACTTGTGGATTGCACAGTAGTGTCTAAGCTGATCCAATCAACTATTTCCCTTGTTGCATGAAAATTCTGTAAGTACTCAACCAGGCAATCATAATTTTCTTGGTCATGGCAGGATGGTTTGTTATATTTATGGTCATTGAAAAGGGCAGGTGGCTGTGATTCAAAAAGCTGTGTTATTTCACATGGCACGGATGGGGATTTCAGGAGAACAGAAAGGTTGGAACATCGACAGATATGTTGAAGTAAGGTTTTATCTATATCATCTATTCAGAGTTGCAAGAAGTTAATCTTATTCAGTTCAGGTGTTTAATCAATGTGAATATATTGATCTTATTAATTGACGTACATATTTTGTTATTTGTTGGAATTTTTGCAAATACTCCAATCAAGCACTCATAACCCCATGTGGCTGAGGCTTGTGCTGGGCCCCAACGTTGGAAGAGTTCGGGAATATGATCAGCAAAATGATGATTTGGTTTACTTTTCTGTTTTGGGAACAGGAGTTGATTGGAAAGGTGGAATTTTTTCCAATGTTCAGCAAATGCAGTCGCATCATCTATTGAAACAGTCCAACTTGTGGCAATGTTGATAGCACTAATCAAACGGAATGTATTCTTGGTTAGTTCATTTGCAAGTTCTTCTGACTGACCCATTTTTCTTTGAATGTTCGCGGATTGGTGTACATCTAATGACATCTGTTGACTGAGCATTAAAAATGGAATATAGAACTTATATAAGAGAGCCCATTCAGCGGCTTTTAAGCTACCATGAGAGGGGGAACCCATGTTGCGAGGTACTCTTGTCCATGATGAGGGAATTATTGTCTCAGATATGATTTGTCGGAGATGCTCCAGAGCCTCACCCTTGATCTGGTGATCACTCAGTGCAGTGATATCCAATTCAGAGGGGATGTAATCGGCATCAAATGAAGGAATCTGCGCAGAACCACTAGATGGATGTTCCGTGTGAGGGGTGGGAATTGGGAAGTAGTGGAGAGTGGCTCATTTATTATTTTTGCTGCGTCTCTTCTCAGGGAGCGGGCCTCTCTCAATGTGATTTTATCAAGAGAGCTGTTGGAGGTCATGGAATTTGAGTCTGAACTGTTGGTGTCATTGGATTGCCTGCGGGACCTGAGGTAAATTTTTGATTTGGACTCTGGAATGCACAATTTGAAAGTTGCATGATCCTTCAAAATTCCCAGTATTAAATTATGCATTATGTCAAGATTAACCATTCTGGTTGCATCCCAATATGGAAGGTCTTCTAAAATTGAATATCGCACTCCATACTCAGAGAAAATTGCTTGTCTTTGTTGTGGGGTTGCCCGAAGCCATTTGGCAATGGTTGATTTATGATTTTGATATGAGCATGTGTAGTGAAATTGAGGACCAATTTCTTCAATTTGAGCTTTGTGAATGGTGCAAAAATTACAAAAGTGGTTGCCTGAATGGGAAATAAATCCAGTAAGCTTGCGCATGGCAACCACATCCGCAATGGCTGTGAGAATGGCAACATGGATAAAGGATCCTGAAGGACCTGTTGAGGTGGGTGAAAAATGGTAACCTTGCCATAGCTCTTTGAGCTTGTTGATGAGTGGAATTGATAAATAATTCAATTGAAGGGAAGTTGGCTCCTTCAGACCAGGGATGATTCCTGCAACATAGACATTCTCTGGCTTCAATCTTTCACTTGGGGGGAGATTAAGACAAATAAGCATGAAAGGTCCAATTCTGGCCAACCGGGTGGACTTTCCATGTGCATTAAACCAATCCACATAAATGGAGAAGGCCAATGCACCAGGAATGGGGGGTCATGGATATTTCTAGTGCCAGTGAAGCATCTCCAGACCAATCCATCCCAGACGTCACGTTTTGGGGAATCTTCGGGAGTTTGGGATTGTTGATGTTGATGCAGAATGTCCATAATTCCAGCCCGCTGGTGAAATCTGGCAAGCCAATTTTTGAATGGTTGATAAATGAAATGTTTTGTTGGTATAAATTTTTGCTTCATGTTGGTGGTGTTTTGGCTGTGCGCTTCAAATGAATAGATGAATTTGCCCAGTGATTGTGTGCAAGGGGGATCATGATCATTTGGGTCATTATGGGGTTGACAGTGGGGTTGGTCAGTTGTGACTGATTCAGTAAGGCCATTAAGAGAGAAACATTGAGGAAAACATATATAGTTTTGAATCACTGGCTCCAATTGGAGATGTTCAAATATGGTACTCAGATCTTGAGGTATATGGAATGCAGGAATGGGGGGACCACCGGAGCTTGAGATGCTGGACTTGATCAGCAGGTTTAGGGCGGGGTTGAGAATGCGTGAAGCCCTGCGGGGTATATTATACCTTAATGATAGAATGGCAGATATTATCATTCCAAGGTCTTGTGGAGGAAGGGTTTGACTGCTTCTGTATGGTTTCTGTGCAATTGAATTGAGCCCCGGTGCTGTGGAGAAGGTGCTTTGGGTCAATGGTGAATAATAAGCTGGGAATATTTGATCCAATAGAAGTTGTGGGCACTCAGATCCTGATGCAGAAGTAGGGATGTTTGGAAGAGATTTGGGTGCAATGGTTGATTTGAGCTTTTTAATGTGCTGTTTATATTGGAAAGGTGTGAAGGAAACTCCAGGCCTATCAACCTCAGGGGAAGAGTGTGTTTGAGCTGAGCAGTGTTGACACATGCATATACGCATTGAGGAATAGCGGCGGGTTGTCATTGTTGCAGGAATTGGGAGTACGGTTGGTTTGTGTATAAATATCTATTGCTGATGTGAAAGTGTTTAGGAGTGTTATTAATTGGAAAAAAATTGAGTGATTATTTATGAAGGGGGAGATGATTTTAGCCATCTGAGAATTTTATCCCATTTGTAATGGTGCGTGAGCTGCAGCTGATGGAGTGTAACATGTCTCATCTGGATGGCGGAATTGGTTAGGAGGTTAATTGGGTAAAATGCCATGCTGCTCAATGCTCATACATATTCTATTTTATTTACACATGGCGATACTGAGGTTTTGACCCTTGAGGGGTGTTCCAATAGGGATGTGTCAACATTGATTTGAGGGGATTGACATTCAAACCATGTACGCTGGCACGCCATCGTACATGGCTTAAACCTTATTACAGACATAACAATATAACTCTATTACATAAGGGGTTGGAGTGCAGCTAAAGTCTTGGTATTTGGTTTGAGTGCAGCAGGCTTTTAATCGGTTGGAATGTGATTTGGATTGTCTTGCCTTTCTTGAAAAGGTGATGCCTCTTTTGTGGGTAAATCCTTCATGAATATACCCCTTTACAGATGTACAATGCTGTGGAATTTCAATGCATATATTGGAAGTTTGGATAACTCACAAAATGTGACAATGGGGAGGCGGAAATGTTACCAAATATGATTACTTATGGATGATGGGTCCCCTTTGAGATCAAGGAAACATTACATTATATGGTGGTAGGCCGTGCCGGGTGGTTTGCGATAAAAGCGGAGGAGCTCAAGAGGAGGCAGGGAGGATTCTCCTAAAAAGAGGCTTATTGGACTTCCACGCAACACTTAGTTCCAACTATTCATAGAACTTCTCTATTCTAAATTTGAAAAGATTTCATCTCTTATCACTCTATTTTATCATAATACTGAGGTGTTTTATCTAGTTAAAAATATTACTGTACTTTTTCGGCCCTTATGTCATCTTCCAAGTCACATAAATCCCGTTCAGGTTCTGTTCATGACTCAGATAGTGAATCTAGCATAGAATATGTTCAAACACAGTCACCATTGAGTCCCAACATTCCTCTCACAACCCCTATCGCATCCTCAATGAATGTATCAGGTCTTAACATTGATGTGGGCAATCCAAAGGCTCCAACTTCAAGCACTTGGTCGATCCCAAATATTTCCGTCACTCCAATTCCCCCGAATCCCACTAATACACAAACGCATGTGTCTCAGGGGCCAGAAGGCACACCTCAAATCTCATCACATGCTAATCCCCAATCAAAATTTCCATGTGAGTTCCTCCTTAATCCCGGTCGGAATCCAGTCGCATCCCAGGATCCCTTTGGCCAAAGTAAACAGCCAACCCTCAATATTCCATCAGGATCTCAGGCTCATGTGGGTGATGAAAGGCACGTGGATGGGGGGCGACGAAAAAGACCATTGGAGAATGTAACTTGGAGTGGTCTGTCCGAGGGAAATCCAGGATTGACGCTTCATCAAAGTAAGTCATTTTAATTTCGGAGTATAACCTTTTTCACAATTTGATATTTTTGTTTCATGGGTTAGATATGGCACCTAAAGGCAAGTCAGTCCGATCTCAGGAGCCAATTGAAGATTGTGAGTATGACCAGTCTTCATTAATTTTTTGATGTGTGAACTGAGGATGTGCATGGCAGGTGATGAACTTTATGCATCTTCACCTCTGGTCCATAAAGAGAAAGTCACTGGACGTCATCATCCATATGCCTCCAAGCCAAGAACAGCTCATGCCAGTTCATCAAGAGAAAAAATGGTGGATGATGAGGATGAGAACATGTCTCCGACTCAAATGGAAACAAATGATGAATCAAGGAGGGACAATTTCACAGCACATGAGCATGGCACTCAGTCAAATAATGAGTTCACCCATCCTCAAATGGGCCTTGCCCAGAGTATGCTTGAACAATACGAGGTCAGACAGCAAAGGAACCAGGCTCGTAAAGCTCACAATGTGGCAAAACGTGCAAGCCAGAAGGAGCAACAAAAATGGCTGAAAGCAGAACTTCCAGAGAATATCCATGGAATGAGATCAGAAGTACATGCACATTGCCTGTTCCTACTCAAAGTTAGGGATAAGGATTTTTCCTCACTACCAGCACCACCAAGCACAGAAGAGCGTGAAATTGCAATTCAAGTGGCTGGTCATCTCGGATGTGTCCCCAAGGATGTTTTCAATGAGCCATCAACACAGGTTCAGTCTCAGGGTTTCCAAAGCTACTGCGAAAATGAGCTCCACAAGCTAGGACTAAAGCCATTCACTTGGGACTGGGAGAGCTCATGGCAACATCTGTTCAATGAGCTGATGTCTATGGTGTTTTACTGTACATTCCGTCTTGCACTGGTCAGCACCGAGTATCATCATTACTGTTGGAACAAGGATCATAATAACTATGGGGTTGTGGCGGCTTTAATGGAGCAATATTTCACTTATTTGAAAAGAGAATGGAAGTCTATTCAAAAGGATGCCGAGTATTTGGCTAAAAAGAAGGAGAATCAAAAGCTCGCGAAGATTCGTCAAAGGGTTAGCTAATGTATCTCTTCTTCATTGTGAGCAAAGACTGATGACGATCTACTTGATTATGTGCAGACCTGTGAGCGCCGTCGTGAATGGTGTGATACGGCTAATTTTCCCATTCTAGCATCACAATTCAATGACCCTCGAGTATGTTCAGATACTGAGGAGGTACTGGAAAATGGCTGTCAAGTTTACCGCAAAGTGGGATTATGCTGGCGCTCCCAGTTATTTAATGAATTGGTATTAAAAATGGATTGAGACATAGAGTTTTGTAATTGCATTAAAAAAAAGGGTAAAAAAACTATTGATAGATTGCCAGAATTACGATCGACAGATGATGGTGATATTCCGGAAGGCTTATCATTTCAGGTATTTGATCAAGATTGGATCAAAGGCTGTAGTAAGATGCAGACTAGCGCCCTCAAGATACTTGACATGCCAGTTATTAGGCCAAATGGTGATGCTGTGCAATAACTTAGTAATATAAATGTATAGCACCGTTACAAATTAACATTTTGTGAATTATTTGTGCAGGTGTAATACAATCTGAGTATTATTTCTTGAAGATGCAACAACTTGCTAAATATGTCAGAATATAGACAATATGAATTGGAATGTATCACCGTCTCCCTTAGAAATAAGACTCTATTGCTCATTTTCATTGAGGAAATATTGAAGGAGTTTGATCCAACTCATGGTGTTCATAATTGTGGACCTATTCCAGGTTGAACAAGAGTTATCAACTTAGTCAAACACAAATTATATAATATCAGTAAGGCTCACGCAGTTAATGATTTTTTCTTTTCTTGGACCTATTGGTGTTTGGAAAATGGCATTTCCATAAGGAAGGATTTTAGAATAGCAATACAATTAGGGTCAAAGATGATCTTGAAAGGTACCTTCCGCATGTTGACCTCAACTGAATGAGGAGTGATATAGTGGATGACCTTTACAGGTTGTTGTTGACCAATACGATGGAGTCAATCAACAGCCTGAGCCTCAATGGCTGGGTTCCAATTGGGCTCCTGGAAATGTGGATGTCAGGGGCCGCAAATCAGGGCAGAATTTTGGGGGTCCCCTCACCATTAAATAGACCGTATTAGCACAAGTTATATTGAGGCCAGTTCCAGCTGTGGCAATGGATGCAATCAGTACTTCACATTCAGGATTATTGAAGAAATTCTCCAGTGCCTTCTCCTGTGCTCGTGCTGTAATTGTTCCATCAATTCGTGCTTAAAGGATAGAGTGATGGGCAAGTGCAATACCAATTCTACAATATGAAAAAGTCAGATGGATTCAATTGGTAATGGATGCATATTAGAATTAACGCACAAATCTAGAAATTGGGTCCATTGGGTATAAACCACCGATTTGGTTGGACCACACCTTGTTTGTTTGTTCTTCATTAAGCTTTGTAGGAGGTGTGCAATTTTACTACTCATCATGCATGTTTCCACATCCACAATATTTTGTGTGATTGTTGGCAAGTTATCCTGAGTGCTCCTGCCCTTGGGGTCTTCCAAATCCGCCTCTGCAATTGTGTTAAGCATGATGTGATGGTTACAACATATTCGCAGCTTATTAATATTTCTGAAAAATTCTCCTGGTCCTTTGCTTTTGGATGATAGGAATTCTTCATATAATATGGAATATTCTTGCTGCATGGTCGGGTTGAGTGGGAGCAGCTCATAATGATGGCTAATAGTGGGGAGGGATTCGAGATGTGTGGTTTTGGTGCGGCGCAAACTTAAATGCCGCAATTCCAAATTCAAGATATCATTGCAACCTTTGGAAAGACTACTCAGGATGAACAGTGACCAGTTATCTTGATCCGCGCTCTGGGGTTGAGTGATGAATGATATTATGCCCAAAAGGTCATAAATGGTGTTGTGAATAGGTGTGCCCGTTAAACATATTCGACGGGATGAAAGGAGGCTATTAATGGCACGGTGAGTGGCAGTGTATTGAGAGCGAATATAGCTATAAGATGGGGCAAGGGTTATTGGATATAAAAGGTAATTTGAATCATTTAAGATCAGACACTCACTGTGCTTCATCCAAAATTATACGATGCCAATTGATTTGAAAAATGAATGATGTAGAGGTATTGGTTTGCTTAAATTCTTGGGTGATAGTATTGTAAGAAGTGATGATGATATCATATTTTAAGATGTCGTCTTTGGATAATGAGTGATGAGTGGGACCATGGTAGATTTTGGAATGAAGCGCTCCAGCCTGAGCATGCTTGGATATTTCTGATTGCCAGTTGGTAATTAAGAGAGGGGGGCAGATGATCATGGTGGGTGTGGAGCGATGGGGGTTTGCAATAATCCGCTCCTTGGAGGTACCAATTAGAGCAATGGCCTGAATTGTTTTACCTAATCCCATATCATCCGGGAGAAGTCCTTCAAGAGGGGTATTGGTCGAAAGGGATTCAAATGAGCTAACGACCTTGTTTGTAATGATGTGCCTGGCATTGAAAGTGGATCCTGGGGGTGAGGTGGCCCAAAGGTTACGGGCTGATTGGCCATTGGGGATTTCTCGATCCCAGAGAAAAGCTAGTCCGGTCTTTTGATGAGGGAGGAGGGGGGTTTGAATAATGGCATGGGGAGGTCTGATCCACTGGGTAATTGTATCAGTTTTTGCTTGGAAATCAATGATGAAACAGCAGGATATGAAACTGGCGTCGAGTTTGAAGTGGGAAATGTCGGAGTAAAGAGTTGACATTGACTATGAGTATTACAGTCATATTCTTTGGGCATTTTAAGCTTGAAATCTTGTGTTCGAAATCTTTCCATTATGAATAAAATGTTTGGATACCATGTGAAGAACATCAATGCTAGATTGGGTTTCTGAGATGAGGAGGGATCATTTGCATCAGTCATAAATACTCCCTCAACAAATAATATTTGAGAAGGATTGGATTGGCAATTTTCAATCCATGCCCCACCAGGACCACAGTGCATGAACATTTTTGGTGCCCCAAGGAATGGTATCAACGTTTTGAAAAGGGTTCCAGGTAGAGAGCCAATAGCATGCTGGTGATTGGGGAGATAAACAAATATGTGGTGTTGATTGTGCCATATGATAATCCAAGAAGCTAAGTGGGAATCCTCAGGATTTAAAGCTATATCACTATTTATTTGAATAAAAATATTAATCATCCCAATGCAAAGTGGTTGTGAAGGGGTTGACATGATGGCTATTTTAAATTATTTGGGGACAGTTGGAAATTATATGATCGGGAGGGGTTAGCTAAACGGAATGAAGAAAAATAGGCGCAGGTGGGGAACTTATATGAGAGGCAGCAATGGGGTCAAGGGGGGATGGCCTGTGGTTACGTGCATGGTCTTGATGGGGGTGGGCCTCTTGGGCTCATAATTTTCATATCCAATTTGGGGCATATATCAAGGCAAGGTGGCCAAAATGTGGGTGAACCGATATGACTGCTGGATCTGCAGTAAGGTACAAAACCTTTGGTGGAACAAGGTTGACATTAGCATATCCAAAATTGGGTGGGTTGTAGCAACTTATGGTGGAGGGCATATTAGAGGCATGCAGTCATGTTCGCTGGTGTGACAGCGAACAATGAGCATATCCTCCCCAGGTGAATTATTCACAGGGACCTACTGGGCAATGTTTGCGGTTTCAAAGGGCAATCTCACTGTGGGGAGGTTTGTGTGTGGGCGGGTGAGATATGTTTGGTGGCATGCCACCGAACATGACTTTGGTTTTGCCTGAAGTTTTTTGCTGACCGATGCCTACTGGGCTTCCAGGGGGGAATGTGTGGGATGATCAAAGGGGGCGCCAGCAGTGAGCCGTGATCCACATATACATTCACCCCTATTGCGTTTGAGGCGAGTACTAATCCACCGAGATTGGCATTTGGGTCTTTGCCTCACGCACATACAAAACTCCGGCGAAAGAGGCCACCCACCCAAGGGAATTTTTGGCTGCAAGCCAGGTGCCACAACTTGCGCAGGGCATGTGAGAACGTGAAGAAAATGACCCGCGGTGGGAGATAACCATGCAAACATAGGCTGGGATTATTCTAATGTGGATGAGGCTCAAGCAAATCCACACTGATTGGCCTCAGGTTTCCACACGCGAGCAGGTGAGCATCTGCAGTCAAGCTGACCACCCAACCAAGAAACTAGCCGGTTGGAACACTGGCAGTAAAATGTCTTCCAGGCGTGTGAAAGTTGCCTGTGTATGACCCGTTGGGGGGTGCGTATGAAAGCGTGTGGCTGCCCGACAATGAGCACGCGCAATGAACAAGCAGGGCCAGTCATTGTTTGCCCCGACAATGGCACCAGATGGAATCCACTGTTTGTGTATGACCCAAATAAACAGTTATCCCACTATGACCCACTTACATTAACTTGGATTACATGCGCATCTGTGCCATAGTTAGGCAGAGCTGTCCAACAAGGTGCATCAAAGGGATGCAGGTGAGAGATATGACTCAATGGCTTGACGTGATTGCATGTTACATTGTTGAACAGCTTTTGCTCTGCCCCGCAGCATACATTTACAAAGGTGTACTGCGTACTACAGTGTTGGCTGTACAGATTAGAAAGGTGTAATACTACTTGAGCCTGCATGCATATAGCGAATGTGCATGCACCTTCCGATCGTTTGCATATACGTAGCTCATGTGCCACATGCTCAGCATTGCGTTTCACCTTATTCGCACATGCAAGCTGAGCATGTCATGGTCAAACGCACCGTGTGGAAGTGCTCAGTAAAGCCATGGAATGAACTTTTTTTGCAATAGTTCATTGGAAGGCTCAGTTTGGAGCACTTCACCAAAGCGTGTGAAATGCTGCACCTGGCTGAAATGTCACCCGATGCTGTGCCAAATGCTCAGATTGTGGGCATACAAAAACGACTGAGCAATGGCTCAACACGGCACATTTGATATTGTTATATCAATTGTTCAATTACTGTGCAATTAAAATGTTCAGCCACTGAGCATTTCAATTATGACCCAAAAGCAAACCTGAGCAATGGGTCGAGGCAAGCTCACGCTGTATTCACTTGTCTTACAGCCCCCCCTTTGTTCAAACCATATGACCGGTAATCTCCCCATGGTCACTTGTGACCAAATGCACCGGGTGCATTTCTGCATGGGTCACTTGTGCATTGCACCCATCATGCACATTCAACAAGGGCCTCACGACCACCCTCCTGGGTGATCGGGTGGCTATTTAAGGAAAGAAAGGGGATTTGACTCAGCTTGACAATTCAATAAATTGCAATACTCAGCCAGACCCCCATTGTTCTTCTGCCTCACGCGAGCATTTCACTTCTCAGTTGCAGCATTTGCTGAGACTCAGCTTCAATTTTGCCCACACCCCTTGAAGCTGAGCCTTTTGCGGGTGCTGCAACTGCTGAGATTGTCTCAGCTTCACCATGGTATAAAAGACCATCTTCACACAACACGCTCTTCACTTTCTTTCTCACCCGCTCCACTTCGTTCAACCTCACCCGCGTTTGTCCTTCTTGTGCGTATTCCCCTTGGTCTTCCTGCCTTTCTACTTTTGTCTTTCGCACTCCACTAAACCCACTCCCCTTCCTTTTGCCTGTTTGTTTCTTCTGCTGATCCTTTCAGAACCTCCCTTCTATCCACCTTGTGCGTTACCTCTTTTTTTAACTTTTGTCAACATTATGTACTGATATTAATACTTATTTTTCTTCACGACTCTTTTCCAGACTTTTAAAAACTTCGGACTAGAGCATTCTTATTTTGTTTCCGTTTTAAATTTATAATTCATCGTACGTCTTCATTTTCTCTCTTGATTGTTTACTTTGTATGCAGTTACTAACCTCAATTGTTTTTTTTTAGATGTCGTGCACTTTATGCACCAAGCGGGGTATCCCCTGCATTCAGTCCTTGACGGCGAACAACTCTTGTGATGCTTGCCGACAAGCACACAAGAAATGTTCGTTCGTTGTCCGCCCCTTCCGACCACGAGGCCAGAGGAGTTCCCGCCCAAGACGCCCTCACAAGGACTCCTTTGTGGTCGACGATGATGAAACCATTTCCGAGCGTGAATGGACGCCGGGCCCCCAAACAGGCCAACGGGAACGATTCCGGACGATTAGCCCTGTCCCCTCCCCCTCCTAGGCCACCATCCGATGGTCACTTCACTCCTTGACCGGAGCGAAGTGATTATCCGGCCGATGAAGGATGGCGATGGCGAGAGGACATTCGAGCTTGGGCAGATCGTCACCATGTCTTGTCACCGATGGGATTCAAACGCCAAAGTAAGTTTTCTTTCTCCTCCTTATCTCATTTCTCTTCACACAATAATACTGACTTTTTTCCATTACTCATAGAACAAAACCCCCCGAATCCCCCCCGACATGACTCTCCCGTTCCTAGTTTGCCTCGCGAGCAAACCCCCTGGCAACCCACTCCAGGCCCGAGTGGCACCTGATGGTCTGAGGAATTATTCCGCGGTAAGCAGCCAAAGTTTCATTTCATTTTCACTTTCACTTTCGAGTCGAGTGAACTGACTCTTACTCCTTTTTTAGAACCCTCTCAAACCAAAGAGCCACCTATTCCTGGCCCAAGTCCACCATCCCAACCACCTGAGGACAATACGACTTGTGAGCCAGAACCTGAGGTGGCTCCTACGCAATCCACGGAGGAACCTTATGGTAAGTCACCCCTTCTTTCTCTTCAATTCATATCCACTTTTCCTCATTTTTTCTTCAACCGTCTCCAGATCGTCCCGCCACTCCTCGCTCAATAATCATCATCGATGATACGCCCGTCGGATCCCCCCATCCCCCTTCTTCTTCCCAGGATCTCCCTCCCATTGCCCCCCAGAACCCAACCTCCTCCTCCCCCCCGGTGCCAAGCTCCTCATTCCCACGAGGATGCTCGCCAGGAATTCACCGACCTGCGACCGACCCTAATGATTCCTTGCACCATCGTCCATGAATCGATCAACCAAATCTTGTTGGAGCATCGCCGCTTGCTCCACATGATTCCTTTCGTGGATGCAACTCATCGAAATGAGATGCACCGGGAATTCCGGGAGGAACTAAACTCCCTCCTTGCCCAGGCACTGGAGGCTTATCCAAAGGAGGACATCACCGGGATAGTCTCAAAATTCTTAGAAAAATACAAATTTAAAAAAAATGTCATTATTTCCTCTTTTTATTCTTTGTAATACTTTCTTTTAAATAAATTATTTGTCTTCAATTATTGTTATGTTCAATTTCTATTACATTCTTTGTTCACGTAAAAATTATTTATTTCCTCCTTAGAGAAAAACCCTGATTGCATGAGAATTATTTTTGTAAGTGCCCCACCAAGAGTTTGAGTGAGTATTTGTTTTTGTGAACCTCTTTTTCCCAAAATGCGCCAATAGTTGCCGTTACCGTCTCCTATATTTTCTTCTTCCATGGTTTAGAGCCATATCCATTCTTAACTGTAAAAAAGTGGGAGCTTCCCGCATGTGAGCAATCCACTCCAGATTTGTCAAACATGGCCTTTCCTATGGTCACACACTATTAATCTTACTCATGTATTGAATTGTTTAAATTGTCTGGAACCTTCACAAGCGTAAGGATTGGCGTGTGACTTGTCGGGAGGCTGCACAGGCGTAAGGATTGGCGTGTGAATTGTTGGGAGCCTGCACAGGAATAAGGATTGGCGTGTGAATTGTCGGGAGCCTGCACAGGCATAAGAATTTGTCAGCATTGTTGGCAACCTTCCCAAGCGTAAGGATTGGTGTGTGAATTGTCGGAAGCCTGTACAGGCGTAAGGAATGTTTAGCATTTTTGGGACCCTTCACAAGCATAAGGATTGGCGTGTGAATTGTTGGGAGCCTGCACAGGCGTAAGAATTGGCGTGTGAATTCTCGGGATCCTGCACAGGCCAAGAAATTTTCAGCATTGTGGGGAACCTTCACAAGCGTAAGGATTGGCGTGTGAATTGTCGGAAGCCTGTAAAGGCGTGAGGAATTTTTAGCATTTTTGGGAACCTTCACAAGCGTCAGGATTGGCGTGTAAATTTTCGGGAGCCTGCACAGGCATAAGGATTGGCGTGTGTAGCATCGGCACCCCACATAGGCGTAAGGAACTCTTAGCATTGTCAGAAACTGCACAAGCATAAGGATTCGCGTGTGAAGCATTGGCATCCTGGACAATAGCAACAAACCAGGACAGATGTACGATGGCATGCCACCGTACATAATCCACTTCACCCCTTTTTCATGTGAGACACCCCATCTCCCGCACTCAAATCCATCCAATCCTGGTGTATATTGTCCTCTGCCTTACCCAACACACATGCAAATCTCCTCATTCTTTGAATCGGCATGAGATTGTATTACCATCCCTGATTTGATAGCCTGCTCTCTCGCCAATCTCATAATAGCCATGGCTTTTTTTGCCGCATTGTTTTTGCTAACCTGCTTGAGCATTGTGCGGACACACCCACTAGTGTCGTGCTTTTGTTGTCCTGTGCTGGATCAGTATAATGAACAAATGTACTACTGGCCCACACTACCTGAATGATCTCATGAAATGCGGATAGATCAATCCAAAAATGCTCATTTGGGAAAATCAATTTTCGCCCTGTACACTGCTTTGACGCATCTCTTTGAATTTGGCTGGTCCGCTTATCAGCTTGAAACCACCATCCCGAAGCATACAGCAATGCATCCTCATCAACATGAGGTGCTTTTTTGAATACATTCATGGTGAAAGTGAGTGCAGAAGCGAACTCAAATGCACCCTGATTTTCCGGAATATTGCCTTCATAGTTGACTTGATCAAAAGACGGAACCCCCAATGAATTGTAGAAATTTTGAATCTTCTCAAATAAATTATCCCCAACATATTGTAAGGACTGACCTAGAATGCAACCCACCGAGCTAAGATTGGCACCTCGGTTCCGCCATTCATCTTTTGCGTTTTCAATTTTCCCGACACTTCCATACAGACCAAATTTTTCATTCTTCGTGCTGCATTTGCGCCACCCAATCGCGAACATAAATCCCTCAAGTAATGCTCCATTGGTTGCAATCGGGTTGGTGAATCTCTTTTTGCGAAATCAGAATTGTGATAATTCATCCCATTGATTGACCTCAACTTCACTCATTGTTGTTAATGGTCGGAATTCGACAAGGGCAATGAGTAATACGGTTGAAGAGAAAATTGCCACACGGCCAAAGTGAATGCATTTGATCTGATTGACATCCACAACCCTCCAAATTTTACTTGGGGTGATATTTGCTGATACCGGCATTGATATTTGTGCTGTTGGGCAAGAGGAGGAAAACAACCTATTCATTTGGGTCGTTTTGCGCTCATTTGTCTTTTGGGATCTGCTACTATTCCCGAGTGGTTGAGGGATTACTATGTGTTGAAGCACACAAGATATCAGATACTGCCAAGGAGCTTTCTTCGGCACACATCCTTTGACTTCCCTGTTGGAGCCCACATGACATTGGCACAATCTGAACCGACTAAAGCCAATGAGGGTGCCACATAAATGTGGAAGCATATATACACTGAGATTAAGCGAGCAACTCACACTTTCCTTCCTCAGCCCAACGCTTTCTCGCGAGTTCCCTTTTAGGCTCTTTTCCTTTTTTCGTGAATGGCATGCTTTCAGCAGAAAATGAAATGAAACCGAATGATTACTGATTTATTAGTATCACCTAAATTGAATTGCGGTTGATGAATCTTTTTTGATTGCAGCTAAAAAGAAAGATCACACCTGACCTTGGCAAATTCGTGATCTCAAATACCTGAACCTGAAAATTGCAGTGGATAGTGCCTTATTCAATTTTACACATTGATGTTCCCATGCAATCACTTTCCAATACAACCATTTGAAATACTGCAAGCAAACGCAAATGCAATATGCATCCTTCTGTGGATCCCTAGCTATCCTAGTCCTCTTGAAAGACACAGGAGCATTTGGCCTATTATGGGCTGGCGGGAAGTGATAAACGCGACTTCCCGCAATGCCCCCACGTGTGCTACTTGCGGGCACAACGCCTGACTCAGCTTGTGTCTTGTCGGAGTCTTTGCAATGATGTACGGAGGCATGCCGCCGTACAATTACTATTGGTACTCAGACTGTGGCATCCGGGCAGTAGTAGGATAGGAAGTCATGATTATTAAATTCATAAATCACTTTGCAAAATTAAATTACAATCTATCCAGTACAAAGCTAATCTAAAACGGGTCAATCCTGGTTGTCAGTTTAGCTGACCTGGGTACCGTCAAGGTGACCTCATCACTTGAACCAAGACCGCGTTTCGCCACCCAGGCATCACCAAAGTCTAATACTAAGCATCGTTCAAATTCAAATCCAAGAGGTACAATGGGGTTAAAAGACTATGATGAGAAGAAACTTTTATTCAGTAAATTACATATATACTTATTAGTATGTAGCCACACTGGCTCCACTAGATTTTTACCCTCTGAAAGTTTTGCGGAAATGTCAATTAGTGATAAAGCCCCTTTAACTGAGCTTGTTCTCCAGTCATCTGAGCATACCATCAAACCACGAACCCCCGCGGCACAGAATGCCGCTAATATACCATAGCAAATTTGATTTATTCCGAGATTCTTGTGACACGCCAAAAGATCTTTGATGGCCTCATTTTTTTTTGAGTTTGTGAGTTTGCCTTTGATGCCATTAACTTCGACCTTTGTATGTGCACGTACCATGTTGTACGCAATCATCGAATGGATAACTGTATCCATTAGATCCTCCAGGTTCTTCTGCGGCTTTGTGGATATCTCATTGTCAGCCCCGCCACCTTCAATGCTGAGTTGGGTTGCACGTTGCTTCAATTTACTCAAGCAGGAGGCAAGGTATTCAACTGCTCCCTGTTTGAGTCCAAGAGGATCGGTCGAATTTGATGTTGGTGAAACCTATGGTTTGGGTGCAACCACATCGTATGAGACTAAACTAATGGATTCAAACATAACATTTGCCCAAAAATGTTTAACTGGATTGGCGGGGTAAAGAAGGCTCTGAACCATTTTGAAGAAGGAGTGTTCAGATTTTGGGAGATTCTCTGGAGGTTTAGCTGATTCCTTCATCAATTTGAGATTCCAAATGTTGTGATCAAAAAACGCTTCTGTTTTGGTTGGCTTAAAAAAATCTAACCCTGTATATTGCAATTTATATCACCAGTCAACAGCCAATAAACATGTATAATGCACAAAGATAAAACTCACCTGCCATCTCAAAGTCCTCCAGCCAGGCCGACATTTTAAGCTCTCGGTTACTGATCACCTTAATACCAACAGGCAGGAATGTATGAGCATCTTTTGTTGGTAAATTGTCCCATCGATTTTTGTAAATACTATTGATATTATCAAGCCCCCTTTTCCATGATTGTTGAGTAATATTGGAATGATAATTCAAAATGCCTGCAAACTCTTCCATGCGGGATAAAAATATTCCTTGAAAAGTAGCAGACAATGACACTTCGGGCTCAGGGTCAGGAACTATATCAGTCATATCTCGTCCCATTGTATCATGTTTAATTGTTTCCCTTTCTTGAAAGGCTTGAATATTCCGAGAGGCGGGAGGGGTTGCATCATGCATTGTTTCATTCGGTATCGGGGGGCTTTCAGTATGTGGAGCTTCATCATGGATTGTTTCATTGAGTCTTGGGGGTTGATTATCAATATGGTACCCTTCAACATTGATAATTTCATGACCTTGATCGCGAGAATCGTTTGCGGCTTCAAAGGTACGGCGTTTTTTCTTTGTTTTTTTGGTCTTTTTCCTAATCCTTTGCCTGGAAATACAATGACGACTCGAGATCCTTCAGGTAGAGATTCTCCCACCTCCACACCTGCCCATATATTGTAAGCAGCTATTTCTATCAACTTTGTTTTGAATTAGTAATGGACTTACCGTTCAAATCCATTTTGAGCAGGCTCTTGGCTTCAGCAATCTTTTGACACACATAATCAGGAATTTTACTATCATTTTGGATTTTTTCGAGCCTTGGGATTGTTTGAGCAATGTTGGAGACAAATTGTTCCTTGGATATAATTTCCACCTCCCCACTGAAAATTACATCATCTTCTGTCGGTGCACAAGGTTCAACAGTCTTTTCCTTCTCATAACTTTTAAGATTTGGTTTCTGAGAGCTTGGAGGCTGACCTGAAATAAAGGCTATGACACAATATCAGGTTTTGGGAGATTAGAAATATTCAAGATGGATGCATACTCACATTCTGGAAGAACTGGTGGATCTTGATTATCTTCATGAGACTGGCTCTCTACTTCAATGCCTGATTCACGACTACTGGCGATATCAGAGATTTCACTTCCACTCTCTGGGGCTGAAGTTGGTCATTCATTGAATTCATGTGAATTTCCCAGGGTTTGGGCCATAGCGGAGGTAGTTTATTAAGCAAATAGATGGTGATGAGTTGATTGTTAACTTGTTTGAAGATTTTTGAATAAAAAGATTCAAATTGAAGAAAAAAGGTGCAAGTAAAATAATCGCATTTGCAAAATGTGATTTGTTGGGAAATTGAAGGAGGCAATGTTTTGCAAATTATTTCATATCATGCAAATGAAATCACTTCCCTGTGAGACATTGAATAAAGTTGACTGGTGAGAAACCTACTAAAGTCAACGCTCATGAGGTAAGGACTAAGAAAAGTTTTCCATTTGAATGATATGAAATAAAATGGTTTTGTCTGCGAAACAGGAGACACAATTCTTGTCTTAAATAGTCCACTTATTAGGTTTTAATTTGTGAGTCTCATGATTTAAACCCTAACCACAACATTGTGAATATACTGACCAATTTCCCCTTAGGTCCTGTTGGCAGAGAAGGCCACTCAGCATATTTCGGCAATTGCGTTCATTGTGTACGCCAACAAGCCACCATACACTATGGATGTAGGACGGAAGCGTAAGGATAAGTGGTGTCGGGAGCATGTTGAGAGGCACTCCGCGAGCATAAGGATAAGTGGTGTCGGGAGTGCACTCCGCGAGCATAAGGATGTCGGGAGGGCACTACACAAGAGTAAGGATAAGCAGTGTCGGGAGGGCACTACACAAGTGTAAGGATAATTGGTGTCGGGAGCATGTCAGGAGTGCACTCTGCGAGCCTAATGATCGTAAGCAGTGTCGGGAGGGCACTTGAGAGAGCGTAAGGATAAGTGATGTCGGGAGTGCACCACGTGAGCATAAAGATGGTATGGGCAGGGGTGAGGACGGAGATGGGGGGGGCAGTGTCAGAGTCTCATCTGGAGGGCAGTGCGGGCTTGTAAGCATGTGAAGCATCGGGGCGGATTAGGTGGGGATGCCGAAGCCAATGAGGTGAAATTACCCGAACATTGTGAATAGTGTTGAAATGGGTTTGGGCTTTGAGTGACATTCTCATGTGAGACATGTGACGATTGACGTTGTCTTGACGCTGACGTGACGTGACCCACTAAATCCAGTGACTATAAAGTGACACTAACGCGACTGAAGCAAGATTTTATACTGACAGCGGTGTGACGTGAAGTCAATTGCCGACAATTGACGCGAGATTCGCCCTGGTGACACCAAAAATTACTCCTTGAACATGTAGAAATAAGTGATGAATAAATAATGAATATTAAGGATGACATTAAAAGTGAAATTAGATTTATTACCAAGAAAATAGATAAAATAAATGGGGCTAATTTAAATATGCAAAAGTCATCAACACCATTTTCCCATATAAGAAGCCCTGCTCAACAAAAAGTGTAAATGAAGAATCCCTTTATAAAAGATTAAAGTCAACAGAATAATAATAAATTTTTAATAAAAGAATCTCATTAACTTAAAGAATGGCAAAAATTCACAGGTTAAGGTGAATATGGCCACATGTCATTTATTAAAACAATTTGTGTGTTACAAGAATATTATTCCATACAAGATGAATTGATTACTGCAATATTACATCAATTATTTGAGAAATATGCAAAAAGATGGTGTTATGGCATAAGATAGGAAAATGGAAAAAATAACTGGTCTTGGTGGAAAGATGAAATAATCACCAAATGGGAAAATGAGGCTTGGAGGTATAAAATAGAAAATGCATTTGAAAGCTCATTCTTTGACCCAGACAAAGATAAGCCTTTAACTTGTTTCTTAAAAAAAGTTGAAAGTTTGAATGCATTATATCCATAAATGTCACATATTAAAATACTCAAAAAATGTGGAGGGAAACTTTAGCATTCCCTAAGAAGCAGGTAAATAGAAAAATTCTCTACATAAGAGTACATTAATTCCTTAAAATACATTGTGACAAGAACCAAAATTGGCATAAAATGGAAGAAATTAGACATGAAAAGTCCTAAAAAACCATTTGTTAATAAAGATAAGCCAAAAGAACCTTTAAGACACAATAACAATAATGGGAAAAGAAAATGCCGTAAATGTTGTGGTATTGGGCACTTAGCCAATAATTGCCTTAAAAACACAAAAATTAATGAAATTGTGGAAACAGAAGACCACAATGACAAAGAAGAAGGATCTTATCCTGACAGAGAAAATTAAGAACAATAAAAGTTTGAAAGTGATTAAATAAAATAATTAATTCTAAAATTAATAATATTGATTTAATAAATGAAGTAGTGGATGTAAACTCCAATTTACCACAAATTGGAACATATGATAAATGCCTTACAAATATACAAAAATTCCAAATTGCATAGAACCAAGCCTGAAAAAGGCATTTTCTATACAGCTGGAAAATGAAGTATAAGTATTATTATGATAAAAAATTAAGAGGCAAAAATAAATCTGGACACAGGAGCATATTGAATGTGTGTTGGGAAAGTTTATTTACAAACAATTATGCCAGATTGGGAAAACAAACTGATACCTCTACAAGGGGTCAAATTTAGTAGTGCAAGTGAAAGTATGATACCCCTTGGAAATATTTATTTAAAACTAATTTTCCAACCTCCATCTCAAATTATAATAATGAAAGTTGATATTGTTGTAATGAAAAACTGCACCAGTAACAATTTCATACTTGGAAATGATTAATTATTCATTTGTGGTATAGATATATCAAATAAATGAGATAGGTATTTTACCATAGGAGACAATAAAAGGCAAAAATTTGGGTTGTTAAATAATAAGAAACAAATTAATGTTATTAAAAATGAACATAAAAGCACAGAAAAAGACTTATTCATCAGTGAACAACGAAAAGAGGCATAATTCAATGAAGAATCAACAGAAAAAATGATTTATATCTTATATAAGTATAAAAGTGCCTTTGAAACTGACACAAAGCCACTACGTGCTATTATTAGACATGAGGTAGATATTATTCTAAATGTAGAAAGGCCTTATCCACCCTCATTAAGAAGACCAGCTTATCCAGCCATCTCAAGAGCTAAACAAGCCTTGGAAGTTTACATCAAAGAATTAATGGACCTAAGGGTATTGAGGAAAGTACAACATAATCAACAGGTATAAGTAACCACACCTGTTATTATAGCCTGTAATAATGTGAGATAAAGAATGGTAGGGGATTTTAGAGCTTTAAATAACTACACCATCCCTGACAAATATTTGTTCCCTATAATCCATGAGACATTGACACAAATGTCATAAAAAAAGCTTATTACAGCCATTGATGCTCTTAAAGGTTTTCACAAAAAAGTTCTTAACATACAATTCCAAAAAACTACTGAGAATAATAGCTCACTGTGGAATATATTAATAAATAAGAGTTTCATTTGGTATAAGAATTATCCTTCCCATTATCAACAAATTATGAATACCATATTCCCTGAAGAACTATCAGAGGGATGGCTAATAATATACATTGATTATATGATAGTTTACTCAGAAACTTGCAAAAAACACCTTAAATGACTTGAAAGAGTCTTATTAAGAATTTTTAAATTAAATATGAAAATATCCTTGAAGAAATTTCATTTTTTATATAATGAGCTAAAAGCACCAGGAAGGGTTTTATCTGGACTAATCTTTGGAATAGATAAAAACAAAGTAGCAGAAGTGGTACTGAAACCAATATCCCAAACTAAAAAAGAGATTCAGAAGTTCTTAGGACTTCATGTATATTACAGAAAGAATATAAAGGAATTTGTAAAAAATGAAAAATATCTTTATGAGCTCTGTGATCAACAGAATTTCTATCAAATGACTGAAGAAAGAGTCAAAGAATATGAGTAACTGAAGAAATCACTCAGAAATTTCCTTTTACTCTTGATTCCATATTGGAAATTACTTTTCAAATTGTACATTGATACTTATGGAAAAGGACTAGGTGCTGAACTACACCAAAAACATATCATGAATGAAAAACCTGTTGAAAGGCCAATTTTATTTATTTCTGGACAAATTCAGCCAACAGAATCCAGGTATTGAGTAAGTCAAATGGAATTCCTGCTCTCAGTATGGGCTTTAGAGAAATTACAATATTACTTAGATGGAAAAGTATTTGATTTCATATAAAATTGGGATTCTCTAAGATCATTATTAAGCATGAAGACACCAAATTGACATATGTTGAGACAAAAATTGCTATCCAAGAGTGTAGAGGCAATATTAATATAGTACATGAAACTGGAAATATTCATAAAAATGCAGATGGCCTCAGAAGATGGGCTTTAGCAAAAACACCTGAACACCCAGCATGATTATCACAGGAAGAAAATCATGTAGAAGGAATATGTGTCACAGAAATTGGAACAGTACTCTTAAACCAAGTCAAAGGAAGCTATAAGATGGATAAAAATTGCCATATTTTATGTGAATTGTTGATGAAAGACTGCAAAGACCCATAATTATATCCACAACTAGATGAATTATGGAAAAAATCTTATTATGAAGGAATATTCCACCTCCTTGATGAAATTATTTATCATAGAACAAAAAAAAAATGTGTTATTACTCTAACAGATAGAGTTTTAATGAAAACTATACTCCATGGATTCCATTAAAGTGCTGTTTTTGGACATTTATCAGAAGATAGGACACTAGAAATAGTGAAAACCTTTTCTTTGTGGCCAAACAAGAGAAACAATGATGCAGAATATTCTCAAACTTGTGAAATATGGAAAAAAGAGAATAGAGCAACGGGCAAGAAATTTGGAATGATGATCCAAATACAAGAGCCAAAATCCCCATGGGGAATAGCCCATGTGGATTGGGTACCAGATCTACACCCAGGAGGAGACAGGAGTCTTCATGAATCCATAGTATTAGTTGATAGGTACAGAAAAACCCCAAATTTCTTACCATTTAATAAAGATGACACAGCAATTGATACAGCCATAATGATAAGTGATAGAGTTATCAGACACACAGGCTTGTTCCAAAACATCATAAGTGATAGAGATCCCAAAATCACTTCAGCTTTATGGTAAAATCTCCATAACTTTGGAGCAAAATTATCATCATCAACAGCCTATCACTCCCAGTATTATAGACTATCAGAAATAATTATACAAATTCTGAAAGAAATGAAAATAATATTCTATTCTTATGGCCTAGAATTCCAAGAATCTAATGTTTTTACCCATGATTGGTGTGCTCTAATAAAAGCTCTTGAACTGGGATATAAGACATCCATCCATTCATCAACTGGTAAAACATCTGCAATGTTAAAAAAAGCTGGAACCCAAGAGTACATTATGACACCCATAAACGGAATTAGTTGACATACACCCAACAGTCAGCAGATTTAAGATAATTCTTGATAAAGAAACACATAATGCAAATAGATGTATGAAAGATTATTTCAGATATGCAAAAAAGATATGGGAAAAAAGTAATAATACACCTGATTTTTAAATAGGAGAATTAGTCCTAGTATTAACGCTAAATCTTAATAAAGCTAAATTACCAAATAAATAAAATGATTCTTTTGCAGGAGCTTTTACAATAAAATCCCTACATGGCCCTCATGCTATAAAAATAGGGTTAAGAGGTGAATTGATTAACAAACAACTAGCCTTCCCTGTAAGATTAATAAAACCTTACAGCTTCAGTAATAAGGAATAATTCCCCCAAAGAAATATACCACCACTTGAAATTCCTCCCTTAGAAGAAGTAGAATAAAAGAAAATTGTTAACTTTATTAAGGATAGGAGGACAAGAAACAAAAAGGGAATAAAATACCATTTAATGTATAGAAAACCAGCTCTAGAAGATGAAATGCTAATTGAGAAAGATATAATGAATTCTGATGAGTTTCTAAGCAGTTTCAGAAATGAAATAAGACCTTAATAATAAACAACTTAACAATTATTGAGCTTAAAATCTAAAAAAGGTCTATTGAAGAGGTAGGACAGTGGATGGTACCCAAATTAACTATATCAGATTTTGGTACAGTCTTTTTGGGTGGTAAGGAATTTGACCCTTTGAGATATTAAAACATATCAAAAATGGTCCCAAAAAGTATTATTAAACTTATTTAAATAATGAGAATTATAATTATAATCTCAGAAACAATTAAAATAAGTAAAAATGCCATATAAAGGCATAAAATCTTGATTATCTCATAAAAAAGTTGATGAAAATTTGAAATAAATTACACCATCATATTTCAAATCAAAAAACACATATATGACTATTTTATGTAATATCTGTAAACCCAATAATTACCAAGATACCTGGATATATGCACTTTTATGATCAGTGCATATATTAATGGCTTTTAGCTCATACCTTGGAAATGACAATTATAAAGACTATATAAAGAATTAAATTTACCTCAAAATAACTAGAAAAGTAAAGATATAAACTTTATTTGGAAAGCTATAAACAAGGCTAAGAATAATAAGGAGAAATTGGTGAAAATAGCAATAGCAGTTGACCACTCAAAATTAAAAGTTGTTCAAACTTAAAAAAATGTGACATTCAGATTCTAATAGTTCATAAATGAAGAATTATTCAATTTTCATTATGACATTCAAGGAATAACTATATGAGATCATGGGTTAAAGTCCAAAATAGCAAATTTTGACAGAAAAGATGAATTACAAGAATTTTGATTTTGATGATGTAATAAAATACTCTTAGAACCATGGTAAGGACATAAAAGTTTCTTAGAATTAACTCTTTGAATTGCATTTTCATCACAAACTTAACATATAATGCTTAAAAATGATCATTTTTGATCCTTAACTGTAATCTTATTTTAAGTTTAACAGTTGAATAAGAAATAAAACTGGTGGATATCAGTGTTTTATAATTAAAACTACCCTAATAAGCAAAATTAAGTGATATTTCAATATGATGATGTCAGAAAACTATATTTACAGTGATAAATCTGAAAAAAATGGCATAATAATGAGATTAAAAGGTTTAATAATGATATCAAAATCACCAAAACTTATAATATTTCTTGATTATAGGGTATAAAATCAGTAAAAATCCAATAGAAGTGGGGATATTTACTATAAAAGAACCTCCTCTTCCTCTTTTACCCCAGACAAAGAAACTTCAATAAAGAATTGAATAAAAGGTAATACTCTTTATTCTTTAAAAATGGAACTATTGTGTTATAAAAGACAAAAGCCATATTTTGTAGTAATCACTAACTATCATATTATTACATCAATATTTCTTTTTTTTTCAAATTATCTCAAAACATCTCTAAATCCACATAAAACAGTAAAAAATGTATTTCTCTCTATCTTTTATTGTAAATAAAATTTAAATAACTTGTATTTAAGCTATTAGGAATAAACTTAATCAAAATTATTATATCAGGTGTTAAAAGGAGGTTGTTTTCTCTTATTATAATAATTTCTCTATTATTATTGTTTGGGAAGTCCCTTTATTAATATAAATGATATTTATATTAATATATAACTTTAATATTAGTAATATAACTGCTATAAACTGTTTTTTATTATTAAATGAAAATTTCACATGCATTAATTATTTGTTTGTAAGAATAATAAATTTACATAAAGATTAATATATTTGCTTTATTATATTATTTTATTCTTTCAAAATAATATAAATATCTTATGCCATAATTATAATAATATCTGGTTATTACTATTTCTATATTATTTCTATTATATTAAGAAATTTAGAGTACAATAAGTAAAGAAATATTAGTAATATTTACTTATTTTTTCATAGTCAAATTCCAAAGCTAGGATAAGAAATATATAAAAAAATGAAAAAAATATATGGAAAAACTAAGGAGTTAATTCTGATTTGATAATAGATAAAAATATGAGTATCAAAATAAAAAAAAGAAAACATCAAAAATTCTGAATAAATAAATAATAAAGAGAATATGCCTTTTGTAAAGACTTCAAACCATAACATGAGGGGAAATAGATAATTTTATCATTCAAATGGTAAATGAGAACTTTATGAAAATAAAAGTTGAGAATATGATAATGATAGCTACAATATGGTTAAATGAGCTATTTCAAATTACAGAATCAAAGAAACAAAGAAATAGTGGGATTATGACAGTTATCTTGATAAAGGGGGGGGTAATTGCACATTTGGAACACAGGATTTATAATAAGGGCTAGATCAACAGGTTAATTAAGTGTAATAAGAAAATTGAAAAGTAAGTAAAAAAGCTAGCTTTCAAATAATTCATATATATAGAAATAGTATAATTAAAAAATTTGGAACATAAATATAAGCTATAGCTCAGTTTTCATTATATAAGAAGGGAGAAATTCATCATTGAATAAAACCACCAGGTCCAATTTTTCACTGATATAAATTTGATTTAGAATATTTAAAATGAATGGCTTAAAAAGAAAAAAAATTCATCATGATATCTTATTTGATCATATAAATGATTAAGAGGAAAAGGAGAGACCATCATATTATTAGAGCTCATGTTATTAAAATATTTTGGAGAGGCTTTCAAGAAACTTTCTCCCTGTTGATTTTTTTCCAGAGGATAATAAAGGATTCTATTTTCAATTTTACTTTAGATTTTGTGTGAAAAAAGTTTGTTTAGTTTTTGAAACAAAGCTACAGTATGGAAAATGAACCAATTACTTCATGAAAAGGAGGATATATGTTTGGGATTGGTGAATAAAAAAGGATATATATTTTAAGGAAGGTATTTTGGTATTTTCTCACCATGAAAAAAAGGATGCCCCCACCAGAAGGGTTAGCAGGTCCAACCCAGATTCAAATTTGCTTCATACTTGGCTTTAACTTGCCATTACTATTTGGCTATCTTCCAAGCCAGATTTTGAATATTGAGAAATACTTCACCTGAAATCAATTGAATTATTCAGATTCTGGCAATTATGAATGACCCTTTATTCAAAAAAATTCTTTGAATCCTAAATAAATATAATTCCAATTAGAATTGAAAATTTAATTCTATATTTCTCAAAGCTAAAGTATGCAATTTTCTCATTTTGTATCACATCTTACCTTTAATTTTTTTCTTCTAAATTATATATTATCATATTTAAAGGTTTCCAACTTGAAAAGAATTCATATGAAAATATTTCTTTCAATAGAATTTTCCTTCATCAGTTTATTACTCACAAAAACATAAAAAGGTGCATGTTTGGTTAATTTTTTCCCAGAAAGCTAAATTCCACTTTCTTGAGAGAAACTGAACAAAATTTGAAATAATGAACCTCCTTTTTAGCAATTGGAGCAATATTTTTTAAGTTCCTTGTAAGTATCAAATTCAAAATGAATTTATCCCAAAGAAACACTCACTGGATATATCTTTATATTAACCTACACAAAAAATTCAATTCTTTCTTTAGAACCTAAGAGGAAATATTATTATAGTAATTTTCAAATATAATATTTTCTCATTTAAGTTCCTTTATGCCATAATAAAGATAACCTGGGATCTCTTATTATTCCAAAATACTCCCTTGCAATATCATATATCATATAATATACCCAAATATCTCAAAATGGAATCCTCAATGAGAATATATTCTGAGATATCATTTAATTCAGAATAAGATCTTTATTAAATTAATCCATTAAATATTACTCTCATGGGAACATTAAAATGAACTTATTTTATTAATTTCATTTCATTTTTCAGATAACAATTAGAACTATTATAATGAATTTTACCAATAAGATACGGGGAATTCACTAATATTACCCAATGAGAATAAGGACTATAAAATAAAATTTAGGCCTATTTATCTCACATATTAATAAGAAAAATAATTTTGTTTAGAATGAAAGGCTGTACAATGCTGCACATAATATGAAAACTCAGGAATTAATCTCCAAGGTTTTCAATAAGAATTAATGTCAATTGGGAGAAGTCATAGTTTCAAAAAGCATTAAATTTGATGGCATAGATTTTCAGTCATCTCATAATGGATTTTTTTAAACAACATTAGTCATGCTAAAAGATATTCAAACTAATTTCACAACTTTCTGTTTTATTCCCATTTCTCAGCAATTATAACCTTATTAAAACTGTTTTATTTTGTGATGGTTTATTATAATTTTCAATTGATGAAGAATATTAAATCTTCTGAAATATACCTCAACCAAAGACAGATGTAATATTATATGAATATTTTTATCTAATATAAGAAAACTAAGATTAACAGTCCTAAAATTTTAAGTTAACAGGATTTAAACATCTTTATAATAAAATGAAAAGCTTTATAATATTAAAACACAAATATCTCATTATTGTGCACAACTAATATATAAAATTTGAAACCTTTTGCTTTAATAAATGAAGCTTTATTCAAGAGCTTATTCATTATTCTCATTTAAAGAAAGCTTCCTCAATGATATTTATAACTATGAAATGAACAAAAACTAATGTTAAAGTTCATCTGCTTCAAAAATATCATTAAATCAAGAAATTAAAAATATTTCTGGAATAGAATGTACTCTTTCAACCTGAAAGCTGGCAAGTACTATTTTTCCAAGAATTCATCTCTGGATCTTTTGGGAGGAATGATACCCTTCAAGTGTGGCATTTAAGAGGGAAAAATTTAGTACATTTTTCTGTTGTCCTTTTGTGAATTAAGAATATATTCAAAAGGGCTCATTTGAGGGTTCATGTAGTTGAATAGAAGGAAAGTGAGCTCTAGAGAAGAAACTACTCAAGATTCTAGGACTCTAATATTGTAATTGGAAGGGAATATTAAAATTTGGTAGCTCTTATCAATTTTTTAATTATTATTTCAAGTAAGGAACTTTATTGAAAATCTGTAAGCCAAATTTATATATATTTTTCCCATGAGCTTTGACTGTATATTATGGTGCTGACCTTTTATTAAGTTTTTCTCATAAGATTTCATTTCAGCTCATATTAATAGAGGAAATACATGCAAAAAAATAAAATTATTATTTTATTCCTTGATTAAAACACTATGCTCTTAATGTTTTAAAAATTGAAAAAATTTGAGGCTGTAAAGGTAGCATATCACTTTTTAAAATTCTTTCACACCAATTTGCATTTGTGTTTTAGACATTTTTTTCAAAAGAGAGAAAAAAATACAAAAATATGTCAGGGTAAAAATCTATGGGAATTTTTTATTCCACTAAATCAAGAGAAAGAATCATTGAAGTCATCTATGTAAACTTGTAAAATCATTTTCTGTTCATAATTTTAACAAAAAATATTATTAAATTACCATCGTTATACTTCTTAATTGCAAATTTTTGGGAGAAATTCATGGGATGCACTGTTTAAGTGGTTGATTTTTAAAATTTGGGGAAATTACTATATCCATAAAAATTTCTATTCAAGATCTCAAAAAAAAACCTTCATATTGATAAAGATACTCATAATAAACTGTTACATTATCTGGCTTAATGAAAATCCAAGGTTTACTTGAGATTTCATAAGAAAATGTTTAAAAAATGACTAGGTAGTCTACTATTTTTTTAATTTTCATGAATATTTATACATTTGTAAGCTAGAATTTCATAAAAAACATTTATTGACCCCTTGTAAGGGTTCGACTTTTCTTTGCGGAATTGGATGGATGTTAGGTTATTTTTTGAAATATGCTGGCTATGCTGAGCCCTTGTTAGATTCAACTTGGAAGATTTTTTATGTGAAAATATTTAATAAATGAATATTCTTGTACAATCCTTATTTATAAAATACCTTGGATTATGTTGGGGGATGTTAATTAAAGTGACTTCTACATGAAATGTATTAAGTAATTTTATGGAAAAGTCCTGTATTTGACTCTTCATAATTGTGAAGATAATAATATACTTGCCCTTCAAAGGTTGAGGAAGCTGTTCTTATCAGATTCAAAAAGGGACATAAAATGTTAAATCACTTTGTGATTAAGCATCTTTTGATCTGCAGGGACATATATCACAGAAATATATGTTTTCTTGCATATGTGCCAGTTGCTAAGCCAATACTCTGGCATATGCTTCTATGGTATTTATGCAGTCATATCTATATGCTGCATAAACTTGAAATTTTTAATTTCATCTTGTTTTATTTGTTTTTTGTGTTATAATTTTGACATTTTATCAATATGTGCTCCAATAATACTGTTGTTTTTAATATTACAGCTTTATTGGTGTTTGATTATTTTTCTCTTTTTTTTTTGTTATTATTACTTAAATTTTGGTATTCTTTCTCTTTGAATTTCTAATGTTTCTTTGTCTTTATTTTGAGTTTTTTTTTTCAATTTTTAGTATTTTTTTCTCTTCAACTATTGGAAAGAATTTTTTTATTTTATTTTTATTTTTTATTTCTGAATTCAACTTCAATTTATTATTAATTTTATTTCAAAATTGAATAATCCTTTCAACTCTTTTTTTTCAATTTCTCGCTTTTTTCTGGATGTTTTTTCAATTTTAATTGTTAATTATTTTTTTGGTTTTGTTTTAAAATTTTGTTTGTAAGGTTTCTTTGATTTTCTTTCAAGTATCTGCCTCACAAACACTTCAAAAAACATTCAAAAATAAATTTGAAAGTAAAGAAATAAGAAATTGAAAATTTAAAAAAAACCAAAGTAAAAATACAAAAAAAAAGAAACAAACACACAAGAAAATAAAAAATTAAGGGAAAAAAGTGAAAGAAAATAAAAGAGAAATAAATAAGAATTAAAAAAGATAAAAAACAATGAAAAGAAAATTATAAGAAAGCTCAAAATAACAGTAAAATGAAAAAGGGAAAATTTAAAATGTGGAAAACAATAAAATTGAAAATGTGCAAAAAAATATGTCATTTCATTTTCTAATTAAAATGATTTTGAATAGTTTTTCTGTTTTTTTCAAATTATCAAAATTTCAGATACTAAAAACATTGAAAAAAAATTACATTGTAGGCAATATGTAACCAGCCAAAATATGGAGGAGGTCAAAAAGATATGAGAACTGTGAAAATTCAATCCCTAATTTTACTTAACCTTGAATATAGTTAATTTTAAAGAAAAAAAGGAGGAACAATGATCAGGTTTCCACAAAAACATTGAGGAATTATAAAAAAAACTACAAGTAAATCTTTATAAGTACCAGATCTCAGTATCAAGAGTATTAAGAAGCTCTGTATCCAAGGATGATGGAATTGACATATGCCTTTCATAATAAGAGGTTTTTTTTATTTCATACTGAGAAGAAAAATATGTGAGAAAATTGAGGAATGATGAAAATATTCATTTATCTGGAATATGTTGCATAATTAAAATAAAGTTACAAATATTGAAGAAAAGAATTTCTATTTATAATTTGTGTTAATTGATGGTTAAAATTTAAGGTCCAAAATATTGTGGAAAGTAAAAAATTAATATGGAATATAATTAATGAGGAAAATTAATATTATTTATTTATCAAAACAAAAATTTAAGTTTGTGAATATTCCTCTTTGAAGATAAATGGAATATTTAAGAATACAGCAAAAGTAATTGTATGGCTGAGTGTTTGGCAGCAATGTAATTGCTTTTTGTATAGATCATTGCTTACAAACTGAATATTTCCTTTCCAAACACTGCTACATATAGAAACTTTAAAATGGTGGGAACATGTGAGATAGGTCAGTTATTTCAAGTGGAAAAGACAAGAAAATAGTTGTTAAATTACTTTTCATATTACTTTAAAAAAGTGTCTTACCCTGTCAGTCATGAACTCTATTCACATTTTTTGTATTAGTGGGTAGTGTATATGCAATGCAAGAGAAAAAGAGAACAGTATTTAGAATAAATAATCTTCTATTTGAATTGAGTAACCTTCTGAATTACCAAAACGTTTTCTAAAATAATATGCATAAGTATTGAATGGTTACAGAAAAGGCTGGTCCTGGGTTGGACCTGCTACCTCTTCTAGCCAGGATAGCTTTTTTCATGGTGTCTGTGAGAGAGAATAACAAAATCTTCTTAATACTTTAAGATAAAATGGTCTAAGCCATAATTAATTGAATTAACTAAAAAGGGAAGTAACCCCCAATATTAAACACTGCAGAAGAAATAAAGAATTTCCAGAGAATAACTGAAAAAGTAATTACCAGGGTGGAATTAATATAAAAAGTATTTTCAATAAAATAAGCTATTCTATCAAAAAATCTTATTGAACAGTTTGAGGTATATTTTTGTATTAGTTTTCTATTTCCTGATTACTGATTTTTATTTTATCCTATAAATATAATTGAATTTTAATATTTATCAGCTTATATCCTTCATTGATTCTGCTACTAACTTTACTTACTTTTATTTTCAATTTATGGCTATATTTACTATCTCATAAGGATTGAATTTTTTGACAACTCTAATCTCTGGTACCTTGTTTTTTTACTTTATATAATTGTTTAGATCATGAATTTTCATTTTTTTTACTTTTATAAAAAAGAATAGGAGAAGATACACAACACAGTAATCTTAGTAGTAAGAATAATTAATTTTCCAGGTAAATTAATTTTATAAGTACAGTAAGTAAGGATTTCAAGGGAATAATTCTACGTTTTGGATTTAACCCTTAGAAAAATGGCTGTTGGATAAGAATGTTGTTGTATTTTGTGAAAATAACCAATTTTTCAAATAAGAAAAAATGAGAATTCATGATCTTAAAAATTATATAAAGTAAAAAAGCAAAAAGGTACCAGAAATGAGAGTTGTCAAAGAATTCAAGTCTGATGAGATAGTAAATATAGCCATAATGTAACAACCATCCATCAGGGGTAAGGGTATTCATTCATACACCCACTCAAACACCTCAAATCAGCAAATCCAGTATCTGCATCAGCATTCAGTTTCAGAAATCTTCATTCTGAAACATGCATACAGCTTGGTACATCAATACAGCCTGTCAATATCTGTACAGGTTGGATTCACCCAATACAGTTTCAATACACCAGTATGAAACTGTATGATCACTCAAATACACCACACCTCTTGTACAGGACCTGTATTGGCCAGACTCAATTCAATCATCAATTATTCGCATGAAAATTCTTCCTCTGGATCAGGGCTGGTGATTCTCACATATACCAGCCCCTCTTTCTCCCCCTGGGGACTTTTCCCCAGTTAATTAATTTAGTTTATTTATTATTTTATAATTATTCTTATCCTTATTTTGGGTATTATAATTATTTAATTTTAAGTTAGTCTTTGCATTTCTCTCTTTGCCTGTACAGTATGAGTTGGGTGGCCATATCCTTATTAACTGTAAGGTTTGACTATGAAACAATAAGTAAAAATTACTAATTTATTACTTATTGTACTCTGAATGTCCTTATAAATTGAATAAATAAGATTAAAAATATAATAATAATAAATAATTATTATTATTATGGCGTAAAATAATTATATTATTAAATAAATATAATAATATAATTTATATTATGAAAAATATAATATAATAAATAAATATATTAATATATAATAATTAATATATTGAAAAGCTCTTTATTATTGTTACTAACAAATAATAAAGGCGTAAAAAATTGTTTTTTATTAATAAAAAACAATTAATAACAATAATATTACCAATATTAAAGTTATGAATTAATATAAATACTATTTATATTAATTAAAGAATTATTAAAAGAGTAATAATAGAGAAATTATTATCATAAGAGAAAATAACCTACTTTTAACACTTAATATAATAATTTTGAAGTATTTTACGCCAAAAAATATAAATACAACCTTTTCAAATTGTATTTACAATAAAAATAAAGAAAATTACAAATTATTCTGGATTTTTACGTGGAAATGAGTTTTAGAGAGATTTTTAACAAAAACAATTAAATAAATGATTTAACCACGTCAAAAGAGATGATTATAGCAAGGTGGTCTTTGGTCTTTAATAATATAACAGTTTTATATATAAAGAATAAAGAAATTACCTTTGATTTAATTGATTTAATGTTTTTGATGCGTCTGAGGGGAAAACAGAGTAAAAAGAGCTCTATTTATAGTAAATACCTCCCTCCTAGAGTCCAACAGGCTTCTAGTAGACGTGTACTGATCATATCCACTGGAATTGATCAATATTTTAAGGTTTGAGGGTGATTACATCATGATCAAACCATATTACATCATTATTGCACCATTATTTAGAGTTATCACTATAACTCTAAGTGTGATGACATCAGAGGCTTGGCAGAACCCCAAATTTCGTGGATTTTATTAGTTTTAATCATAAACTAATAGTATTCACCAATTTTATCACTATTAAGTCTGTTAAACTTAATTTAAGGTTACAGTATGTGATCATAACAGCTCAATTTAAGCTCAAACTTTGATCCTCAATAACTTTTAAGGTTTTCACGCTACAGCAATTCAGAGAGTGAATTCTGATAGCCTGACATAACCTCATTATGCTGCCAAGAGCTTTTCATTACATCATCAAAACTCTAATTTTGATGATTTTTCTTGTAACTCATCTTTTCTGTCGAAATTCAATATTTTAAACTTCAAACCTTGATTTCAGGGGGTTATACCCTGAATTTAATAATAAAAATTACATCATTCTTCACGAATGAACTAATAGAATCCAACTGTGTACTTTTTTTTAAGTTTGGAGCACTTTCACAACAAAGTGGTCAACAGCTCTGTTGATTTTTATCAATATTTCATCATAGGTTTTAACCTTGTTTATAACTTGTAAAATAAAGTTCATATCTGTGTTCTTACAGTAATTACGTGGTAACTTTATTTTTGGTTCATCATTCTATCATGTATATTTTAGAAGATATTAGCTATGATCACTGAATATATGCATTGACCAAAAAAGTGCATATATTCAGGATAATTCCTTAAGTATTGATTTTGGGAATTAGCTTATTAATTGTTTTATGTGTGGATTTTTGTGGGGAATCCACTGGTACAATTTATTTCACATGTTGTTTCATTAGTTTCTGAGATAAATAAGGTTTTATGGTTCTTATAAGGTATTATACCTTATAATTCCTTAAATATTGACTTTACAGATATGCCATAAAAGTGGTATATGTGTATTTTTCCATGGGGAATCCAATGGTATAATTTATTTCACATGTTCATTCATTGGTTTTTAAGTTAAACCAATTTTAGTACCAATTTATGGTATTTTTTGTATATTTGAGTAATTATTTTTAGTGTATAATTATTCTAATTAATTTTAATATAATTATATTAAAGGTATAATTATTATTAATCTTTTTTGTGACCTTATTGGATATGTGGTCATATCTCAAAGGCTCACATTCCCTACCACCAAAAAAAAGATTGTACCACAATCTGATATATGTGATTAGGGTATCATCCACTGTCCTACCTCTTCAATAGACTTTGTTAGTCTTGAAGCTCAATAATGCTTAACTTTTTTATTTTTCAGGTTTTCTCTCATGTCTGAACCTTCTTAGTAACTTATCAGCATTTGTTATATCTTTCTCAAGTAGCCATTCATCTTCTTGAGTAGAATTTCTATACCTCACAAGGTATTCCCTTTCTTTTTTGTTTCTTGTCCTTCTTTCTTTAAGGACTTTTACTATTTTCTTTTCCTCTCCTTCTTCCAAGGGGGGAATTTCAAGTGGGGGTTTATTTCTTAGTGGAAATAACTCTTTGTCACTTGAACTGTAAGGTTTTATCAGACTTACAGGGAAAGTTGGGTGTTTGTTCATTAGTTCACCTGTGAGTTCTAATTGCACAGCATTGGGTCCATGAAGTGCTTTTATCATAAATGGTCCTGCAAAGGAATCTTTCAATTTCTTTGGGCCTTTTATGTTATTGAAATTAAGGGTTGATACTAAAACCAAGTCCCCTATTTTGAAGTCAGGTGGCTTATGACTTTTATCCCATCTTTCTTTTGCATATTTAAAAGAATCTTGCATGCATCTGTTTGCATGGTGTCTTGCTTTGTCAAGCATTATCTTGAAACTGCTTGCTGTTGGATGTATATCCACTAAGTCCTTTTTGAGGGTATCATAAGGAAGTCTTGGATTCCAACCTTTCTCTAGCATTGCTGGTGTTTTGCCAGTGGAAGAATGGATTGATGTCTTATATGCCAGTTCAAGTGCTGGTATTAGTGTACACCAATCATGGGTAAAACCATCAGAATCTTTGAATTCTAGCCCATAAGCACAGAATCTTCTGATCATATCCTCTAGGGTTTGTATCATTCTTTTTGCTAGACCATCAGTTTGAGGATGATAAGCTGTTGAGAATAATAACTTTGTCCCAAACAAGTTATGGAGGTTTGTCCATAATGCTGAAGTGAACTTTGGGTCTCTGTCACTTATAATATTTTGGAATAAGCCTGTGTGGCTAATGACCTTATTCCATATCATTATGGCTGTATCCATAGCTGTGTCATCTTTATGACATGGTAAGAACATGGGAGTTTTACTGTACCTGTCAACTAACACTAGGCATGCATTATAACTCCTGTCTCCTCCTGGAGGTAAGGCTGTTACCCAATCCATATGAACTATTTCCCATGGGGATTTTGGTTCTTGGATTTGGATCATCATTCCAAATTTCTTTCCTGTGGCTCTGTTGGCTTTTTGACATCTGTCACAGGTTTGGCAGTACTCTGCAACATCTTTCTTCCAATTTGGCCACCAAGAGCAGGTTTTCACCCTTTCTAGTGTTCTATCTTCTGAGAGATGTCCAGATGCAACACTATCATGACACTCATGTAAAATAGTGTTTATTAGTGTTCTATCTGTTAAGGCCATAACACATGTGTGTTTTGTTCTATGGTAAAGGATTCCATCAAGGAGGTGGAATCTTCCTTCATCATATGCCTTTTTCCATATTTCATCTAGTTTTGATGAAAGTGATGGATCTTTGCAGTCTTTCATTAGAAGTTGGCTTAAGATATGGCAATTTTTGTCTGTCTTATAGCTTTCTTTAACTTGGTTAAAGAATTCTGTGCCAATGTCTGTAACACATATTCCTTCTATATGGTGCTCTTCTTGTGGTACCCATGCTGGATTGTCAGGGGTATTTGCTAGAGCCCATCTGCTAAGACCATCTGCATTTTTATGAATATTTCCAGATTTATGAACAATAGTCATATTTCCTCTATATTCTTGGATGGCAATTTGCCATCTCAGCATATGTCTATTTGGAGTCTTCATATTTAATAGTGATTTCACAGCATTACAGTCTGTGATTACATCAAATACTGTGCCATCCAAATAATAATGCAGCTTTTCTAAAGCCCACACTAGGCATAAGCATTCCATTTGGCTTGCTCCATACCTTGCTTCTGTTGGCTTTATCTGCCTTGAAATGAAACAAATTGGTCCTTCCACTGGTTTATCATTGATAATTTGTGTTTGGTGAAGTGCAGCACCTAGTCCTTCTCCACAAGCATCAATGTATAGTTTGAAAGGTAGTTTCCAATCTGGCATTAGAAGAAATGGGGCATTTGTTAAAGAATTTTTCAATTCTTCATATGCCTTGACTCTTTCTTCTGTCATCTCATAGACTGTTTGTTGGTCACATAGCTTATACAAGGATTTAGCAATCTTTGCAAAGTCCTTTATATGCTGTCTATAGTAACCAGCAAATCCTAGAAATGATTGCATTTCTTTTTTGGTTTGAGGCATTGGCTTAAGTAGTACTGCTGCTACTTTATTTTTGTCTATGCCTAGACTAAGGCCAGATACTACATGTCCTAGGGCTTTTAATTCACTATATGCAAAATGACATTTTTTCAATGAAATTTTCATATTTACTTGGACTATTTTCTGTAGTACCCTTTCTAGTCTTGTCAGGTGATTTTCCCAAGTTTCTGAGCAAACTATGATATCATCAATGTAGATTATTAACCATCCTTCTGATAATTCTTCAGGAAATATGGTATTCATCATTCTTTGATAATGGGAAGGTGCATTTTTTATCCCAAATGGCATTCTTAAGTATTCAAAAAATTCCACAATGGACTATTATTCTTAGTAGTTTCTTGGCATTGTCTGTTAAGACATTTTGATGAAAACCCTTAAGAGCATCCATAGCTGTGATGAACTTAGCTTGTGACAATTGGGTCAATGTCTCATGGATTCTGGGTATTGGATATCTGTCTGGAATGGTATAGGTATTCAGGGCTCTGAAGTCTCCTACCATCCTTGATTTTCCATTATGCCAAGTTATAATGACAGGTGTAGTAACTTCTACTTGCTCATTATGTCCAACCTTTCTTAATACTCCAAGGTCCATTAATTCTTTAATGTGCACCTCTAAGGCTTCTCTAGCTCTTGGGCTGGCTGGATAAGCAGGTCTTCTTAATAAAGGTGGGTAAGGTTTTTCTACATTAAGAATTATATCCACTTCATGTCCAATTATGGCACCTAGTGGCTCTTTGTCAGTTGCAAAGGCATTTTTATACTTAAATAAGAGGTCAATCAATTTTTCTTTCATTTTTTCTGTTAATTCTTGATTGAATTCTGCCTCTTTGAGTTGTTCAGATATAAAAAGTTCTTTTTCTGGAATTTTTTCCTCATTCTTAATAACTGTGATTTGTTTTTTGTTATTTAAGAATCCAAACTTTTGTCTTTTATTATCTCCTATGGTAAAATATCTATCCTTTTGGTTGGAGATATCTATACCATAGATTGATAAGTAGTCATTCCCAAGTATGAAATGATTACTAGTACAGTTGTCCATTACTACAAACTCTACTTTAATTCTGACACATTGTGAGGGATGAGGAAAGATTAGTGTTAAATCAATTATTCCAAGGGGCTTCATGCTCTCACTTGCACTACTAAATTTGACACCTTGTATTGGCATAAGTTTTTCTTGCCAGTCTGGGATAATGGTTTTTAAATAACTTTTGCCAACACAAGTGCAATATGCTCCTGTATCCAAGTTAACCTTTCCTTCTTGGTTATCAACCATAACAATACTAATACTTGATTTTCCAGCTGTATATCCCATTCCTCTTGCAGGTTTGGTTCTATACATTTTGGCATCTTGTATGTTTGTCAGATTTGTGTCAGATGTTCCAACTTGTGGCAAGTTTGAGTTAACATCCAGTACTTCATAAATTATATCAATATTATTAATTTGTGCATTAATTATATTGATTTCATCACTTTCAGAGCTCTCTGACTCTTCTGTCTCTTTTTCAGAGTCAGATTCCTCTTCTTTGTCATTGTGGTTTTCTGTTTCCACAATTTCATTGATCTTTGCTTTTTTAAGGCAATTATTGGCTAAGTGTCCAATACCTCCACATTTATGGCATTTTCTTTGCTCATTATTGTTGGATGTATTGGGTTTAAAGGATTCTTTTGATTTATCTTTCTTGATAAATGGTTTATTTGGGCTTTTAATGTCCAATTTTTTCCAAGTCCTGCCAATTTTTGTTCTTGTCACTATATCTTCTAGTGCATTTATATACTCTTCTGTGGAGCATGGTTCTATACACCTGCTTCTTAGGGCATGTTCTAGTTCCCCTCCACATTTTTTAAGTATTTTCATATGCACCATCTTCTGTGACATTTCTGGGTATAGTGCATTAAGCCTTTCAACTTGTTTTAAGAACCAAGTTAAAGGTTTATCTTTCTCTGGGTCAAAGAAAGAGTTTTCAAATGCATTTTCTATCTTATACCTCCAGGCATCATTTGCCCACTTGGTGATTATTTCTTGTTTCCACCAAGACCAGGTATTTTTACCATTTGTCTGTCTTATGCCATAATACCATCTTTTTGCAGATTTCTCAAATAATGAATGTAATCTTGCAGTGATTAATTCATCTGGTATGGCATAGTCTTCTTGTAACATGTCAATTGTTTTAATAAATGACATGTGGTCATATTCACCTTCTCCTGTGAATGTTGGCCATTCTTTTAATTGAGGTGCTTCCTTCATTAAGACTTGGTTATTGTCTTGGTGACTCAAGTCTGTTATGAAAGGATTTGACAATTCCTCTTTTGTTTTAACAGGGCTTCTTATATGAGAAAATGGTGTTGATAACTTTGGCATATTTAAGTTAGCCTCATTAATTTTATCCATTTTTTCTGTAATAAGCCTTATTTCACTTTGAATATCATCTTTCAGATGCATTCTTGCTTCATCACTTTTTTCCACATGGTCCAAAAGTAATTTTTGGTGTGATGAAGTCTTTTCTTCAAATTTTTCTACAGAAATACTTAATTTATTTAATTTTTCTGTAAGATTGTCAATACTCACATCATAATTGATTGTCAAAGTCTTGTCTTTGATATCTTTTATGTATTTATACAATTCTTGTTGTCCTTGTATTAATTTTTGAGTATTGTCAATTAAATTTTTTGGTTTATTATTTTCAACAATAAACTTAATGTTGTCAATTTCTTTCTTGTTTTGTACAACAATTTTTGTTAAAGAAGATAAATTGTTATTTATTTCTTGTAGTGATAATAAACTGTCTTTAATTTCTTTTAGAGGTAATATACTATTTTTAATTTCTGTTAAAGTATTTACAACATCTTTGGACAAGGTTATTTCTTTGGGAAATGAGGTTGTCTCATTCTTTGTTCTTCCTTGTCCTTGAATTCCATCAAGGTTCTGGCCATGTTGAAGACATTGTCCATGGCATCCTTTTGGATTCTTGGGATTCTGTAGCTTGGGGAATATGGTTTCCTCCAATGCTTTTTCTTGTTCTTCTTCCCTTCTTGGGGAAGTGGGTTGGCTTGAGGCTTGCTGGTAGAAGCTACTGGGGCTTCTTCCTTGGTTGCCTCCCTCTTTTTGGCATGATAATCCTTGATTTTTTTGATTTGAGGTTTGGATGACAGTGGATTCCATCCATTGGAGTATTTCACTATCTCCTCCTCTTTGAGGAACTTTTTCAGGATGTGCCAGGAGTTCATCACTCCTTGGTGTATTTGAGGCAGCATTTCCAGTCTTTGTCCTTGTATACTGTGTAATACTGCTTGTACTGGCTCATGTAGATGTCTATCTGAGCCCTCTGAATGTGATTTGTACCTGTTTGAGTTACTCATACTTAGTTCCAATTCAGGCTCAGATATCATGGGCATTTCTGGGACTTGCCTTTGGGATAAGGCACTTCCTTGTGTGGATTCTGTTCCACTGGGGATATTGCCCTTTCTTTTCCCTTTTGAGGGATCAATTCTACTTCTGAGTCCAGCTCCATCTGATTGGATGGAGTATTGGGAACCTCTTCTGGTAGTCATAATTAAAGAATAAGAAAAAATAAAAGTATTTTAGAATAAAATTCTTTTATGGCAATTTAAAAAGAGGTGCTCACCTTCAGAGTCTTGAATGGTGGGCCCTGGAAAGTCTAATTTCTTAGCTTTCTTTCTTTTGGTGATAACTGGTGTAGGAGAACTTTGACAAGTTTCTTCCACCAATCTCTCAACAGTAGTCTGGTTGTCTTCTGTTGGGTTATCTTCAAACACTAAAAAAGACAAATAAATATAAGTCTTTTTTATAATAAGTGTTATTTTTGGCAAGATATGGCAATTTTCCACGTAGAAATTGCTTTTATATCTTAAAAAAATGAAATAAATAAAGAAATGAATAAAAATGAATAAAAATAACTTTTTTATTGGTTTTTAATATTTTTTAATTTTTTATGTATATTTTTATTTTTAAAGAATAAAATAAAAAATGAATATGATTCTTATAAAATTAAATTATAATAAAAATTATTTTTAATTTATAAATTATCTTTTTTAATCACTAGAGTCACTCAAAGAAAGTTCTTGCAAGTCTAAGGATGTGAAAAACCACGTGTAAGACAGTACAATTGCTTTCCAAATGCCTCAATAGCTTTTAAAATCAATAAAATATAAAATTATTATATAATTTTATGATTATAAATATAATTTATTATGGATAAACCCAAATAGAATCTTTTTAAAGGTCTTTTAAGTAAATATCACGGCCAGGCCCCCAAATGTAAGGTTTGACTATGAAACAATAAGTAAAAATTACTAATTTATTACTTATTGTACTCTGAATGTCCTTATAAATTGAATAAATAAGATTAAAAATATAATAATAATAAATAATTATTATTATTATGGCGTAAAATAATTATATTATTAAATAAATATAATAATATAATTTATATTATGAAAAATATAATATAATAAATAAATATATTAATATATAATAATTAATATATTGAAAAGCTCTTTATTATTGTTACTAACAAATAATAAAGGCGTAAAAAATTGTTTTTTATTAATAAAAAACAATTAATAACAATAATATTACCAATATTAAAGTTATGAATTAATATAAATACTATTTATATTAATTAAAGAATTATTAAAAGAGTAATAATAGAGAAATTATTATAATAAGAGAAAATAACCTACTTTTAACACTTAATATAATAATTTTGAAGTATTTTACGCCAAAAAATATAAATACAACCTTTTCAAATTGTATTTACAATAAAAATAAAGAAAATTACAAATTATTCTGGATTTTTACGTGGAAATGAGTTTTAGAGAGATTTTTAACAAAAACAATTAAATAAATGATTTAACCACGTCAAAAGAGATGATTATAGCAAGGTGGTCTTTGGTCTTTAATAATATAACAGTTTTATATATAAAGAATAAAGAAATTACCTTTGATTTAATTGATTTAATGTTTTTGATGCGTCTGAGGGGAAAACAGAGTAAAAAGAGCTCTATTTATAGTAAATACCTCCCTCCTAGAGTCCAACAGGCTTCTAGTAGACGTGTACTGATCATATCCACTGGAATTGATCAATATTTTAAGGTTTGAGGGTGATTACATCATGATCAAACCATATTACATCATTATTGCACCATTATTTAGAGTTATCACTATAACTCTAAGTGTGATGACATCAGAGGCTTGGCAGAACCCCAAATTTCGTGGATTTTATTAGTTTTAATCATAAACTAATAGTATTCACCAATTTTATCACTATTAAGTCTGTTAAACTTAATTTAAGGTTACAGTATGTGATCATAACTGCTCAATTTAAGCTCAAACTTTGATCTTTAGTAACTTTGAAGTTTTACACGCTACAGCAATTCAGAGAGTGAATTCTGATAGCCTGACATAACCTTATTATGCTGCCAAGAGCTTTTCATTACATCATCAAAACGCTAATTTTGATGATTTTTCTTGTAACTCATCTTTTCTGTCGAAATTCAATATTTTAAACTTCAAACCTTGATTTCAGGGGGTTATACCCTGAATTTAATAATAAAAATTACATCATTCTTCACGAATGAACTAGTAGAATCCAACTGTGTACTTTTTTTTAAGTTTGGAGCACTTTCACAACAAAGTGGTCAACAGCTCTGTTGATTTTTATCAATATTTCATCATAGGTTTTAACCTTGTTTATAACTTGTAAAATAAAGTTCATATCTGTGTTCTTACAGTAATTACGTGGTAACTTTATTTTTGGTTCATCATTCTATCATGTATATTTTAGAAGATATTAGCTATGATCACTGAATATATGCGTTGACCAAAAAAGTGCATATATTCAGGATAATTCCTTAAGTATTGATTTTGGGAATTAGCTTATTAATTGTTTTATGTGTGGAGTTTTGTGGGGTATCCACTGGTACAATTTATTTCACATGTTGTTTCATTAGTTTCTGAGATAAATAAGGTTTTATGGTTTTTATAAGGTATTATACCTTATAATTCCTTAAATATTGACTTTACAGATATGCCATAAAAGTGGTATATGTGTATTTTTCCATGGGGAATCCAATGGTATAATTTATTTCACATGTTCATTCATTGGTTTTTAAGTTAAACCAATTTTAGTACCAATTTATGGTATTTTTTGTATATTTGAGTAATTATTTTTAGTGTATAATTATTCTAATTAATTCTAATATAATTATATTAAAGGTATAATTATTATTAATCTTTTTTGTGACCTTATTGGATATGTGGTCATATCTCAAAGGCTCACATTAACCCTTCTCTTTCCATTCTGACAGGTTGAAACAGTGGACTTGGACTTGTTTGTGGTTGGCTCTTCTATTTCTTTATTGCTGCTTTCTTATTTTTATTCTTTTAGTAATTCATCTTTAACACTCTTAAGTGTATCCCCTCTTACCATATCCTTGAGCCCTCTATAAGTGAGTCCCGGTTTACTGAGTGCTAGGCCCTCTTCACTTCAAAAGAGCCCCTGTGACATTTAATTAATTAACTCATATTTGATTCTTTCTTTTCTTTCATTTATATCAATTTCTCTCAATCATCAATTATGATCTCTTTTATGACTTAATGATCTTTAATGATTATGATTTTTCTCTCTCATCAATTTCATCTCATTCATTTCATTCATATGAAATTGATTTTTTCTTCTTTCTTAATCATTGCTGACCATTTCATTCACTTCATTTTATTGTATCAAATCAAATTTTTCTGTGTTCTCATTCAGGTCTTATTCAGGATTGATTTATTGGTTTAATTGATTGGATTATTCATTGTGATTCATTGGATTATTGATTCAGCGGTTCAGGATTCTTATTTGGATTGGATTGATTGATTTTGACTTCTCAAGATATTGATTGATCCTCAAGAGCTGATTTTGATTATTGATTGACTTTGAATCCTCAAGATATTTTATTGATCCTCAAGAATTGATTTTGATTATTGACTGATTTTGACTCATCAAGATATTGAATTGATTTCTGAAGATTTTAAATTGATTGATTGACTCCTAAAGACCTTGATTTCATATTGAAGACACTGATTTATTTATTGATTGATTATTGATATTTGATTTGAATTGATTGTTGATTGTTGAATTGATTTGACTGTTGACTGAATTTGATTTCACCTCAAGATTCATCAAGATTTTAATTGTGATTGATTTGGCCCAGTTCTGATTATTATTCTCATACCATCAAGTTTTATTTCATTTTTATTTCAAATGCCAGTTCAGCATAGCCCCCCAGCCAAAAATACTAGATCCCAAAGAATTCAAGCTGTTCTCACTCCTACAGCAAGGGCTCCTCTTGACCGCACACCATCAGTTCATCAACTGAGTGAAAATTTGGACAGAGGACCACCAATGGAAGGAGCAGCACCCTCAAGAAGAGGTGGAATGAAATCTAGAAGATCAAGATCCTTTTCTGGACTTCTGGGTGGCTACCCTGGCATGTCTGAAGGTGCAAGAGCAAGACAAGGGGAAGTTGAAGATGAAGAGGGGGAAGAGTCTGTGGAAGAGGAAGATTCTGGGGAAACAGAAGTGGCAGATGCCTTGGAAAATGCTCCAGAGGTGCCTCAGGGCTCTAATCTAGCCCTTTCTAGTCAACTTCTTGTCTCTCAAACTGATCCAAGTCTCCTCAAGATGATGGAGCAGATGACTCAATTCATGGGGCAACTCACTCAAGCAGTTGCTCCCAGGGAAAATTCCAAAGCCCCTGCTTTCAAGACCCCATCCATGAAGGCACCTGATTCTTTTGATGGTACTCAAGCTCATAAATTGAGAGGATTTATCCAATCCTGTCAATTCATCTTCCATAATGATCCAGCAAATTTCTTCTCTGACAGGAAGAAAGTTCTTTACTCAACTTCTTTTCTCACTGGTAGAGCTGTAAAGTGGATTGAACCCTATCTCTAAAATATTTCCGATGAAGACCCTTCCTACCTCCTCAATAATTGGCCATTATTTGAATCTCAATTATTCACTCTGTTTGGTGACCCCAATGAAGTCAGGAAAGCTGAACAAGAGTTGGACAATTTGAGGATGAAGGAAAGTGGTCATGTATCCTTGTACATTGCAGATTTCAGAAGCTTAATGTCAAGAATTGGAGATTGGGGTGAAAGAGCTTATATCCATGTTTACAGAAGAGGATTGGCATCAAGATTATTGGATCAGTTGACTTCTCACCCTGGAAATTTTGATACTCTTCAAGAACTTATGGATGTCACTTTAGAGTTAGACACAAGGTATCATGAGAGGCAAAAAGAAAAGGGTGGAAATCAAGAGAAGAAGCCTCCAGTCAATGGATCCAATCAATCTAGGCCTCCTCAAAACTCATCTTCAAAGAGGCCTCACCAGAAGAAGACTAAGAAGGGCAAGCAATTTCAATCTTCAAAGGACAAGCCTCATGCTTCTCTCCTCAATAAGGACAATAAATTAATTGGTTCTGAAAAGGAGAGGAGGATTAAAGAGGGGTTGTGTACTTATTGTGGTGGAAAGCACCCAATTGAAAAATGCTTCAAGAGACCTCAGAACAAGCCTGGGTCATCATCAAGAGGCTTCCCTAGCAAGCAGGGAAAAGCCTGAGTGGGAATCATGATGTGTTCAATGGTTCTCACTTATTTCCTTCAAGAGCACAATTGTGCACTCTGAATACTAGTGTCAAGAAATCTTTAAAGTTTCTTATTTTCTCTTCTGTCTCTCATATTTTTATAGTATTCTCATTGATTCTGGTGCTACAAACTCTTTTATTGCAAAGAATTTTGCTCTCAAGTACTCATTGACTCTGTCAGAGCTCCCTGAAAAGATTCCTCTTTTCATTTTGGATTCTAATGAATCTCCTGCCTTGTTCATCACCCATTATACCAAGTGGATAGTTGACTTGCCTTCCTTCCCAAGCTTTGAATGGGACTTCTTTATCATAGATTCACCCAAGGGAGAAGACCTGATATTGGGCTATGATTTCCTTTACCATTTCAATCCCATTATTGATTGGAAAAATGGATTGATCACCTATGATTTTAGTCATAAGGATTCTAGTGGTATTATCCCTTCTACTAGTAATGACTTAGCCACTGCTGTCAACAGTGTTGCTCTGGCTGGTGAACTTAAGACACCTTCCCTGCCTTCTTCTGTCCATACCCCTTCCATCATTTCCTCTCAGTCATTAATTCCATTAAGAGATGAAGTCTTCAAAGAGATAAAGGATGTTAGAGAAGATGTTGCCATATCTTCACTTCATCTCTTTCAAGGGGATATGGACCTTCCTCCCTTATCTTTTCATGCATCCCTGGAGGAGCAGTGGGATGAGGAGGAATAGCCAGAAGAAATTGAAACTGTGTTGAAGGTTGTTCCTCCTGCTTATCACCAATATTTGGATGTATTCTCCAAGGTGAAAGCGGAGAAACTTCCTCCACACCACGCCTGTGACCACCATATCGAATTGGAGGGTCTTCTACCTCCAATTGGTGTTATCTACTCATTATCAAATCAAGAGTCAGAAACACTGCAGGGCCTAAATTTCAGAGAATGTAGAGAAAGGTTTCATTAGACCAAGCTCCTCTTCAACAGGAGCACCTGTCCTTTTTGTCAAGAAAAAGGATGGAGGTCTTCGTTTGTGTGTTGACTACCGCAAACTCAATGCTGTCACTAGGAAGAACAGATACCCTGTTCCTCCTATGAACCAGCTCCTTACCGCATTCAACGGTTCCACTATCTTCTCCAAGATAGACTTGCGTGGTGCATATAACCTTCTGAGAATCAAAGAGGGGGATGAGCACTTAACTGCCGTCAGAACCAAGTATGGTAGTTATGAGTATTTGGTCATGCCATTTGGCTTGACCAATGCTCCTGCTTCTTTCCAGAATCTTGTAAATGATATATTTGCAGACTTCTTGGATTTGTTTGTTGTGGTTTATCTAGATGATATTATGGTATTCTCAAGTTCTGAGGAAGAACATGTCAAACATGTGACCTCTGTCCTCCAAAGACTCAGAGAAAATAATTTATTTGCCAAAGCCTCCAAGTGTGTATTCCATGCCTCAAGTGTGAAATACTTGGGCTATGTTGTTTCAAGTGATGGCCTCAAGATGGATTATTCAAAAGTTCAGCAAATCCTCAATTGGCCTCAGCCCAAAAACATCAAGGCCCTTCAATCTTTTCTTGGCTTTGCCAATTTTTATTGTTGTTTCATTAAAAATATTCTAAAAAAATCACTTCTCTCACTTCCCTCCTTAAAAAAGATTCTCCTTTCATCTTCAATGAGGAAGCTCTTAGTCAGTTTCAAGCACTCAAAGAAGCTTTCACCTCTGCTCCTATCTTATCCCATTTTAATCCATCTCTACCTACTATTGTAGAGACTGATGCTTCTGATTATGCATTGGGCGCCATACTGAGTCAGGTGAATGACTCAGGAAAGCATCCCATTGCATTTGATAGTCGCAAGCTCTTACCAGCTCAACTCAACTATGAGATTCATGACAAGGAACTCCTTGGCATAGTTTGGGCTCTCAAGCGCTGAAGAGCATTTCTTCTTTCTCTTTCCAATTCTTTTGAGGTCTTGACGGACCACTCTTCCTTGCAGTATTTCATGTCTTCCAAAGTTCTTACTCGTCATCAGGCCCATTGGGCTGAATTTCTCTCAGAATTTCATTTCACTATCACTTACGGCCCAGGAAGGCTGGCCACTTTACCAGATGCCTTGTCACGTCGGGACGACGTGTACCCAGAGAGGGGGGTGGACTTCATCAGCAAGAATACTCAAAATTTTTATCAAGTACTCAAGCAAGATGGAATTAAAGAGTCAAGATTCTTCTCAATCAAAGTGGAGATTTTCTCAGATTTAGTGGACAAGATTCAAAAAGAAGTATGGCAAGACAAAGACTGTAAAGAAATACTCAAGCAACGAGCAAGAGGTGAATCAGTTCCAGATTATTCTCTTGAACCTCAAGCCAAGTTATTATTATTCAAAGATAGAGTGGTAATACCAAGCAATGAAGAACTTCAACTCAATATTCTTCAAAAGCGTCATGACTAACCATTGGCTGGCCATCCTGGCCAGGAGAAGACCCTCAAGCTCATCAAGAGGGATTTTTATTGGGCTGGAATGAATAAATTCATAAAGGACTATGTGTCCCCATGTCAGCAATGTTCAAGAAACAAGAACATTCATCACAAGAAGTTTGGATTACTCAAGCCTCTTTCAATTTCGTCTGGTCCTTGGAATTCATTATCAATGGAATTCATCACTCAATTGCCACTGTCAAACAACTTTGATTCAATTCTAGTAGTTGTGGACAGGTTCTCAAAAATGGCAATCTTCATTCCAACTTATGGAACAATCACTGCTCTGGACTTAGCTCAAATCTTCATTAGTCATGTATTTTCCAAGCATGGCCTTCCAGTCAGTATCATCAGTGATAGAGGATCCTTGTTTGTTTCATCATTTTGGACTCAATTGTGTCAGCAGCTCAAGATATCAAGAGATCTTTCAACTGCCTTTCACCCTGAAACAGATGGACAGACAGAGAGGGTAAATCAGATACTAGAACAGTACCTTAGGATGTATGTCAGCTATCATCAAGATGACTGGTACACCTGGCTCCCTCTGGCTGAATTTGCCTATAATAATGCAGAACATTCATCAACTAAGCAATCACCTTTTTTCACCATTTATGGAAGAAATCCCAGCTTTGACTCAATCCATATTTCTCAAGACTCACCTGCTGGAAAGTTATCAACAAAACTCCAATCAGTACAGCAAGTTGTCAAAGAAGAATTAGAGTCAGCAATAAGGAGATTCAAGAAGTATGCAGATAGAAATAGAGCAATTCCACCTGATTTCCAACCTGGGGACAAAGTATGTCTATCCTCCAAGAACATCAAGACCACAAGACCCACCAAGAAGTTATCAGAAACATGGTTGGGACCTTTTGAAGTTCTGAAGAAGATTGGAAGCCATGCATATCACCTCAAGTTGCCTCAGCAATGGAAGTCAGTTCACCCTGTCTTTCATGTGTCCTTATTAGAACCAGTCAAGCATTCAACTATCCCAAATCAACATCAATTGCCACCACCACCAATCCTAGTGGAGGAGCAAGAAGAATGGGAAGTGGCTCAGGTTCTGGACTCAAAACTCAAAAAAGGTGAATTATGGTATCTTTTAGAGTGGAAAGGATTCAGTGAAGACCCAGAAAGAACAACTTGGGAACCAGCTTCCAACCTTACCAACTCACCAGACCTTGTCAAGGATTTCCATTCATTATATCCAGAAAAGCCTGGTCCAAATACCTCAAGATTTTGATTTATGGTGCTTGGTGGGGAGAAGAAGTTATGAAAGTAAGTTCCTCTCCTGGCATGCACCTTTAAGGGGGTATTCTACCCATATGTTGTCGTAAGCATCACCTTGGCCACTTTGTGAGCACTTGTAAATTCTTTGGACAGGTTCAGGAAGCATAAAACATCAATACCCTCCATTTGGACCTTATCAAGATATGGCCAAATGTTTTTCTTTCTTTCTCTTTTTCTTTTCTTTTATTTATCATTTCATTTATGCCAATCATCATATCTCAAGACATTCATTACTTCAAGTCATTTATGGCAATTCATTTCAGAAGTTACTTATGGAAATTCATTTCAGAAGTCATTTATGGCAATTCATGTCAGAAGTCATTTATGGCAAATTCTTTTCAGTTTTATGGTGCTTGGTGGGGAGTGGAAGTTATGAAAGTAAGTTCCAACTCCTGTTATGCATCCCTGAGGGTTCTACTTCTTGTAAAACATTACCTTGGCCACTCTGTGAGCATCAAATGCTTGGTTTTCATTTTTTTAGACACTTCTTGGCCAGAATCAAGCAACTCACCACAAGAAGGACCAATAATCAGGATTTTTCTTTATTTCTTTCTTTACTCTCATTTTCTCTTATTATTTTATTTTTCTTTCTTTCTTTACTTGTATAATTTTCTTTCTTTTATTTCTTTAAAGCAGCAGCATCCCCTCCCAAATCATGTATTGGGAGGTTCCATTATTTTTTCATTTTTTTTAGTATTTATAAGAGTGGGGATAGAAGTCAAACCAAACACAAACAAGGAAAAGGAAAACTAGTTATCTCTACCCAAATCATCAAAAGTTCTCTGGAAATCATTTATCAACTCATCATACCAGGCAAATTTTGCAGCCATCTCTTCAGAAGCAGTACCTGAAATAGTCCTGTCATTGGCATACATAATCACCTCTCTGCTATTTCTATCAACCCTCCTGAATACTCTGGCCACAGCATCTTGACTTTCACTAGCCGTGTTGGGATCTTCTCTGGTAACCCAGATAGGCCAACGTTCTCTTCTTTGAAAAACTTGAGCGGCAGGAAACGGCAAAGGGGACAATCCATCTCTTCTTCTGCTGGAGCTCGCCACAGGTTGGAGCTGACGGGAGGTGGTTATGGGTGAGTTTCTGGACTGCTGAACTGGTGATGGTCTTACTGCTGGATTCAAGGCAGGCCTGGTGGTGTGGGAAGTAGTTGGTGAAGGAGGAGGAAGGGCTGTAGGAATGGAAGCAAGCATTGGTTGGAAGGTTCTTGGAGTGATGGGAATAACTTGGCTTTGGAATCTAGTGTTGGCAAGAGGTTGAGAAGAGGAATTGCTGGATGGATGACCAACTGAATGAGGAACAACTTCAGCTTCTTCACTTCCTTCAGCATCTGGATCTGTTGGGGAATCAACAATTCTTCTTAGTTTCTTCACTATCTTCACTACTCCATCAGTATTGGTCCTTGAGATGGGGATTTCTGAGCTGTAGTGTATGGGCCTACCACCGATTGGAATGGGCCCTCCAAGATTAGTCCATCTGGCCACATCCCTCTGCCTGGAACCAGTCACTACATCAAAATATCAGCACCAATTCAATCAAAATATGCAAATCACTCACATTGAGAAAATCCAGAAGTTGCATCAGGGGTAGGCTCCTCAAGAATGGGGAATTCCTGCCCATAAGGCCCATCTTTCCTGCTCCATAAGTGCCTCCTGACCTGGGAAAAAGTTGATCCGGTACAACAAAATGGCTTCTTCCCAACAAAGCAAAAGTGGCATTTTGACGATTGAGGATTGTAATGTTGAAAGCAATCCTTACCCTTGGCCAAACATTCAGTACAGGCAGGATCAAGAACTTCAACTGCTCTGAACCCATCATAGGTTTAGGGGGGATCAAAATGGCCAGAAGGCGCCATGGAAGGGGAGGACAATTGACTGAAGACGCCAGAACCACAAAGAACAGACGGTGGCGGTGCATAAGGAGAAGATTCAGTGAGCTCAGTCAGTTTGGAACTCATAACTGAAGAATATGCAAGCAGAAGATTCAAGATGTCAGAATCAATCCGCTCCATATCAAGAAAAAGAATTTGACCTCAAGGAAATGGGGCCATAACTCAATTATGCCCCTCAAAGCCTCTAAGGTGAAGGTTCATACCCCTTTGGGGCTGAACTCATCACCCAGGGCCTCCCCTGCAACTTTGGGAGGCCAGGATCTTGATGGTCCTGGACCCCATCAATGGGTCCAGGCCATGTATGGCGAAAATTGAAATTGGGCCATTTCTGGGCCCCTTGGTCACCCTGGGTCCCCAGCAAATTTGGGCCCAGGGGGACTCCAATAGCCCCCATGGACCGCAGACCACAGGCCACGGACCACGGACCGAGGCGTACGGCCCGCGGACTGTAGGACCCCAAAGACATAAAATGGCCAATAATGGCCAAAAATCATGAAAATGACCAAATTCACCAAAACACCCAAAAAGGCCCAAAAGGCCATAAAAATCAAAAATATCAAGATTCATCAGGGTAGAGGCCACAGCCCAAAAAACACTTTTGAGGGCTGTTTGAGGCCATTTCCATGGACAATGGGGACAAGACCCCTTGGAGGAAATTTTTCAAGATTTCATTAGATTAAGCCTTTCCCAATGAGTACACTTCATATACTCATTGGGCATCATTTTTTGAGCACAAGAGCTCAGTGGCCCTTATTCTGGGATATATCCCAAGGCCACATCCCAAGGGCATGGTTGATTGAATCTGAAGAAAAGAAAAGCATATTTTGAAGTGGAATACTTACTCAAACTTGGAAAAAGGGGGGAATCAATTGAATTTGACAGAGAAGAAGTAAAGAAGGATTTTCAGAATAATGGTCAATAGGAAAAGAAATTTTTTTGAAAAAAATGTGGGGATATTGAGATGCCACTCAACAGTGGCAGGGTATTATGGTGTTCAGGAGCCCACCAGTTTCAAGAGGGGGATACTGTAACAACCATCCATCAGGGGTAAGGGTATTCATTCATAAACCCACTCAAACACCTCAAATCAGCAAATCCAGTATCTGCATAAGCATTCAGTTTCAGCAATCTTCATTCCGAAACATGCATACAGCTTGGTACATCAATACAGCCTGTCAATATCTGTACAGGTTGGATTCACCCAATACAGTTTCAATACACCAGTATAAAACTGTATGATCACTCAAATACAACACACCTCTTGTACAGGTTCTTTACAGCTGTACAGGACCTGTATTGGCCAGACTCAATTCAATCATCAATTATTCTCATGAAAATTCTTCCTCTGGATCAGGGCTGGTGATTCTCACATATACCAGCCCCTCTTTCTCCCCCCTGGGGACTTTTCCCCAGTTAATTAATTTAGTTGATTTATTATTTTATAATTATTCTTGTCCTTATTTTGGGTATTATAATTATTTAATTTTAAGTTAGTCTTTGCATTTCTCTCTTTGCCTGTACAGTATGAGTTGGGTGGCCATATCCTTATTAACCCTTCTCTTTCCATTCTGACAGGTTGAAACAGTGGACTTGGACTTGTTTGTGGTTGGCTCTTCTATTTCTTTATTCTTATTCTTTTTTTCTGCTTTCTTATTTTTATTCCTTTAGTAATTCATCTTTAACACTCTTAAGTGTATCCCTTCTTACCATATCCTTGAGCCCTCCATAAGTGAGTCCCGGTTTACTGAGTGCCAGGCCCTCTTAACTTCAAAGAGCCCCTGTGACATTATTATTGAAATATATTTATGACTATATCATTATAAATAGAATAATGATATCTTAGAATTAATTAAATGATCCATTTATTATTGCTATATTGCTTATCAAATAGGTTTTAGATTCAAAGTGAAACCTTCAAGTCAATTATTGGTCCTCTATGACCTTAAACTGGAAAATAAAATTGAAATTTCCTTCTATTCATTATAAAATGATATTAACATAAATAACATAAGTTCACCAAGAATATAAACTGGAATTTCTTCTATTATTATTTTTCACTCAAAAAGTATTCAAAGTCCACAAAGACTATAAAATGGAACTTTCTCACTTATCATTTTTAAATGAATGAATGCTTAATTATATGAGTCCACCATGACCTTAAGCTGGGAATATTACAATCTTAATACTATAAAAGATTATATATAAAAAAGTCAAATATATATATATAAATAGAGATAAATATATATATACTCAAAAAAGGAAAAAGAAGAAAACATAAGAATTATCAATCAATTAAAGATTAGAAATATGATGTTTATTATTAATATTATTATTAAGAAAATCACATTCAGAAAAGAGAGGCTTTAATGGTCTTCCTGCTCTAGGTGGAACTTGGACAACTGGTCTGTATGTACTTAGAAAATACATATACACTGAGCAGCTGTGAGCCTTGAGGTATATTTTACATACCCAAATAGGCCACAATTATCTTAAAAAGAAATTTTGAATTATGCATAACTCATAAGTCATGCATATATCCAAAATTCATCATTTTCAATTTCAGAAAAGATGAATAACTTTTTATTGAGTAAGTAAATCCATGGATTTAAGACCAGATTTGGATTCTACACAAAAATTCACCTAGGGTAGCCCCATAGAGTGAATAAGCTCAATTTAAGTATTTGAGGTGGTAAAATGGAAAATACTTCAATACCACATCATTAATACCACATAAAAGATCCGTGAAAATTTTTGTTTTTCTTGATTTTAAGCCAAAATAATGGGAAAGTGAGAAATCCCATGTTACATATACACTAAGAATAGTGTTATTCATGTTTTGAGCACTTAATATCATGGTATTCTTACATGGACTTTTGGTAAACCCACAGTGGATATCTCACTTTAAGCTTAAATTTCTATTTTTACGCGAAAAATAAGCAAGGGGGACAAAAGACATCAAAGAGAGCCAGGGTACCCAACTTCTGGGGACTCAGAGGCGTGGATAGCTCCAAAGCTTGGTTCCATGGCTGATCTTGACCCAATTGGTAAACTAAACCTCTTTGGGAACTTGGTTACCATGTCACAACTACTGTAAATCTTAAGAAAATAGCAAATAACCTGCTATTTTGACATGCCAAGGAGGTAAAGAGCTACTTAGACTCCTGTAACCACGTCAATTCTTAATGAATTTCCATGGATAAACCCCAAAAGAGTAATTAAAACCCTTTTTGGACTTGTATCCATTGATTTACCTCATAGCAACCAGTGAAACACTGATATTTGCAATTCTACGTAGAAATGAGGTAAAAACTTCAAAAATTCATTAAAAATCCAATTCTTAATGAATCCTTCTGAAACTTTCAGGACCAATGAAGGACTGTATTATCTATTGTACAACCAAAAAGAATTACAGTTTTACTAGTAAAATTAAAAGGTTTACTTACAGTCCATTTTTGACCATTCTACGTGAAACACTGAATCTTCAAAAATTCACAGTAATTAAAAACTGTGATGAAATTGGCAATAAAATTGATAACTTTGAGAAACCAATGATTATTTTGGAATAAAAGAAGATTTACTGATGTTACTCCTTTTATTCTTAACCATATTGAGGTTGGTAGTCACGTAAAAGAATCAATTATGTAATTATGATAATCTTACGTGACAACAAATGATGCAATCAATAATCCAAATAAGGTTTATTGTTTTCTCACTCACTGGTTTTTCAGTTTGCTCCATGGCACGCCTCTGTGAGCTGTTGTTGACTTAAAAGAAGCCTCTTCTTGCTGTTTTTTCCGCATCATCATCATCTTATTAATCATTTATATCAATATTACCAACAAGTAAGTATTAGTTAAAACTTTTCTTAAGTGTTTTATTATTTCAGAATCAATCTGAAAGACGTGAAATCATAGAAATCAACTTTATATTGTTGTAATACATTTATAAATTCATTTTGATCCTCTAAATCCACAATTCTATGTCAAATCTCTCTATCTTATCTTTCAATAAGCTCTTTGGAATATTAGTGAGTGATTTACTTTTAATTCTTAAAGTTTTTTCTTAAAATTAGTTTTCTTCAAGAATTATCATTATAATTATTCTTGCAAAAGATAATTATATATTAAAATAATTTTATTATTTTAATAAAAGAAGTTTTTATTATTAAATTCTTCTTGTAATTGATTCTTGTAGACAATTACTTGCTCACTGTTAAAATCACTAGTAGTGCTTAACATGTGAAAGAAATAATTCTTTAATTATTTAATTGTGGTTATAATAATATTTTATTATTATATTTCATAAGAACAGACATAGTACTGTTGATTAATATTAATATTATCATCAGTTTCATAGTCACAACTTACAGCAGCCAAGGTCAGACCTGGTCTGATGAGGGGAAGTATCTCTGAGTTTATTAGAGTTATAGCCTTGTAGACTGCCACTATATAGTGCCAGGCCACCACAAAAATTAAAACCCTCTTCTTAGTATGAATAAGACTCAAAAGAATAATAATAATTAAGCTGAAAATTCAAAATTTGGCAAGAAAATATTGCAAGAATCAAAAACAAAATGAAAATAAAGTAAAAAAACAACCAACTACAGAAATTTAAATGGAGAGGGGGTCTTATCCCAAACTTGAAGATTAATATTACAGATAGAAAGAAGAAAGAAGAATAAAAGCTATATCTTGATAGTATCTTGAAAGCTCAATCATGATAAGATGAATTTTCATAATAATGAATGGAAGATGATAAATATAGACTGGCTTTCCTTTTTAAACTCATGATAAAAACATCCTGAAGGCATCTTTAACTCTAAAATTATGAGAATTTCTTTCAATATATAAAATTGGAAATTTAATGAATCCATGAAGGGAGTAGTGGAACGTTAAGTCCTTGTATGACTTAAAACTACAGGGGTGGCACACCTGAGAGCTTATAATCTATTTCTTTATTTTAGTCCATGAAAGGAGTAGTGGTATTAAAGAAATAATGTGAAGAAAGAAGAGGTCAGATTTGAAATGGTTCAAATAAAATCCTCAAATATATGTGATAAATTGGCCGAAAAATAAAATATTGAAGAAAGAAGGACAAAAATTTAGAATTGAAATATGCAATGAGATTGGTAATGACTGAAAAGAAGAAAGAAATATCTATCAACCCAAACATTTTATGAATTATTAAGCCTCAAGGTAGCTCAAGTTGATATTAGTATAGGGAATCTTTCAGCTTAAAGAAAAGAAAAAAAACGGCCCTTGGATCAAGTCAAATTAAAGACCAGGAGGTCCTCAGCATGACATGAAACTGCTCCCTTGTGAAGAAATGGACAAGGGGTCTTATTGTCCTTGTATGACATAAAAAGGCAGGATTTTGTATACCTAATATACAGGGTCTGCACACCTGAGCTGTAGGGTCCTGTATGACCTTAAACTGCAACCTCAAATGTATGGACAGAAAAAAGATAACAGAAGTGAAGATCTATTTAATTTAATAAATTATTAAAATAAGGAGAAGAATTGAAGAAAATAGAAGAATTGATACTATATTGAATACAACTTAACCAGTTTCAAAAAAGAAAAAATATATAAGAATATAGAAATATCAAAGAGAAAAACAGAATCATTTCAGTGATATTACAAAATGGATTACCAAAATAGTGCAGCAAAATATAAATCAGTACACAAGAAGGTCAAACCAGTTAATGAGCCTATGCCACAAGACATAAATCCTCCTTTGGGAAGGCCACCATTATCAAGAGACCCTTATAATACACCAATATCACCAAAACCACCTAAATTTATGGTCACATCAAAAATGTAAGGTGTGGATATGAAACTTTGATTACAAATCAAGTACTTTTCCTGTCCTCAAAATCTGTATAAGGTAGAAAATCAATTAAAAATAGTAAGAAATATTATTTTTAAGAGAAAACACGCCAAATTTATTGTTTATAACTTTATTAGTATAAAACGATAATATTATAAAGATTTATTGTTTTACCAACAATAAACATTTATCCAAAAAATACTCTACAAGAGATATTTCAAGGCTACAAAAGAAATTTCTTCAAGAGCAATTTCAATTGGAATTAATTGAGCAATGAACTGCAAGCAATGAATTAAAGGACAAAGTCTTTAAAAACGATATTAAAGAGAAAAAACGCCCAAAAGTGACCAGAGTGAATTTGGAAACAAAGTGACAAAGTTTACAGTGATGAAAGATGCTTTAATTCACTTTTGGGGTGGTTCAGGGGTAAAAATGATTATAAAAGTTACAAACAATGATTATAATGATTTTCTCACGTGATTAAAAGGTTCAAAATGATTTAAAAAAGGTGGTTGGAATCTTTTATTGATTGGCTTAAGAGTGTTTAAACTAATTAATAAAAGGAAAAGATTCTAACATGAAGAGAAAAGTGGGGCAAAGAAGACATTCTTTTATAGCCATCAATTTTCTTACTCCAAAAGTAAAATTCACTCTTGTCAGTCGTGAAAAACAGTCTGACAACAGAAAAGCCAATTATGGCATCATTGAACCCTGATTTAGACCAAAAAGGGCTGGTTTAAGCCAATTTTAGCCAATTTTAGCCAATTTAGACCCTTAAATCAGCCATTACTATAGCAATACCTGGTCTAGAGCCTTCAAAACACGTCAGAATGTGTGTAAGAGGCGTAGAAACCAGTTAAAACTGTTTTTACTATGATCGTTTTATCTTAAGGGTAGTTTTACCCTCTTGGCAACAGCTAAAACTACCCCAGTTGGTATCAAAACCTCATCATCAATTGAGTCCACAGACCCTGTAACTCAATTCCAGGCCAAAAGTGATGAACTTTTGCATGAATTTTGACATCCCACGCCTGTCAGCAAGGAGTTTGGGGGTCTAGCTCCCCCTTAGAGCTGGAGTTCCTTTCCCCCCCCCAAATTTAATCTTTCCAATTTATTTTCCCTCTGATTCCTCATCATGTATTATACTTATAATTTACATATGTAATTCAATTGAATTGTACAGTACAGTACAGTAATAATTGATAGCTCATATGTAAATCAAAGTTCACTTATGTAATACACACGCACATTTTGACATTTCAATTGAATTCAATTGAAAATACTTCAATTCCTCATAACTTCTAAACTAAACACAACACCTCAATTTTAACACAAAAATTGATGGTTAACACCATATGTGGTGTTAATTAAATTAAAGGTTTGAGGATTTTCAACTTTTGTATTGAAAATACTAAAAACTTAATTTAAGCTTATTTAGAGTTGAGTTACAAGAATTTCACTCAGAGGTGACCCCACCTGATTTTTTATGAGGAATCCTATGGTGAAATAATTTTTATATGTTTATTTATTGAATAAAAAGTTATAATAACTCTTATTTAACTTTTTTCCAAATTGATTTATTTTTTCACAATTTTGTTAAACTTTCATTTTTACTTAATTTTTTCAAGTATAAATGTAATTTTATAATTCCAAAATTTAATGTAATTTTATTTTTAAATTGTAATTAAATTTTTTTTATTTGGAATATAATTTTATATTTATATTTTGATTTTAATAATATAAATAAATTTATTTTATTTATATTTATAAGTTAATTTTGTATTTGTGGTCTTTTGGGTATATGAAATTACCTCTAAGGCTCACATTCCCTCCCCCTAAAAAAGAATATTACTTTGTAATATTGGTATTTCTAGTGTGTCTGAATCTCCTGAGGAGTTTGATAGCTTCTGGTATATCTTTTTCTTCTAACCATTCATCTTCACAAGTTGGGTCACTGTACCTAACAAGGTATTCCCTTACTTTCTTGGTTCTTAATTTCCTTTCTTTAAGAACTTTGGTAATTTTCTTAGTACTAGATGTCTCAATAGGAGGTATAACTTGGGGAATTTTATTCCTCAAGGGAAATTTCTCAGCATCACTAGATTTATATGGCTTTACCAAGGTCACTGGAAATTTAGGATGCTTATTGCTAAGTTCTTCAGATAACTCTACTTCAACAGCATTTTTTCTATGGAGGGCCTTAATCACAAAAGGTCATGCAAAGGAGTCTTCCAGCTTTTTACATCCTTTGATTTTATTGAAGTTAGTGGTGGATAAGGTCTCTCAATGTTTAGGAATGATGTCAGCTTCATGACCAATAATTGCTCCTAGAGGTTCGTTGTCTGAAGCAAATGCTCCTCTGTGGTCATACAAAAGGGGAGAAAGTTCATTTTCCTGTTTATCAGTAAGATGAAGGCTTATTTCAGCTTCATTTAACTGCACAGACTTGAATTTCTCTAACTCTAAGTTGACTGGTGATACTTTATTTACTGTAATTTGTCTTTTCAATGGTAAAAAGGCAAATTTTTGGCACTTATTGTCTCCAATAGTAAAGTATCTGTCTTTGTTATTATGTAATTCTATCCCATACATGATTAAATAGTCATTTCCCAATATAAAATGGGTACTAGAGCAATTTTCTATAACAACAAATTCAACTGTGATTCTCAAATTCCCATTCATGTGTGGGAATATGACAGTGGTCTCAAAGATTCCTAATGCTTTCATTGGGTTACTTGCACTGTTGAGTTTTATACCATCAAGTAGGTGAAATCTTCCTTTATCATATGATCCTTTCCATACTTCATCCAAGGCATGTATTAGAGAGTTGTCTTTACAGTCTTTGTTCACTAATTGGTATAAGATGCTACAATTGTTATCTTGAATGTAACTATTTCTGACCTCTTCAAAGAAGGTGGTGTTCAAATCTGTAACACTTATTCCTTCTATTGGGATTTGGTTTTCATAAGTTGTGCCCCTTGAGCTTTTGATAAATCAAGTTGACTATTGCTCAATTGTGGCAAGTGGGAATAAGACTCCATGATGTCAAAAGTGGCATTGATATTTTCTATATCTTTTGAAGATTCAGAAAATATGGATGACTTATCATCTGAATTGTCTTCAATTATGTCATCTTTTTAAAAATCAGGTCCTTTTTCAATATTGATTTCATTGATTTCCCCCCTTTTTGGACATGTATTGGCTAAATGGGTGGTGCTTTGGAAAATATGGCACTTTCTGATTGTATCTGCAGATTTATACCTAAAATTATTAGAATTTTCTTTGGGGTTTTTGTCAACAGAATCATTCCAAGGTGTATTAAACCTTGTTTCAAGATTCACCCTACTAGAACCAATTTTTGTTCTGGTGGTTACTTCTTCTAATATATTGATAATATCCTCTGCTGAAGATTGTTCAGTAGTCCTGCTTTTTATAGAATGCTCTAAGTCACCTCCACATTGTCTCAGAATTTTTCTATGGATCATAAATTCTGACATGTCAGGATATAATGCTGTTAATCTGTCTTTTTGTTGGCAAAACCATGGTAAGGCTTTGTCTTTATCAGCACTAAATCTGGCAGATTCAAAGGCTGTTTTCACTTTAAACCTCCAAGCATCATTTTCCCATTTGTTGATGATTTGGGTTTTCCACCAAGTCCAACTCTGGTGTCCATGTGCTTGTCTTATTTTGATGTACCATCTGTGAGCTGATCTGGTAAACAAGGTGTTAAACCTGGCTGTTACCAATCTGTCTGGTAATTCAAAATCCTCTTTGATCATGTCAATACCTCTAATGAATTCCATATGGTCATACTCTCCTTCACCACTGAAGTGAGGCCATTCTTTAATTTTTTGAGCTTCTTTCAAGAGTGCTTGGCCCATTGATGGTTCCAAGTTATGAAAAGGAGTGGATAATTCATTTTTTAATTGTGAATTATCAGGATCCAATACTTGTGGATTTGGAATTCTTGTGCCCTCATTTTGATTCAGAGGTGTAGACATTCTTGGTAAGGTGTTCAGTATTTGTTCAATGTCATTCATTTTACTGTTGCTACACCTTTGGGAATTTCTGTATTCATGTTGGAAGCTTTGTAATAAATTTATTACTTCAATTTTATACATGTCTTCTTTATGTGTCAGTTCTTGCCATAAATCTGTCTGTCTTGTATTATCAGCAGTGACTTGATTCAATTTCATTGATAATTTTGATACTTCTTCTTGTGAAGCATCAAAACAATTTTTCAAGGCAATGGTATATGTATTTACTTCAGTAAATGAATTTGAAATGTCATCAAGGACTTTCTTGTTATCTGTTTTGATAATATTTATGGCTTGTTTAATTCTTGTTTCAATTATGTCATCAATATTGAATTTAGAATATTTATCTGTTAAGTCTTTAATAATGGCAGATTGTTCATTTATTTTATTGCTAGAAGAATTATCATTATTGGATTTGTTAATTGTTCTCAAAGCTTTTTCAAAACACATAAGTGTTTCATTAATTTGACACAGACTCAGGTTGTTTGTTTTAATGTTGTTACAAATGGTTTCATTTTTATAAGAAAGATGTTTTTTCACGTCATTTATAGCATCATAAAACTCTGGGATGGAATCAAATATATCAGAAATCATTCCTGGAATCTTAATCTGGCTTCCTCCTTCTTCTGTAACTCCATCATGGTTCTGGCCATCTGAAATACATTTTCCATGGCATCCTGCTGAATCTTTGGGATTCTGTAGCCCTGGCTGTAAGTTTTTGGGGCTGGTGCCTTCCCTTTGCCCTTGTTTGGAGTTTTTGGCTGCTTTTTCAAGTTGGAATTGCTGATGCTGGCCACTGGGGCTGTTGTTGGCACTGGTTTGGGTGGTGGAGGGTTGCTTTTCCTCCATTCTAGTGTCAAAAGCATCATGTTTTTCTTCTCCATCAATGGATGCCATCCATTGAGCAATTTGCAAGTGTTGGGATGGCCCAGGAATTTTCTCACAGTTAGGTAAGAATTCATGCAATTCTTCCACAGGTCTGCAAGGATCTGGTACTCCTTGAATTTAAGTGCATTGTTGTATGCACTGTGGCTGGCTTTGTATATGTCCACAGAGGCTTGTTGTGGCAGTGTCAGATCTTTTTGAAGGTAAAATGGTATTATCAGCCTCAGAATGACCCATTTTAGTTGTTTGGAAGTCATCAACTGACCCTTTTCCTTCTGTACCTGATTGGCCTCTGCCATAATCATGTCTAATACCTTTTTGGGAGCTGCTTGAGGGGTTATAGCTGGCTCCTGACCTGGCTGAAGGCATAATTATGGTTAAAAAGGCTTAAAATAGTATTTTTACATCAAAAAACTTACTATTGGCCAAATTCTTAGCTTTCTGAAGGGTATTACTTATGTCCAGGTTAATCAATTCAGAAGATATTGGTTCAGGTTGGTTATTTTGAGTCACAATAACAGTACTATTATGGTCTGAATTAATAGTACTGGCAGGAATAATGCTGGTGACTGTTGAGGCTGTTTCAATGTTTTCTTGTCTTACCACATTGTCAGACACTAAAATTAATGAAAAAACCAATTAATTAAGTAAACAGAAGGATATTTCAAAAAAGAAATAAAAAAATATAAGCCTCACTTATAATATAAAAAAAATTATTTTTTATGGATTTTTTGGATTATAAGTATTTTTTTTATGTTTTTAAATTTTTCAATATAAGAAAGAAGATTTAAAAAGAGTAAAGAAATATGTCACAGGTAAAATATCATGGCTGGGCCCCCAAATGTAAGGTGTGGATATGAAACTTTGATTAAAAATCAAGTACATTTCCTGTCCTCAAAATTTGTATAAGGTAGAAAATCAATTAAAAATAGTAAGAAATATTATTTTCAAGAGAAAACACGCCAAATTTAGTGTTCATAACTTTATTAGTATAAAACAATAATATTATAAAGATTTATTGTTTTACCCACAAAAAAATTTATCCAAAAAATACTCTACAAGAGATATTTTAAGGCTACAAAAGAAATTTCTTCAAGAGCAATTTCAATTGGAATTAATTGAGCAATGAACTGCAAGAAATTAATTAAAGAACAAAGTCTTTAAAAAGGATACTAAAGAGAAAACACGCCCAAAAGTGACCAGAGTGAATTTGGAAACAAAGTGACAAAGTTTACAGTGATGAAAGATGCTTTAATTCACTTTTGGGGTGGTTCAGGGGTAAAAATGATTATAATGCTTTTTTCACGTGGTTAAAAGGTTCAAAATGATTTAAAAAAGGTGGTTGGAATCTTTTATTGATTGGCTTAACAGTGTTTAAACTAATTAATAAAAGGAAAAGATTCTAACATGAAGAGAAAAGTGGGGCAAAGAAGACATTCTTTTATAGCCATCAATTTTCTTACTCCAAAGGTAGAATTTACTCTTGTGAGTCGTGAAAAACAGTCTGACAACAGAAAAGCCAATTATGGCATCATTGAACCCTGATTTAGACCAAAAAGGACTGGTTTAAGCCATTTTTAGCCATTTTAGACCCTTAAATCAGCCATTACTATAGCAATACCGGGCTAGAGCCTTCAAAACACGTCAGAATGTGTGTAAGAGGCGTAGAAACCAGTAAAAACTGTTTTTACTATGATCGCTTTATCTTAAGGGTAGCTTTAACCTCTTGGCAACAGCTAAAACTACCCCAGTTGGTATCAAAACCTCATCATCAATTGAGTCCACAGACCCTGTAACTCAATTCCAGGCCAAAAGTGATGAAATTTTGCATGAATTTTGACATCCCACGCCTGTCAGCAAGGAATTTGGGGGTCTAGCTCCCCCTTAGAGCTGGAGTTCCTTTTCCCCCCCAAATTTAATCTTTCCAATTTATTTTTCCTCTAATTCCTCATCATGTATTATACTTATAATTTACATATGTAATTCAATTGAATTGTACAGTACAATACAGTAATAATTGATACCTCATATGTAAATCAAAGTTCACTTATGTAATACACGCGCACATTTTGACATTTCAATTGAATTCAATTGAAAATACTTCAATTCCTCATAACTTCTAAACTAAACACAACACCTCAATTTCAACACAAAAATTGATGGTTAACACCACATGTGGTGTTAATTAAATTAAAGGTTTGAGGATTTTCAACTTTTGTATTGAAAATACTAAAAACTTAATTTAAGCTTATTTAGAGTTGAGCTACAAGAATTTCACTCAGAGGTGACCCCACCTGATTTTTTATGAGGAATCCAATGGTGAAATAATTTTTATATGTTTATTTATTGGATAAAAAGCTATAATAACTTTTATTTAACTTTTTTCCAAATTGATTTATTTTTTCACAATTTTGTTAAACATTCATTTTTACTTAATTTTTTCAAGTATAAATGTAATTTTATAATTCCAAAATTTAATGTAATTTTATTGTTAAATTGTAATTAAATTTTTTTTATTTGGAATATAATTTTATATTTATATTTTGATTTTAATAATATAAAGAAATTTATTTTATTTATACTTATATGTTAATTTTGTATTCGTGGTCTTTTGGGTATATGAAATTACCTCTAAGGCTCACAAAAAATAACACAAGAAAGATTTGAATTGATACATTTTGGACCACCTGGATGGCTTTCAGAAGAACAAAGGAGTCTTCTGATGAGTGTCATAGTTTTAAGAGAAAAAGCAATTGCATTCAGTGCAGAGGAAAGGGGTTTACTGAAACATTCATATGGAAAACCCTACAAAATACCAGTAATACCACATACACCTTGGAAAAAGAAGCCAATACCAATACAAAAGCCCATAATACCCCAGCTTATTGAGTTGCTAAGGGAAAGGATTAGAACAGGCTTGTATGAGCAGTCTACCTCTAGCTATACAAGTCCAGTATTCTGTATTGCAAAGTCAAATGGAAAACTTAGACTTGTCAATGATCTACAGGATCTTAATAAGGTAACAATTAAAGATGCAGGATTACCACCACATATTGAAGAATTTGTGGATGCCTTTTCAGGGAGAGCTTGTTATGGACTTGGTGACATAATGTGAGGGTATGATGAAAGAGAATTAGACATTTCTACAAGACCCTTAACTAAATTTGAAACACCACTTGGAAGGCTACAACTCACAAGATTACCACAAGGAGCAACCGATTCTGTTGCAGTTTATCAAGCCCAAATGACCTGGATACTTTAAGAAGAAATGAGAGAATGTAGGAATTTTTATTGATGATGGAGGGATAAAAGGTCCAAGATCAACATATAATAATGAAACTTTACAAGAAAATAATTTGATAAGAAGATTCATTTGGGAATATGCAGTTACATTAGAGAGAATATTATTCAGAGTTGAAGAGGCAGGACTTACCATATCAGGTATCAAATTTACATGTTGTGTGCCAGCATTGGACATAGTAGGGCATGTAGTTTCTTTGAATGGAAGAAAAATCTCAAAGCAGAAGATTAATAAAATACAAAGTTGGCCAAAGCCCCTCAATAAAAAGGAAATAAGAGGCTTTTTGGGACTTTGTGCATATGTTAGAATGTTCATTCAAAATTTCTCTCAGATTGCATCACCACTAAGAAGATTAACAAGAGATGATGAAGAATGGGAATGGAATACTAAATGTGATGAAGCATTTTAAAATTTAAGAAAAATTGTAGGGGAGGAAACAAAATTAAAAAATTTGGATTATGAAAAGGGAGCAGGGAAGATTAAATTAGCAGTAGACTCAAGCTATATAGCTGCAGGAGCAGTACTTACTCAAGAAGACAAAGAAGGAAAGGACAGACCAGTTCTTTATGAATCAATAACATTCTCAAGATTGGAATCAAAATACTCACAGCCAAAGCTGGAGCTATGTGGAGTGGCCAAAATGCTCAAGAAAATCCAAACAGTACTTTGGGGACAGCATTTTGAGCTACAAGTAGATGCAAAAGCCTTGATTGAAATGATAAACTCACCCTGTTTGCCAAATGCCCCAATGACCAGATGGGTTGCATTTATTCAATTGTTTTCTTTTGACTTAGTTCATAAGCCAGGGAAGAACTTCACAATGCCAGATGGGCTGTCAAGAAGACCTCAGTCAGAAGATGAAGAAAAACAAAAATCTGATTTTGATGAAGAAGAAGAATGGATAAAACCACACCCAGGGTTTGGAGTAAAACATAATAATATAATAAAATTGGCAGGAATAAAGCTACCATCAAAGAAAGAAGGATATTGGAAAAGAATGGTGGAATACTTAAATACATTAAAAAGGCCCTTTGGTAGTAAAGAGGATGACTTCAAAAAAATTGAAAGGAAGTCATCAAATTTCTTTCTGGAGGAAGGCCAACTCAAAAGAAGAAATACACCAAATCCACAAGTAGTTGTTTCAAGTCAGAGTTCTCAAAGAAGAATATTAAAATCATTACATGAAGAAATGGGACACAGAGGAGAAAATGAAACATACAGAAGAGTTGAAGAAAGATTTTGGTGGGAAGGAATGAAGAAAATAGCCAAAAAATGGGTCAAATCTTGTAAAGCTTGTCAAAAGAGAAGTCATTATCACCAAAAAGAGGAAGGAAGAATCTCATTCACCTCAACATTATTTGAAAGAGTCAGTATAGATGCAGTCCATGTAAAAGCAGGAAGATGGAAATATTTAGTAGTGGCCAGGGATGATTTCTCAGGATGGCCAGAGACAATTCACCAGGGCTAATCTCGTGTCAATCATCGGCAATTGACTTTATGTCAAGCAAATGTCAAGCAGGATAAAAGTTGAGCTCACGTCAAGCAAAAATCAAGTGAACGCCGAGCACACGTCCTACTCTTGTCTTACACCAAATCCTGTGACATCCACCAATATTGGTTCCCCTGTGCCTTCAACTCAGATTCCTCACCACCTGATCATCCCGCAACCGTCCGATGGTTGGTAAAAATTACACAACACCCGCCTGTTTGCACAAACACACATCAAAGAGGTCCTTCAGCCAGTCTTGATGTAGACGGGTGGTTTGACTTCACCAGGTCATCCATGAAAGGACTCCGCCTGAGCGGGATTGTCGTTTTGCAGATGACACTGGTAGAGCCCGCCGCACAATACCACAGGTGCGGGTGCGCTTGCATGTGCATTGGCGTGTGCGGGTGCGCTTGCGTGTGCATTGGTGTGTGCGGGTGCAGGTGCGCAAGGGCCAATTCCCCTTCCAACATGATGATGGCGCAGTTAGAAATTTTGGCTGCTGTGAAAGGTGAGTGTGTGGATCATTTGATCATTGACCTTGGCTTATTCACACTGTACCCAATGTCAAAATAGTAAGTTCTTTGTGGCAATGTGAAATAATGGGATTTGCTTGTCACAATTGCATGTCTCTGTCACTAAATTTTGAGGCAGTTATTTCACTAGCAAAATTGCTAATGAATCTGAGAGATTTGCATTTTAGTAGACTAAATATCATGAAATAACGGCTTTATCATTACAAGCAGTCCACATGACAGAACTTTGTTATCATACAATCCACAGTTACCTTCAATTTCTTCTTCAGATATAATCAAGTGTCCATCATCAAAGCCAACAGCTTTATAAATATTCAGATGCGGCCAATCTGGTAAGAAATTCACATCATTCTTCAAAGTTTTTCAGATCGGAAAGTTATTGTTCAGTACTCTAGATGGCTCAGAGACTTTAAAAATGCTATTAATAATACCAAATCATTGTGAGTTGCCCCTCAGAAAACATATCACACTGTTGCTGACATTTTTGGATTCAGTTGAAAATATATTGTTCCCAATATTGATGTTTGAAACTGGAAAATAACAAGGTGAGACAATCCTTGAAGTTGGAGGACTTGTGGATTTCACGGTAGTGTCTAGGCTGATCCAATCAGCTATTTCCCTTGTTGCATGAAAATTCTGTAAGTACTCGACCAGGCAATCATAATTTTCTTGGTCATGGCGGGATGGTTTGTTATATTTATGGTGATTGAACAGGGAAGGTGGCTGTGATTAGAAAAGCTTTTTTATTTCACATGGCACGGATGGGGATTTCAGGAGAACGGAAAGGTTGGAACATCGACAGATATGTTGAAGTAAGGTTTTATCTATATCATCTATTCAGAGTTGCAAGAAGTTAGTCTTATGCAGTTCAGGTGTTTAATCAATGTGAATATATTGATCTTATTAATTGGCGTACATATTTTGTTATTTGTTGGCATTTTTGCAAATACTCCAATCAAGCGCTCATAACCCCATGTGGCTGAGGCTTGTGCTGGGCCCCAACGTTGGAAGAGTTTGGGAATATGATCAGCAAAATGATGATTTGGTTTACTTTTCTGTTTTGGGAGCAGGTGTTGATTGGAAAGGCAGAAGTTTTTCCAATGTTCAGCAAATGCAGTCACATCATCTATTGAAACAGTCCAACTTGTGGAAATGTTGATAGCACTAATCAAATGGAATGTATTCGTGGTTAGTTCATTTGCAAGCTCTTCTGACTGACCCATTTTTCTTTGAATGTTGGCGGATTGGTGTACATCTAATGACATCTGTTTACTGAGCATTAAAAATGGAATATAGACCTTATATAAGAGAGCCCATTCAGCGGCTTTTAAGCTACCATGAGAGGGGGAACCCATGTTGCGAGGTACTCTTGTCCATGATGAGGGAATTATCGTCTCAGATATGATTTGTCAGAGATGCTCCAGAGCCTCACCCTTGATCTGGTGATCACTCAGTGCAGTGATATCCAATTCAGATGGGATGTAATCCGCATCAAATGAAGGAATCTCTGCAGAACCACTAGATGGATGTTCCATGTGAGGGGTGGGGAGTGGCTCATTTATTATTTTTTCTGTGTCTCTTCTCAGGGAGAGGGCCTCTCTCAATGTGATTTTATCAAGAGAGCTGTTGGAGGTCATGGAATCTGAGTCTGAACTGTTGGTGTCATTGGATTTCCTGCGGGACCTGAGGTAAATTTTTGATTTGGACTCTGGAATGCACAATTTGAAAGTTGCATGATCCTTCAAAATTCCCAGTATTAAATTATGCATTATGTCAAGATTAACCATTCTGGTTGCATCCCAATACAGAAGGTCTTCTAAAATTGAATATCACACTCCATACTCAGAGAAAATTGCTTGTCTTTGTTGTGGGGTTGCCCGAAGCCATTTGGCAATGGTTGATTTATGATTTTGATATGAGCATGTGTAGTGAAATTGAGGACCAATTTCTTCAATTTGAGCTTTGTGAATGGTGCAAAAATTACAAAAGTGGTTGCCTGAATGGTAAATAAATCCAGTAAGCTTGTGCATGGCAACCACATCCGCAATGGCTGTGAGAATGGCAACACGGATAAAGGATCCTGAAGGACCTGTTGAGGTGGGTGAAAAATGGTAACCTTGCCATAGCTCTTTGAGCTCCTTGATGAGTGGCATTAATAGGTAATTCAATTGAAGGGAAGTTGGCTCCTTCGGACCAGGGATGATTCCTGCAACATAGACATTCTCTGGCTTCAATCTTTCACCTGGGGGGAGATTAAGACAAATGAGCATGATAGGTCCAATGCTGGCCAACCGGGTGGACTTTCCATGTGCATTAAACCAGTCCACATAAATGGAGAAGGCCAATGCACCAGGAATGGACATTAATGGGGGGTCATGGATATTTCTAGTGCAAGTGAAGCGTCTCCAGACCAATCCATCCCAGACCTCACATTTTGGGGAACCTTTGGGAGTTTGGGATTGTTGATGTTGATGCATAATTTCCATAATTCCAGCCTGCTGGAGAAATCTGGAAAGCCAATTTTTGAATGGTTGATAAATGAGATGTTTTGTTGGTATAAATATTTGCTTCATGTTGGTTGTGTTTTGGGTGTGGGCTTCAAATGAATAGATGAATTTGCCTAATGATTGTGTGCAAGGGGGATAATGATCATTTGGGTCATTATGGCATTGACAGTGGGGTTGGTCAGTTGTGACTGATTCAGTAAGGCCATTAAGAGAGAAACATTGAGGACAACATATATAGTTTTGAATCACTGGTTCCAATTGGAGATGTTCAAATATGGTACTCAGATCTTGAGGTATATGGAATGCAGGAGTGGGGGGACCACCGGAGCTTGAGATTCTGGACTTGATTTTCAGTTTTAGGGAGGGGTTGAAAATGCGTGAAGCCCTGCGGGGTATATTATACCTTAATGATAGATTGGAAGATATTATCATTCCAAGGTCTTGTGGGGGAAGGGTTTGACTGCTGCTTTATGGTTTCTGTGCAGTTGAATTGAGACCCAGTGCTGTGGAGAAGGTGCTTTGGGTCAATGGTGAATAATCAGCTGGGAATATTTGATCCAATAGAAGTTGTGGGCACTCGGATCCTGATGCAGAAGTAGGGATGTTTGGAAGAGATTTGGGTGCAATGGTTGATTTGAGCTTTTTAATGTGCTGTTTATATTTTAAAGGTGTGAAGGCAACTCTGTGCCTATCACCCTCAGGGGAAGAGTGTGTTTGAGTTGAGCAGTGTTGACACATGCATATACGCATTGAGGAATAGCGGCGGGTTGTCATTATTGCAGAAATTGGGAGTACGGTTGGTTTGTGTATAAATATCTATGGCTGATGTGAAAGTGTTTAGGAGTGTTATTAATTGGCAAAAAAATTGAGTGATTATTTATGAAGGGGGAGATGATTTGAGCCAGCTGAGAATTTTATCCCATTTGTAATGGTGCGTGAGCTGCATCTGATAGAGTGTAACATGTCTCATCTGGATGGCGGAATTGGTTAGGAGTTTGATTGGGTAAAATGCCATGCTGCTCAATGCTCATACATATTCTATTTTATTTACACATGGCGATACTGCGGTTTTGACCCTTGAGGGGCATTCCAACAGGGATGTGTCAACATTGATTTGAGGAGATTGACATTCAAACCATGTACGCTGGCACGCCATTGTACATGGCTTAAACCTTATTACAGACATAACAATATAACTCTATTACATAAGGGGTTGGAGTGCAGCTAAAGTCTTGGTATTTGGTTTGAGTGCAGCAGGCTTTTAATTGGTTGGAATGTGATTTGGATTGTCTCGCCTTTCTTGAAAAGGTGATGTCTCTTTTGTGGGTAAATCCTTCATGAATATACCCCTTTACAGATGTACAATGCTGTGGAATTTCAATGCATATATTGGCAGTTTGGATAATTCACAAAATGTTACAATGGGGAGGCAGAAATGTTACCGAATATGATTACTTATGGATGATGGGTCCCCTTTGAGATCAAGGGAATATTACATTATATGGTGGTAGGCCATGCAGGGTGGTTTCCGACAAAAGCGGAGGAGCTCAAGAGGAGGTAGGGAGGATTCTCCTAAAGAGAGCCTTATTAGACTTCCAATAAGACTCTTTTTAGAAATATTCATAGAATATCTCTATTTTAAATTTGAAAAGATTTCATCTCATATCACTCTATTTTATCATAATACTGTGGTGTTTTATCTAGTTAAAAATATTACTGTACTTTTTCAGCCCTTATGTCATCTTCCAAGTCACATAAATCCCGTTCAGGTCTTTTTCATGACTCAGATAGTGAATCTAGCATAGAATATGTTCAAACACAGTCACCATTGAGTCCCAACATTCCTCTCACAACCCCTATCACATCCTCAATGAATGTATCAGGTCTTAACATTGATGTGGGAAATCCAAAGGCTCCAATTTCAAGCACTTGGTCGATTCCAAATATTTCCGTCACTCCAATTCCCCCGAATCCCACTAATACACAAACACATGTGTCTCAGGGGCCAGAACGCACACCTCAAATATCATCAAACACTAATCCCCAATCAAAATTTCCATGTGAGTTCCTCCTTAATCCCGGTCGGAATCCAGTCCCATCCCAGGATCCCTTTGGCCAAAGTAAACAGCCAACCCTCAATATTCCATCAGGATCTCAGGTTCATGTGGGCGATGAAAGGCGCATGGATGGGGGGCAACAAAAAAGACCATTGGAGAATGTAACTTGCAGTGGTCTGTCGGAGGGAAATCCAGGATTGACGCTTCATCAAAGTAAGTCATTTTAATTTTGGAGTATAAAATTTTTCACAATTTGATATTTTTGTTTCATGGGTTAGATATGGCACCTAAAGGCAAGTCAGTCTGATCTCAGGAGCCAATTGAAGATTGTGAGTATGACCAGTCTTCATTAATTTTTGATGTGTTAATTGATGATGTGCATGGCAGGTGATGAACTTTATGCATCTTCACCTCTGGTCCATAAAGAGAAAGTCACTGGACGTCATCATCCATATGCCTCCAAACCAAGAACAGCTCATGCCAGTTCATCAAGAGAAAAAATGGTGGATGATGAGGATGAGAACATGTCTCCGACTCAAATGGAAATAAATGATGAACCAAGGAGGAACAATTTCACGGCGCATGAGCATGGCACTCAGTCAAATAGTGAGTTCACCCATCCTCAAATGCCCCTTGCCCAGAGTATGCTTGAACAATCCGAGGTCAGACAGCAAAGGAACCAGGCTTGTAAAGCTCACAATGTGGCAAAACATGCAAGCCAGAAGGAGCAACAAAAATGGCTGAAAGAAGAACTTCCAGAGAATGTCCATGGAATGAGATCAGCAGTACATACCCATTGCCTGTTCCTACTCAAAGTTAGGGATAAGGATTTTTCCTCACTACCAGCACCACCAAGCACAGAAGAGCGTGAAATTGCAATTCAAGTGGCTGGTCATCTCGGATATTTCCCCAAGGATGTTTTCAATGAGCCATCAACACAGGTTCAGTCTCAGGGTTTCCAAAGATACTGCAAAAATGAGCTCCACAAGCTAGGACTAAAGCAATTCACTTGGGACTGGGAGAGCTCATGGCAACATCCGTTCAATGAGCTGATGTCTATGGTGTTTTACCATACATTCCGTCTTGCACTTGTAAGCACCGAGTATCATCATTACTGTTGGAACAAGGATAATAATAACTATGGGGTCGTGGCGGCTTTAATGGAGCAGCAATATTTCACTTATTTGAAAAGAGAATGGAAGTCTATTCAAAAGGATGCCGAGTATTTGGTTAAAAAGAAGTAGAATCAAAAGCTCGCAAAGATTTGTCAAAGGGTTAGTTAATGTATCTCTTCTTCATTGTGAGCAAAGACTGATGATGATCTACTTGATTATGTGCAGACCTGTGAGCGCCGTTGTGAATGGTGTGATACAGCTAAATTTCCCATTATAGCATCACAGTTCAATGACCCTTGAGTATGCTCAGATACTGAGGAGGTACTGGAAAATGGCTGTCAAGTTTACCGCAAAGTGGGATTACGCTGGCGCTCCCAGTTATTTAATGAATTGGTATTAAAAATGGATTGAGACATAGAGTTTCGTAATCGCATTGAAAAAAGGGTAAAAAAACTATTGATAGATTTCCAGAATTACGATCGACAGATGATGGTGAAATTCTGGAAGGCTTATCATTTTAGGTATTTGATCAAGATTGGCTCAAAAGCTGTAGTAAGATGCAGGCTAGCACCCTCAAAATACTTGACATGCCAGTTATTAGGCCAAATGGTGATGCTCTGCAATAACTTAGTAATATAAATGTATAGCACCATTACAAATTAACATTTTGTGAATTATTTGTGCAGGTGTAATACAATCTGATTATTATTTCTTAAAGATGCAACAACTTGCTAAATATGTCAGAATATAGACAATATGAGTTGGACTGTATCACTGTCTCCCTTAGAAATGATACTTTATTGCTCATTTTCATTAAGGAAATATTGAAGGAGTTTGATCCAGCTCATGGTGTTCATAATTGTGGACCTGTGCCAGGGTGCGCAGGTGTGATCAACTTGGTCAAACACAAATTATATAATATCAGTAAGGCTCACGCAGTTAATGATTTTTTCTTTTCTTAGACCTATTGGTGTTTGGAAAATGGCATTTCCATAGGGAAGGATTTTAGAATAGCAATACAATTAGGGTCAAAGATGAGCTTGAAAGGTACCTTCCGCATGTTGACCTCAACTGAATGAGGAGTGATATAGTGGATGTCCTTTACAGGTTGTTGTTGGCCAATATGATGGAGTCAATCAACAGCCTGAGCCTCAATGGCTGGGTTCCAATTGGGCTCCTGGAAATGTGGATGTCAGGGGCCACAAATCAGGGAAGAATTTTGGGGGTCCCCTCACCATTAAATAGACCATATTAGCACAAGCTATATTGAGGCCAGTTCCAGCTGTGGCAATGGATGCAATCAGTACTTCACATTCAGAATTATTGAAGAAATTCTCAAGTGCCTTCTCCTGCGCTCGTGGTGTAATTGTTCCATCAATTCGTGCTGAAAGGATAGAGTGATGGGAAAGTGCAATACCAATTATACAATATAAAAAAGTCAGATGGATGCATATTAGAATTAACGCACAAATCTAGAAATTGGGTCCATTGGGTATAAACCACCAATTTGGTTGGAACACACCTTGTTTGTTTGTTCTTCATTAAGCTTTGTAGGAGGTGTGCAATTTTACTACTCATCATGCATGTTGCCACATCCACAATAGTTCGTGTGATTGTTGGGGAGTTATACTGAGTGCTCCTGCCCTTGGGGTCTTCCAAATCCGCCTCCACAATTGTGTTAAGCATGTTGTGATGGTTACAACATATTTGCAGCTTATTAATATTGCTGAAACATTCTCCTGGTCCTTTGCTTTTGGATGATAGGAATTCTTTATATAATGTGGAATACTCTTGCTGCATGGTTGGGTTGAGTGGGAGCAGCTCATAATGATGGCTAATAGTGGGGAGGGATTTGAGATGTGTGGTTTTGGTGCGGCGCAAACTTAAGTGCTGCAATGCCAAATGCAAGATATCATTGCAACCTTTGGAAAGACTACTCAGGATGAATGGTGACCAGTTATCTTGATTGGCGCTCTGGGGTTGAGTGATGAATGATATTATGCCCAAAAGGTCATAAATGGTGTTGTGAATAGGTGTGCCCGTTAAACATATTCGACGGGATGAAAGGAGGCTATTAATGACACGGTGAGTGGCAGTGTATTGAGAGTGAATATAGCTAAAAGATGGGGCAAGGGTTATTGGATATAAAAGGTAAATTGAATCATTTAAGCTCAGCCACTCACTGTGCTTCATCTAAAATTATATGATGCCAATTGATTTGAAAAATGAATGATGTAGAGGTATTGGTTTGCTTAAATTCTTGGGTGATAGTACTGTAAGAAGTGATGATGATATCATATTTTAAGATGTCAGCTTTGGATAATGAGTGACGAGTGGGACCATGGTAGATTTTGGCATGCAGCGCTCCAGCCTGAGAATGCTTGGATATTTCTGATTTCCAGTTGGTAATTAAGCGAGGGGGGCAGATGATCATGGTGGGCGTGGAGCGATGGGGATTTGCAATCATCCTCTCCTTGGAGGTACCAATTAGAGCAATGGCCTGAATGGGTTTACCTAATCCCATATCATCCATGAGTAGTCCTCCAAGAGGGATATTGGTCGAAAGGGATTCAAATGAGCTAACGACCTTGTTTGTAATGATGTGCCTGGCATTAAAAGTGGATCCTGGGGGTGAGGTGGCCCAAAGGTTACGGGCTGATTGGGCATTGGGGATTTCTTGATCCCAGAGAAAAGCTAGTCCGGTCTTTTGATGAGGGAGGAGGGGGGTTTGAATAATGGCATGGGGCGGGGTCATCATGGGGAGGTCTGATCCACTGGGTAATTGTATCAGTTTTTGCTTGGAAATCAATGATGAAACAGCAGGATATGAAGCTGGCGTTGAGTTTGAAGCGGGAAATGTCGGAGTAAAGAGTTGAAATTGACTATGAGTATTACAGTCATATTCTTTGGGCATTTTAAGCTTGAAATCTTGTGTTTGAAAGCTTTCCATTATGAATAAAATTTTTGGATACCATGTGAAGAACATCAATGCTAGATTGGGTTTCTGAGATGAGGAGGGATCATTTGCATCAGTCATAAATACTCCCTCAACAAATAATATTTGAGTAGGATTGGATTGGCAATTTTCAATCCATGCCCCACCAGGAGGACAGTGCATGAAGGGCTTTGGTGCCCCAAGGAATGGTATCAACGTTTTGGAAAGGGTTCCAGGTAGAGAGCCAATAGCACGCTGGTGATTGGGGAGATAAACAAATATTTTGTGCTGATTGTGCCATATGATAATCCAAGAAGCTAAGTGGGAATTCTCAGGATTTAAAGTTATATCACTATTTATTTGAATACAAATATTAATCATCCCAATGCAAAGTGGTTGTGAAGGGGTTGACATGATGGCTATTTTAAATTATTTGGGGAAAGTTGGAAATTATATGATCGGGAAGGGTTAGCTAAATGGAATGAAGACAAATAAGCGCAGGTGGGGAACTTATATGAGAGGCAGCAATGGGGTCAAGGGGGGATGTCCTGTGGTTACGTGCATGGTCTTGATGGGGGTGGGCCTCTTGGGCTCATAATTTTCATATCCGATTTGGGGCATATATCAAGGCAATGTGGCCAACATGTGGGTGCACCAATATGACTGCTGGATCTGCAGCAAGTTACAAAACCTTTGGTGGAACAAGGTTGACATTAGCATATCCGAAATTGGGTGGGTTGTAGCAACTTATTGTGGAGGGCATATTAGAGGCATGCAGCCATGTTCGCTGGTGTGACAGCAAACAATGAGCGTATCCTCCCCAGCTTAATTGTTCACAGGGACCTACTGGGCAATGTTGGCGGTTTCAAAGGGCAATCTCACTGTGGGGATGTTTGTGTGTGGGCAGGTGAGATATGTTTGGTGGCGTGCCACCAAACATGAGTTTGATTTTGCGTGAAGTCTTTTGATGACTGACACCTACTGGGCTTCCAGGGGGGATGTGTGGCATGATCAAAGGGGGCACCGACTGTGAGCCGTGATCCACATATACATTCACCCCTATTGCGTTTGAGGCGGGTACTAATCCACCAATATTGGCATCAGGGTCTTTGCCTCACACGTGTACAAAACTCTGGAGAAAGAGGCCACCCTCCCAAGGGAATTTTTGGCTGCAAGCCTGGCCCCACAGCTTGTGCAGGGCGCGTGAGAAGGTGCAGAAAATTACCCGTGGTGGGAGATCCCCACGCAAACATAGGCCAGGATTATTTTAATGCGGATGAGGCTGAAGCAAATCCACACTGATTGGCCTCAGGTGAGCGTCTGCAGTAAAGCTGACCACCCGACCAAGAAAATAGCCGGTCAGAAGACTGGCAGTAAAATGTCTTCCAGGCCTATGAAAGTTGCCTGCATATGCATGTGGCTGCCCGCCAATGAGCACGCGCGATGAACAAGCGCGGCCAGTCAAATATTTCCCCGACAATGGCACCGGAGTGAATCCACTGTTTGTGTATGACCAAAATAAGCAGTCATACCACTATTACCCACTTACATTAGCTTGGATTACATGCGCATCTGTGCCGTAGTTAGGCAGAGCTGTCCAACAAGGTGCATCAAAGGGATGCAGTTGAGATATATGACTTGATGGCTTGACGTAATTGCACATTACATTGTTGAACAGCTTTTGCTCTGCCCCACAGAATACATTTACAAAGGTTTACTGCATACTACAGTGTTGGCTGTACAGATTAGGAAGGTGTAATACTACTTGAGCCTGCATGCACCTTCCGATTGTTTGCATATATGTAGCTCATGTGCCACATGCTCAGCATTGCATTTCACCCGATTTGCACACGCAAGCTGAGCATGTCATGGTCAAAAGCACCGTGTGAAAGTGCTCAGTAAATCCATGGAATGAACAATTTTTGCAATAGTTCATTGGAAGGCTCAGTTTGGAGCACTTCACCAAAGCATGTGAAATGCTGCACCTGGCTGAAATGTCATCCGATGCTGTGCCAAATGCTCAGATTGCGTGCATACAAAAACGACTGCGCAATGGCTCAGCATGGTGCATTTGATATTGTTATATCAATAGTTCAATTACTGTGCAATCAAAATGTTCAGCCACTGAGCATTTCAATTATGACCCAAAAGCAAACTTGAGCAATGGGTCGAGACAAGCTCACGCTATATTCACTTGTCTTACAGCCCCCCCCTTAGTTCAAAGACTATCACCAGGCCATATGGCCGGTGATCTCGCCGTGGTCACTTGTGACCAAATGCACCACGTTCTTTTCTGCATGGGCCATTTGGGAATTGCACCCACCATGGACATTCAACGAGGGCCTCACGACCACCCTCCTTGGTGTTTGGGTGGCTATTTAAGGAGACAAAGGGGATTTGACTGAGCTTGACAATGCAATTAATTGCAATACTCAGCCAGAACCCCATTGTTCTTCTGCCTCACGCCAGAATTTCCCTTCTCAGTTGCAGCATACGCTGTGACTGAGCTTCAATTTTGCCCACACGCCTTGAAGCTGAGACTTTTGCGGGTGCTGCAACTGCTGATATTGTCTCAGCTTCACCATGGTATAAGAGACCATCTTCACACAACATGCCCTTCACTTTCTTTCTCACCTGCTCCACTTCGTTCAACCTCACCTGCGTTTGTCCTTCTTGTGCATATTCCCCTTGGTCTTCCTGCTTTTCTACTTTTGTCTTTTGCACTCCACTAAACCCACTCCCCTTCCTTTTGCCTGTTTGTTTATTCTGCTGATCCTTTCAGAACCTCCCTTCTATCCACCTTGTGCGTTACCTCTTTTTTTAACTTTTGTCGACATTATGTACCAATATTAATACATATTTTTCTTCACAACTCTCTTACAGACTTTTAAAACCTTCCTAGTAGAGCGTCTTTATTTTGTTCACGTTTTAAATTTATAATTCATCGTATGTCTTCATTTTCTTTCTTGATTTTTTACTTTCTATTCAGTTACTAACCTCAATTGTTTTGTTTTTAGATGTTGTGCACTTGATGCACCAAACGGGGTATCCCCTGCATTAGTTCCTTGACAACGACCAACGCTTGTAATGCTTGCCGACAAGCACACAAGAAATGTTTGTTCATTGTCCGCCCCTTCTGACCATGAGTCCAGAGGATTTCTCGCCCAAGACACCCTTGCGAGGACTCCTTTGTGGTTGACGATGATGAAACAATATCCGAGTGCAAATGGACACCAGGACCTCAAGCAGGCCGATGGGAACAATTCCGGACGATTAGCCCTGTCCCCTCAAGCATTGATTTGTCCACCCCCCCTCCTAGGCCACCATCCGATGGTCACTTCACTCCTTGACCTGAGCGAATTGATTATTTGGCCAATGAAGGAGGACGATGGAAAGAGGACATTCAAGCTTGGGCTGATTGTCACCATGTCTTGTCACCGATGGGATTCAAACGCCAAAGTAAGTTTTCTTTCTCCTCCTTATCTCATTTCTCTTCACGCAATAATACTGACTTTTTTCCATTACTCATAGAACAAAACTCCACAAGACTCTTCCATTCCTAGTTTGCCTCGCAAGCAAACCCCGCGGCAACCCACTCCAGGCCCAAGTGGCACCTGATGGTCTGAGGAATTATTCCGCGGTAAGCAGCCAAAGTTCCATTTCATTTTCACTTTCACTTTTGAGTCAAGTTAACTGACTTTTACTCCTTTTTTAGAACCCTCCCAAACCAAAGAGCCACCTATTCCTGGCCCGAGCCCATCCTCCAAACCACCTGAGGACGTTCTGACTTGTGAGCCAGAGCCGGAGGTGGCTCTAGTGCAATCCACGGAGGAACCTTTTGGTAAGTCACCACTTTTCTTTGACCATCTCCAGCTTGTCCTGCCACTCCCCGCTCAATAATTATCATCAACAATACGCCCCTCAGATCCCCCCCTCCACTCCAACCCCGGTTCCGTCCCCAGTGCAAAGCCCCTCTCATTCCCACTATGACGCTCGCCAGGAATTTACCGACTTACAACTGACTTTGATGATTCCTTGAGCCATTGTCCACAAATCGATCAACCAAATCTTGCTGGAGCATTGCTGCTTGCTCCACATGATTCCTTTTCTGGATGCACCGGGAATTCCAGGAGGAACTAAACTCCCTCCTTGGCAAGGCACTTGAGGCTTATCCAAAGGAGGACATCACCGGAATAGTCTCCAAATTCTTAGAAAAATATAAATTTAAAAAAAATAATCTCATTATTTCCTCTTTTGATCTTTTGTAATACTTTCTTTCAAATCAATTATTTGTATTCAATGATTGTTATTTTCCATTTATATTACATTCTTTTCTCACATGAAATTATATTTTCCTCAATGGTTCAAATATCCTATTGCGTGAGAATAATTTATGTAAGTGCCCCACCAAAGGTTTGAGTGAACCTCTTCTGCCAAAAATGTGCCAATAGTAACTGTTACCGTCTCCTATATTTTCTTCTTCCATGGTTTAGAGCCATATCAAATCTTAACTGTAAAAAAGCGGGAGGTTCCCGCATGTGAGCGATCCACTCCAGATTCATGAGACATTGCCTTTCCTATGGTCACATGCTATTAATCTTAGTCATGTATTGAATTGTTTAAATTGCTGGGAACCTTCACAAGCATAAGGATTGGCCTGTGGGTTGTTGGAAGCCTGCACAGGCGTAAGGAATTTTTAGCATTGTTGGGAACCTTCACAAGCGTAAGGATTGGCATGTGAATTGTTGGAAGCCTGCATAGGCATAAGGAATTTTCAGCATTGTCGGGAACCTTCACAAGGGTAAGGATTGGCATGTGAATTGTTAGAAGCCTGCACAGGCATAAGGAATTTTTAGCATTGTTGGGAACCTTCACAAGCATAAGGATTTGCGTGTGAATTGTTGGACGCTGTGGTATTCCATACCAGTTCTTCCAAGTTTCAAATCCACAATTTCAAAGCTAAAACTTTGATCAATAATAATAATAATATATATATATATAAAGAAAATAAAGATGTTTAAATTATATTAAAATAACAAAAATAAGTATTCCACTGGAATCTACATCAAATTTTACCTATAGTCACATATTGCCTCAACCCCATAATGTCAATAATTTTCTAGATATCATGGATTAAAGAAAAGAAATGATACTATACACTCTATACTAGGTACAAGAATATGCTTAAAGATAATGCAGCTTGTCTAAATATTCAATATGAATAAACATGTGTAATATTACATAAGTGATACCATTACTCTTACAAAATCATGTGTTACATGTCTTGATATAAAAAAAACACTTTCATATAAGTTAACATAGTGTTACATTACTCAATCCCCACTTAAACTCCCATAACCAAACATTGCAGGTATTATTTACAAATTAAATTTTACATAGACAAATACTCAACTAAATACAGATCAAGGCTGTGAAGAAGAAAACTAAGGTTAGTAGAGATAAGAATACAGTTTTCCAAAAATGGTGCAATATCTGTATCAAATGACACCATTCCAAATTTAACCACCAGCAAAAATGTCTCAAGGCTGTTAAGAAGAAAAATAAGGTTAGTAGAGATAAGAATACAGTTTTTTAAAATGGTGCAATCAACCAAACATATGTTGCAATATCTGTATCAAATGACACCATTACAAATTTAACCACTAGCAAAAATGTCTCAAGGCTGTGCATAATAAGAATAAAGTTTAGTTAAAATAAGAGTATAATTCAAAAAGTATGGTGCAATCGACCTAACATATGGTGCAATATCCTGAACAAATGACACCATTCCAAATTTAACCACTAGCAAAAATGTCTCAAGGCTGTGCACTGACAATAATAAGGTTCAGAATGGTGCAATATCTTGATCAAATGACACCATTTTTAATTTGCCCACCAGCAAAAATGTCTCAAGGTGGAATGTTTTCTAAGTCCCTTGTTTTTGGAAGGCTCTATGAAGGGCCCAAAAGGTATAAATAAAGGGCCTCTCTCCCTGTTTTTCCCCCCATGCTTCTGATTCAGACAATAATCTTGAGGATCAATCCATCCCTTCTCTAGTAGGATAATCTAGTATTTATATTGAAAAAGATCAGTAGCAAGGCTCAGTATCTTATAGTATTATTTATGATTAATTAATGAAAGATATCTATAATATTAATGAAGGAGCTTAATATTATTTAATAGTCTTACCATTATAGTAGTAGTGTTGAAGTAGTGTTTGAAGATATTATCATTAGTGATCTTATCTAATTTATCAATAACCCTTATTTATAGAAGGGATATCATATTACCCTTATACCTTATATCATAAGCCTTTTAGGTATATTGTATTATATTTATATTGATCCTAATAGTATTATATTGCTATTATATCATTTATATCTTACCCTTATATTAAACAAAACCACCCTTAAAGAATTATCTTACCCTTAAGTTATTATAGCTACATTGATAGTATTATTAAATCACCTTTAAAAGTATTAGCTAGCTATCAAGATTATTATTAATATTAATAGTGATCTCAAGCAATATTCTTTTAAATATCTCAGGTATTGAAAGAAGGAATACTAGAGGAACTAATTAAAAAGAATTATAATCAATAACAAGAAAGTTAAGAAACCTAAATTATTAAAAAAATATTAAATATTACCATTATTATCATAGTGATATTTTATTGACACACTGATAGAGACTGCTGAAGAAAATTCTCTAATTGAAAAGCCACAAAACTAAATAATTGATTTGTGATTTCATCAAAAAGGGTATCTTTTTCAGTATATGTAGAGGGGCAGCTAATACACCTTAGCACCCATAGCTATTTGCTAATCCTGAAATTCAAAACAGACTCACCAATAATTTCCCCCTCAAGGTACTGCCTATTATTTATCCCACAACAAAAGGAGTTCCCACATCTGGTGTCCCAACAGTGGCCTTCCAATCTCAAGTATAATTAATAAGATCACATTATCAATCTTAAAAAATCAAAAAAAAAATCAAAAAGAATCAATCAAAAATAAAATTAAAAATTAAATCATTGTTTATATCACAACTATGATGGAGGAATCATCATCCTCAAAGAAGGCTCTAACCTTGGAGGAGGAATTGGAAAAAGAGCAGTCCAGAATTGAGGAATTAGGTCAGGAAGAAATGGAAGAAGAGGATTTTTCTTATTTAGAAAATGATGAAGAATTTCAGAAGGCTATGGAAAGAGCTGAAAGAAGACATGGAAAGAAGACAAAATCAAGTCAATTCTCACCTGAAACTACTGGGGATGCAACTATTGAAAGAATGCTCAGACCCCAGCAACCATCACCATCACCAACCCCAAAGACATTTGCAACATCCACACCAGGAACATTGCCAAGAGCTGCAAGATTTGCAAAAATGGTAAATATTACAACACCAACTCAGAAACCTGAAAGAGCTACAATACCTACAAGAAAGATTGTTAAAACAAAGGCAAAAGATTATAACCTCAACTTTGATGGAAGTGATGTTGAGGATTTTATCAAGAGAGCTGAAAGGATAGCATCCATTGAAGAAGACAATGAAAGGGATTTGTCCATGAAAATAGCATTCTGGAGTGAAGATAAGGATATCAGATATGAAATTGAAGGAATGCCAGGATATGAAATGGAGGATTTGGATCAATTGAAAAAGGAAATAATCAGTAAATGGGGAAAGGTGGAACCAGAAAGAAGACACAGGAAAGATTCATTAACAAGACTATTTAATCAAACTCAAAAGGAGGGAGGAGTCAAAAGTTTGTCCCAATACAGAAAGTTTATTGGGGAATATGACATAATTTCAAAATATCTTCTTAAGTATGGGTATATCAAAAAGGAAAATGATTATCATGAAGATTTCTCTGATTCTTTATCACCAGGAATTAGAAGTAGTGTTACTAAAGAAATGATCAAAGACAGAACCATGGTTCAAGCAAGAGATGGAGGATATATCTTACCTGAGATGGATATCCTCAGAAATTATATTGAGGCAGAATTGGAGGCAGCAGTAGTTATTAAAGGGAAATCACAATTATCAAGGTCAGATGAAATCAAAAGCAAAAAGAAAACCAGATTTGAAGATGAAAGCTGGGAGGAGGTTATCAAGCAAATGAAAGATATTACAAAGAAAATAAAGAATCCACCAGCTCAAGAGGCTCATGTTAATGAAGCACCAAAAGAAGTCAACCCAATGAAGGATGTTTTGGACCAGCTGAAAGAACTATCAGAGGCGGTTAATCCACCAAAGAAGGTCTGGAAGGATAAAACAAATACACAAGGATCGGGCTTAGCACCAAATGCACAACCATTCAGACCAAGAAATACCCAAGCACCTTTACCTGCAAATTATCAACCTTATGTTCCAGCACAACTGTATCCAAGACCACCCTTAAAGTGCTATTACTGTTTTGAAAATGGTCATTCATTGACAAGATGCAGCTACCTGGCAGAAGATATGGAAAAAAGAATTTTCAGTAGGCAAAGATTAAATTTCCTTTACCCTAATTTCCAAAGAGTACCCTCAGAAGGAACCAAATCTCCAAAGGATTTAGTCAGGGAATTTGATAAGGAGCAAAAAATGATTTCAAACAAGATAATTGAAAAAGAAAAGCCTTTATCAAGACCAGAAGATCAAAAGATAGTTGAGCTGAAAAAGGAAGAAGAAGTTTCAATTGCTCAAGTAGAAGACTGGGGTAATTGGGAACCACCAATAGTATCTTAACCCAATGAGATGTTGGAAACACATGCAACTCTCAGACAGACAAAGCAAAGATTGGCTAAGCAAGAAAGCCAAAATAGAGAAGATTCTCAAAGTAAAAGACCTATACTACCAGGAACCTATCATGAGGATGAGGCTGAAGAAGAGATGAAGATGATTGTTCCAACCAAATATAAAGATAAACATACAAAAAGAGATGAAAAATTTGAAGGAACTGAAAGTAAAGAAAAAGAGAATGTTGAGGAGGAAAGTGACAAGTTAAATAAAAGGATGGTTCACCACAAAACTGAAAAGAAAGAATTCATAAAGGATAAGAAAGAATTAAAACCAAAATTAGCCATTGAAAATGTGATAAAGAAAATCCTGGAACAGAAAATTAACTTAACCTTGGAAGAAATATTATCAGTTTCACCAACCTTCATTCACAGGCTTCAAGGGATTTCTCTTGAAGAAAAGGAAGCTATCAAATCAGTTAACACTTTGGACATTAAAGCAGATGTTATTTCTATAAAAATTAAAGAATTTGAAAAACCAAGACTTCATTATGCCTGTCCACTTGGGTTTATGCAAGTATTTGTTGGAAAAGAAGAATATCCAGTAATGGCACTGGTAGATACAGGATCAGAGCTCAACATAATCACTGAAGATGAAGCAATAAAAGCCTCTCTTCCAAACAGAAAGCTCAACATGAATTTAAGAGGAATTGGAGGACATACAACATCATTAATTGGATTGGCTGAATTCACACAGGTACTTTTGCCTTCTGCAGAAGAAAAAGAAATTCATTTCTTCATTGCCAAGGGAGCAGTACATACAGTCCTTGGAAGGCCCTTCTTGGCAGACAACAACATTAGATTGGACTTTTCACAGAAACAAGGTGCAATATTTAGCTATCAAGAAGCAGATGGTAGAAGATTATGTATGCCAATATGCAAAGCCCATATGTTAGGATGGCAAACAGGACCACCAAGAGGAATGGAGCTTTGTTCAATGGGAAAAATAAAGGATTGGTTTAGCAAAGTAAAATTAAATGAAGCTGAAGATAAATCTAAAGCAAAAATAAAAAGTATTCTTAAATCAACAAAAAAAAAAGAATATCAAAAGATAAAGTCTATGGAATGTAATTTAGATGAAAGATTATCCATAATGGATAGGGGCATAGAGAATGAACCTCAGGAGGAAGTGGAAGGAGACCAAGAGGTAGAAACACAAGAGCCAGAACAGGGACCATCAGCAGAAGCACAATCAAAACAAATCAAACCAGAAGAGCCAAAGTCATTAGCCTGGTATTTAGACAAGGCAATAAGAGAAAACAAGGAATGGGCTACATTTGATCCCAAAAAGTGGGAGGAATGGATCAACAGAAATCTACCACCTTCAAGTGAATATGAAGATTATGTTAAAAATAAAAACCCTCAAGTAAACAACTTAAGCTTAAGCCCATGCCCTGACTTCTGGAAAATTGATGATGAACCTGAAAACAACAAAAGTTATATATGGAAACAAGATGAAAAATCAAATTGGCATGTGGAAGAAGTCAATGAAGCAGAGAAAAAGGAAAATAAAATTAGCTATAAACCAATTGACACCAATGGTATGTTATATCAGGTTATGGTTAATGGCTCAGAAATCATAGAAGGACCACCAATGAATAGTAGAAAGAATCTGTTTGACATATTTTCCAAGCAAAAATACCCACAAGATATGAAAATTGAAATGAATACAGAAATGCAAAGTGAGCAATACTGTGAAGACTCATTGGAAGATCTTAGAAGTAAAATTAATGACTGTTTCAAAGATGAAGAATTTATGAAGGAATACAATAAAGAAGAATCTAATCAAACTGATGAATTCCAAATACATGAAATTTCTCAAGATCCTCCACAGAAGAAAATAAAGCACTCTCATGCTTATGAAAATCTTTGGGAGGCCTACAATAATCATGACTCTTTAAAAGAAATTAAACCAAGATTATCTTCATATTCAAAGCCAGAAGCAAATTTGAAAGAAGTCGAAGTCTCACCATTGCAAAAAGATCTCATGAACACTATTCTGTCATATGATTTAAGCCCAAAAGGCCCATGGAGAATTGATAAAGACAAGGAAATGGACTTGGATAAAGAAAGTTTCTTGAAGTATTATGATGAAATGTCTTACTGGCAACTTCCAACACCTGAAGAAGAGCCAGATTTCATAATTCTTCCCTACATTGAATTCAAAGATATATATTTTGAGGGTCCATCAAGTGTAAAAGGTGGAAAATGGTTGAAGAATCTTCCAGGATATGACCTGTCAAAATTAGACTTCATGGAGCTCTTGAATGAGGAAGGAATTAGGGGTAATTTGGAAAACCAGGATTGGGAGGAAGTTTTTTCCTTTGATGAACAAACAAGGAAGGCTCTTTAATATTGTAGAATTTGGCCACAAGAAGACTTCAATTTGCATAATATGGAGCTTCTTGGTGGAAATCCTTTCTGGGAAGAGTATGGATACCTCTTTATACACAAGGAAGAAGGATTCATAAGAAATTGGAAAGGTAATACCCTAGAAGAAAGGAAGAAAGGAAGGAAAATACTGGGAGAAATAGCCAAGGATATATGTGTGAATAGAATTCTTCAGAAAAAAGAAATAGGAGAATGGGCTTCATGAATTGAATATATTTTCCTGCACATGTAAAAAAAAAGAAAAAAAAAACAGAAAAAAAAAGAGAAAACAAAAAAGAAAAAAAAACTTGAAAAGACTTAAAAAAAAAAATTATTAAAATCAAAAAAAAAAAAAAATTAAAAATTAAAAAATTAAAAATAAATTTATGAATGATTATTTGGGGGTATGCAAGAGCATTAACTGTAAAAGTATCATAAGGCCATGTTTAAATTAGAAAAAATAGGGGGTGGGTGTCTGTTTCTTATTGCACCTCTAATGGTTTAAGTTTTTGGGATGAAATCCTTGGGAATTTCAATATCAATTTCTATTCAATTTTAATATCAATATCATTAATTTCAAGACCTTTTAAAAAACAGAAAAAATTGACAAGATCATAATCTTCAATAAAATTAACAAAAAATCAAGATGCCAAAGCTTGGATGTTATGGGGATGAATTGTTGGAGGATGAAGATATTTTGGATCAAAGGAAATTGAAGAAGCAATATGAAGAATTTATTTTTGGGTGTGAAGATGAATTTCAAGAATGTCAGTCATCAAGTCACCAATCAAGAGAAGAAAAGGAAAAATTGGAAGAAATAGGGTTGTTATTGGAGGAACTTAGAGTTTTGAATGAAAAATTAGCTTATTATAGAAATTACTTACCATCAATCAGCAAAGTACAGCTGAATCCAATTCTGAAAACCTCCAGCTTACATAGTTCAAAAACAAAGAAGAAAAGAAAATCAGTAAGATTCAATTTAAATAATCAAGTCCAGTATTTTTGGCAGTGACTTCCTGCCTTATCAAAGAGGACCCAAATATTTCTTACCGTATTACTTAAAACTTCAATTTATTCAAGCTTTTGGCAGTAACTTCCTGCCTTACCAAAGAGGGTTAATTCTTCAAGGAATAATTTACTTCAATTATTTATTAAATCCACCTTTACCAAGCTATTATAATTATTCATATTTTTTTAGCATCACGAAACCATTAGCAATTTGTTTATCATATTTTATATTTTATAATCATCATGTCTGAAACTAATGAAGCAGACAATACCATCTGGATCTATTGGCCACACTCAGAAACAAATGAAGAAAGCCAAGACCTCTGGATTAATAATAATTTTCAAGGACTTAACAATGAAGACCAAAGATGGGGCTTACCAATTATTGAATACTTCAAGATACCAATTATTCAAACCATCCCCTTTATTGAATTTGAAGGTTTATTTGGAAATGAAAATATTACTCAAGAAACACCTGCAGAAGCCTATTTCAGCCAGCTTCCTGGATCAAACCTTTCAAAACTAGAATTTATGGATATACTTAATTATGATGGAATTAAAGGAAATCTCAATAATGACTATTGGAATGAAATTTTCTATATGGATTCAGATATAAGGAGTAGTCTTTACTGGGGAACAATACAAGCTCAGAGATGGTTTTGTCTTGAAGAATATCACATTGAGGGTAGAAGTATTGAATGGAGAGGGGATTGCTATATTATTGAAAAGGGATTGGATTTTGATTTAGAGGATAAAGTCTTACAGTTAATAATTATAATGAAGAATCACAAGTTGTTTTTGAAGAAAGAAGAATGGAATAAGTTATGGAAAGAAATTGTCAGTAGCAAGAGTGAAATGAAAATGAAGAATAATCAGGATTATTTTAAGAAAATTATTCTTCAGAAAATTAAAGGCCCAGCATGGCCTTAAACTGCAATTCAACTATTTGGTTACTGTTTCTCTTACTCTATTTTAAGTCAGTTCATCAAAAAAAAAGAATATATCAACACATGAAAGTACCAATGATACATGATGGCCCAGCATGGCCTTAAACTGCAAATTTAATTTCTGAATTTTCTGTAATAGTATCAAAAAAAAACATAAATATATATATATATATAATCTATCAATAATCAATAAATCAATGAAGAAAAAAATCCATATATGAATAATAAAAAAATAAAAATTAATAATTGATATGGAGATCAGAAGTGATAGTTGTGGTAAGAATATTTTAATTAGTATTAAAAAAATAAAAAAAAATAAAAAAAGAAGAAAAAGAAAAAAAGAGCTGGTTATAAAATTCATCTAGAAAGAATGTTTTAGTTTTTTTATTCTGTAATAGTATCATTAGTTCCTTATACTTAAAAAATAGGGGAGGTTAACTATTTCTTATACCCACCAAAGCACAAGTGGCTATAAGCTTTGGGGAAAGCTGGAATTTAATAAATAAGCATCAGTTTATGAATTCAATCAATCAAAATCAATTGAATTAATTGTCTTGAAAGAATTCACATATTAGATTATAATTTATTCAAGCTTATTTTCCATTAATAAAGTACTTAGATATTTCTTGAATTCTCAATTTCATGAATAATTACCTTTTATCAGGAAAAAGAAATTACTCATCATTGCACTTCTTCCAAAGAAGATTGTTGTTTTTTTAAAAAAAATCAAGTTATAATTTCAAATAATCATTTCAAAATATAATCCAACAAAATAATCTGAAAACAGGGAAGATTTAATCAGTATTATGTTGAAACTGAAAATAAATAAAAAAAATAAGTTTTATGAACTTACTGATACAAGAGGATATGTTGAATAAAAAATACTTCAAGATTTTTTCACTACAAGAAGACTAGAAATTTTGGAAGGAAGAAAAAAAACTCATCAGTTGTGTGCAGTATCAATCCTCAAAGAGAAATTATAAAGAAACTTATCTTAACATTCTAGAACTGAATCAATCAGGAATCCAAAATGGAAATTATTGAGCTGAACTACTCAATACACATACATGCTACACACATACACACATAATGCATACACACATAGCACATAAAAAGAATCCAACTCACAAGGAGGGGTGACCAGATTTTTTAATTTAATTTTTCTCTTTTTTCAATTTTTAATTTTTTTAATTTTTTTTAAGTTTTTTTAATTTTTTTTAATTTTTTTTTATTTTTTTTATTTTTTTTTTAAAAAAAAAAATTAATAAAAAAAAATGGCCACCCCCCCTTGCTTTGAAAATGAATTAAAAAAAATAAGAAGATAAAGAAACAAATAAAATAAAACCAATTCATGAGTAAAGAAGAAGTAATATTTCAAATAAATATGAGATTATAATGAATAAGATAACATTATAACAATATAAGTATCATAATATTATAACATTAGAAACAAAAGAATATTATAATAATATAGTATTCTCAAATGATAACATATAATCCCAAAAACCCATATCACAGTAGAATATCATAATTATATAATGAAAATGAATAATAATAAGGATATAACCCTTAATGATATGATAATAAATAATATATTATTGAGTTAAAATTTAGATATTCAAATAAATCATTACTTTAATATATATATGAAAGACACATAAATAAAAATATATAAATTCAACTGCCCAGGTTGAAATTATATAAATTTATCTTTGCATAAATTGCATTTTGGATATGCAGAAATTATATATTTATATAAATAGGCAAAAAGTAGTTAAATAAGGCATATATATATAAATAGAAGAAAATCAGGCATTATGAATTCTTCAAGAAAAGAAAATATAATAATACAGAAAAGCTCAAAATGAAGACATCAGATGAAGAGAAACTGTTTCAGAATGATGAAAAAACCTGCTTCTTTTATAGTAAAATATAACAAAAGCATAACATCATTTAACCAGCACCTTTACACACAAATTACAAGGTTTTAAATTAATCACACAATTATGTGTTGAGTTGATCATATGATTCTTTCCATTATCTCATTAATTAAAATACCTCATTGTCAAAAAAATCTATCATAGCTAAAGTTTAGACAGCTTCTAGCCAAACACATCATATATAAGAATAAATGACACGATTAGTTAAAATTGATAAATTATATTTAGGGTTTGCACAGCTTAAATGCAAACACATCATATATCCAACCAAATGACATCATTTTAGTTTTTTCATTCATCACATGATTTTTTTAATTGAATTATACTTATTAGCATGATGATATTTCAAATTTTTGATCACATGATTGTTTCAATTAAACAACAATTCTTTTTTTTGCACAGCTTTTTGTATCACATCATATTTAGAGTTTACACAGCTTACATCTGCACAGCAGTAATTCAAACACATAATGTGACAAATTGAATGAGTTTATTTTTACTTTTTATATTCATCACATGATTCTCTTTGATAAGATGATTTGTATTCAAATCACATAATTTAAAATTAAATCATTTTTATCAATACTATCTCAAAATTCATTACATAGTATTAGAAGAAAACCATCTACTGACTACAGAGCTAATAAATCCTAGTAATAGAGTAGTATATCACATCAATAAGACGTTTTTATGCAGTTTGCTTCATCCCTCTCAGTCAATTTTTAACTATTACTTACTAAAAAAACTACCCAGAAAGACAAAAAAATGATGAAAATGACACTATTTCATCATTATTACTAATCAATTGGGAAAAGTTTATATTAGATAGATTTATTATTATTTTTATATTAAGATAAGCTCATAAATAATATATTAATAGTTAGAAATTAAAAATTAACTACCTCTTATTTTAATCAAAACTTTAAATCAATAGAAACAGTTAAATTTGAATTTACCAAAATTAAACTAATAACTCCAAAGTAATCAAGACAAACAAAGGAAATCTTTCAATTTATGATTGAGATGGTATTAATAATTTCGCTTCAGCTCTACTATTCAAAAGATAACTTTAGATTACATATAGAAGCCCCAGAGCTATCAAAATGACATTACCAAGCATTGATTTTTGATAAAAGCTAACAGTAGAATATAGAGTTATTAAGAAATTAATAAATAATTAAATTGAATCTAAATATAAATTAAGAACATGGCCCTATTTAGTTGATTAAACTAATTTGAATTAAATTCAACTTCAAGCCACAATTAATTCTACACCCTAAACCCTTATCAATACAAAATCTTGAGATTTGATTACTAAATTAAAAGAAATCCAAATAAATGATAGAAAATCTTTAAAATATCATGAATAATTAATTAAACACTTTGCTTACAGCCTACTATTTAAAAAATAACTTTCATATACATACAGGAACTTTTTATATATTGAAAAAATTAAAACAATCTAGTAATTTTTAATTGAAATTATTTATATACATATAGAAATTTAATTAAACAATTTCAATCAGTTAATAAATTATGAATTAAATATAAATTAGAATTCAATTGCTAATTAAATAAATGTAAACAAAATTAAACCTTATTGAATTAGTTTTAATTGAATTAAACTTTAAGCCACAATTTGTTTTACACCCTGAACCCTACTCAATAGGAAACTTGAAATTAAGTTATCAAGTTTAAAACAATTAAACATTATTATATCACCATGTTGATATATCATTGAGGTATGATTTAGAGCTTCGCTTCAGCCTTAGTAGTCAAAATAACACTTTCAATTACATACCAGAACCTTAAATACATTCTAAATGGAAATTCAGAAATCAATATAAGAATTTTATTCAATAGAAAAATTTATTTCTTATTGAAAATACTGTAATAAATTAAACTTAATTTTCAATTAAATAGAAAGAATAGATTATTTCAATTAAATCAATTCAAATTTACAAGCCACCTATCATACTCACAATTCAATTCTCTGAATCAATTAAGAAAAACAAATCAAAACTATCAGCAATAAAATCATCATAAATAATGATGTTGCTAATTAAGCATATGATTGGAAGTACTTTTAGCAGTTCTCTTGAAGCTCAATTAGCAATAACAACTTTTAGATTTAGTTTAAAAAGGTATTTGCTATACAAAATAATTTTTTTAACTTAAAATTTGATTAAAAATGATGATCAATTTTTTTATTTTACTTATTCTGAGTTACATTTGATAAGAGATTTTTTTTATCAAAATATCTATTTTAACTAAATGAGAATAAGGAAAAACTAAAAATTTATCCCTTTGAGTTTGAGTTTTGAAATATATAAACCGTGTTAGTTTCTGTGAAAAGAAAAAAATAAATAAATGAAGATAAGTATAGGTGTTATACAAAAGTATCATTTATATAGCTCATTACCCTTGGCCATTAGATAAAAATAAATAGATCAATTAACCACATAATAAACCAGTTTTTATATAAAATTATTGGTCCTCTATGACCTAAAACTGGAAATTTGCTTTTTTAATTTAATTTATTATTATTGAAATATATTTATGACTATATCATTATAAATAGAATAATGATATCTTACAATTAATTAAATGATCCATTTATCATTGCTATATTGCTTATCAAATAGGTTTTAGATTCAAAGTGAAACCTTCAAGTCAATTATTGGTCCTCTATGACCTTAAACTGGAAAATAAAATTGAAATTTCCTTCTATTCATTATAAAATGATATTAACATAAATAACATAAGTTCACCAAGAATATAAACTGGAATTTCTTCTATTATTATTTTTCACTCAAAAAGTATTCAAAGTCCACAAAGACTATAAAATGGAACTTTCTCACTTATCATTTTTAAATGAATGAATGCTTAATTATATGAGTCCACCATGACCTTAAGCTGGGAATATTACAATCTTAATACTATAAAAGATTATATATAAAAAAGTCAAATATATATATATAAATAGAGATAAATATATATATACTCAAAAAAGGAAAAAGAAGAAAACATAAGAATCATCAATCAATTAAAGATTAGAAATATGATGTTTATTATTAATATTATTATTAAGAAAATCACATTTAGAAAAGAGAGGCTTTAATGGTCTTCCTGCTCTAGGTGGCACTTGGACAACTGGTCTGTATGTACTTAGAAAATACATATACACTGAGCAGCCAAGGTCAGACTTGGTCTGATGAGGGGAAATATCTCTGAGTTGATTAGAGTTATAGCCTTGTAGACTGCCACTATATAGTGTCAGGCCACCACAAAAATTAAAACCCTCTTCTTAGTATGAATAAGACTCAAAATAATAATAATAATTAAGCTGAAAATTTGAAATTTGGCAAGAAAATATTGCAAGAATCAAAAACAAAATAAAAATAAAGTAAAAAAACAACCAAATACAGAAATTTAAATGGAGAGGGGGTCTTATCCCAAACCTGAAGATTAATATTACAGATAGAAAGAAGAAAGAAGAATAAAAGCTATATCTTAACAGTATCTTGAAAGCTCAATCATGATATGATGAATTTTCATAATAATGAATGGAAGATGATAAATATAGACTGGCTTTCCTTTTTAAACGCATGATAAACACATCCTGAAGGCATATTTGACTCTAAAATTATGAGAATTTCTTTCAATATATAAAATTGGCAATTTAATGAATCCATGAAGGGAGTAGTGGAATGTTAAGTCCTTTTATGACTTAAAACTACAGGGGTGGCACACCTGAGAGCTTATAATCTATTTCTTTATTTTAGTCCATGAAAGGAGTAGTGGTATTAAAAAAAAAATGTGAAGAAAGAAGAGGTCAGATTTGAAATGGTTCAAATAAAATCCTCAAATATATGTGATAAATTGGCCGAAAAATAAAATATTGAAGAAAGAAGGACAAAAATTTAGAATTGAAATATGCAATGAGATTGGTAATGACTGAAAAGAAGAAAGAAATATCTATCAACCCAAACATTTTATGAATTATTAAGCCTCAAGGTAGCTCAAGTTGATATTAGTATAAGGAATCTTTCAGCTTAAAGAAAAGAAAAAAACGGCCCTTGGATCAAGTCAAATTAAAGACCAGGAGGTCCTCAGCATGACATGAAACTGCTCCCTTGTGAAGAAATGGACAAGGGGTCTTATTGTCCTTGTATGACATAAAAAGGCAGGATTTTGTATACCTAATATACAGGGTCTGCACACCTGAGCTGTAGGGTCCTGTATGACCTTAAACTGCAACCTCAAATGTATGGACAGAAAAAAGATAACAGAAGTGAAGATCTATTTAATTTAATGAATTATTAAAATAAGGAGAAGAATTGATACTATATTGAATACAACTTAACCAGTTTTAAAAAAGAAAAAATATATAAAAATATAGAAATATCAAAGAGAAAAACAGAATCATTTCAGTGATATTACAAAATGGATTACCAAAATAGTGCAGAAAAATACAAAACAGTACACAAGAAGGTCAAACCAGTTAATGAGCCTATTCCACAAGACATAAATCCTCCTTTGGGAAGGCCATCATTATCAAGAGACCCTTATAATACACCACTATCACCAAAACCACCTAAATTTATGGTCACATCAAAAATAACAAAAGAAAGATTTGAATTGATAAATTTTGGACCACCTGGATGGCTTTCAGAAGAAGAAAGGAGTTTTCTGATGAGTGTCATAGTTTTAAGAGAAAAAGCAATTGCATTCAGTGCAGAGGAAAGGGGTTTACTGAAACATTCATATGGAAAAACCTACAAAATACCAGTGATACCACATACACCTTGGCAAAAGAAGCCAATACCAATACCAAAGCCCATAATACCCCAGTTTATTGAGTTGGTAAGGGAAAGGATTAGAACAGGCTTGTATGAGCAGTCTACCTCTAGCTATACAAGTGCAGTATTCTGTGTTCCAAAGTCAAATGGAAAACTTAGAATTGTCCATTATTTACAGGATCTTAATAAGGTAACAATTAAAGATGCAGTATTACCACCACATGTTGAAGAATTTGTAGATGCCTTTTCAGGGGGAGCTTGTTATGGACTTGGTGACATAATGGGAGGGTATGATGAAAGAGAATTAGAAATTTCTACAAGACCCTTAACTACATTTGAAACACCACTTGGAAGGCTACAGCTCACAGGATTACCACAAGGAGCAACCAATTCTGTTTCAGTTTATCAAGCCCAAATGACCTGGATACTTCAAGAAGAAATACCAGAGAATGTAGGAATTTTTATTGATGATGGAGGGATAAAAGGTCCAAGATCAACATATAATAATGAAACTTTACAAGGAAATAATTTGATAAGAAGATTCCTTTGGGAATATGCAGTTACATCAGAGAGAATATTATTCAGAATTGAAGAGGCAGGACTTACCATATCAGGTATCAAATTTGCATGTTGTGTGCCAGCATTGGACATAGTAGGGCATGTAGTTTCTTTGAATGGAAGAAAAATCTCAAAGCAGAAGATTAATAAAATACAAAGCTGGCCAAAGCCCCTCAATAGAAAGGAAATAAGAGGCTTTTTGGGACTTTGTGCATATGTTAGAATGTTCATTCAAAATTTATCTCAGATTGCATCACCACTAAGAAGATTAACAAGAGATGATGAAGAATGGGAATGGAATACTAAATGTGATGAAGCATTTGAAAAGTTAAGAAAAATTGTAGGGGAGGAAACAAAATTAAAAAATTTGGATTATGAAAAGGGAGCAGGGAAGATTAAATTAGCAGTAGACTCAAGCTATATAGCTGCAGGAGCAGTAATTACTCAAGAAGACAAAGAAGGAAAGGACAGACCAGTTCTTTATGAATCAATAACATTCCCAAGATTGGAATCAAAATACTCACAGCCAAAGCTGGAGCTATGTGGAGTGGCCAAAATGCTCGAGAAACTCCAAACAGTACTTTCGGGACAGCATTTTGAGCTACAAGTAGATGCAAAAGCCTTGATTGAAATGATAAACTCACCCTGTTTGCCAAATGCCCCAATGACCAGATGGGTTGCATTTATTCAGTTGTTTTCTTTTCACTTAGTTCATAAGCCAGGGAAGACCTTCACAATGCCAGATGGGCTGTCAAGAAGACCTCAGTCAGAAGATGAAGAAAAACAAAAATCTGATTTTGATAAAGAATAAGAATGGATAAAACCACACCCAGGGTTTGGAGTAAAACATAATAATATAATAAAATTGGCAGGAATAAAGCTACCATCAAAGCAAGAAGGATTTTGGAAAAGAATGGTGGAATACTTAAATACATTGAAAAGGCCCTTTGGTAGTAAAGAGGATGACTTCAAAAAAATTAAAAGGAAGTCATCAAATTTCTTTCTGGAGGAAGGCCAACTCAAAAGAAGAAATACACCAAATCCACAAGTAGTTGTGTCAAGTCAGAGTTCTCAAAGAAGAATATTAAAATCATTACATGAAGAAATGGGACACAGAGGAGAAAATGAAACATACAGAAGAGTTAAAGAAAGATTTTGGTGGGAAGGAATGAAGAAAATAGCCAAAAAATGGGTCAAATCTTGTAAAGCTTGTCAAAAGAGAAGTCATTATCACCAAAAAGAGGAAGGAAGAATCTCATTCACCTCAACATTATTTGAAAGAGTCAGTATAGATGCAGTACATGTAAAAGCAGGAATATGGAAGTATTTAGTAGTGGCCAGGGATGATTTCTCAGGATGGCCAGGAACAATTTCTTTAGCAAAGCTTACAGCAAAGTCAGTATCAGAATGGATTTGCAGGTATGGAGCCCCAAAAGAGGTCACAGTAGGTGGAGGGCCTGAGTTTGGAAAGGAATTACAAGATGCAGTAAAAAAAGCAGGCTCAAAGATAAGGGTAACCACACCCTACTACCCTGAGTCACAAGGAATGGTAGAAAGGGGGCATAAACAGTTGAAGGATGCATTGGTGAAGATGTGTGGTGAAAATGGTTCAAAATGGAAACAATACTTACCTTTGGTTACATTGGCTGACAGAATATCGACCAAAAGAACAACCGGTTACTCCCCATTTGAGCTTCAATTTGGTCAAAAGGCAGTACTACCAATAGACATTCAAGCAAAAACATACTTATCAATTGAATGGCACAAAGTCCAATCAACAGAAAATTTGTTGGGAGCAAGAGCTGAACAGCTATCTGGATAAGAATAAATAAGAAAAAGGGAAAAAGAGAAATTAAAAAAGGCCAGGGAGGATTCAGTAAAATATTGGGACAGGAAATTAGCACATCAAATAAGAAAGCCAATTCATCCAGGTGAAATTGTTCTTGAATACAATAAAGCATTAGAGTCACAATGGGGATTATTGTTCAAGAATAGATGGGATGGACCCTATAGAGTTGTGATACAAATAAACAATGGTCCATATGAGCTGGAAGAATGGCTGTCAAGTTTACCGCACAGTGGGATTATGCTGGCACTCCCAGTTATCTAATGAATTGGTATTAAAAATGGATTGAGACATAGAGTTTTGTAATTGGATTAAAAAAAGGGTAAAAAAACTATTGATAGATTGCCAGAATTACAATAAACAGATGATGGTGATATTCTGGAAGGCCTATCATTTCAGGTATTGTGGGATTGGATAAGGCTGTCCTTGAGGGGGAAAATCACAGGTAAACAGTTTGGAATTGCTGAAATACTCCTGTAGCCAAGCGTGCTAATGGTGTTTTAGCAGCCCCTCTGAATATACTAAACAATCTCCTTACAGAGCTCACAAATCAATATTTAAGATTGTGGCTTTACCGCTAGAGAAGACTTTTCAGCAGTCTCTATCAGACCTATTCAATAATCAGGTAAGTAACTTATAAGTTAAAACAGTATAAAATATAATTTTCAAATAACAATATAAGATGATTTTAAGGGTAAGACCTTAATAGTATAAGAGGTTGATTCAATATTATGGTACTACTATATAGTGTATGGATAAGTTAATTTAATTTTATACTTGTTATAATACTTAATGGTTTGAAAGTGTAATTGTTAATAAAATATAGCAATAAGACCTTTGATAATTTATTGGTAATATATTATTTAATAGAGAGTGGATTTTTGTTAGATATATAAGTGATATAATATAATATAAGTGTAAGTTTTTTTTTATATAATAACATATATTTGTAAAGCTTTTTTTTTAATATGAAGATATAATAAGAATATTTTTTTCTTTATAATATGAAGGTTAGGGGATTGTCTCAATGGTATGAGTAATATTGATAGTGTTATAATTATAAGACTAATAATTTAAACATAGGGTGGATTAATAATATAAAGTAGACCTTTTGTTAAATACTATTAATTGAAATCACTATGAATTAAACAGATAAGTCTATAATACTTTCATAAAATAACTAGATTATCCTAGTAGTAAGGTATGGATGAATTATTCTCCTTATTGGTATATAATTCCCACTTAAATAATGATACTAGATTGACCTACTAGTGAGGGATGAATAATTATTCTCCTTCTTGGTATATAATTAATTGTATTCATTCATGGGGAAAAGAGGAAAAAATGAGGGAGAGAGGCCCTCTATTTATATTCTTTGGGCCCTCTATAGAGGCACTCAAAAACAAGGGACTTAGAATTTTTTCACTTCTTTTGGTGGGTATAATTTCTTTATAGTGGTGAGATACCATTTGTTTGGGTTTTTGCACCAATTCATGTATGATTATGTAATCTGAGATGTTTTTTCTGGTGAGAAATTTTGATATGGTGTCATTTCTTGGAGGTATTGCACCTTATCTTCAGCTGATTGCAACATTTTTATGCATGATTATTTAATATGGCTAAACTTTCTTTGCTGAGGAATTTTGGATGGTGTCATTTCTTCAAGGTATTGCACCATTTGTTTGGTTTGTTGCACCATTTTTGGTGGTATGAGATGATTTTGTACAGTTATTGCACCATAGGTCTGTGCACTGTTTGAACTGCAGGTTGAAAATGCTGTGTATTGTGTGGATTTTGTTTGTCCTGTATGAGATTTAATTTTTCTTTATCTAACTTAATTCTGTTTTTAATTTATATTTACTGGCTTATCAGGTGGCTGTGCTTGTATTTTCACAGATTTGCTGTGTAACTTAAGGTTTTTGATGGATTTTCTTTGCATAAATTGATTGATTTCTTTTTCTTTCTGTCTTGTGACTGTTGATTGATACAGTTTTAATTTATTCCTTATTGAAGTGGCCTCAGCTTAATAACCGCATTGCTGAGTAAGCCAAAGGTTGAGCAGAGCTAGGGTAACTTGAGTGTTTCACTACCCCTTTCACTGGTAACTTTAACATTTTTGTTGGCTTGTCTTTTTCTTTTCCTTATTTTATTGTTATTCTTGTAATCAAATGGACCATTCTTCCAGGATTTGCTTATGGGATTATAAATGCTGATGACCTTCAATCCATTGTTTTGCTGAATTACTCTATTTTACTTGATTACTTATTAATTTTTCTTTCTTCAGTCTTCAAGTTATCTTCCTATAAATGAAATTCCACTTGACACTGGGCCAACAAGGTATGGAATACCACAGTATTTGATCAAGATTGGCTCAAGATCTGTAGTAAGATGCAGACTATTGCCCTCAAAATACTTCACATGCCAGTTATTAGGCCAAATGGTGATGCTCTGCAATAACTTAGTAATATAAATGTATAGCACCGTTACAAATTAACATTTTGTGAATTCTTTGTGCAGGTGTAATACAATCTGATTATTATTTCTTAAAGATGCAACAACTTGCTAAATATTTTAGAATATAGACAGTATGAATTGGAATTTATCACCGTCTCCCTTGGAAATAAGACTCTATTGCTCATTTTCATTGAGGAAATATTGAAGAAGCTTGATCCAGCTCATGGTGTTCATAATTGTGGACCTGTGCCAGGGTGAACAGGAGTTATTAACTTTGTCAAAAACAAATTATATAATATCAGTAAGGCTCATGAAGTTAATGATTTTTTCTTTTCTTGGACCTATTGGTGATTGGAATATGGCATACCCATAAGGAAGGATTTCAGAATAGTAATACAATCAGGGTGAAAGATGAGCTTGAAGGGTACCTTCCGCATGTTGACCTCAACTGAATGAGGAGTGACATAGTGGATGACCTTTACAGGTTGTTGTTGGCCAATATGATGGAGTCAATCAACAGCCTGAGCTCCTGGAAATGTGGATGTCAGGGTCCTAAAATCAGGCAAGAATCTTGGGGGCCCCTCATCATTAAATAGACAATATCAGCAAAAGTTATATTGAGGCCAGTTCCAGCTGCGGCAATGGATGCAATCAGTACTTCACATTCAGGATTATTGAAGAAATTCTCAAGTTCCTTCTCCTGCGCTCGTGGTGTAATTGTTCCATCAATTCATGCTGAAAGGATAGAGTGATGTGCAAGTGCAATACCAATTCTACAATAAAAAACAGTCAGATGGATTCAATTGGTAATGGATGCATATTAGAATTAACTCACAAATCAAGAAATTGGGTCCATTGGGTATAAACCACTGCTTTGGTTGGACCACACTCTGATTGTTTGTTCTTCATTAAGCTTTTTAGGAGGTGGGTAATTTCACTACTCATCATGCATGTTTCCACATCCACAATAGTTTGTGTGATTGTTGAGGAGTTACCCTGAGTACTCCTGCCATTGGGGTCTTCCAAATCTGCATCCGCAATTGTGTTAAGCATTATGTGATGATTACAACATATTTTCAGCTTATTGATATTTCTAAAAAATGCTCCTGGTCCTTTGCCTTTGGATGATAGGAATTCTTTGTATAATGTGGAATATTCTTTCTGCATTGTTGGGTTGAGTGGGAGCAGCTCATAATGATGGCTAATAGTGGGAAGGGATTTGAGATGTGTGGTTTTGGTGTGGCGCAAACTTAAATGCCGCAATGCCAAATGAGAAATATAATTGCTACCTTTGGAAAGACTACTCAGGATGAATGGTGACCAGTCATCTTGATCTGAGCTCTGGGGTTGGGTGATGAATGATATTATGCCCAAAAGGTCATAAATGGTGTTGTGAATAGGTGTGCCCGTTAAACATATTTGACAAGATGAAAGGAGGCTATTAATGGCATGGTGAGTGGCAGTGTATTGAGAGCTAATATAGCTATAAGATGGGGGAAGGGTCATTGGATATAAAAGGTAATTTGAATCATCTAAAGATAAGACACTCACGGTGCTTCATCCAAAATTATACAATGCCAATTTATTTTAAGAATGAATGATGTAGAGGTATTGGTTTGCTTAAATGCTTGGGTGACAGTATTGTAAGGAGTGATGATGATATCATATTTTAAGATGTTGGCCTTTGATAATGAGTGACAAGTGGGACCATGGTAGATTTTGGCTTGTAGCGCTCCAGCCTGAGCATGCTTAGATATTTCAGATTGCCAGTTGGTAATCAAGCGAGGGGGCAGATGATCATGGTGGCCATGGAGTGATGGGGGTTTGTAATTAGCTACTCCTTGGAGGTACCAATTAGAGCAATGGCCTGCATGGTTTTACCTAATCCCATATCATCCACAAGCAGTCCTCCAAGAGGGGTATTGGTCAAAAGGGATTCAAATGAGCTAACGGCCTTGTGTGTAATGATGTGCCTGGCATTAAAAGTGGATCCTGGGGGTGAGGTGGCCCAATGGTTATGGGCTTATTGGCCATTGGGGATTTCTCAATCCCAGAGAAAAGCTAGTCCAGTCTTTTGATGAGGGAGGAGGGGGGTTTGAATCATTGAATGGGGCGGGGTCATCATGGGGAGGTCTGATCCACTGGGTAATTGTATGAGTTTCTGCTTGGAATTCAATGATAAGACAGCAGGATATGAAGCTGGCATCAAGCTTGAAGGGGGAAATGTGGTAGTAAAGAGTTGAAATTGACTATGAGTATTACAGTCATATTCTTTGGGCATTTTAAGCTTGAAATCTTGTGTTTGAAAGCCTTCAATTATGAATAGAATGTTTGGATACCATGTGAAGATCATTAATGCTAGATTGGATTTCTGAGATGAGGAGGGATCATTTGCATCAGTAATAAATACTCCCTCAACAAATAATGTTTGAGTAGGATTGGCTTGGAAATTTTCAATCAATGCCCCACCAGGACCACAGTGCATGAAATTTTGTGGTGGCCCAAGGAATGGTATCAACGTTTTGGAAAGGGTTCCAGGGAGAGAACCAATACCATGCTGGTGATTGGGGAGATATACAAATATGTTGTGTTGATTGTGCCATAGGATAATCCAAGAATGTAAGTGGGAATTATCACGATTTAAGGTTATATCACCATTTATTTGAATACAAATATTAATCATCCCAATGGAAAGTGGTTGTGAAGGGGTTGACATGATGGCTATTATGAATTATTTGGGGACAGTTGGAAACTATATGATCAGGAAGGGTTGGCTAAATGGAATGAAGACAAATAAGCGCAGGTGGGGAACTTATATGGGAGGCAGCAATGGGGTCAAGGGGGATGGCCTGTGGTTACGTGCATGGTCTTTAGGAAGATGGGCCTCTTGGGCTCATAATTTTCATATCCGATTTGGGGCATATATCAAAGCAAGGTGGCAAAAATGTGGGTGCACCAATATGACTTCTGGATCTGCATCAAGTTACGCAACCTTTGCTGGACCAAGGTTGACATTAGCATATCCAAAATTGGGTGGGTTGTAACAGCTTATTGTGGAGGGGCATATTAGAGGCATGCAGCCATGTTCGCTGGTGTGACAGCAAACAATAAGCGTATCTTCCCCAGGTTAATTTTTGTAAAGGACCTACTGGGCAATGTTGGTGGTTTCAAAGGACAATCTAACTGTGGGGATGTTTGTGTGTGGGTGTGTGAGATATGCTTGGTGGCATGCCACTGAACATGAGTTTGGTTTTGGCTGACTGATGGGCACTGGGATTCCAGGTGGGAATGTGTGGCATGATCAAAGGGGGTGCCGGCCGTGAGCCGTTACCCACATATACAATCACCCCTATTGGGTTTGAGGCGGGTACTAATCCACCCTGATTGGCATCAGGGTATTTGCCTCACACATGTGAGAAACTCTGGTTAAAGAGGCCACCTGCCCAAGGGATTTTTTGGCTGAAACCCAGGCACCACAACTTGTGCGGGGCATGTAAGAATGTGCAGAAAATGACCCACGGTGTAAGATCCCCACCCAAACATAACCAGCCTCAGCAATCATAGGCCGGGATTATGCTAATGCGGATGAACCTGAAGCAAATCCACACTGATTGGCCTCAGGTTTCCACGCGCAAGCAGGTGAGTGTCTGCAGTCAAGCTGACCACCCGATCAAGAAAATAGCCGGTCAGATGACTGGCAGTAAAATGTCTTCCAGGCATGTGAAAGTTGCCTGCCTATGACCTATTGGGGGGTGCGTATGAAAGCGTGTGGCTGCCCAACAATGAGCACGCGCAATGAACAAGCGGGGCCAGTCATTGTTTTCCCCGACAACGGCACCGGAGTGAAGCCACGTTTTGTGTATGACCCAAATAATACGTCTTCCAATTATGACCCACTTACATTGACTTGGATTACACCCGCACCTGTGCCGTAGTTAGGCAGAGCTCTCCAACAAGGTGCATCAAAGGGATGAAGTTGAGAAATTTGACTCAATGGATTGACGTGATTGCATGTTACATTGTTGTACAGCTTTTGCTCTTCCCCGCAGCATACATTTACAAAGGTGTACTGCATACTACAATGTAGGCTGTACACATTAGGATGGAGTAATACCACTCCCGCCTGCATGCATATTCCCAATCGGGATCCACCTTCCAATCAATGCTGAGCAGGTGGCTCATGTGCCACATTCTCAGCATTGCGTTTCACCCGATTTGCACACGCAAGCTGAGAAGGTCATGGTCAAAAGCACCGTGTGGAAGTTTTCAGTAGAGACATGGTCAGAAGAATCTTTGTAATAGTTCATTGGAAGCCTCAGCTTGGAGCACTTCACCAAAGCGTGTGATATGCTGCGCCTGGGCAAAATTCTGAGGATGTGTGCTTACAGAGATGACGTAGCAATTGCTCAGCAGGATGCATTTGATATAGTTATATCAATAGCTCACGAACTGTGAAACTAAAATGTTCAGCCACTGAGCATTTGAATTATGACCCCAAAGAAAACCTGAGCAATGGGTAAACCAAGCTCATGCTGTATTCACTTGTCTTACAGCCCCCGACCCTTTTTTCAAACACTATCACCAGGCCATACGGCCGGTAATCTAACCCCGGTCACTTGTGACCAAATGCACCACGTGCTTTTCTGCATGGGGGACTTGTGCATTGCACCCACCATGCACATTCAATGAGGGCCTCACAAAAGCCCTCCTGGGTGATCGGGTGGCTATTTAAGGAAAAAAAGGGGATTTGATTGAGTTTGACAATTAAATCAATTGCAATACTCTGTCAGAACCCCTTTGTTCCTCTGCCTCACATGGTCATCTCCCTTCTCAGTTGCAGCCAATGCTGCAACTGAGCCTCAATTGTCCCGACACGTCTTGAAGCTGAGACTTTGGCAGGTGCTGCAACTGCTGCAATTGTCTTAGCTTCACCATGGTATAAAAGACCATCTTTGCCCAACAAGCCCTTCACTTTCTTTCTCACCCGCTGTTCTCCTTCTTGTGCATATTCCCCTTGTTCTTCCTGCCTTTCCACTCTTTTCTTTCGCACTCCACTAAGCCCACTCCCCTTCCCTTTGCCTGTTTGTTTTTCCTGCTGATATTTTCAGAACCCCACTTCTATCCACCTCGTGTGTCTCCTCCATTTAACACTTTTGTCCACATTATATTCCAATATTAATTATTTTTTTATTCACGCCTCTCTTCCAGACTTTTAAAAACTTCAGGCTAAAGCATCTTTATTTTGTTTCCGTTTCAAACTTATACAATTCATTGTATGTCTTCATTTTCTTTCTTGATTGTTTACTTTCTATTCAGTTACTAACCTCAATTGTTTTGTTTTTAGATGTCGTGCACTTTATGCACCCAGCGGGGTATCCCCTGCATTTGTTCCTTGACGATGGCCAACAAGCACACAAGAAATGTTTGTTTGTTTTCCGGCCAGAGGAGTTCCCGCCCAAGACACCCTTGCAAGGACTCTTTTGTGGTCAGCAATGATGAAACCATATCCGAGCGCGAATGGACACCAGGACCCCTAACAGGACAATTAGCCCTGTCCACCCCCCCTCCTAGGCCACCATCCAATGGTCACTTCACTCCTTGACCAGAGCAAAGTGATTATCCGGCCAATGAAGGATGGCAATGGTGAGAGGACATTTAAGCTTGGGCCGATCGTCACCATGTCTTGTCACCAATGGGATTCAAACGCCAAAGTAAGTTTCCTTTCTCCTCCTTATCTCATTTCTCTTCACACAATAATACTGACTTTTTTCCATTACTCATGGAACAAAACCCACCAAATCCCCCCGACAAGACTCTCCCGTTCTTGTTTGCCTTGAAAGCAAACCCCGCGGCAACCCACTACAGGCCCGAGTGCCACCCGATGGTTGGAGGAATTATTCCACGGTAAGCAGCCAAGGTTTCATTTCATTTTCACTTTCACTTTCAAGTCAAGTTAACTGACTCATACTCCTTTTTTAGAACCCTCCCAAACCAAAGAGCCATCTATTCCTGGCCCAAGTCCATCCTCCAAACCACCTGAGGACGTTCCGATTTGTGAGCCAGAACTGGAGGTGGCTCTAGCGCAATCCATGGAGGAACCTTTTGGTAAGTAACCACTTTCCTTCACATTTTCTTTGACCATCTCCAGCTTGTCCTGCCACTCCCTGCTCAATAATTATCATTGACAATACGCCCCTCGGATCCCCCCCTCCAGTGCAAAGCCCCTCTCATTCCCACTATGACGCTCACCAGGAATTTACCGACTTACAACTGACTTTGATGATTCCTCGAGCCATTTTCCACAAATTGATCAACCAAATCTTGCTGGAGCATTGCTGCTTGCTCCACATGATTCCTTTTGTGGATGCACCGGGAATTCCAGGAGGAACTAAACTCCCTCCTTGGCAAGGCACTGGAGGCTTATCCAAAGGAGGACATCACCGTGATAGTCTCCAAATTCTTAGAAAAATATAAATTTAAAAACAATAATCTCATTATTTCCTCTTTTGATCTTTTGTAATACTTTCTTTCAAATCAATTCTTTGTATTCAATGATTGTTATTTTCCATTTAAATTACATTCTTTTCTCACGTGAAATTATATTTTCCTCAATGGTTCAAAAATCCTATTGCGTGAGAATAATTTATGTAAGTGCCCCACCAAAGGTTCGAGTGAACCTCTTTTGCCAAAAATGTGCCAATAGTCACCGTTACCGTCTCCTATATTTTCTTCTTCCATGGCTTAGAGCCATATCAAATCTTAACTGTAAAAAAGCGGGAGGTTCCCGCATGTGAGCAATCCACTCCAGATTCATGAGACATTGCCTTTCCTATGGTCACATGCTATTAATCTTAGTCATGTATTTAATTGTTTAAATTGCTGGGAACCTTCAGAAGCATAAGGATTGGCCTGTTGGTTGTTGGAACCCTGCACAGGCGTGAGGAATGTTTAGCATTGTCGGGAACCTTCACAAGCATAAGGATTGGCATGTGAATTTTTGGAAGCCTGCATAGGCATAAGGAATTTGCAGCATTGTCGGGAACCTTCACAAGCATAAGGATTGGCATGTGAATTGTCGGAAGCCTGCACAGGCATAAGGAATTTTTAGCATTGTTGGGAACCTTCACAAGCATAAGGATTTGCGTGTGAATTGTCGGATGCTGTGGTATTCCATACCAGTTCTTCCAAGGTTCAAATCCACAATTTCAAAGCTAAAACTTTGATCAATAATAATAATAATATATATAAAAAGAAAATAAAGATAAAAAGTGAAAGATAAAATTAAAACAACAAAAATAAGTATTCCACTGGAAACTACATCAAATTTTACCTATAGTCACATACTGCCTCAACCCCATAATGTCAATAATTTTGTAGATATCATGGATTAAAGAAGAGAAATGATACTATACACTCTATACTAGGTACAAGAATATGCTTAAAGATAATGCAGCTTGTCTAAATATTCAATATGAATAAACATGTGTAATATTACATAAGTGATACCATTACTCTTACAACATCATGTGTTACATGTCTTGACATGAAAAAAACACTTACATATAAGTTAAGGTAGTGTTACATTACTCAATCCCCACTTAAACTCCCATAACCAAACATTACAGGTATTATTTACAAATTAAATTTTACATAGAGATATACTCAACTAAATACAGATCAAGGCTGTGAAGAAGAAAAATAAGGTTAGTAGAGATAAGAATACAGTTTTTTAAAATGGTGCAATCAACCAAACATATGGTGCAATATCTTGATCAAATGACACCATTTTTAATTTGCCCGCCAGCAAAAATGTCTCAAGGTGGAATTTTTTCCAAGTCCCTTGTTTTTGGAAGGCTCTGTGAAGGGCCCAAAAGGTATAAATAAAGGGCCTCTCTCCCTGTTTTTCCCCCATGCTTCTGATTCAGACAATAATCTTCAGGATCAATCCATCCCTTCTCTAGTAGGATAATCTAGTATTTATATTGAAAAAGATCAGTAGCAAGGCTCAGTATCTTATAGTATTATTTATGATTAATTAATGAAAGATATCTATAATATTAATGAAAGAGTTTAATATTATTTAATAGTCTTACCATTATAGTAGTAGTTTTGAAGTAGTGTTTGAAGATATTATCATTAGTGATCTTATCTAATTTATCAATAACCCTTATTTATAGAAGGGATATCATATTACCCTTATACCTTATATCATAAGCCTTTTAGGTATATTGTATTATATTTATATTGATCCTAATAGTATTATATTACTATTATATCATTTATATCTTACCCTTATATTAAGCAAAACCACCCTTAAAGAATTATCTTACCCTGAAATTATTATAGCTACATTGATAGTATTATTAAATCACCTTTAAAAGTATTAGCTAGCTATCAAGATTATTATTAATATTAATAGTGATCTTAAACAATATTCTTTAAAATATCTCAGGTATTGAAAGAAGGAATACTAGAAGAACTAATTAAAAAAAATTATAATCAATAACAAGAAAGTTAAGAAAACCTAAATTATTAAAAAATTATTAAATATTACCATTATTACCATAGGTATCTTTTATTGACAGACTTATAGAGACTGCTGAAGAAAATTCTCTAATTGAAAAGCCACAAAACTAAATAATTGATTTGTGATGTCATCAAAAAGGGTATCTTTTTCAGTATATTTAGAGGGGCAGCTAATACACCTTATCACCCATGGTTATTGGCTAATTCTGAAATTCAAAACAGACTCACCAATAATTTCCCCCTCAAGGTACTGCCTATCATTTATCCCACAACAAAAGGAGTTCCCACATCTGGTGTTCCAAAAGTGGCCTTCCAATCTCAAGTATAATTAATAAGATCACATTATCAATCTTAAAAAATCAAAAGGAATCAATCAAAAATAAAATTAAAAATTAAATCATTGTTTATATCAAAACTATAATGGAGGAATCATCATCCTCAAAGAAGGCTCTAACCTTGGAGGAGGAATTGGAAAAAGAGCAGTCCAGAATTGAGGAATTAGGTAAGGAAGAAAGTGAAGAAGAGGATTTTTCTTATTTAGAAAATGATGAAGAATTTCAGAAGAAAAGGTTAGAATTACAGAAGGCTATGGAAAGAGCTGCAAGAAGACATGGAAAGAAGACAAAATCAAGTCAATTCTCACCTGAAACTACTTGGGATGCAACTATTGAAAGAATGCTCAGACCCCAGCAACCATCACCATCACCAACCCCAAAGACATTTGCAACATCCACACCAGGAACATCGCCAAGAGCTGCAAGATTTGCAAAAAGGGTAAATATTACAACACCAACTCAGAAACCTGAAAGAGTTACAATACCTACAAGAAAGATTGTTAAAATAAAGGCAAAAGATTATAACCTCAACTTTGATGGAAGTGATGTTGAGGATTTTATCAAGAGAGCTGAAAGGATAGCATCCATTGAAGGAGCCAATGAAAGGGATTTGGCCATGAAAATAGCATTCTGGAGTGAAGATAAGGATATCAGATATGAAATTGAAGGAATGCCAGGATACAAAATGGAGGATTGGGATTCATTGAAAGGGAAATGATCAGTAAATGGGGAAAGGTGGAACCAGAAAGAAGACACAGGAAAGATTCATTAACAAGACTATTTAATCAAACTCAAAAGGAGGGAGGAGTCAAAAGTTTGTCCCAATACAGAAAGTTTATTGGGGAATATGACATAATTTCAAAATATCTTCTTAAGTATGGGTATATCAAAAAGGAAAATGATTATCATGAAGATTTCTCTGATTCTTTATCACCAGAAATTAGAAGTAGTGTTACTAAAGAAATGATTAAAGACAGAACCATGGTTCAAGCAAGAGGTGGAGGATATATCTTACCTGAGATGGATATCCTCAGAAATTATATTGAGGCAGAATTGGAGGCAGCAGTAGTTATTAAAGGGAAATTACAATTATCAAGGTCAGATGAAATCAAAAGCAAAAAGAAAACCAGATTTGAAGATGAAAGCTGGGAGGAGGTTATCAAGCAAATGAAAGATATTACAAAGAAAATAAAGAATCCACCAGCTCAAGAGGCTCATGTTAATGAAGCACCAAAAGAAGTCAACCCAAAGAAGGATGTTTTGTACCAGCTGAAAGAACTATCAGAGGCTGTTAATCCACCAAAGAAGGTCTGGAAGGATAAAACAAATGCACAAGGATTGGGCTCAGCACCAAATGCACAACCATTCAGACCAAGAAATACCCAGGCACCTTTACCTGCAAATTATCAACCTTATGTTCCAGCACAACTGTATCCAAGACCACCCTTAAAGTGCTATTACTGTTTTGAAAATGGTCATTCATTGACAAGATGCAGCTACCTGGCAGAAGATATGGAAAAAAGAATTTTCAGTAGGCAAAGATTAAATTTCCTTTACCCTAATTTCCAAAGAGTACCCTCAGAAGGAACCAAATCTCCAAAGGATTTAGTCAGGGAATTTGATAAGGAGCAAAAAATGATTTCAAACAAGATAATTGAAAAGGAAAAGCCTTTATCAAGACCAGAAGATCAAAAGATAGTTGAGCTGAAAAAGGAAGAAGAAGTTTCAATTGCTCAAGTAGAAGACCGGGGTAATTGGGAACCACCAATAGTATCTTAACCCAATGAGATGTTGGAAACACATGCAACTCTCAGACAGACAAAGCAAAGATTGGATAAGCAAGAAAGCCAAAATAGAGAACATTCTCAAAGTAAAAGACCTATACTACCAGGAACCTATCATGAGGATGAGGCTGAAGAAGAGATGAAGATGATTGTTCCAACCAAATATAAAGATAAACATACAAAAAGAGATGAAAAATTTGAAGGAACTGAAAGTAAAGAAAAAGAGAATGTTGAGGAGGAAAGTGACAAGTTAAATAAAAGGATGGTTCACCACAAAACTGAAAAGAAAGAATTCATAAAGGATAAGAAAGAATTAAAACCAAAATTAGCCATTGAAAATGTGATAAAGAAAATCCTGGAACAGAAAATTAACTTAACCTTGGAAGAAATATTATCAGTTTCACCAACCTTCATTCACAGGCTTCAAGGGATTTCTCTTGAAGAAAAGGAAACTATCAAATCAGTTAACACTTTGGACATTAAAGCAGATGTTATTTCTATAAAAATTAAAGAATTTGAAAAACCAAGACTTCATTATGCCTGTCCACTTGGGTTTATGCAAGTATTTGTTGGAAAAGAAGAATATCCAGTAATGGCACTGGTAGATACAGGATCAGAGCTCAACATAATCACTGAAGATGAAGCAATAAAAGCCTCTCTTCCAAACAGAAAGCTCAACATGAATTTAAGAGGAATTGGAGGACACACCCAATGTCAAAATAGTAAGTTCTTTGTGGCAATGTGAAATAATGGGCTTTGCTTGTCACAATGGCATGTCTCTGTCACTAAATTTTGAGGCAATTATTTCACTAGCAAAATTGCTAATGAATCTGAGAGATTTGCATTTTTGTAGACTAAATATCATGAAATAACGGCTTTATCATTACAAGCAGTCCACATGACAGAGCTTTGTTATCATACAATCCACAGTTACCTTCTATTTCTTCTTCTGATATAATCAAGTGTCCATCATCAAAACCAACAGCTTTATAAATATTGAGATACGGCCAATCTGGTAGGAAATTCACATCAATCTTTAAAGTTTTTAAAATCAGAAAGTTATTGTTCAGTATGCTAGATGGCTCAGAGACTTTGAAAATGCTATCAATAATACCAAATTGTCGTGAGTTGCCCCTCAGAAAACATATCACACTGTTGCTGATATTTTTGGATTCAGTTGAAAATATATTGTTCCCAATATTAATGTTTGAAACTGGAAAATACCAAGGTGAGACAATCCTTGAAGTGGGAGGACTTGTGGATTGCACCGTAGTGTCTAAGCTGATCCAATCAACTATTTCCCTTGTTGCATGAAAAGTCTGTAAGTACTCAACCAGGCAATCATAATTTGGTTGGTCATGGCGGGATGGCTTGTTATATTTATGGTGATTGAACACGGCAGGTGGCTGTGATTCGAAAAGCTGTTTTATTTCACATGGCACAGATGGGGATTTCAGCAGAACGGAAAGGTTGGAACATCGACAGATATGTTGAAGTAAGGTTTTATCTATATCATCTATTCAGAGTTGCAAAAAGTTAGTCTTATTCAGTTCAGGTGTTTAATCAATGTGAATATATTGATCTTATTAATTGACGTACATATCTTGTTATTTGTTGGCATCTTTGCAAATACTCCAATCAAGCGCTCATAACCCCATGTGGCTGAGGCTTGTGCTGGGCCCCAACGTTGGAAGAGTTCGGGAATATGATCAGCAAAATGATGATTTGGTTTACTTTTCTGTTTTGGGAACAGGTGTTGATTGGAAAGGCGGAATTTTTTCCAATGTTCAGCAAATGCAGTCGCATCATCTATTGAAACAGTCCAGCTTGTGGCAATGTTGATAGCACTAATCAAATGGAATGTATTCTTGGCTAGTTCATTTGCAAGTTCTTCTGACTGACCCATTTTTCTTTGAGTGTTGGCAGATTGGTGTGCATCTAATGACATCTGTTGACTGAGCATTAGAAATGGAATATAGACCTTATATAAGAGAGCCCATTCAGCGGCTTTTAAGCTACCATGAGAGGGGGAACCCATTTTGCGGGGAGCTCTTGTCCAAGATGAGGGAATTATGGTCTCAGATATGATTTGTCGGAGATGCTCAAGAGCCTCACCCTTGATCTGGTGATCACTCAGTGCAGTGATATCCAATTCAGAGGGTATTTCAGAAGTGGGGATGTAATCGGCATCAAATGAAGGAATCTCCGCAGAACCACTAGATGGATGTTCTGTGTTAGGGGTGGGCATTGGGAAGTAGTTTTTTCGGGTGGAAGTAGTGGGGAGTGGCTCATTTATTATTTTTGCTGCGTCTCTTCTCAGGGAGCGGGCCTCTCTCAATGTGATTTTATCAAGAGAGCTGTTGGAGGTCTTGGAATCTGAGTCTGAACTGTTGGTGTCATTGGATTTCCTGCGGGACCTGAAGTAAATTTTTGATTTCGCCTCTGGAATGCACAATTTGAAAGTTGCATGATCCTTCAAAATTCCAAGTATTAAATTATGCATTATGTCAAGATTAACCATTCTGGTTGCATCCCAATACGGAAGGTCTTCCAAAATTGAATATCGCACTCCATACTCAGAGAAAATTGCTTGTCTTTGTTGTGGGGTTGCCCGAAGCCATTTGGCAATGGTTGATTTATGACTTTGGTATGAGCGCGTGTAGTGAAATTGAGGACCAATTTCTTCAATTTGAGCTTTGTGAATGGTGCAAAAATTACAAAAGTGGTTTCCTGAATGGGAAATAAATCCAGTAAGCTGGCGCATGGCAACCACATCCGCAATGGCTGTGAGGATGGCAACACGGATAAAGGATCCTGATGGACCTGTTGAGGTGGGTGCAAAATGGTAACCTTGCCATAGCTCTTTGAGCTCGTTGATGAGTGGCATTAATAGATAATTCAATTGAAGCGCAGTTGGCTCCTTCGGACCAGGGATGATTCCTGCAACATAGACATTCTCGGGCTTCAATCTTTCACTTGGGGGGAGATTAAGACAAATAAGCATGATAGGTCCAATGCTAGCCAACCGGGTTGACTTTCCATGTGCATTAAACCAGTCCACATATATGGAGAAGGCAAATGCACCAGGAATGGACATGAATGGGGGGTCATGGATATTTCTAGTGCCAGTGAAGCGTCTCCAGACCAATCCATCCCAGACGTCACGTTTTGGGGAATCTTCGGGAGTTTGGGATTGTTGATGTTGATGCAGAATGTCCATAATTCCAGCCCGCTGGAGAAATCTGGCAAGCCAATTTTTGAATGGTTGATAAATGAAATGTTTTGTTGGTATAAATTTTTGCTTCATGTTGGTTGTGTTTTGGGTGTGGGGTTCAGATGAATAGATGAATTTGCCTAATGATTGTGTGCAAGGGGGATCATGATCATTTGGGTCATTATGGCGTTGACAGTGGGGTTGGTCAGTTGTGACTGATTCAGTAAGGCCATTAAGAGAGAAACATTGAGGACAACATATATAGTTTTGAATCACTGGCTCCAATTGGAGATGTTCAAATATGGTACTCAGATCTTGAGGTATATGGAATGCAGGAGCGGGGGGACCAGCTGAGCTTGAGATACTGGACTTGATCAGCAGGTTCAGGCCGGGGTTGAGTATGCGTGAAGCCCTGCGGGGTAAATTATACCTTAATGATAGAATGGCAGATATTATCATTCCTAGGTCTTGTGGGGGAAGGGTTTGACTGCCACTATATGGTTTCTGTGCAGTTGAATTGAGACCCGCTGGAGTTGGGAAAGTGCTTTGGGTCAAACATGAATAATCAGCTGGGAAGATTTGATCCAATAGAATTTTTGGGCACCCAGATCCTGATGCAGAAGTAGCGATGTTTGGAAGAGATTTGGGTGCAATGGTTGATTTGAGCTTTTTAATGTGCTGTTTATATTGGAAAGGTGTGAAGGCAACTCCTTGCCTATCACCCTCAGGGGAAGAGTGTGTTTGAGTTGAGCAGTGTTGACACATGCATATACGCATTGAGGAATATGGCCGGGTTGTCATTGTTGCAGGAATTGGGAGTACGGTTGGTTTGTGTATAAATATCTATGGTTGATGTGAAAGTTTTTAGGAGTGTTATTAATTGGAAATAAAATTCAGTGATTATTTATGAAGGGGGAGATGATTTGAGCCAGCTGAGGATTTTATCCCATTTGTAATGGAGCATGAGCTGCAGCGGATAAAGTTTAACATGTCTCATCTGGATGGCGGAATTGGTTAGGCGTTTAATTGGGTAAAATGCCATGCTGCTCAATGCTCATACATATTCTAGTTTATTTACACATTGTGATAGTGCGGGTTTGACCATTGAGGGGGTTCCATTAGTGAAGTGTTACCATTGAATTGAGGGGATTAACATTTAATCCATGTACGCTGGCACGCCATCGTACGTGGTTTAAACCTTATTACAGACATAACTATATAACTCTATTACATAAGGGGTTGGAGTGCAGCTAAAGTCTTGGTATTTGGTTTGAGTGCGGCGGGCTTTGAATCAGTTGGAATGTGATTTGGATTGTCTTGCCTTTCGGGAAAAGGTGATGTCTCTTTTGTGGGTAAATCCTTCATGAATATACCCCTTTACAGATGTACAATGTTGTGGAATTTCAATGCATATATGGGCAGTTTGGATAATTCACAAAATGTGACAATGGGGAGGCATAAATGGTACTGAATATGATTACTTATGAATGATGGGTCCCCTTTGAGATCAAGGAAATATCACATTATATGCTGGTAGGCCGTGCAGGGTGGTTTCCGACAAAAGCGGAGGAGCTCAAGAGGAGGCAGGGAGGATTCTCCTCAAAAGAGTCTTATCTGACTTCCACACAACACTTAGTTCCAACTATTCATAGAATTTCTCTATTCTAAATTTGAAAAGATTTCATCTCATATCACTCTATTTTATCATAATACTGAGGTGTTTTATCTAGTTAAAAATATTAGTGTACTTTTTCGGCCCTTGTGTCATCTTTCAAGTCACATAAATCCCATTCAGGTTCTGTTCATGACTCAAATAGTGAATCTAGCATAGAATATGTTCAAACACAGTCACCATTGAGTCCCAACATTGCTCTCACAACCCCTATCGCATCCTCAATGAATGTATCAGGTCTTAACATTGATGTGGGCAATCCAAAGGCTCCAACTTCAAGCACTTGGTCGATCCCAAATATTTCCGTCACTCCAATTCCCCCGAATCCCACTAATACACAAATTCATGTGTCTCAGGGGCCAGAAGGCACACGCTAATCCCCAATCAAAATTTCCACGTGAGTTCCTCCTTAATCCCGGTCGGAATCCAGTCGCATCCCAGGATCCCTTTGGCCAAAGTAAACAGCCAACCCTCAATATTCCATCAGGATCGCAGGTTCATGTGGGTGATGAAAGGCGCGTGGATGGGGGGCGACGAAAAAGACCTTTGGAAAATGTATCTTGGAGCGGTCTGTCGGAGGGAAATCCAGTATTGACGCTTCATCAAAGTAAGTCATTTGAATTTTGGAGTAGAAACTTATTCACAATTTGATATGTTTGTTTCATGGGTTAGATATGGCACCTAAAGGCAAGTCAGTCCGATCTCAGGAGCCAATTGAAGATCGTGAGGATGACCAGTCTTCATTAATGTTTTGATGTGTTAACTGATGATTTGCATAGCAGGGGATGAACTTTATGCGTCTTCACCTCTGGTCCATAAAGAGAAAGTCACTGGACGTCATCATCCATATGCCTCCAAACCAAGAACGGGTCATGCCATTACATCAAGAGCAACAATGGTGGCTGATGAGGATGAGAACATGTCTCCGACTCAAAGTGAAAGAAATGATAAACCAAGGAGGGACAATTTCACAGCGCATGAGCAAGGCACTCAATCAAATAGTGAGTTCACCCATCCTCAGCTGGGCCTCGCCCAGAGTATGCTTGAACAATCCGAGGTCAGACAGCAAAGGAACCATGCCCGCAAAGCTCACAATGTGGCAAAACGTGCAAGCCAGAAGGAGCAACAAAAATGGCTGAAGGCAGAACTTCCAGAGAATGTCCATGGAATGAGATCAGCAGTACACACACATTGCCTGTTCCTACTCAAAGTTAGGGATAAGGATTTTTCCTCACTACCAGCACCACCCAGCACAGAAGAGCGTGAAATTGCAATTCAAGTGGCTGGTCATCTCGGATATGTCCCCGAGGATGTGTTCAATGAGCCATCAACACAGGTTCAGTCTCAGGGTTTCCAAAGCTACTGCGAAAATGAGCTGCACAAGCTAGGACTAAAGCAATTCACTTGGGACTGGGAGAGCTCATGGCAACATCCGTTCAACGAGCTGATGTCTATGGTGTTTTACCGTACATTCCGTCTCGCACTTGTCAGCACTGAGTATCATCACTACTGTTGGAACAAGGATCATAACAACTATGGGGTCGTGGCGGCTTTAATGGAGCGATATTTCACTTATTTGAAAAGAGAATGGAAGTCTATTCAAAAGGATGCGGAGTATTTGGTAAAAAAGAAGGAGAATTAAAAGCTCGCAAAGATTCGTCAAAGAGTTAGTTACTGTATCTCTTCTTCATTGTGGACCAAGTCTGATGATGATCTACTTCATTATGTGCAGACCTGTGAGCGCCGTCGTGAATGGTGTGATACGGCTAAATTTCCCATTCTAGCATCACAATTCAATGACCCTCGAGTATGCTCAGATACTGAGGAGGTACTGGAAAATGGCCGTCAAGTTTACCGCAAAGTGGGATTACGCTGGCGCTCCCAGTTATTTAATGATTTGGTATTGAAAATGGATAGAGACATAGAGTTTTGTAATCGGATTAAAAAAAAGGGTAGAAAAACTATTGATAGATTGCCAGAATTACGATCGACAGATGATGGTGATATTCCGGAAGGCCTATCATTTCAGGTATTTGATCAAGATTGGCTCAAAGGCTGTAGTAAGATGCAGACTAGCGCCCTCAAGATACTTGACATGCCAGTTATTAGGCCTAATGGTGATGCTCTGAAATAACTTAGTAATTTGTCACGGTATAGCACTGTGACAAATTAAAATTTTGTGAATTATTTGTGAAGGTGTAATAAAATCTGATTATTATCTCTTAAGGATGCAACAACTTGCTAAATATGTTAGAATATAGACAATATGAATTGAAATGTATCACCGTCTCCCTTGCAATAATACTCTATTGCTCATTTTCATTGAGGAAATATTGAAGAAGTTCGATCCAGCTCATGGTGTTCATGATTGTGGACCTGTGCCAGAGTCAACAGGAGTTATCAACTTTGTCAATCACAAATTATATAATATCAGTAAGGCTCACGCAGTTAATGATTTTTTCTTTTCTTGGACCTATTGGTGATTGGAATATGGCATTCCCATAAGGAAGGATTTCAGAATAGTAATACAATCAAGTGAAAGATGAGGTTGAAAGGTACCTTCCGCATGTTGACCTCAACTGAATGAGGAGTGATATAGTGGATGACCTGTACAGGTTGTTGTTGGCCAATACGATGTAGACGATCAACAGCCTGAGCCTCAATGGCTGGGTTCCAATTAGGCTCCTGGAAATGTGGATGTCAGGGTCCGAAAATCAGGGGAGAATTTTGGGGGGCCCCTCACCATTAAATAGACTATATTAGCACAAGTTGAATTGAGGCCAGTTCCAGCCGCGGCAATGGATGCAATCAGTACTTCACATTCAGGATTATTGAAGAAATTCTCAAGCGCCTTGTCCTGCGCTCGTGGTGTAATTGTTCCATCAATTCGTGCTGAAAGGATAGAGTGATGGGCAAGAGCAATACCAATTCTACAATATAAAAAAGTCAGATGGAGTCAATTGGTAATGGATGCATATTAGAATTAATGCACAAATCTAGAAATTGGGTCCATTGGGTATAAACCACCGATTTCGTTGGACCACACCTTGTTTGTTTGTTCTTCATTAAGCTTTGTAGGAGGTGTGCAATTTTACTACTCATCATGCATGTTTCCACATCCACAATAGTTCGTGTGATTCTTGGGGAGTTATCCTGAGTGCTCCTGCCCTCGGGGTCTTCCAGCTCCACCTCCGCAATTGTGTTAAGCATGATGTGATGGTTACAACATATTTGCAGCTTATTAATATTTCTGAAAAACTCTCCTGGTCCTTTGCTTTTGGATGATAGGAATTCTTCATATAATGTGGAATATTCTTGCTGCATGGTCGGGTTGAGTGGGAGCAGCTCATAATGATGGCTAATAGTGGGGAGAGATTCGAGATGTGTGGTTTTGGTGCGGCGCAAACTTAAATGCCGCAATGCCAAATGCAAAATATCATTGCAACCTTTTGAAAGACTACTCAGGATGAATGGTGACCAATTATCTTGATCGGCGCTCTGGGGTTGAGTGATGAAGGATATTATGCCCAAAAGGTCATAAATGGTGTTGTGAATAGGTGTGCCCGTTAAACATATTCGACGGGATGAAAGGAGGCTATTAATGGCACGGTGAGTGGCAGTGTATTGAGAGCGAATATAGCTATAAGAGGGGGCAAGGGTTATTGGATATAAAAGGTAATTTGAATCATTTAAGCTCAGCCACTCACTGTGCTTCATCCAAGATTATACAATGCCAATTGATTTGAAAAATGAATGATGCAGAGGGATTGGTTTGCTTAAATTCTTGGGTGATAGTATTGTAAGAAGTGATGATGATATCATATTTTAAGATGTCGGCTTGGGATAATGAGTGACGAGTGGGACCATGGTAGATTTTGGCATGCAGTGCTCCAGCCTGAGCATGCTTGGATATTTCTGATTGCCAGTTGGTAATTAAGCGAGGGGGGCAGATGATCATGGTGGGCGTGGAGCGATGGGGGTTTGCAATCATCCGCTCCTTGGAGGTACCAAGTAGAGCAATGGCCTGAATGGTTTTACCTAATCCCATATCATCCGCAAGCAGTCCTCCAAGAGGGGTATTGGTCGAAAGGGATTCAAATGAGCTAACGACCTTGTTTGTAATGATGTTCCTGGCATTAAAAGTGGATCCTGGGGGTGAGGTTGGCCAAAGGTTACGGGCTGATTGGCCATTGGGGATTTCTCGATCCCAGAGAAAAGCTAGTCCGGTCTTTTGATGAGGGAGGAGGGGGGTTTGAATAATGGAATGGGGCGGGGTCATCATGGGGAGGTCTGATCCACTGGGTAATTGTATCAGTTTTTGCTTGGAAATCAATGATGAAACAGCAGGATATGAAGCAGGCGTCGAGTTTGAAGCGGGAAATGTCGGAGTAAAGAGTTGACATTGACAATGAGTAGTACAGTCATATTCTTTGGGCATTTTAAGCTTGAAATCTTGTGTTCAAAAGCTTTCCATTATGAATAGAATGTTTGGATACCATGTGAAGAACATCAATGCTAGATTGGGTTTCTGAGATGAGGAGGGATCATTGGCATCAGTCATAAATACTCCCTCAACGAATAATATTTGAGTAGGATTGGATTGGCAATTTTCAATCCATGCCCCACCAGGACCACAGTGCATGAACGTTTTGGGTGCCCCAAGGAATGGTATCAACGTTTGGGAAAGAGTTCCCGGGAGAGAGCCAATAGCATGCTGGTGATTGGGGAGATATACGAATATGTTGTGTTGATTGTGCCATAGGACAATCCAAGAACCTAAGTGGGAAATCTCAGGCTTTAAGGTTATATCACTATTTATTTGAATACGAATATTAATCATCCCAATGCAAAGTGGTTGTGAAGGGGTTGACATGATGGCTATTTTAAATTATTTGGGGACAGTTGGGAATTATATGATCGGGAAGGGTTAGCTAAAGGGAATGAATAGGAATAAGCGCAGGTGGGGAACTTATATGAGTGGCAGGAACAGGCCAAAAGGGGGATGGCCTGTGGTTACGTGCATGGTCTTGATGGAGATGGGCCTCTTGGGCTCATAATTTTCATATCCGATTTGGGGCATATATCAAGGCAAGGTGGCCAAAATGTGGGTGCACCATTATGACTGCTGGATCTGCAGCGAGTTACGAAACATTTGGTGGAACAAGGCTGACATTAGCACATCCGAAATTGGGTGGGTTGTAGCAGCTTATTGTGGAGGGCATATTAGAGGCATGCGGTCATGTTCGCTGGTGTGACAGCGAACAATGAGCGTATCCTCCCCAGGTTAATTATTCACAGGGACCTACTGGGCAATGTTGGCAGTTTCAAAGGGCAATCTCACTGTGGGGATGTTTGTGTGTGGGCGGGTGAGATATGTTCGGTGGCATGCCACCGAACATGACTTTGGTTTGGCCTGAAGTTTTTTGCTGACTGATGCATACTGGGCTTTCAGGGGGAATGTGTGGGATGATCAAAGGGGGCGCCAGCCGTGAGCCGTGATCCACATATACATTCACCCCTATGGCATTTGAGGCGAGTACTAATCCACCGAGATTGGCATCCGGGTCTTTGCCTCACGCGCGTACAGAACTCCGGAGAAAGAGGCCACACACCCAAGGGATTTTTTGGCTGCAAGCCAGGTGCCACAACTTGCGCGGGGCGTGTGAGCACGTAAAGAAAATGACCCGCGGTGGGAGATAACCACGCCAACATGACCAGCCTCAGCAATCATAGGCTGGGATTGTTAATCTAATGTGGATGAGGCTGAAGCAAATCCACACTGATTGGCCTCAGGTTTCCACGCGCAAGCGGGTGAGCGTCTGCAGTCAAGCTGACAACCCGAGCAAGAAAATACGCAGCTGGAAGACTGGCAGTAAAATGTGTTCCAGGCATGTGAAAGTTGCCTGCGTATGACCCATCGGGGGTGCGTATGAAAGCGTGTGGCTGCCCGACAATGAACAAGCGGGCTAGTCATTGTTTGCCCCAACCATGGCACCGGAGTGAATCAACTCTTTGTGTATGACCCAAATATTAAGTCATCCCATTATGACCCACTTACATTAACTTGGATTACATGCGCATCTGTGCCGTAGTTAGGCAGAGCTGTCCAACAAGGTGCATCAAAGGGATGCAGGTGAGAGATATGACTCGATGGCTTGACGTGATTGCATGTTACATTGTTGAACAGCTTTTTGCTCTGCCCTGCAGTACACATTTACAAAGGTGTACTGCGTACTACAGTGTCGACTGTACTGTACAGATCAGGAAGGTGTAATACTACTTGAGCCTGCATGCATATAGCAAATGTGCATGCACCTTCCGATCGTTTGCATTTACGTAGCTCATGTGCCACATGCTCAGCATTGCGTTTCACCCGATTTGCACACGCAAGCTGAGCATGTCATGGTCAAAAGCACCGTGTGAAAGTGCTCAGTAAAGCCATGGAATGAACTAATTCTGCAATAGCTCACTGGAAGGCTCAGTTTGGAGCACTTCACCAAAGCGTGTGAAATGCTGCACCTTGCTGAAATGTCATCCAATGCTGTGCCAAATGCTCAGAGTGCGCGCATACAAAAACGACTGAGCAATGGCTCAGCATGGTGCATTTGATATTGTTATATCTATAGCTCAATCACTGTGCAATTCCAATGTTCAGCCACTGAGCATTTCAATTATGACCCGAAAGCAAACCTGAGCAATGGGTCGAGGCAAGCTCACGCTGTATTCACTTGTCTTACAGCCCCCCCCCTTTGTTCACATACTATTACCAGGCCATATGGCCGGTAATCTCGCCGCGGTCACTTGTGACCAAATGCACCGGGTGCTTTTCTGCATGGGTCACTTGCGCATTGCACCCCCAATGCACATTCAACATGGGCCTCACGACCACCCTCCTGGGTGATTGGGTGACTATTTAAGGAAACAAAGGGGATGTGACTGAGCTTGACAATTCAATAAATTGCAATACTCAGCGGTGAATTTGATATTGTTATATCAATTGTTCAATTACTGTGCAATTCAAATGTTCAGCCACTGAGCATTTCAATTATGACCCGAAAGCAAAACTGAGCAATGGGTCGAGGCAAGCTCACGCTGTATTCACTTGTCTTACAGCCCCCCCCTTTGTTCAAAGACTATCACCAGGCCATAAGGCCGGTGATCTTGCCGCAGTCACTTGTGCATTGCACCCACAATGCACAATCAATAAGGGCCTCACGACCACCCTCCTGGGTGATCAGGTGGCAATTTAAGGAAACAAAGGGGATTTGACTCAGCATGACAATTCAATAAATTTCAATACTCAGCTTGACAATTCAATAAATTGCAATACTCAGCCAGACCCCCATTGTTCTTCTGCCTCACGCGAGCATTTCACCTCTCAGTTGCAGCATTCGCTGAGACTCAGCTTCAATTTTGCCCACACACCTTGAAGCTGAGACTTTTGCGGGTGCTGCAACTGCTGAGATCGTCTCAGCTTCACCTTGGTATAAAAGACCATCTTCACACGACACGCACTTCACTTTCTTTCTCACCCGCTCCACTTCGTTCAACCTCACCCGCGTTTGTCCTTCTTGTGCGTATTCCCCCTCGTCTTCCTGCCTTTCCAGTCTTTTCTTTCGCACTCGACTAACCCCACTCCCCTTCCTGCTCGCTTTTTGTTTTTCCTGCTAATACTTTCAGAACCCCACTTCTATCTACTTTGTACGTTTTCTCCAATTAAACTTTAGTCAACATTATGTACCGATATTAATATTTTTCTTTCTTCACGACTTCCTTCCAGACTTTTAAAAACTTCCGACTAGAGCGTCTTTAATTTGATTCCGTTTTATATTTATATAAATCATCGTATGTCTTCCTTTTCTTTCTTGATTGCTTACTTTCTATTCAGTTACTAACCTGTTTTGTTTTGTTTTTAGATGTCGTGCACGTTATGCACCAAGCGGGGTATCCCCTGCATTGGTTCCTCGACGACGAACGACGCTTGTGATGCTTGCCGACAAGCACACAAGAAATGTTCGTTCGTTGTCCGCCCCTTCCGACCACGAGGCCAGACAAGTTCTCGCCCAAGACGCCCTCGCGAGGACTCCTTTGTGGTCGATGATGATGAAACCATTTGCGAGCGTGAATGGACGCCGGGCCCCCAAACAGGCCAACGGGAACGATTCCGGACGATTAGCCCTGTCCCCTCCAGTATCGATTTGTCCACTCCCCCTCCTAGGCCACCATCCGATGGTCACTTCACTCCTCGACCGGAGCGAAGTGATTATCCGGCCAATGAAGGATGGCGATGGCGAGAGGACATTCGAGCTTGGGCTGATCGTCACCATGTCTTATCACCGATGGGATTCAAACTCCAAAGTAAGTTTTATTTCTCCTCTTTATCTCATTTCTCTTCACGCAATAATACTGACTTTTTTCCATTACTCATAGAACCAAACCCCCCGAATCCCCCCCGACACGACTCTCCCGTTCCCAGTTTGCCTCGCGAGCAAACCCCCCGGCAACCCACTCCAGGCCCGAGTGGCACCCGATGGTCTGAGGAATTATTCCGTGGTAAGCAGCCAAAGTTTCATTTCATTTTCACTTTCACTTTCGAGTCGAGTGAACTGACACTTACTCCTTTTTTAGAACCCTCCCGAACCGAAGAGCCACCTATTCCTGGCCCGAGTCCATCGTCCCAACCACCTGAGGACGATACGACTTGTGAGCCAGAACCTGAGGTGGCTCCTACGCAATCCACGGAGGAACCTTTTGGTAAGTCACCACTTCTCCTTCTTCACTCTTCTCAACTTTTCCTCACCATTTTTTCAACCGTCTCCAGATCGTCCCACCACTCCTCGCTCGATAATCATCATCGACGATACGCCCGTGGGATCCCCAGTTCCCCATCCCCCTTCTTCTTACCCGACTCGCCCACCTTCCCCTTCCATTCCCCCCCCTCCACTCCAACCCCGGTTCCCTCCCCAGAGATCCCTTCCAGTGCCCCCGAGAACCCCAACGCCTCCTCCCCCCCGGTGCCAAGCTCGTCTCATTCCCACGATGACGCTTGCCAGGAATTCACCGACCTGCAACCGACCCTAATGATTCCTCGAGCAATCGTCCACGATTCGATCAACCGAATCTTGTTGGAGCATCGTCGCTTGCTCCACATGATTCCTTTCGTGGATGCAACTCATCAAAATGAGATGCACCGGGACTTCCGGGACGAACTAAACCGCCTCCTTGCCCAGGCACTGGAGGCTTATCCAAAGGAGGACATAACCGGGATAGTCTCCAAATTCCTCGAAAAATAAAAAATTAAAAAAAAAATCCCATTATTTCCTCTTTTTATTTTTTGTAATACTTTCTTTTGAATAAAATATTTGTCTTCAATTATTGTTATGTTCAAATTCTATTACATTCTTTGTTCACGTAAAAATTACTTATTTCCTCCTTAGAGAAAAACCCTGATTGCGTGAGAATTATTTTTGTAAGTGCCCCACCAAAAGTTTGAGTGAGTATTTGTTTTCGTGAACCTCTTTTTCTCAAAATGCGCCAATAGTTGCCGTTATCCTCTCGTATATTTCCTTCTTCCATGGTTTAGAGCCATACCCATTCCTAACTGTAAAAAAGCGGGAGGTTCCCGTATGTGAGCAATCGAGTCCAGATTCGTGAAACATGGCCTTTCCTATGGTCACACGCTATTAGTCTTACTCATGTATTGAATTGTTTAAATTGTCTAGAACCTTCACAAGCGTAAGGATTGGCGTGTGCCTTCTTGGGAGGCTGCACAGGCGTAAGGATTGGCGTGTGAATTGTTGGGAGCCTGCACAGGCATAAGGATTGGCGTGTGAATTGTTGGGAGCCTGCACAGGCGTAAGAATTTGTCAGCATTGTTGGCAACCTTCCCAAGCATAAGGATTGGCGTGTGAATCGTCGGAAGCCTGTACAGGCGTAAGGAATTTTAGCACTTTTGGGACCCTCCCCAAGCATAAGGATGGGCGTGTGAATTGTTGGGAGCCTGCACAGGCGTAAGAATTGGCGTGTGAATTCTTGGGATCCTGCACAGGCTAAAGAAAATTTCAGCATTGTGGGGAAGCTTCACAAGCGTAAGAATTGGCGTGTGAATCGTCGAAACCCTGTAAAGGCGTAAGGATTGGCGTGTAAATTTTCGGGAGCCTGCACAGGCCCAAGGATTGGCGTGTGTAGCGTTGGCACCCCGCATAGGCGTAAGGAACTTTCAGCATTGTCAGAACCTGCACAAGCATGAGGATTCGCGTGTGAAGCATTGGCATCCTGGACAATAGCAACAAACCAGGACAGATGTACGATGGCATGCCACTGTACATAATCCACTTCACCCCTTTTTCATGTGAGACACCCCATCTCCCGCACTCGAATCCATCCAATCCTGGTGTATATTGTCCTCTGCCTTACCTCACCATTACTTACCCAACCCACTTGCAAATCTCCTCATTCTTTGAATTGGCATGAGATTGTATTACCATCCCTGATTTGATAGCCCGCTCTCTCGCCAATCTCATAATAGCCATTGCTTTTTTGCCGCATTGTTTTTGCTAACCTGCTTGAGCATTGTGCGGACATACCCACTAGTGTCGTGCTTTCATTGTCCTGTGCTGGATCAGTATAATGAACAAATGTACTACTGGCCCACACTACCTGAATGAGCCCATGACATGCGGATAGATCAATCCAAAAATGCTCATTTGGGAAAATCAATTTTCCCCCTGTACACCGCTTTGACGCATCTCTTTGAATTTGGCCGGTCCGCTTATCAGCTTGAAACCACCATCCCGAAGCATACAGCGATGCATCCTTATCAACATGAGGTGCGTTTTTGAATCCATTCATGGTGAAAGTGAGTGCGGAAGCGAACTCGAATGCACCCTGATTTGCCGGAATATCGCCTTCATAGTTGACTTGATCAAAAGACGGAACCCCCAATGAGTTGTAGCAATTTTGAATCTTCTGAAATAAATTATCCCCAACATATCATAAGGATTGACCTAGAATGCGACCCACCGAGCTAAGATTGGCACCTTGGTCCCGCCATTCATCTTTTGCATTTTCAATTTTCCCGACACTACCATACAGACCAAATTGTTCATTCTTCGTGGTGCATTTGCGCCACCCAATCGCGAACATAAATCCCTCCAGTAATGCTCCATTTGTTGCAATAGGGTCGGTGAAACTCTTTTCACGAAATAGGAATTGTGATAATTCATCCCATTGATTGACCTCGACTTCACTCATTGTTGTGAATGGTCGGAATTCGACAAGGGCAATGAGTAATCCGGTTGAAGAGAAAATTGCCACACGCCCAAAGTGAATGCGTTTGATCTGATTGACATCCACAAGCCTCCGAATTTCACTTGGGGTGATATTTGCTGATACTGGCATTGATATTTGTGCTGTTGGGCGAGAGGAGGAAAACAACCTATTCATTCGGGTTGTTTTGCGCTCATTTGTCTTTTGGGATCTGCTACTATTCCCGAGTGGTTGAGGGATCACTACGTGTTGAAGCACACAAGATATCAGATACTGCCAAGGAGCTTTCTTCGGCACACATCCTTTGACTTCCCTGTTGGAGCCCACATGACATTGGCACAATCTGAACCGACTAAAGCCCATGTTCTTCAGTGGGGCCCAATGAGGGTGCCACATAAATGTGGAAGCATATATATATATATATATATATACACTGAGATTAAGCGAGTAACTCACACTTTCCTTCCTCAGCCCGACGCTTTCTCGCGAGTTCCCTTTTACGCTCTTTTCCTTTTTTCGTGAATGGCATGCTTTCAGCAGAAAATGAAATGAAACCGAATGATTACTGATTTCTTAATATCACCTAAATTGGATTGCGGTGGATGAATCTTTTTTAATTGCGGCTAAAAAGAAAGCTCACGCCTGACCTTGGCAAATTCACGATCTCAAATATCTGAACCTGAAAATTGCAGTGGATAGTGCATTATTCAATTTTCCACATTGATGTTCCCATGCAATCACTTTCCAATCCAACCATTTGGAATATTGCAAGCACACGCAAATGCAATATGCATCCTGCTGCGGATCCCTAGCTATCCTAGTCCTCTTGAAAGACACAGGAACATTTGGCCTATTATGGGCTGGCGGGAAGTGATAAACGCGACTTCCCGCAATGCACCCGGGTGTGCTACTCGCGGGCACATCGCCTGACTCAGCTTGCGTCTTGTCGGAGTCTTTGCAATGATGTACGGAGGCATGCCGCCGTACAATTACTATTGGTACTCAGACTGTGGCATCCGGGAAGTAGTAGGATAGGAAGTCATGATTATTAAATTCATAAATAACTTTGCAAAATTCAATTACAATCTATGTAGTACAAAGCTAATCTAAAACGGGTCAATCCTGGTTGTGAGTTTAGCTGACCTGGGTACCGTCAAGGTGACCTCATCACTTGAACCAAGCCCGCGATTCGCCACCCAGGCATCACCAAAGTCTAATACTAAGCATTGTGCAAAATCAAATCTAAGAGGTACAGTGGGGTTAAAATACTCTGATGAGAAGAAACTTTTATTCAGTAAATTACATATATACTTATTAGTACGTAGCCACACTGGCTCCACTAGATTTTGACCCTCTGAAAGTTTTGCGGAAATGTCAATTAGTGCTAAAGCCCCTTTAACTGAGCTTGTTCTCCAGTCATCTGAGCATACCATCAAACCACGAACCCCCGCCGCACAGAATGCCGCTAATATACCATAGCAAATTCGATTGATTCCAAGATTCTTGTGACACGCCAAAAGATCTTTGATGGCCTCATTTTTTTTTGAGTTCGTGAGTTTGCCTTTGATGCCATTAACTTCGACCTTTGTATGTGCACGTACCATGTTGTATGCAATCATCAAATGGATAACTGTATCCATTAGATCCTCCAGGTTCTTGTGCGGCTTTGTGGATATCTCATTGTCAGCCCCGCCACCTTCAATGCTGAGTTGGGTTGCACGTTGCTTCGATTTACTCAAGCAGGAGGCAAGGTATTCAACTGCTCCCCGTTCGAGTCCAAGAGGATCAGTCAAATTTGATGTTGGTGCAACATATGGTTTGGGTGCAATCACATCGTATGAGACTAAACTAATGTATTCAAACATAACATTTGCCCAAAAATGTTTAACTGGATTGGCGGGGTAAAGAAGGCTCTGAACCATTTTGAAGAAGGAGTGTTCAGATTTTGCGAGATTATCTGGAGGTTTAGCTGATTCCTTCATCAATTTGAGATTCCAAATGTTGTGATCAAAAAACGCTTCTGTTTTGGTTGGCTTAAAAAAATCTAACCCTGTATATTGCAATTTATATCACCAGTCAACAGCCAATAATCAAGTATCATGCACAAAGATAAAAAAAAACTCACCTGCCATCTCAAGGTCCTGCAGCCAAGCCGACATTTTAAGATCTCGGTTACTGATCACCTTAATACCAACGGGCAGGAATGTATGAGCATCCTTTGTTGGTAAATTGTCCCATCTATTTTTGTAAATCCTATTGATATTATCAAGCCCCCTTTTCCATGATTGTTGAGTAATATTGGAATGATAATTCAAAACGCCTGCAAACTCTTCCATGCGGGATAAAAATATTCCTTGAAAATTCGCAGCGGATGACACTTCGGGCTCAGCGTCGGGAATTATATCAGTCATATCTCGTCCCATTGTATCATGTTTAATTGTTTCCCTTTCTTGAAAGGCTTGAATATTCCGAGGAGAGGCGGGAGGGGTTGCATCATGCATTGTTTCATTGGGTATCGGGGGACTTTCTGTATGTGGAGCTTCATCATGGATTGTTTCATTGAGTATTGGGGAGGGTTCAGTATGCGGAGGTTCATTATCAATATGGTCCCCTTCAACATTGATAATTTCATCACCTTGATCGCGAGAATCATTTGCGGCTTCAAAGGTACGGCGTTTTTTGTTTGTTTTTTTGGTCGCATGTATATTTGGTCTTTTTCCTAATCCTTTGCCTGGAAATCCAATTACGACTCGAGATCCTTCAGGTAGAGATTCTCCCACCTCCACACCTGCCCATATATTGTAAGCAGCTATTTTTATCAATTTTGTTTTGAATTAGTAATGGACTTACGGTTCAAATCCATTTTGAGCAGGCTCATGGCTTCAGCAATCTTTTGACGCACATAATCAGGAATTTTACTATCATTTTGGATTTTTTCGAGCCTTGGGATTGTTTGAGCAATGTTGGAGACAAATTGTTCCTTGGATATAATTTCCACCTCCCCACTGAAAATTACATCATCTTGCCCATCATCTTCTGTCGGTGCACAAGGTTCAACAGTCTTTTACTTCTCATAACTTTTAAAATTTGGTTTCTGAGAGCTTGGCGGTTGACCTGAAATAAAGGCTATGACACAATATCAGGTTTTGAGAGATTAGAAATACTCAAGATGGATGTATACTCACATTCTGGAAGAGCTGGTGGATCTTGATTATCTTCATGTGACTGGCTCTCTACTTCAATTCCCAGTTCATGACTACTGGCCATATCAGAGATTTCACTTCCACTCTCTGGGGCTGAAGTTGGTCGTTCATTAAATTCCGTTGAATTTCCCGGGGTTTGAGCCATTGCGGAGGTAGTTTAGTAAGCAAATAGATGGTGACGAGTTGATTGATAACTTGTTTGAAAATTTTTGGATAAAAGATCCAAATTCAAGAAAAAAAGTGCAAGTAAAATAATGGCATGTGCAAAATGCGATTTGTCGGGAAATTGAAGGAGGCGATGTTTTGCAAATTATTTCATATCATGCAAATGAAATCACTTCCCTGTGAGACATTGAATAAAGTTGACTAGTGAGAAACCTACTAAAGTCAACTTTTGAACTATTCAATGCTCATGAGGTAAGGACTAAGCAAAGTGTTCATTTGATTGATATGAAATAAAATGGTTTTGTCGGCGAAACAGGAGACACAATTCTTGTCTTAAATAGTCCACTTATTAGGTTTTAATTTGTGAGTCTCATGATTTAAACCCTAGCCACAACATGGTGAATATACTGACCAATATCCCCTTAGGTCCTGTTGGCAGAGAAGGCCACTCAGCATATTTCGGCAATTGCGTTCATCGTGTACGCCAACAAGCCACCGTACTGTACACTATGGATGTAATACGGAAGCGTGAGGAGGGTAACTGTTGTCGGAGGCATGTCGGGAGGGCACTACATGAGCGTAAGGATGGTAAGCAGTGTCGGGAGGGAGGGTAACTGTTGTCGGAGGCATGTCGGGAGGGCACTACATGAGCGTAAGGATGGTAAGCTGTGTCGGGAGAATGTCGGGAGGGAGGGTAACTGTTGTCGGAGGCATGTCGGGAGGGCACTACATGAGCGTAAAGATGGTAAGCTGTGTCGGGAAATGTCGGGAGGGAGGGTAACTGTTGTCGGAGGCATGTCGGGAGGGCACTACATGAGCGTAAGGATTGTAAGCTGTGTCGGAGGCGTGTCGGGAGGGCACTACACAAGCGTAAGGGTCATCAGTGGTGTCGGAGGCATGTCGGGAGGGCACTACATGAGCGTAAGGATGGTAAGCGTTGTCGGAGGCATGTCGGGAGGGTACTACACAAGCGTGAGGATGGTAGGGGCGGGGGTGTGAAAGCGTAGCGAGTGGTGAGGACGGAGAGGGGCGGGCAGTGTCGGAGTCTCATCCGGATGGAGGGCGGTGCGGGTGCGTAAGCATGCTAAGCGTCGGGGAGGCGGAAGCCAATGAGGTGAAATTACACGAACGTTGCGCATAGTGTTGAAATGGGTTTGGGCTTTGAGTGACATTCTCATGTGACACATGTGACGATTGACGTTGTCTTGACGCTGACGTGACTTGACCCACTAAATCCAGTGACTATAAAGTGACACTAACGCGACTGAAGCAAGATTTTATACTGACCGCGGTGCGACGTGAAGTCAATCGCCGACGATTGACGCGAGATTTGCCCTGGTGATATTTTCCAAGCAAAAATACCCACAAGATATGAAAATTGAAATGAATCCAGAAATGCAAAGTGAGAAATACTGTGAAGACTCATTGGAAGATCTTAGAAATAAAATTAATGACTGTTTCAAAGATGAAGAATTTATGAAGGAATACAATAAAGAAGAATCTAATCAAACTGATGAATTCCAAATACATGAAATTTCTCAAGATCCTCCACAGAAGAAAATAAAGCACTCTCATGCTTATGAAAATCTTTGGGAGGCCTACAATAATCATGACTCTTTAAAAGAAATTAAACCAAGATTATCTTCATATTCAAAGCCAGAAGCAAATTTGATAGAAGTCGAAGTCTCACCATTGCAAAAAGATCTCATGAACACTATTCTGTCATATGATTTAAGCCCAAAAAGCCCATGGAGAATTGATAAAGACAAGGAAATGGACTTGGATAAAGAAAGTTTCTTGAAGTATTATGATTAAATGTCTTACTGGAAACTTCCAACACCTGAAGAAGAGCCAGATTTCATAATTCTTCCCTACATTGAATTCAAAGATATATACTTTGAGGGTCCATCAAGAGTAAAATGTGGAAAATGGTTGAAGAATCTTCCAGGATATGACCTGTCAAAATTAGACTTCATGGAGCTCTTGAATGAGGAAGTAATTAGGGGTAATTTGGAAAACCAGTATTGGGAGGAAGTTTTTTCCTTTGATGAACAAACAAGGAAGGCTCTTTATGATTGTAGAATTTGGCCACAAGAAGACTTCAATTTGCATAATATGGAGCTTCTTGGTGGAAATCGTTTGTGTGAAGGGTATGGATACCTCTTTATACACAAAGAAGAAGGATTCATAAGAAATCGGAAAGGTAATACCCTAGAAGAAAGGAAGAAAGGAAAGAAAATACTGGGAGAAATAGCCAAGGATATATGTGTGAATAGAATTCTTCAGAAAAAAGCAATAGGAAAATGGGCTTCATGAATTGAATATATTTTCCTGCACATGTAAAAAAAAAGAAAAAAAAAGAGAAAAAAAAACTTTACAAAACTTAAAAAAAAAAAATTATTAAATTAAAAAAAAAATAAAAATAAAAATAAAAAATTAAAAACAAATTTATGAATTATGATTTGGGGGTATGCAAGAGTATTAACTGTAAAAGTATCATAAGGCCATGTTTAAATTAAAAAAAATAGGGGGTGGGTGTCTGTTTCTTATTCCACCTCTAATGGTTTAGGTTTTTGGGATAAAATCCTTGGGAATTTCAATATCAATTTCTATTCAATTTTAATATCAATATCATTAATTTCAAGACCTTTTAAAAAACAGAAAAAAATTGATAAGATCATAATCTTCAATAAAATTAACAAAAAATCAAGATGCCAAAGCTTGGATGTTATGGGGATGAATTGTTGGAGGATGAAGAGATTTTGGATCAAAGGAAATTGAAGAAGCAATATGAAGAATTTATTTTTGAGTGTGAAGATGAATTTCAAGAATGTCAGTCATCAAGTCACCAATCAAGAGAAAAAAAGGAAAAATTGGAAGAAATAAGGTTGTTATTGGAGGAACTTAGAGTTTTGAATGAAAAATTAGCTAATTATAGAAATTACTTACCATCAATGAGCAAAGTACAGCTGAAGCCAATTCTGAAAACCTCCAGCTTACATAGCTCAAAAACAAAGAAGAGAAGAAAATCAGTAAGATTCAATTTAAATAATCACGTCCAGTATTTTTTGCAGTGACTTCCTGCCTTATCACAGAGGACCCAAATATTTCTTACCTTATTACTTAAAACTTCAATTTATTCAAGCTTTTGGCAGTAACTTCCTGCCTTATTGAAGAGGATTAATTCTTCAAGGAATAATTTACTTAGATTATTTATTTAATCCACCTTTACCAAGAAGCTATTATAATTATTCATATTTTTTTAGCATCAAGAAACCATTAGCAATTTGCTTATCATATTTTATATTTTATAATCATCATGTCTGAAACTAATGAAGCAGACAATACCATCTGGATCTATTGGCCACACTCAGAAACAAATGAAGAAAGCCAAGGCCTCTGGATTAATAATAATTTTCAAGGACTTAACAATGAAGACCAAAGATGGGGCTTACCAATTATTGAATACTTCAAGATACCAATTATTCAAACCATCCCCTTTATTGAATTTGAAGATTTCTTTGGAAATGAAAATATTACTCAAGAAACACCTGCAGAAGCCTATTTAAGCCAGCTTCCTGGATCAAACCTTTCAAAACTAGAATTTATGGATATACTTAATTATGATGGAATTAAAGGAAATCTCAATAATGACTATTGGAATGAAATTTTCTATATGGATTCAGATATAAGGAGTAGTCTTTACTGGGGAACAATACAAGCTCAGAGATGGTTTTTTCTTGAAGAATATCAAATTGAGGGTGGAAGTATTAAATGGAGAGGGGATTGCTATATTATTGAAAAGGGATTGGATTTTGATTTAGAGGATAAAGTCTTACAGTTAATAATTATAATGAAGAATCACAAGTTGTTTTTGAAGAAAGAAGAATGGAATAAGTTATGGAAAGAAATTGTCAGTAGCAAGATTGAAATGAAAATGAAGAAGAATCAGGATTATTTTAAGAAAATTATTCTTCAGAAAATTAACGGCCCAGCATGGCCTTAAACTGCAATTCAGCTATTTGGTTACTGTTTCTCTTACTCTATTTGTGAGCCTTAGAGGTAATTTCATATACCCAAAAGACCACAAATATAAAAAATAACATATTAATATAAATAAAATAAATTTATTCATAAAAATCAAAATATAAATATAAAATTATATTAAAAAATAAAAAATTAGTTATAATTTAAAAATAAAAATACATTAAATTTTGTAAATATAAAATTACATTTATACTTGAAAAATTTAAGTAAAAATGAAATTTTAACAAAATTGTGAAAAAATAAATAAATTTGGAAAAAAGTTAAATAAAATTTTTTATAACTTTTTATCCAATAAATAGACATATAAAATTTGTTTCACCATTGGATTCCTCATAAAAAATCAGGTGGGGTCACCTCTGAGTGAAATTCTTGTAACTCAACTCTAAATAAGCTTAAATTAAGTTTTTAGTATTTTCAATACAAAAGTTGAAAATCCTCAAAACTTTAATTGAATTCACACCACATGTGGTGTTAACCATCAATTTTTGTGTTAAAATTGAGGTGTTGTGTTTAGTTTAGAAGTTATGAGGAATTGAAGTATTTTCAATTGAATTCAATTGAAATGTCAAAATGTGCGCGTGTATTACATAAGTGAACTTTGATTTACATATGAGGTGTCAATTATTACTGTATTGTACTGTACAATTGAATTGAATTACATATGTAAATTATAAGTATAATACATGATGAGGAATTAAAGGAAAAATAAATTGGAAAGATTAAATTTGGGGGGGGAAAGGAACTCCAGCTCTAAGGGGGAGCTAGACCCCCAAAATCCTTGCTGACAGGTGTGGGATGTCAAAATTCACACAAAAGTTCATCACTTTTGGCCTGGAATTGAGTTACAGGGTCTGTGGACTCAATTGATGATGAGGTTTTGATACCAACTGGGGTAGTTTTAGCTGTTGCCAAGAGGGTAAAACTACCCTTAAGATAAAACAATCATAATAAAAACAGTTTTGACTGGTTTCTACGCCTCTGACACACATTCTGACGTGTTTTGAAGGCTCTAGGCCTGGTATTGCTATAGTAATGGCTGATTTAAGGGTCTAAAATGGCTAAAAATGGCTTAAACCAGCCCTTTTTGGTCTAAACCTGGGTTCAATGATGCCATAATTGGCTTTTCTGTTGTCAGACTGTTTTTCACGACTGACAAGAGTAAATTTTACTTTTGGAGTAAGAGAATTGATGGCTATAAAGAAATGTCTTCTTTGCCCCACTTTTCTCTTCATGTTAGAATCTTTTCCTTTTATTAATTAGTTTAAAACTGTTAAACCAATCAATCAAAGATTCCAACCACCACTTTTAAATCATTTTAATCCTTTTAACCACGTGAAAAAATCATTATAATCATTGTTTGTAACTCTTATAATCATTTTTACCCCTGAACCACCCCAAAAGTGAATTAAAGCATCTTTCATCACTGTAAACTTTGTCACTTTGTTTCCAAATTCACTCTGGTCACTTTTGGGCGTGTTATCTCTTTAATATTCTTTTTAAAGACTTTGTTCTTTAATTAATTGCTTGCAGTTCTTTGCTCAATTAATTCCAATTGAAATTGCTCTTGAAGAAATTTCTTTTGTAGCCTTAAAATATCTCTTGTAGAGTATTTTTTGGATAAATTTTTATTGTTGGTAAAACAATAAATTTTTATAATATTATTGTTTTATACTAATAAAGTTATAAACAATAAAATTGGCGTGTTTTCTCTTAAAAATAATATTTCATACTATTTTTAACTGAATTTTACCTTATACAAATTTTGAGGACAGGAAAAGTACTTGATTTTTAATCAAAGTTTCATATCCACACCTTACATTTGGGGGCCCAGCTGTGATATTTTACCTGTGACATATTTTTTTTACTCTTTTTAAATCTTTTTTCTTATATTGAAAAATTTAAAAACATATAAAAAATACTTATAATTCAAAAAATCCATAAAAAATAATTTTTTTTTCATATTATAAGTGAGGCTTAAATTTTTATTTCTTTTTTTGAAATATCCTCTTTTTACTTAATTAATTGGCTTTTTCATTAATTTTAGTGTCTGACAACGTGGTAAGACAAGAAAACATTGAAACAGCCTCAACAGTAACCAGCATTATCCCTGCCAGTACTGTCAATTCTGATCATAATAGCACTGTTATTGTGACTCAAAATAACCAGCCTGAACCAATATCTTCTGAATTGATTAACTTGGACATAAGTAATACCCTTCATAAAGCTAAAAATTTGGCCAATAGTAAGTTTTTGACGTAAAAATACTATTTTAAGCCTTTTTTAACCATAATTATGCCTTCAACCAGGTCAGGAGCCAGCTACAACCCCTCAAGCAGCTCCCAAAAAGGTAATAGACGTGATTATGGCAGAGGCCAACCAGGTACAGAAGGAAAAGGGTCAGTTGATGACTTCCAAACAACTAAAATGGGTCATTCTGAAGCTGATAATACCATTTTACCTTCAAAAAGAGCTGACACCGCCACAACAAGCCTCTGTGGACATATACAAAGCCAGCCACAGTGCATACAACAATGCACTTCAATTCAAGGAGTACCAGATCCTTGAAGACCTGTGGAAGAACTGCATGAATTCTTACCTGACAGTAAGAAAATTCTTGGGCCATCCCAACACTTGCAAATTGCTCAATGGATGGCATCCATTGATGGAGAAGAAAAACATGATGCTTTTGACACTAGAATGGAGGAAAAACAACCCTCCACCACCCAAACCAGTGCCAAAAACAGCCCCAGTGGCCAGCAGCAGCAATTCCAACGTGAAAAAGCAGCCACAAACTCCAAACAAGGGCAAAGGGAAGGCACCAGCCCCAAAAACTTACAGCCAGGGCTACAGAATCCCAAAGATTCAGCAGGATGCCATGGAAAATGTATTTCAGATGGCCAGAACCATGATGGAATTACAGAAGAAGGAGGAAGCCAGATTAAGGTTCCAGAAATTATTTCTGACATATTTGATTCCATCCCAGAGTTGTATAATGCTATAAATGACGTGAAAAAACATCTTTCTGATAAAAATGACACCATTTGTAACAACATTAAAACAAACAACCTGAGTCTGTGCCAAATTAATGAAACACTTATGTGTTTTGAAAAAGTTTTAAGAACAATTAAAAATTCTAATAATGACAATTCTTCTAACATTAAAATAAATGAACAATCTGCCATTATTAAAGAATTAACAGATAAATATTCTAAATTCAATATTGATGACATGATTGAAACAAGAATTAAACAAGCCATAAATATTATCAAAACAGATAACAAGAAAGTCCTTGATGACATTTCAAATTCATTTACTGAAGTAAAGACATATACCATTGCCTTGAAAAAGTGTTTTGATGCTTCACAAGAAGAAGTATCAAAATTATCAATGAAATTGAATCAAGTCACTGCTGATAATACAAGACAGACAGAGTTATGGCAAGAACTGACACATAAGGAAGACATGTATAAAATTGAAGTAATAAATTTAATACAAAGCTTCCAACATGAATACAGAAATTCCCAAAGGTGTAGCAACAGTAAAATGAATGACATTGAACAAATACTGAACACCTTACCAAGAATGTCTACACCTCTAAATCAAAATGAGGGCACAAGAATTCCAAATCCACAAGTATTGGATCCTGATAATTCACAATTAAAAAATGAATTATCCACTTCTTTTCATAACTTGGAACCATCAATGGGCCAAGCACTCTTGAAAGAAGTTCCAAAACTTAAAGAATGGCCTCACTTCAGTGGTGAAGGAGAGTATGACCATATGGAATTCATTAGAGGTATTGACATGATCAAAGAGGATTTTGAATTACCAGACAGATTGGTAACAGCCAGGTTTAACACCTTGTTTACCAGATCAGCTCACAGATGGTACATCAAAATAAGACAAGCACATGGACACCAGAGTTGGACTTGGTGGAAAACCCAAATCATCAACAAATGGGCAAATGATGCTTGGAGGTTTAAAGTTGAAACAGCCTTTGAATCTGCCAAATTTAATGCTGATAAAGACAGAGCTTTACCATGGTTTTGCCAACAAAAGGACAGATTAACAGCATTATATCCTGACATGTCAGAGTTTATGATCCATAGAAAAATTCTGAGACAATGTGGAGGTGACTTAGAGCATGCTGTCAAAAGCAGGACTACTGAACAATCTTCAGCAGAAGATATTATCAATATACTAGAAGAAGTAACCACCAGAACCAAAATTGGTTCTAGTAGGGTGAATCTCAAAACAAGGTTTAATACACCTTGGAAAGATTCTGTGGACAAAAACCCCAAAGAAAATTCTGGTAATATTAAATATAAATCTGCAGATACAGTCAGAAAATGCCATATTTGCCAAAGCACCACCCATTTAGCCAATACATGTCCAAAGAGGGGGAAAATCAATGAAATTGAAATTGAAAAGGAACCAGATGTTGAAAAAGAAGACATAATTGAAGACAATTCAGATGATAAGTCATCCATATTTTCTGAATCTTCAAAAGATATAGAAAATATCAATGCCACTTTTGACATCATGGAATCTTATTCCCACTTACCACAATTGAGCAATGGTCAAGTTGATTTATCAAAAGTTCAAGATGCACAACTTATGAAGACAAAACCAAACAGAGGAAAAGGTTATACAGCTGGTAACTCCTGTATAACAGAAGTGGTGATTGACAACAAGCCCACCAAACTTTTGCTTGACCCAGGAGCCTTCTGCTCTTGTGTTGGAAAATCCTTTCTTAAGACTTGTGTGCCAAATTTTGAAGACCAATTGTTACCAATTGATGGTATAAAATTCAACAGTGCAAGTAACCCAATGAAAGCATTGGGAATCTTTGAGACCAATGTCATATTCCCACACATAAATGGGAATTTAAGGATCACAGTTGAATTTGTTGTTATGGAAAATTGCTCTAGTACCCATTTTATATTGGGAAATGACTATTTGATCATGTATGGGATAGATTTACATAATAACAAAGACAGATACTTTACAATTGGGGACAATAAGCGCCAGAAATTTGCCTTTTTACCATTTAAAAGACAAATTACAGTAAACAAAGTATCACCAGTCAACTTAGAGTTAGAAAAATTCAAGTCTGAACAGTTAAATGAGGCTGAGATAAGCCTTCATCTGACTGATAAACAAGAAAATGAACTTTCTTCCCTTTTGTATGACCACAAAGGAGCATTTGCTACAGACAAAGAACCTCTGGGAGCAATTATTGGTCATGAAGTTGACATCATCCTTAACATTGAGAGACCTTATCCACCACTCTTAAGAAGACCTGCTTATCCAGCAAGTCCCAAATCAAGAGAAGCTCTAGAAATTCATATCAAAGAACTTCTAGACCTTGGTGTAATAAGAAAAGTAGGCCACAATGAGGAAGTAGAAATAACTACACCAGTCATAGTGGCGTGGCATAATGGAAAATCCAGAATGGTTGGGGACTTTAGAGCTCTGAACACTTACACTGTTCCAGACAGATATCCAATACCAAAAATCCAAATTGCCCTTACTCAAATATCTCAAGCAGTGTATATAACCACTATGGATGCCCTTAAAGGATTCCATCAAAATGTGGTAACACCAAGAGCAAGAAAATACTTGAGAATTATTGTTCATTGTGGAGTTTATGAATACTTAAGGATGCCCTTTGGTATCAAAAATGCACCTTCACACTTCCAAAGAATGATGAATGAAATCTTCCCTGAAGAACTCTCAGAGGGATGATTAATCATTTACGTTGATGACATTATTATCTGTTCAAAGACTTGGGAGGAGCACATGTACAGATTATCAAGAGTTTTGACAAAAATCCAATCAGTAAACATGAAAATCTCCCTGAAGAAATGTCATTTTGGATTTAAAGAACTTAAGGCACTAGGACATGTTGTATCTGGTTTGTCCCTTGGAATTGATAAAAACAAAGTTGCAGCAGTATTGTTAAAACCCATGCCCCAGAATAAGAAGGAAATTCAGTCATTCTTAGGTTTTGCAGGATATTACAGGCAACACATTAAAGACTTTGCATCCATAGCAAGACCACTTTATAAGTTGTGTGACAAAGACACAGTATTTGAAATGACTGTTGACAGAGTCAAAGCTTTTGAATCTCTAAGAGAAGCATTGACCACTGCTCCACTCTTACTGATGCCAGACTTTAAATTACCTTTCAAACTGTATATTGATGCATCAGGGGATGGACTAGGTGCTGCACTTCACCAAGTTCAGATCATAAATTACAAACCTGTAGAAGGACCAATATGTTTCATATCCAGGCAAATCAAACCAACTGAAGCCAGATATGGAGCAAGTCAAATGGAATGTCTATGCCTTGTCTGGGCCTTAGAGAAATTGAACTATTTCTTAGAGGGATGTGTTTTTGAAGTAATAACAGATTGTACAGCTGTGAAATCACTTTTGAACATGAAAACACCTAACAGACACATGCTCAGATGGCAAATAGCCATACAAGAATACAGAGGCAATATGACTATTGTTCATAAGGATGGGAATATTCATAAGAATGCAGATGGACTAAGCAGATGGCCATTACCAAATAACATTGATAATCCTGCTTATGTTCCAGAAGAAGCTTCACCACAAATTCCAATAGAAGGAATAAGTGTTACAGACTTGAACACCACCTTCTTTGAAGAAGTCAGAAATAGTTACACTCAAGATAAGAATTGTAGCATCTTATGCCAATTACTTAACAAAGACTGTAAAGACAACTCTCTAATACATGCCTTGGATGAAGTATGGAGGAAATCTTATAATGAAGGAAGATTTCACCTACTGGATGGTATAATTTACCACAGAACCAAGCACACATGTGTCATGACAGTTGTAGACAGGTCATTAATCAATCTTGTACTGAAAGAATGCCATGATAGTCCCTTTTCAGGACATCTTTCTGAAGACAGAACAAGAGAGAAAGTGAAGACCTGCATATGGTGGCCAATGTGGCAAAAAGATGTTGCAGAGTATTGCAAAACCTGTGACAGATGCCAAAAGGCAAATAAATCCACTGGCAAAAGACTTGGAAATATGATGAAAATCCAAGAACCAAACAGACCTTGGGAAATTGTCCATATGGATTGGGTAACTGGCCTACCACCAGGAGGTGACAGGAGCTATAATGCTTGCCTAGTAATTGTGGACAGATTCAGTAAAACTCCAATCTTTTTACCATGTCACAAAGATGATACAGCCATGGATACAGCTCTTCTGATATGGAATAGAGTAGTGTCATGGACTGGGATATTTACAAATATCATCAGTGATAGAGATCCCAAATTCACTTCAGCACTATGGACAAATCTTCACCAATTATTTGGCACTAAACTGTCTTTCTCTACAGCCTACCACCCACAAACTGATGGCCTGGCTGAAAGAATGATCCAAACCTTAGAGGACATGGTGAGAAGATTTTGTGCATATGGCCTTGAATTCAAAGATTGTGATGGATTTACCCATGATTGGTGTACTCTGTTACCAGCACTGGAATTAGCATATAAAACATCAATCCATGCTAGTACCAATCAGACTCCTGCTGTTCTAGAAAAAGGATGGAACCCCAAGTTACCCCAAGACTCCTTGAGGAAAGACTTAATTGAAATACATCCCACAGCTGCTAGCTTCAAAGGAATGCTAGACAAAGCTAGAAAGCATGCAGTAAGGTGCATGGAGGACTCTTTTGCATATGCTAAAGATAAATGGGATAAATCACATGCAACTCCAGATTTCAAAGTGGGGGACCTAGTACTTGTATCCACCACTAACTTCAATAACATCAAAGGATGTAAAAAGTTGAAAGACTCCTTTGCAGGACCTTTTGTGATTAAGGCCCTCCATGGAGAAAATGCTGTTGAAGTAGAGTTATCTGAAGAACTTAGCAATAAGCACCCTACATTTCCAGTGAGCTTGATAAAACCATATAAATCTAGTGATGCTGAGAAATTTCCCTTGAGGAATAAGATTCCCCAAGTTATACCTCCTATTGAGACATCTGGTGCTAAGAAAATTACCAAAGTTCTTAAAGAAAGGAAATTAAGAACCAAGAAAGTAAGGGAATACCTTGTTAGGTACAGTGACCCAACTTGTGAAGATGAATGGTTAGAAGAAAAAGATATACCAGAAGCTACAAAACTCCTCAGAAGATTCAGACACACTAGAAACTCCAATATTACAAAGTAATATTCTTTTTTAGGGGGAGGGAATGTGAGCCTTAGAGGTAATTTCATATACCCAAAAGACCACAAATATAAAAAATAACATATTAATATAAATAAAATAAATTTATTTATAAAAATCAAAATATAAATATAAAATTATATTAAAAAATAAAAAATTAATTATAATTTAAAAATAAAAATACATTAAATTTTGTAAATATAAAATTACATTTATACTTGAAAAATTTAAGTAAAAATGAAATTTTAACAAAATTGTGAAAAAATAAATAAATTTGGAAAAAAGTTAAATAAAATTTATTATAACTTTTTATCCAATAAATAAACATATAAAATTTATTTCACCATTGGATTCCTCATAAAAAATCAGGTGGGGTCACCTCTGAGTGAAATTCTTGTAACTCAACTCTAAATAAGCTTAAATTAAGTTTTTAGTATTTTCAATACAAAAGTTGAAAATCCTCAAAACTTTAATTGAATTCACACCACATGTGGTGTTAACCATCAATTTTTGTGTTAAAATTGAGGTGTTGTGTTTAGTTTAGAAGTTATGAGGAATTGAAGTATTTTCAATTGAATTCAATTGAAATGTCAAAATGTGCGCGTGTATTACATAAGTGAACTTTGATTTACATATGAGGTGTCAATTATTACTGTATTGTACTGTACAATTGAATTGAATTACATATGTAAATTATAAGTATAATACATGATGAGGAATTAAAGGAAAAATAAATTGGAAAGATTAAATTTGGGGGGGAAAAGGAACTCCAGCTCTAAGGGGGAGCTAGACCCCCAAAATCCTTGCTGACAGGCGTGGGATGTCAAAATTCACGCAAAAGTTCATCACTTTTGGCCTGGAATTGAGTTACAGGGTCTGTGGACTCAATTGATGATGAGGTTTTGATACCAACTGGGGTAGTTTTAGCTGTTGCCAAGAGGGTAAAACTACCCTTAAGATAAAACAATCATAATAAAAACAGTTTTAACTGGTTTCTACGCCTCTGACACACATTCTGACGTGCTTTGAAGGCTCTAGGCCTGGTATTGCTATAGTAATGGCTGATTTAAGGGTCTAAAATGGCTAAAAATGGCTAAAAATGGCTTAAACCAGCCCTTTTTGGTCTAAACCTGGGTTCAATGATGCCATAATTGGCTTTTCTGTTGTCAGACTGTTTTTCACGACTGACAAGAGTAAATTTTACTTTTGGAGTAAGAGAATTGATGGCTATAAAAGAATGTCTTCTTTGCCCCACTTTTCTCTTCATGTTAGAATCTTTTCCTTTTATTAATTAGTTTAAAACTGTTAAACCAATCAATCAAAGATTCCAACCACCACTTTTAAATCATTTTAATCCTTTTAACCACGTGAAAAAATCATTATAATCATTGTTTGTAACTCTTATAATCATTTTTACCCCTGAACCACCCCAAAAGTGAATTAAAGCATCTTTCATCACTGTAAACTTTGTCACTTTGTTTCCAAATTCACTCTGGTCACTTTTGGGCATGTTATCTCTTTAATATTCTTTTTAAAGACTTTGTTCTTTAATTAATTGCTTGCAGTTCTTTGCTCAATTAATTCCAATTGAAATTGCTCTTGAAGAAATTTCTTTTGTAGCCTTAAAATATCTCTTGTAGAGTATTTTTTGGATAAATTTTTATTGTTGGTAAAACAATAAATTTTTCTAATATTATTGTTTTATACTAATAAAGTTATAAACAATAAAATTGGCGTGTTTTCTCTTAAAAATAATATTTCATACTATTTTTAACTGAATTTTACCTTATACAAATTTTGAGGACAGGAAAAGTACTTGATTTTTAATCAAAGTTTCATATCCACACCTTACACTATTTTAAGTCAGTTCATCAAAAAAAAGAATATATCAACACATGAAAGTACCAATGATACATGATGGCCCAGCATGGCCTTAAACTGCAAATTTAATTTCTGAATTTTCTGTAATAGTATCAAAAAAAAACATAAAGTATATATATATATATATATATATATATATAATCTATTAATAATCAATAAATCAATGAAGAAAAAAATCTATATATAAATAATAAAAAAATAAAAATTAATAATTGATATGGAGATCAGAAGTGATAGTTGTGGTAAAGATATTTCAATTAGTATTAAAAAAATAAAAAAAAATAAAAAAAGAAGAAAAAGAAAAAAAGAGCTGGTTATAAAGTTCATCTAGAAAGAATTTTTTAGTCTTTTTATTCTGTAATAGTATCAGTAGTTTCTCATACTTAAAAAATAGGGGAGGTTAACTATTTCTTATACCACCCAAAGCACAAGTGGCTATAAGCTTTGGGGAAAGCTGGAATTTGATAAATAAGCATCAGTTTATAAATTCAATCAATCAAACTCAATTGAATTAATTGTCTTGAAAGAATTCACATATTAGATTATAATTTATTCAAGCTTATTTTCCATTAATAAAGTACTTAGATATTTCTTGAATTCTCAATTTCATGAATAATTACCTTTTATCAGGAAAAAGAAATTACTCATCATTGCACTTCTTCCAAAGAAGATTGTTGTTTTTTTAAAAAAAATCAAGCTATAATTTCAAATGATCATTTCAAAATATAATCCAACAAAATAATCTGAAAACAGGGAAGATTTAATCAGTATTGTGTTGAAATTGAAAATAAATAAAAAAAATAAGTTTTATGAACTTAGTGATACAAGGGGATATGTTGAATAAAAAATACTTCAAGATTTTTTCACTACAAGAAGACTAGAAATTTTGGAAGGAAGAAAAAAAACTCATCAGTTGTGTGCAGTATCAATCCTCAAAGAGAAATTATAAAGAAACTTATCTTAACATTCTAGAACTGAATCAATCAGGAATCCAAAATGGAAATTATTGAGCTGAACTACTCAATACACATACATGATACACACATACACACAGAATGCATACACACATAGCACATAGAAAGAATCCACCTCACAAGGAGGGGTGACCAGATTTTTTAATTTAATTTTTCTCTTTTTTCAATTTTTAATTTTTTTAATTTTTTTTAATTTTTTTATTTTTTATTTTAAAAAAAAAATTAATAAAAAAAATGACCACCCCCTCTTGCTTTGAAAATTAATTAAAAAAAATAAGAAGATAAAGAAACAAATAAAATAAAACCAATTCATGAGTAAAGAAGAAGTAATATTTCAAATAAATATGAGATTATAATGAATAAGATAACATTATAACAATATAAGTATCATAATATTATAATATTAGAAATAAAATAATATTAAGATATAAATAATATTATAATACTATAGTATTCTAAAAGGATAACATATAATCCCAAAAGCCCATATCACAGTAGAATATAATAATTATATAATGAAAATGAATAATAATAAAGATATAACCCTTAATGATATGATAATAAATAATATATTATTGAGTTAAAATTTAGATATTCAAATAAATCATGACTTTAATATATATATGAAATACACATAAATAAAAATATATAAATCCAACTGCCCAGGTTGAAATTATATAAATTTATCTTTGCATAAATTATATATTTATATAAATGGGCAAAAAGTAGTTAAATAAGGAATATATATATAAATAGAAGAAAATCAGGCATTATTAATTCTTCAAGAAAAGAAAATATAATAATACAGAAAAGCTCAAAATGAAGACATCAGATGAAGAGAAACTGTTTCAGAATGATGAAAACACCTGCTTCTTTTATAGTAAAGTATAACAAAAGCATAACATCATTTCACCAGCACCTTTACACACAAATTACAAGGTTTTACATTCATCACACAATTATGTGTTGAGTTGATCATATGATTCTTTCCATTATCTCATTAATTAAAATACCTCATTGTCAAAAAAATCTATCATAGCTAACGTTTACACAGCTTCTAGCCAAGCACATCATATATAAGAATAAATGACATGATTAGTTAAAATTGATAAATTATATTTAAGGTTTGCACAGCTTAAATGCAAACACATCATATATCCAACCAAATGATATCATTTTAGTTTTTTCATTCATCACATGATTTTTTTAATTGAACTATACTTATTATCATCATGATATTTCAAATTTTTAATCACATGATTGTTTCAATTAAACAACAATTCTTTTTTTTGCACAGCTTTTTGTATCACATCATATTTAGAGTTTACACAGCTTACATCTGCACAGCAGTAATTCAAACACATAATGTGACAAATTGAATGAGTTTATTTTTACTTTTTATATTCATCACATGATTCTCTTTGATAAGATGATTTGGATTCAAATCACATAATTTAAAATTAAATCATTTTTATCAATATTATCTTAAAATTCATTACATAGTATTAGAAGAAAACCATCTACTGACTACAGAGCTGATAAATCCTAGTAATAGAGTAGTATATCACATCAATAAGAGGTCTTTAAGCAGTTCGCTTCATCCCTCTCAGTCAATTTTTAACTATTATTTTCTAAAGAACTACCCAGAAAGACAAAAAAAATGATGAAAATGACACTATTTCATCATTATTACTAATCAATTGTGAAAATTTTATATTAGATAGATTTATTATTATTTTTATATTAAAATAAGCTCATAAATAATATATTAATAGTTAGAAATTAAAAATTAACTACCTCTAATTTTAATTAAAACTTTAAATCAATAGAAACAGTTAAATTTGAATTTATCAAAATTAAAGTAATAAATCCAAAGTAATCAAGACCAACAAAGGAAATCTTTCAATTTATGATTCAGATGGTATTAACAATTTCGCTTCAGTTATACTATTCAAAAGATAACTTTAGATTACATATAGAAGCCCCAGAACTATCAAAATGACATTACCAAGCATTGATTTTTGATAAAAGCTAACAGTATAATATAGAGTTATTAAGAAATTAATAAATAATTAAATTGAATCTAAATATAAATTAAGAACATGGCCCTATTTAGTTGATTAAATTAATTGGAATGAAATTCAACTTCAAGCCACAATTAATTCTACACCCTAAACCCTTATCAATACAAAATCTTGAGATTTGATTACTAAATTAAAAGAAATCCAAATAAATGATAGCAAATCTTTAAAATATCATGAATAATTAATTAAACACTTTGCTTACAGCCTACTATTGAAAAAATAACTTTCATATACATACAGGAACTTTTTATATATTGAAACAATTAAAACAATCTAGTAATTTTTAATTGAAATTATTTATATACATATAGAAATTTAATCAAAGAATTTCAATCAGTTAATAAATTATGAATTAAATATAAATTAGAATTTAATTGATAATTAAATAAATGTCAACAAAATTAAACCTTATTGAATTAGTTTTAATTGAATTAAACTTTAAGCCACAATTTGTTTTACACCCTGAACCCTACTCAATACAAAGCTTGAAATTAAGTTATCAAGTTTACAACAATTAAACATTATTATATCACCATGTTAATATATCATTTAGGTATTATTTAGAGCTTTGCTTCAGCCTTAGTAGTCAAAATAACACTTTCAATTACATACCAGAATCTTAAATACATTCTAAATGGAAATTCAGAAATCAATATAAGAATTTTATTCAATAGAAAAATTTATTTCTTATTGAAAATACTGTAATAAATTAAACTTAATTTTCAATTAAATAGAAAGAATAGATTATTTCAATTAAATAAATTTAAATTTACAAGCCACCTATCATACTCACAATTCAATTCTCTGAATCAATTAAAAAAACAAATCAAAACTATCAGAAATAAAATCATCATAAATAATGATGTTGCTAATTAAGCATATGATTAGAAGTACTTTTAGCAGTTCTCTTGAAGCTCAATTAGGAATAACAACTTTTAGATTTAGTTTAAAAAGGTATTTGCTATGCAAAATAATTTTTTTTAACTTAAAATTTGATTAAAAATGATGATCAATTTTTTTATTTTACTTATTTTGCGTTACATTTGATAAGAAATTTTTTTTATCAAAATATCTATTTTAACTACATGAGAATAAGGAAAAACTAAAAATTTATCCCTTTGAGTTTGAGTTTTGAAATATATAAATCATGTTAGTTTCTGTGAAAAGAAAAAATAAATAAATGAAGATAAGTATAGGTGTTATACAAAAGTATCATTTATATAGCTCATTACCCTTGGCCATTAGATAAAAATAAATAGATTAATTAACCACATAATAAACCAGTTTTTATATAAAATTATTGCTCCTCTATGACCTAAAACTGGAAATTTGCTTTTTTAATTTAATTTATTATTATTGAAATATATTTATGACTATATCATTATAAATAGAATAATTATATCTTACAATTAATTAAATGATCCATTTATTATTGCTATATTGCTTATAAAATAGGTTTTAGATTCAAAGTGAAACCTTCAAATCAATTATTAGTCCTCTATGACCCTAAACTGGAAAATAAAATTGAAATTTCCTTCTATTCATTATAAAATATAAACTGGAATTTCTTTTATTATTATTTTTCACTCAAAAAATATTCAAAGTCCACAAAGACTATAAAACAGAGCCTTCTCACTTATCATTTTTAAATGAATGAATGCTTAATTATATGAGTCCACCATGACCTTAAGCTGGGAATATTAAAATCTTAATACTATAAAAGATTATATATAAAAAAGTAAAATATATATATATAAATAGATATAAATATACATATACTCAAAAAACGAAAAAGAAGAAAACATAAGAATTATCAATCAATTAAAGATTAGAAATATGATGTTTATTATTAATATTATTATTAAGAAAATCACATTCAGAAAAGAGAGGCTTTAATGGTCTTCCTGCTCTCGGTGGCACTTGGACAACTGGTCTGTATGTACTTAGAAAATACATATACACTGAGCAGCCAAAGTCTGACTTGGTCTGATGAGGGGAAATATCTCTTAGTTGATTAGAGTTATAGCCTTGTAGACTGCCACTATATAGTGTCAGGCCACCACAAAAATTCAAACCCTCTTCTTAGTATGAATAAGACTCAAAATAATAATAATAATTAAGCTGAAAATTCAAAATTTGGCAAGAAAATATTGCAAGAATCAAGAACAAAATAAAAATAAAGTAGAAAAACAACCAACTACAGAAATTTGAATTGAGAGGGGGTCTTATCCCAAACCTGACAATTAATATTACAGATAGAAAGAAGAAAGAAGAATAAAAGCTATATCTTGATAGTATCTTGAAATCTCAATCATGATAAGATGAATTTTCATAATAATGAATGGAAAATGAAAAATATAGACTGGCTTTCCTTTTTAAACTCATGATAAAAACATCCTGAAGGCATCTTTAACTCTAACATTATGAGAATTTCTTTCAATATAGAAAATTGGAAATTTAATGAATCCATGAAGGGAGTAGTGGAATGTTAAGTCCTTGTATGACTTAAAACTACAGGAGTGGCACACCTGAGAGCTTATAATCTATTTCTTTATTTTAGTCCATGAAAGGAGTAGTGGTATTAAAGAAATAATGTGAAGAAAGAAGAGGTCAGATTTGAAATGGTTCAAATAAAACCCTCAAATATATGTGATAAATTGGCCGAAAAATAAAATATTGAAGAAAGAAGGAGAAAAATTTAGAATTGAAATATGCAATGAGATTGGTAATGACTGAAAAGAAGAAAGAAATATCTATCAACCCAAACATTTTATGAATTATTAAGCCTCAAGGTAGCTCAAGTTGATATCAGTATAAGGAATCTTTCAGCTTAAAGAAAAGAAAAAAAACTGCCCTTGGATCAAGTCAAATTGAAGACCAGGAGGTCCTCAGCATGACATGAAACTGCTCCCTTGTGAAGAAAAGGACAAGGGGTCTTATTGTCCTTGTATGACATAAAAAGGCAGGATTTTGTATACCTAATATACAGGGTCTGCACACCTGAGCTGTAGGGTCCTGTATGACCTTAAACTGCAACCTCAAATGTATGGACAGAAAAAAGATAACAGAAGTGAAGATTTATTTAATTTAATAAATTATTAAAATAGGGAGAAGAATTAAAGAAAATAGAAGAATTGATACTATATTGAATACAACTTAACCAGTTTTAAAAAAGAAAAAATATATAAGGATATAGAAATATCAAAGTGAAAAACATAATCATTTCAGTGATATTACAAAATGGATTACCAAAATAGTGCAGCAAAATACAAATCAGTACACAAGAAGGTCAAACCAGTTAATGAGCCTATGCCACAAGACATAAATCCTCCTTTGGGAAGGCCACCATTATCAAGAGACCCTTATAATACACCACTTTCACCAAAACCACCTAATTTCATGGTCACATCAAAAATGTAAGGTGTGGATATGAAACTTTGATTAAAAATCAAGGACTTTTCCTGTCCTCAAAATTTGTATAAGGTAGAAAATCAATTAAAAATAGTAAGAAATATTATTTTTAAGAGAAAAGATGCCAAACTTATTGTTTATAACTTTATTAGTATAAAACAATAATACTATAAAGATTTATTGTTTTACCAACAATAAAAATTTATCCAAAAAATACTCTACAAGAGATATTTTAAGGCTACGAAAAAAATTTCTTCAAGAGCAATTTCAATTGGAATTAATTGAGCAATGAACTGCAAGCAATTAATTAAAGAACAAAGTCTTTAAAAAGGATATTAAAGAGAAAACACACCCAAAAGTGACCAGAGTGAATTTGGAAACAAAGTGACAAAGTTTACAGTGATGAAAGATGCTTTAATTCACTTTTGGGGTGGTTCAGGGGTAAAAATGATTATAAAAGTTACAAACAATGATTATAATGATTTTTTCACGTGGTTAAAAGGTTCAAAATGATTTAAAAAAGGTGGTTGGAATCTTTTATTGATTGGTTTAACAGTGTTTAAACTAATTAATAAAAGGAAAAGATTCTAACATGAAGAGAAAAGTGGGGCAAAGAAGATATTCTTTTATAGCCATCAATTTTCTTACTCCAAAAGTAAAATTTACTCTTGTCAGTCGTGAAAAACAGTCTGACAACAGAAAAGCCAAGTATGGCATCATTGAACCCTGATTTAGACCAAAAAGGGCTGGTTTAAGCCATTTTTAGCCATTTTAGACCCTTAAATCAGCCATTACTATAGCAATACCTGGTCTAGAGCCTTCAAAACACGTCAGAATGTGTGTAAGAGGCGTAGAAACCAGTTAAAACTGTTTTTTACTATGATCCTTTTATCTTAAGGGTAGTTTTACCCTCTTGGCAACAGCTAAAACTACCCCAGTTGGTATCAAAACCTCATCATCAATTGAGTCCACAGACCCTGTAACTCAATTCCAGGCCAAAAGTGATGAAATTTTGCGTGAATTTTGACATCCCACGCCTGTCAGCAAGGAATTTGGGGGTCTAGCTCCCCCTTAGAGCTGGAGTTCCTTTTCCCCCCCAAATTTAATCTTTCCAATTTATTTTTCCTCTAATTCCTCATCATGTATTATACTTATAATTTACAGATGTAATTCAATTGAATTGTACAGTACAATACAGTAATAATTGATAGCTAATATGTAAATCAAAGCTCACTTATGTAATACACACGCACATTTTGACATTTCAATTGAATTCAATTGAAAATACTTCAATTCCTCATAACTTCTAAACTAAACACAACACCTCAGTTTTAACACAAAACTTGATGGTTAACACCACATGTGGTGTGAATTAAATTAAAGTTTTGAGGATTTTCAACTTTTGTATTGAAAATACTAAAAACTTTATTTCAGCTTATTTAGAGTTGAGTTACAAGAATTTCACTCAGAGGTGACCCCACCTGATTTTTTATGAGGAATCCTATGGTGAATTAATTTTTATATGTTTATTTATTGGATAAAAAGTTATAATAACTTTGATTTAGCTTTTTTCCAAATTTATTTATTTTTTCACAATTTTGTTAAACTTTCATTTTTACTTAATTTTTTCAAGTATAAATGTAATTTTATAATTCCAAAATTTAATGTAATTTTATTTTTAAATTTTAATTAAATTTTTTATATTTATATTTTGATTTTAATAATATAAATAAATTTATTTTATTTATATTTATATGTTAATTTTGTATTTGTGGTCTTTTGGGTATATGAAATTACCTCTAAGGCTCACATTCCCTCCCCCTAAAAAAGAATATTACTTTGTAATATTGGTATTTCTAGTGTGTCTGAATCTCCTGAGGAGTTTGGTAGCTTCTGGTATATCTTTTTCTTCTAACCATTCATCTTCACAAGTTGGGTCACTGTACCTAACAAGGTATTCCCTTACTTTCTTGGTTCTTAATTTCCTTTCTTTAAGAACTTTGGTAATTTTCTTAGCACCAGATGTCTCAATAGGAGGTATAACTTGGGGAATTTTATTCCTCAAGGGAAAATTCTCAGCATTACTAGATTTATATGGCTTTATCAAGGTCACTGGAAATTTAGGATGCTTATTGCTAAGTTCTTCAGATAACTCTACTTCAACAGCATTTCTTCTATGGAGGGCCTTAATCACAAAAGGTCCTGCAAAGGAGTCTTTCAACTTTTTACATCCTTTGATTTTATTGAAGTTAGTGGTGGATAAGGTCTCTTAATGTTTAAGAATGATGTCAGCTTCATGACCAATAATTGCTCCTAGAGGTTCTTTGTCTGAAGCAAATGCTCCTCTGTGGTCATACAAAAGGGAAGAAAGTTCATTTTCCTGTTTATCGGTCAGATGAAGGCTTATTTCAGCTTCATTTAACTGCTCAGACTTGAATTTCTCTAACTCTAAGTTGACTGGTGATACTTTATTTACTGTAATTTGTCTTTTAAATGGTAAAAAGGCAAATTTTTGCCACTTATTGTCTCCAATAGTAAAGTATCTGTCTTTGTTATTATGTAATTCTATCCCATACATGATTAAATAGTCATTTCCCAATATAAAATAGGTACTAGAGCAATTTTCCATAACAACAAATTCAACTGTGATTCTCAAATTCCCATTCATGTGTGGGAATATGACATTGGTATCAAAGATTCCTAATGCTTTCATTGGGTTACTTTCACTGTTGAATTTTATACCATCAAGTAGGTGAAATCTTCCTTTATCATATGATCCTTTCCATACTTCATCCAAGGCATGTATTAGAGAGTTGTCTTTACAGTCTTTGTTCACTAATTGGTATAAGATGCTACAATTGTTATCTTGAATGTAACTATTTCTGACCTCTTCAAAGAAGTTGGTGTTCAAGTCTGTAACACTTATTCCTTCTATTGGGATTTGGTTTTCATAAGTTGTGCCCCTTGAGCTTTTGATAAATCAAGTTGACTATTGCTCAATTGTGGCAAGTGGGAATAAGACTACATGATGTCAAAAGTGGAATTGATATTTTCTATATCTGTTGAAGATTCAAAAAATATGGATGACTTATCATCTGAATTGTCTTCAATTATGTCATCTTTTTCAACATCAGGTCCTTTTTCAATATTAATTCCATTGATTTCCCCCCTTTTTGGACATGTATTGGCTAAATGGGTGGTGCTTTGGCAAATATGGCACTTTCTGATTGTATCTGCAGATTTATACCTAAAATTATTAGAATTTTCTTTGGGGTTTTTGTCCACAGAATCTTTCCAAGGTGTATTAAACCTTGTTTCAAGATTCACCCTACTAGAACCAATTTTTGTTCTGGTGGTTATTTCTTCTAATATATTGATAATATCCTCTGCTGAATATTGTTCAGTAGTCCTGCTTTTTATAGCATGCTCTAAGTCACCTCCACATTGTCTCAGAATTTTCCTATGGATCATAAATTCTGACATGTCAGGATATAATGCTGTTAATCGGTCTTTTTGTTAGCAAAACCATGGTAAGGCTTTGTCTTTATCAGCATTAAATTTGGCAGATTCAAAGGCTGTTTCAACTTTAACCCTCCAAGCATCATTTTCCCATTTGTTGATGATTTGGGTTTTCCACCAAGTCCAACTCTGGTGTCCATGTGCTTGTCTTATTTTGATGTACCATCTGTGAGCTGATCTGGTAAACAAGGTGTTAAACCTGGCTGTTACCAATCTTTCTGGTAATTCAAAATCCTCTTTGATCATGTCAATACCTCTAATGAATTCCATATGGTCGTACTCTCCTTCACCACTGAAGTGAGGCCATTCTTTAAGTTTTGGAACTTCTTTCAAGAGTGCTTGGCCCATTGATGGTTCCAAGTTATGAAAAGGAGTGGATAATTCATTTTTTAATTGTGAATTATCAGGATCCAATACTTGTGGATTTGGAATTCTTGTGCCCTCATTTTGATTCAGAGGTGTAGACATTCTTGGTAAGGTGTTCAGTATTTGTTCAATGTCATTCATTTTACTGTTGCTACACCTTTGGGAATTTCTGTATTCATGTTGGAAGCTTTGTATTAAATTTATTACTTCAAATTTATACATTTTTTCTTTATGTGTCAGTTCTTGCCATAACTCTGTCTGTCTTGTATTATCAGCAGTGACTTGATTCAATTTCATTGATAATTTTGATACTTCTTTGTGTGAAGCATCAAAACACTTTTTCAAGGCAATGGCATATGTCTTTACTGCAGTAAATTAATTTGAAATGTCATCAAGGACTTTCTTTTTATCTGTTTTGATAATATTTCTGGCTTGTTTAATTCTTGTTTCAATTATGTCATCAATATTGAATTTAGAATATTTATTTGTTAATTCTTTAATAATGGCAGATTGTTCATTTATTTTATTGTCAGAAGAATTATCATTATTGGAAATTTTAATTGTTCTTAAACCTTTTTCAAAACACATAAGAGTTTCATTAATTTGGCAGACTCAGGTTGTTTGTTTTAATTTTGTTACAAATGGTTTCATTTTTATCAGAAAGATATTTTTTCAAGTCATTTATAGCATCATACAATTCTGGGATGGAATCAAATATATCAGAAATCATTTCTGGAATCTTAATCTGGCTTCCTCCTTCTTCTGTAATTCCATCATGGTTCTGGCCATCTGAAATACATTTTCCATGGCATCTTGCTGAATCTTTGGGATTCTTTAGCCCTGGCTGTAAGGATTTGGGGCTGGTGCCTTCCCTTTGCCCTTGTTTGGAGTTTGTGGCTGCTTTTTCACATTGGAATTGCTGGTGCTGGCCACTGGGGCTGTTTTTGGGACTGGTTTTGGTGGTGGAGGGTTGCTTTTCCTCCATTCTAGTGTCAAAAGCATCATGTTTTTCTTCTCCATCAATGGATGCCATCCATTGAGCAATTTGCAAGTGTTGGGATGGCCCAGAAATTTTCTCACAGTTAGGTAAGAATTCATGCAATTCTTCCACAGGTCTGCAAGGATCTGGTACTCCTTGAATTGAAGTGCATTGTTGTATGCACTGTGGGTGGCTTTGTATATGTCCACAGAGGCTTGCTGTGGCGGTGTCAGCTCTTTTTGAAGGTAAAATGGTATTATCAGCTTCAGAATGACCCATTTTAGTTGTTTGGAAGTCATCAACTGACCCTTTTCCTTCTGTACCTGATTGGCCTCTGCCATAATCATGTCTAATACCTTTTTGGGAGCTGCTTGAGGGGTTATAGCTGGCTCCTGACCTGGTTGAAGGCATAATTATGGTTAAAAAGGCTTAAAATAGTATTTTTATGTCAAAAAACTTACTATTGGCCAAATTCTTAGCTTTCTGAAGGGTATTACTTATGTCCAGGTTAATCAATTCAGAAGATATTGGTTCAGGTTGGTTATTTTGAGTCACAATAACAGTACTATTATGGTCTGAATTAATAGTACTGGCAGGAATAGTGCTGGTGACTGTTGAGGCTGTTTCAATGTTTTCTTGTCTTACCACATTGTCAGACACTAAAATTAATGAAAAAACCAATTAATTAAGTAAAAAAAGGATATTTAAAAAAGAAATAAAAAATATAAGCCTCACTTATAATATGAAAAAAATTATTTTTTATGGATTTTTTGGATTATAAGTATTTTTTTTATGTTTTTAAATTTTTCGATATAAGAAAGAAGATTTAAAAAGAGTAAAAAAATATGTCACAGGTAAAATATCACAGCTGGGCCCCCAAATGTAAGGTGTGGATATGAAACTTTGATTAAAAATCAAGTACTTTTCCTGTCCTCAAAATTTGTATAAGGTAGAAAATCAATTAAAAATAGTAAGAAATATTATTTTTAAGAGAAAACACGCCAAATTTATTGTTTATAACTTTATTAGTATAAAACAATAATACTATAAAGATTTAATGTTTTACCAACAATAAAAATTTATCCAAAAAATACTCTACAAGAGATATTTTAAGGCTACAAAAGAAATTTCTTCAAGAGAAATTTCAATTGGAATTAATTGAGCAATGAACTGCAAGCAATTAATTAAAGAACAAAGTCTTTAAAAAGGATACTAAAGAGAAAACACGCCCAAAAGTGACCAGAGTGAATTTGGAAACAAAGTGACAAAGTTTACAGTGATGAAAGATGCTTTAATTCACTTTTGGGGTGGTTCAGGGGTAAAAATGATTATAATTCTTTTTTCACGTGGTTAAAAGGTTCAAAATGATTTAAAAAAGGTGGTTGGAATCTTTTATTGATTGGCTTAACAGTGTTTAAACTAATTAATAAAAGGAAAAGATTCTAACATGAAGAGAAAGATGGGGCAAAGAAGACATTCTTTTATAGCCATCAATTTTCTTACTCCAAAAGTAAAATTTACTCTTGTCAGTCGTGAAAAACAGTCTGACAACAGAAAAGCCAATTATGGCATCATTGAACCCTGATTTAGACCAAAAAGGGATGGTTTAAGCCATTTTTAGCCATTTTAGACCCTTAAATCAGCCATTACAATAGCAATACCTGGTCTAGAGCCTTCAAAACACGTCAGAATGTGTGTAAGAGGTGTAGAAACCAGTTAAAGCTGTTTTTACTATGATTGTTTTATCTTAAGGGTAGTTTTACCCTCTTGGTAACAGCTAAAACTACCCCAGTTGGTATCAAAACCTCATCATCAATTGAGTCCACAGACCCAGTAACTCAATTCCAGGCCAAAAGTGATGAAATTTTGCGTGAATTTTGACATCCCACGCCTGTCAGCAAGGATTTTGGGGGTCTAGCTCCCCCTTAGAGCTAGAGTTCCTTTTCCCCCCCAAATTTAATCTTTCCAATTTATTTTTCCTCTAATTCCTCATCATGTATTATACTTATAATTTACATATGTAATTCAATTGAATTGTACAGTACAATACAGTAATAATTGATACCTCATATGTAAATCAAAGTTCACTTATGTAATACACGCGCACATTTTGACATTTCAATTGAATTCAATTGAAAATACTTCAATTCCTCATAACTTCTAAACTAAACACAACACCTCAATTTTAACACAAAAATTGATGTTTAACACCACATGTGGTGTGAATTAAATTAAAGTTTTGAGGATTTTCAACTTTTGTATTGAAAATACTAAAAACTTAATTTAAGCTTATTTAGAGTTGAGTTACAAGAATTTCACTCAGAGGTGACCCCACCTGATTTTTTATGAGGAATCCAATGGTGAAATAATTTCTATATGTTTATTTATTGGTGTCACAGGGGCTCTTCTAAATGAAGAGGGCCTGGCACTCAGTGAACAGACCTACTTATGGAGGGCTCAGAAGGAATACTCAAATGATAAGAGTAATGAAATAAGATAATAATTTCCTAATCATAAAATAATAAGAATTAAAAGATATGAGAGGAAAACAAAAGAAATAATAAAGAGCCAACCACAAATAATCCTGTACCACTGTTTCAACCTGTTCAGAAAAGAGAAAAGGATTAATAAAGGATATGGCCACCAGGACTCTACTGAACAGGTGAGGGAAGGCAACAACTAACCTAATAAATAATAAAATAATATTTCTTAATGAGAAATAAAATGATATTAAATAATAAATCCAATATTTTAATTAACTGGGGGAAAAACCCCCAGGCGGATGAAGAGGGGCTGGTATATGTGAGAAATACCAGCCTTGGAGTTTGAGTGTTGAGATACTGGCCTGTATGCTGGAAGAAGTTGGATGTGGGATTGAATCCTGTATTGGTGAATCCAATACAGGCTATACAGTCAATACAGTTATTTGCGCCTGTATTGATGAAAGGCCTGTATTTGGGTCTTGCCTGTATGAAACTGTATTGAGGTCTGGAAACTGTATTTGGAGAATGTAGAATGAAACCCCCTTGCTGATTGGGTTTTGAAGGGTATCAATGAAATAATGATTGTTGCTGATTGGGTTTTGAAGGTTATCAATGAAGTAATGATTGTTGAAGATGATTGGTAATGCCCCTGCCTCCTTGGCTGTGACAATGGATAAAAAGCTATAATATCTTTTATTTAACTTTTTTCCAAATTTATTTATTTTTTCACAATTTTGTTAAACTTTCATTTTTACTTAATTTTTTCAAGTATAAATGTAATTTTATAATTCCAAAATTTAATGTAATTTTATTTTTAAATTGTAATTAAATTTTTTTTATTTTGAATATAATTTTATATTTATATTTTGATTCTAATAATATAAATAAATTTATTTTATTTATATTTATATGTTAATTTTGTATTTGTGGTCTTTTGGGTATATGAAATTACCTCTAAGGCTCACAAAAAATAACACAAGAAAGATTTGAATTGATAAATTTTGGACCACCTGGATGGCTTTCAGAAGAAGAAAGGAGTCTTCTGATGAGTGTCATAGTTTTAAGAGAAAAAGCAATTGCATTCAGTGCAGAGGAAAGGGGTTTACTGAAACATTCATATGGAAAACCCTACAAAATACCAGTAATACCACATACACCTTGGCAAAAGAAGCCAATACCAATACCAAAGCCCATAATACCCCAGTTTATTGAGCTGGTAAGGGAAAGGATTAGAACAGGCTTGTATGAGCAGTCTACCTCTAGCTATACAAGTCCAGTATTCTGTGTTGCAAAGTCAAATGGAAAACTTAGAATTGTCAATGATTTACAGGATCTTAATAAGGTAACAATTAAAGATGCAGGATTACCACCACATGTTGAAGAATTTGTAGATGCCTTTTCAGGGAGAGCTTGTTATGGACTTGGTGACATAATGGGAGGGTATGATGAAAGAGAATTAGACATTTCTACAAGACCCTTAACTACATTTGAAACACCACTTGGAAGGCTACAACTCACAAGATTACCACAAGGAGCAACCAATTCTGTTGCAGTTTATCAAGCCCAAATGACCTGGATACTTCAAGAAGAAATACCAGAGAATGTAGGAATTTTTATTGATGATGGAGGGATAAAAGGTCCAAGATCAACATATAATAATGAAACTTTACAAGAAAATAATTTTATAAGAAGATTCATTTGGGAATATGCAGTTACATTAGAGAGAATATTATTCAGAATTGAAGAGGCAGGACTTACCATATCAGGTATCAAATTTGCATGTTGTGTGCCAGCATTGGACATAGTAGGGCATGTAGTTTCTTTGAATGGAAGAAAAATCTCAAAGCAGAAGATTAATAAAATACAAAGTTGGCCAAAGCCCCTCAATAAAAAGGAAATAAGAGGCTTTTTGGGACTTCGTGCATATGTTAGAATGTTCATTAAAAATTTATCTCAGATTGCATCACCACTAAGAAGATTAACAAGAGATGATGAAGAATGGGAATGGAATACTTAATGTGATGAAGCATTTGAAAAGTTAAGAAAAATTGTAGGGGAGGAAACAAAATTAAAAGATTTGGATTATGAAAAGGGAGCAGGGAAGATTAAATTAGCAGTAGACTCAAGCTATATACCTGCAGGAGCAATACTTACTCAAGAAGACAAAAAAGGAAAAGACAGACCAGTTCTTTATGAATCAATAACATTCTCAAGATTGGAATCAAAATACTCACAGCCAAAGCTGGAGCTATGTGGAGTGGCCAAAATGCTCAAGAAACTCCAAACAGTACTTTGGGGACAGCATTTTGAGCTACAAGTAGATGAAAAAGCCTTGATTGAAATGATAAACTCACGCTGTTTTCCAAATGCCCCAATGACCAAATGGGTTGCATTTATTCAATTGTTTTCTTTTCACTTAGTTCATAAGCCAGGGAAGACCTTCACAATGCCAGATGGGCTGTCAAGAAGACCTCAGTCAGAAGATGAAGAAAAAGAAAAATCTGATTTTGATGAAGAAGAAGAATGGATAAAACCACACCCAGGGTTTGGAGTAAAACATAATAATATAATAAAATTGGCAGGAATAAAGCTACCATCAAAGCAAGAATGATTTTGGAAAAGAATGGTGGAATACTTAAATACATTGAAAAGGCCCTTTGGTAGTAAAGAGGATGACTTCAAAAAATTAAAAGGAAGTCATCAAATTTCTTTCTGGAGGAAGGCCAACTCAAAAGAAGAAATACACCAAATCCACAAGTAGTTGTGTCAAGTCAGAGTTCTCAAAGAAGAATATTAAAATCATTACATGAAGAAATGGGACACAGAGGAGAAAATGAAACATACAGAAGAGTTAAAGAAAGATTTTGGTGGGAAGGAATGAAGAAAATAGTCAAAAAATGGGTCAAATCTTGTAAAGCTTGTCAAAAGAGAAGTCATTATCACCAAAAAGAGGAAGGAAGAATCTCATTCACCTCAACATTATTTGAAAGAGTCAGTATAGATGCAGTCCATGTAAAAGCAGGAAGATGGAAATATTTAGTAGTGGCCAGGGATGATTTCTCAGGATGGCCAGAGACAATTCACCAGGGCTAATCTCATGTCAATCATTGGCAATTGACTTCATGTCAAGCAGGATAAAAGTCAAGCTCATGTCAAGTGAAAATCAAGCAAATGTCAAGCACACGTCCTACTCTTGTCTTACACCAAATCCTGTGACATCCACCAATATTGGTTCCCCTGTGCCTTCAACTCAGATTCCTCACCACCTGATCATCCTGCAACCATCCGATGGTTGGTAAAAATTACACAAGACCCGCCTGTTTGCACAAACACACATCAAGGAGGTCCTTCAGCCAGTCTTGATGTAGGCGGGGGGTTTGACTTCACCAGGTCATCCATGAAAGGACTCCGCCTGAGCGGGATTGTCGTCTTGCAGATGACACTGGTAGAGCCTGCCGCACAATACCACAGGTGCGGGTGCGCTTGCATGTGCATTGGCGTGTGCGGGTGCAGGTGCGCAAGGGCCAATTCCCCTTCCAACATGATGATGGCGCAGTTAGAAATTTCGGATGCTGTGAAAGGTGAGTGTGTGGGTCATTTGATCATTGAACTTGGCTTATTCACACTGTACCCAATTTCAAAATAGTAAGTTCTTTGTGGCAATGTGAAATAATGGGCTTTGCATGTCTCTTTCACTAAATTTTGAGGCAGTTATTTCACTAGCAAAATTGCTAATGAATCTGAGAGGTTTGAATTTTAGTAGACTAAATATCATGAAATAATGGCTTTATCATTACAAGCAGTCCACATGACAGAACTTTGTTATCATACAATCCACAGTTACCTTCAATTTCTTCTTCAGATATAATCAAGTGGCCATTATCAAAACCAACAGCTTTATAAATATTCAGATGCGGCCAATCTGGTAAGAAATTCACATCATTCTTCAAAGCTTTTAAGATCAGAAAGTTATTGTTCAGTATGCTAGATGGCTCAGAGACTTTAAAAATGCTATTAATAATACCAAATCATTGTGAGTTTCCCCTCAGAAAACATATCACACTGTTGCTGACATTTTTGGATTCAGTTGAAAATATATTGTTCCCAATATTGATGTTTAAACTGGAAAATACCAAGGTGAGACAATCCTTGAAGTGGGAGGACTTGTGGATTGCACAGTAGTGTCTAAGCTGATCCAATCAACTATTTCCCTTGTTGCATGAAAATTCTGTAAGTACTCAACCAGGCAATCATAATTTTCTTGGTCATGGCGGGATGGTTTGTTATATTTATGGTGATTGAACAGGGCAGGTGGCTGTGATTCAAAAAGCTGTTTTATTTCACATGGCACAGATGGGGATTTCAGGAGAATGGAAAGGTTGGAACATCAACAGATATGTTGAAGTAAGGTTTTATCTATATCATCTATTCAGAGCTGCAAGAAGTTAGTCTTATTCAGTTCAGGTGTTTAATAAATGTTAATATATTGATCTTATTAATTGGCATACATATTTGTTATTTGTTGGCATTTTTGCAAATACTCCAATCAAGCTCTCATAACCCCATGTGGCTGAGGCTTGTGCTGGGCCCCAACGTTGGAAGAGTTTGGGAATATGATCAGCAAAATGATGATTTGGTTTACTTTTCTGTTTTGGGAACAGGTGTTGATTGGAAAGGCGGAATTTTTTCCAATGTTCAGCAAATGCAGTTGCATCATCTATTGAAACAGTCCAACTTGTGGAAATGTTGATAGCACTAATCAAATGGAATGTATTCTTGGTTAGTTCATTTGCAAGTTCTTCTGACTGACCCATTTTTCTTTGAATGTTGGAGGATTGTTGTACATCTAATGACATCTGTTGACTGAGCATTAAAAATGGAATATAGACCTTATATAAGAGAGCCCATTCAGCGGCTTTTAAGCTACCATGAGAGGGGGAACCCATGTTGAGAGGTACTCTTGTCCATGATGAGGGAATTATTGTCTCAGATATGATTTGTCAGAGATTCTCCAGAGCCTCACCCTTGATCTGGTGACCACTCAGTGCAGTGATATCCAATTCAGAGGGTATTTCAGAAGTGGGGATGTAATCCGCATCAAATGAAGGAATCTCTGCAGAACCACTAGATGGATGTTCCATGTGAGGGGTGGGGAGTGGCTCATTCATTATTTTTGATGCATCTCTTCTCAGGGAGCGGGCCTCTCTCAATGTGATTTTATCAAGAGAGCTTTTGGAGGTCATGGAATCTGAGTCTGAACTGTTGGTGTCATTGGATTTCCTGCAGGACCTGAGGTAAATTTTTGATTTGGACTCTGGAATGCACAATTTGAAAGCTGCATGATCCTTCAAAATTCCCAGTATTCAATTATGCATTATGTCAAGATTAACCATTCTGGTTGCATCCCAATACGTAAGGTCTTCTGAAATTGAATATGGCACTCCATACTCAGAGAAAATTGCTTGTCTTTGTTGTGGGGTTTCCCAAAGCCATTTGGCAATGGTTGATTTATGATTTTGATATGAGCGTGTGTAGTGAAATTGAGGACCAATTTCTTCAATTTGAGCTTTGTGAATGGTGCAAAAATTACAGAAGTGGTTGCCTGAATGGGAAATAAATCCAGTAAGCTTGTGCATGGAAACCACATCCGCAATGGCTGTGAGAATGGCAACACGGATAAAGGATCCTGAAGGACCTGTTGAGGTGGGTGAAAAATGGTAACCTTGCCATAGCTCTTTGAGCTCCTTGATGAGTGGCATTAATAGGTAATTCAATTGAAGGGAAGTTGGCTCCTTTGGACCAGGGATGATTCCTGCAACATAGACATTCTCTGGCTTCAATCTTTCACCTGGGGGGAGATTAAGACAAATAAGCATGATAGGTCCAATGCTGGCCAACCGGGTGGACTTTCCATGTGCATTAAACCAGTCCACATAAATGGAGAAGGCCAATGCACCAGGAATGGACATGAATGGGGGGTCATGGATATTTCTAGTGCAAGTGAAGCGTTTCCAGACCAATCCATCCCAGACGTCACATTTTCGGGAACCTTTGGGAGTTTGGGATTGTTGATGTTGATGCAGAATTTCCATAATTCCAGCCTGCTGGAGAAATCTGGAAAGCCAATTTTTGAATGGTTGATAAATGAAATGTTTTGTTGGTATAAATTCTTGCTTCATGTTGGTTGTGTTTTGGGCGTGGGCTTCAAATGAATAGATGAATTTGCCTAATGATTGTGTACAAGGGGGATCATGATCATTTGGGTCATTATGGCATTGACAGTGGGTTTGGTCAGTTGTGACTGATTCAGTAAGGCCATTAAGAGAAAAACATTGAGGACAACATATATATTTTTGAATCACTGGTTCCAATTGGAGATGTTCAAATATGGTACTCAGATCTTGAGGTATATGGAATTCAGGAGTGGGGGGACCACTAGAGGGAGATGATTTGAGCCAGCTGAGAATTTTATCCCATTTGTAATGGTGCGTGAGCTGCAGCTGATAGAGTGTAACATGTCTCATCTGGATGGCGGAATTGGTTAGGAGTTTGATTGGGTAAAATGCCATGCTGCTCAATGCTCATACATATTCTATTTTATTTACACATGGCAATACTGCGGTTTTGACCCTTGAGGGGCATTCCAATAGGGATGTGTCAACATTGATTTGAGGGGATTGACATTAAAACCATGTACGCTGGCATGCCATTGTACATGGCTTAAACCTTATTACAGACATAATGATATAACTCTATTACATAAGGGGTTGGAGTGCAGCTAAAGTCTTGGTATTTGGTTTGAGTGCAGCAGGCTTTTAATTGGTTGGAATGTGATTTGGATTGTCTCACCTTTCTTGAAAAGGTGATGTCTCTTTTGTGGGTAAATCCTTCATGAATATACCCCTTTACAGATGTACGCTGCTGTGGAATTTCAATGCATATATTGGCAGTTTGGATAATTCACAAAATGTGACAATGGGGAGGCGGAAATGTTACTGAATATGATTACTTATGGATGATAGGTCCCCTTTGAGATCAAGGGAATATTACATTATATGGTGGTATGCCGTGCAGGGTGGTTTCCGACAAAAGCGGAGGAGCTCAAGAGGAGGTAGGGAGGATTCTCCTAAAGAGAGCCTTATTAGACTTCCAATAAGACTCTTTTTAGAAATATTCATAGAATATCTCTATTCTAAATTTGAAAAGATTTCATCTCATATCACTCTATTTTATCATAATACTGAGGTGTTTTATCTAGTTAAAAATATTACTGTACTTTTTTGGCCCTTATGTCATCTTCCAAGTCACATAAATCCCATTCAGGTTCTGTTCATGACTCAGATAGTGAATCTAGCATAGAATATGTTCAAACACAGTCACCATTGAGTCCCAACATTCCTCTCACAACCCCTATCACATCCTCAATGAATGTATCAGGTCTTAACATTGATGTGGGAAATCCAAAGGCTCCAACTTCAAGCACTTGGTTGATCCCAAATATTTCCGTCACTCCAATTCCCCCGAATCCCACTAATACACAAACGCATGTGTCTCAGGGGCCAGAAGGCACACCTCAAATCTCATCAAACGCTAATCCCCAATCAAAATTTCCATGTGAGTTCCTCCTTAATCCCGGTTGGAATCCAGTCGCATCCCAGGATCCCTTTGGCCAAAGTAAACAGCCAACCCTCAAGATTCCATCAGGATCTCAGGTTCATGTGAGCGATGGAAGGCGCATAGATGGGGGGCACCAAAAAAGACCATTGGAGAATGTAACGTGGAGTGGTCTGTTGGAGGGAAATCCAGGATTGATGCTTCATCAAAGTAAGTCATTTTAATTTTGGAGTATAAACTTTTTCACAATTTGATATTTTTGTTTCATGGGTTAGATATGGCACCTAAAGGCAAGTCAGTCTGATCTCAGGAGCCAATTGAAGATTGTGAGTATGACCAGTCTTCATTAATTTTTTGATGTGTTAATTGATGATGTGCATGGAAGGTGATGAACTTTATGCATCTTAACCTCTGGTCCATAAAGAGAAAGTCACTGGACGTCATCATCCATATGCCTCCAAACCAAGAACAGCTCATGCCAGTTCATCAAGAGAAAAAATGGTGGATGATGAGGATGAGAACATGTCTCCGACTCAAATGGAAACAAATGATGAACCAAGGAGGGACAATTTCACAGCGCATGAGCATGGCACTCAGTCAAATAATGAGTTCACCCATCCTCAAATGCCCCTTGCCCAGAGTATGCTTGAACAATCCAAGGTCAGACAGCAAAGGAACCAGGCTTGTAAAGCTCACAATGTGGCAAAATGTGCAAGCCAGAAGGAGCAACAAAAATGGCTGAAAGCAGAACTTCCAGAGAATGTCCATGGAATGAGATCAGCAGTACATGCCCATTTCCTGTTCCTACTCAAAGTTAGGGATAAGGATTTTTCCTCACTACCAGCACCACCAAGCACAGAAGAGCGTGAAATTGAAATTCAAGTGGCTGGTCATCTCAGATATGTCCCTGAGGATGTTTTCAATGAGCCATCAACACAGGTTCAGTCTCAGGGTTTCCAAAGCTACTGCAAAAATGAGCTCCACAAGCTAGGACTAAAGCAATTCACTTGGGACTGGGAGAGCTCATGGCAACATCCATTCAATAAGCTGATGTCTATGGTGTTTTACCGTAAATTCTGTCTTGCACTTGGATGCATATTAGAATTAATGCACAAATCTAGAAATTGGGTCCATTTGGTATAAACCACCAATTTGGTTGGACCACACCTTGTTTGTTTGTTCTTCATTAAGCTTTGTAGGAGGTGTGCAATTTTACTACTCATCATGCATGTTTCCACATCCACAATGGTTCGTGTGATTGTTGGGGAGTTATCCTGAGTGCTCCTGCCCTTGGGGTCTTCCAAATCCGCCTCCGCAATTGTGTTAAGCATGATGTGATGGTTACAACATATTCGCAGCTTATTAATATTTCTGAAAAATTCTCCTGGTCCTTTGCTTTTGGATGATAGGAAATCTTCATATAATGTGGAATACTCTTGCTGCATGGTTGGGTTGAGTGGGAGCAGCTCATAATGATGGCTAATAGTGGGGAGGGATTCAAGATGTGTGGTTTTGGTGCGGCGCAAACTTAAATGCCGCAATGCCAAATGCAACCTTTGGAAAGACTACTCAGGATGAATGGTGACCAGTTATCTTAATTGGCGCTCTGGGGTTGAGTGATGAATGATATTATGCCCAAAAGGTCATAAATGGTGTTGTGAATAGGTGTGCCCGTTGAACATATTCGACGGGATGAAAGGAGGCTATTAATGGCACGGTGAGTGGCAGTGTATTGAGAGCAAATATAGCTATAAGATGGGGCAAGGGCTATTGGATATAAAAGGTAATTTGAATAATTTAAGCTCAGCCACTCACTGTGCTTCATTCAAAATTATACAATGCCAATTGATTTGAAAAATGAATGATGTAGAGGTATTGGTTTGCTTAAATTCTTGGGTGATAGTATTGTAAGAAGTGATGATGATATCATATTTTAAGATGTTGGCTTTGGATAATGAGTGACAAGTGGGACCATGGTAGATTTTGGCATGCAGCGCTCCAGCCTGAGCATGCTTGGATATTTCTGATTACCAGTTGGAAATTAAGCGAGGGGGGCAGATGATAATGGTGGGCGTGGAGCAATGGGGGTTTGCAATCATCCGCTCCTTGGAGGTACCAATTGGAGCAATGTCCTGAATGGTTTTACCTAATCCCATATCATCCACGAGTAGTCCTCCAAGAGGGGTATTGGTCAAAAGGGATTCAAATCAGCTAACAACCTTGTTTGTAATGATGTTCCTGACATTAAAAGTGGATCCTGGGGGTGAGGTGTCCCAAAGGTTACGGGCTGATTGGCCAGTGGGGATTTCTCGATCCCAGATAAAAGCTGGTCCGGTCTTTTGATGAGGGAGGAGGGGGGTTTGAATAATGGCATGGGGAGGTCTGATCCACTTGGTAATTGTATCAGTTTTTGCTTGGAAATCAATGATGAAACAGCAGGATATGAAGCTGGGGTCGAGTTTGAAGCAGGAAATGTCGGAGTAAAGAGTTGACATTGACTATGAGTATTACAGTCATATTCTTTGGGCATTTTAAGCTTGAAATCTTGTGTTCAAAAGCTTTCCATTATGAATAAAATGTTTGGATACCATGTGAAGAACATCAATGCTAGATTGGGTTTCTGAGATGAGGAGGGATCATTTGCATAAGTCATAAATACTCCCTCAACAAATAATATTTGAGTAGGATTGGATTGGCAATTTTCAATCCATGCCCCACCAGGACCGCAGTGCATGAAAGTTTTTGGTTCCCCAAGGAATGGTATCAATGTTTTGGAAAGGGTTCCAGGTAGAGAGCCAATAGCACGCTGGTGATTGGGGAGATAAATGAATATGTTGTGTTGATTGTGCCATATGATAATCCAAGAAGCTAAGTGGGAATTCTCAGGATTTAAAGTTATATCACTATTTATTTGAATACAAATATTAATCATCCCAATGCAAAGTGGTTGTGAAGGGGTTGACATGATGGCTATTTTAAATTATTTGGGGACAGTTGGAAATTATATGATTGGGAAGGGTTAGCTAAATGGAATGAAGACAAATAAGCGCAGGTGGGGAACTTATATGAGAGGCAGCAATGGGGTCAAGGGGGGATGGCCTGTGGCTATGTGCATGGTCTTGATGGGGGTGGGCCTCTTGGGCTCATAATTTTCATATCTGATTTGGGGCATATATCAAGGCAAGATGGCCAAAATGCGGGTGCACCAATATGACTGCTGGATCTGCAGCAAGTTACAAAACCTTTGGTGGAACAAGGTTGACATTAGCATATCCAAAATTGGGTGGGTTGTAGCAACTTATTGTGGAGGGCATATTAGAGGCATGCAGCCATGTTTGCTGGTGTGACAGCGAACAATGAGTGTATCCTCCCCAGGTTAATTGTTCACAGGGACCTACTGGGCAATGTTGGCGGTTTCAAAGGGCAATCTCACTGTGGGGATGTTTGTGTGTGGGCAGGTGAGATATGTTTGGTGGCGTGCCACCAAACATGAGTTTGATTTTGCGTGAAGTTTTTTGATGAGTGACGCCTACTGGGCTTCCAGGGGGGGATGTGTGGCATGATCAAAGGGGGAACCGACCGTGAGCCATGATCCACATATATATTCACCCCTATTGCGTTTGAGGCAGGTACTAATCCACCAATATTGGTATCAGGGCCTTTGCCTCACACATGTACAAAACTCCGGAGAAAGAGGCCACCCGCCCAAGGGAATTTTTGGCTGCAAGCCTGGCCCCACAGCTTGTGCGGGGCGCATGAGGACGTGCAGAAAATGACCCACAGTGGGAGATCCCCACGCAAACATAGGCCGGGATTCTTCTAATGCAGATGAGGCTGAAGCAAATCCACACTGATTGGACTCAGGTTTCCACACGTGAGCAGGTGAGCGTCTGCAGTCAAGCTGACCACCTGACCAAGAAAATAGCCGGTCGGAAGACTGGCAGTAAAATGTCTTCCAGGCCTATGAAAGTTGCCTGCGTATGCATGTGGCTGCCCGACAATTAGCACGCACGGCCAGTCAAAGTTTTCCCCAACAATGGCACCAGAGTGAATCCACTGTTTGTATATGACCCAAATAAACAGTCATACCACTATTACCCACTTACATTAGCTTGGATTACATGCGCATCTGTGCTGTAGTTAGGCAGAGCTGTCCAACAAGGTGCATCAAAGGGATGCAGTTGAGATATATGACCTGATGGCTTGACGTGATTGCACGTTACATTGTTGAACAGCTTTTGCTCTGCCCCACAGCATACATTTACAAAGGTGTACTGCGTACTACAGTGTTGGCTGTACAGATTAGGAAGGTGTAATACTACTTGAGCCTGCATGCACTTCTGATTGTTTGCAGATATGTAGCTCATGTGCCACATGCTCAGCATTGCGTTTCACCCGATTTGCACATGCAAGCTGAGCATGTCATGGTCAAAAGCACCATGTGAAAGTGCTCAGTAAAGCCATGGAATGAACAATTTTTTCCATAGTTAATTGGAAGGCTCAGTTTGGAGCACTTCACCAAAGTGTGTGAAATGCTGCACCTGGCTGAAATATTATCCGATTCTGTGCCAAATGCTCAGATTGTGTGCATACAAAAATGACTGAGCAATGGCTCAGCATGGTGCATTTGATATTGTTATATCAATAGTTAAATTACTGAGAATTTCAATTATGACCCAAAAGCAAACCTGAGCAATGGGTTGAGACAAGCTCACGCTGTATTCACTTGTCTTACAGCCCCCCTTAGCTCAAAGACTATCACCAGGCCATACCGTCGGTGATCTTCCCATGGTCACTTGTGACCAAATGCACCACGTTCTTTTCTGCATGGGGCATTTGGGAATTTCACCCACCATGGACATTCAACAAGGGCCTCATGACCACCTTCCTGGGTGATTGGGTGGCTATTTAAGGAGACAAAGGGGATTTGACTGAGCTTTACAATTCAATCAATTGCAATACTCAGCCAGAACCCCATTGTTCTTCTGCCTCACGCCAGCATACACTGCGACTGAGCTTCAATTTTGCCCACACGCCTTGAAGCTGAGACTTTTGCGGGTGCTGCAACTGCTGAGATTGTCTCAGATTTACCATGGTATAAAAGACCATCTTCACACAACAGGCCCTTCACTTTCTTTCTCACCTGCTCCACTTTGTTCAACCTCACCCGTGTTTGTCCTTCTTGTGCGTATTCCCCTTGGTCTTCCTGCCTTTCTACTTTTGTCTTTTGCACTCCACTAAACCCACTCCCCTTCCTTTTGCCTGTTTGTTTATTCTTCTGATCCTTCCATAACCTCCCTTCTATCCACCTTGTGTGTTACCTTTTTTTAACTTTTGTCGACATTATGTACCAATATTAATACTTATTTTTCTTCACAACTCTCTTACAGACTTTTAAAACCTTCAGAGTAGAGTGTCTTTATTTTGTTCATGTTTTAAATTTATAATTCATTGTATGTCTTCATTTTCTTTCTTGATTGTTTACTATCTATTCAGTTACTAACCTCAATTGTTTTGTTTTTAGATGTCGTGCACTTGATGCACCAAGCGGGGTATCCCCTGCATTTGTTCCTCAAGAAAAGACGACACTTGTGATGCTTGCCGAAAAGCACACAAGAAATGTTCGTTCGTTGTCTGCCCCTTCCAACCACAAGGGCAGAGGAGTTCTTGCCCAAGACACCCTTGCAAAGACTCCTTTGTGGTTGACGATGATGAAACAATATCCGAGAGCGAATGGACACCAGGAACGATTCCGGACGATTAGCCCTGTCCCCTCAAGCATTGATTTGTCCACCCCCTCCTAGGCCACCATCCGATGGTCACTTCACTCCTCAACCTGAGCAAAGTGATTATCCAGCCGATGAAGGATGGCAATGGAAAGAGGACATTTGAGCTTGGGCTGATTGTCACCATGTCTTGTCACCAATGGGATTCAAACGCCAAAGTAAGTTTTCTTTCTCCTCCTTATCTCATTTCTCTTCACACAATAATACTGACTTTTTTCCATTACTCATAGAACAAAACCCCCTGAATCCCCCCCAACAAGACTCTCCCATTCCTAGTTTGCCTTGCGAGCAAACCCCGCAGCAGCCCACTCCAGGCCCAAGTGGCACCCGATGGTCTGAGGAATTATTCTGCAGTAAGCAGCCAAAGTTTCATTTCATTTTCAAATTCACTTTTGAGTCAAGTTAACTGACTATTACTCCTTTTTTAGAACCCTCCCAAACCAAAGAGCCACCTATTCCTGGCCCAAGTCCATCCTCCAAACCACCTGAGGACATTCTGACTTGTGAGCCAGAACCGGACGTGGCTTTAGCACAATCCACGGAGGAACCTTTTGGTAAGTCACCACTTTTCTTCACATTTTCTTCAACCATCTCCAGCTTGTCCTGCCACTCCCTGCTCAATAATTATCATTGACGATAGGCCCCTTGGATCCCCGGTTCCTTCCCCAGTGCAAAGCCCCTCTCATTCCCACTATGACGCTTGCCACAAATTTACGGACTTACAACTGACTTTGATGATTCCTTGAGCCATTTTCCACAAATTGATCAACCAAATCTTGCTGGAGCATTGCTGCTTGCTCCACATGATTCCTTTTGTGGATGCACCGGGAATTCCAGGAGGAACTAAACTCCCTCCTTGGCAAGGCACTGGAGGCTTATCCAAAGGAGGACATCACCGGGATAGTCTCCAAATTCTTAGAAGAATATAGATTTAAAAAAATAATCTCATTATTTCCTCTTTTGATCTCTTGTAATACTTTCTTTCAAATCAATTATTTGTATTCAATGACTGTTATTTTCCATTTATATTACATTCTTTTCTCACGTGAAATTATATTTTCCTCAATGGTTCAAATATCCTATTGCGTGAGAATAATTTATGTAAGTGCCCCACCAAAGTTTTGAGTGAACCTCTTTTGTCAAAAATGCACCAATAGTCACTGTTACCGTCTGCTATATTTTCTTCTTCCATGGATTAGAGCCATATCAAATCTTAACTGTAAAAAAGCGGGAGGTTCCCGCATGTGAGCAATCCACTCCAGATTCATGAGACATTGCCTTTCCTATGGTAACATGCTATTAATCTTAGTCATGTAGTGAATTGTTTAAATTGCTGGGAACCTTCACAAGCGTAAGGATTGGCCTGTGGGTTGTTGGAACCCTGCACAGGCGTAAGGAATTTTCAGCATTGTTGAGAACCTTCACAAGCGTAAGGATTGGCATGTGAATTGTCGGAAGCCTGCACAGGCATAAGGAATTTTTAGCATTGTTGGGAACCTTCACAAGCATGAGGATTTGCGTGTGAACTGTTGGATGCTGTGGTATTCCATACCAGCTCTTCCAAGGTTCAAATCCACAATTTCAAAGCTAAAACTTTGATCAATAACAATAATAATATATATATAAAAAGAAAATAAAGATAAAAAGTGAAAGATAAAATTAAAAAAAAAATTATATTAAAATAACAAAAATAAGTATTCCACTGGAATCTACATCAAATTTTACCTATAGTTACATATTGCCTCAACCCCATAATGTCAATAATTTTCTAGATATCATGGATTAAAGAAGAGAAATGATACTATACACTCTATACTAGGTACAAGAATATTCTTAAAGATAATGCAGCTTTTCTAAATATTCAATATGAATAAACATGTGTAATATTACATAAGTGATACCATTACTCTTACAACATCATGTGTTACAGGTCTTGACATGAAAAAAACACTTACATATAAGTTGACATAGTGTTACATTACTCAATCCCCACTTAAACTCCCATAACCAAACATTACAGGTATTATTTACAAATTAAATTTTACATGGAGAAATACTCAAATAAATACAGATCAAGGCTGTGAAGAAGAAAAATAAGGTTAGTAGAGATAAGAATACAGTTTTTCAAAAAAATGGTGCAATATCTGTATCAAATGACACGATACCAAATTTAACCACCAGCAAAAATGTCTCAAGGCTGTGAAGAAGAAAAATAAGGTTAGTAGAGATAAGAATACAGTTTTTTAAAATGGTGCAATCAACCAAACATATGGTGCAATATCTGTATCAAATGACACCATTCCAAATTTAACCACTAGCAAAAATGTCTCAAGGCTGTGCATAATAAGAATAAAGTTTAGTTAAAATAAGAGTATAATTCAAAAAGTATGGTGCAATCAACCAAACATATGGTGCAATATCCTGAACAAATGACACCATTCCAAATTTAACCACTAGCAAAAATGTCTCAAGGCTGTGCACTGACAATAATAAGGTTCAGAATGGTGCAATCAACCAACCATATGGTGCAATATCTTGATCAAATGACACCATTTTTAATTTGCCTGCCAGCAAAAATGTCTCAAGGTGGAATTTTTTCTAAGTACCTTGTTTTTGGAAGGCTCTGTGAAGGGCCCAAAAGGTATAAATAAAGGGCCTCTCTCCCTGTTTTTCCCCCATGCTTTTGATTCAGACAATAATCTTCAGGATCAATCCATCCCTTCTCTAGTAGGATAATCTAGTATTTATATTGAAAAAGATCAGTAGCAAGGCTCAGTATCTTATAGTATTATTTATGATTAATTAATGAAAGATATCTATAATATTAATGAAAGAGTTTAATATTATTTAATAGTCTTACCATTATAGTAGTAGTGTTGAAGTAGTGTTTGAAGATATTATCATTAGTGATCTTATCTAATTTATCAATAACCCTTATTTATAGAAGGGATATCATCTTACCCTTATACCTTATATCATAAGCCTTTTAGGTATATTGGACTATATTTATATTGATCCTAATAGTATTATATTACTATTATATCATTTATATCTTACCCTCATATTAAACAAAACCACCCTTAAATTATTATAGCTACATTGATGGTATTATTAAATCACCTTTAAAGTATTAGCTAGCTATCAAGATTATTATTAATATTAATAGTGATCTTAAACAATATTCTTTAAAATATCTCAGGTATTGAAAGAAGGAATACTAGAAGAACTAATTAAAAAGAATTATAATCAATAACAAGAAAGTTAAGAAAACCTAAATTCTTAAAAAAATATTAAATATTACCATTATTATCATAGTGATCCTTTATTGACACACTGATAGAGACTGCTGAAGAAAATTCTCTAATTGAAAAGCCACAAAACTAAATAATTGATCTGTGATGTCATCAAAAAGGGTATCTTTTTCAGTATATTTAGAGGGGCAGCTAATACACCTTAGCACCCATGGTTATTGGCTAATTCTGAAATTCAAAACAGACTCACCAATAATTTCCCCCTCAAGGTACTGCCTATTATTTATCCCACAACGCCTGCACAGGCGTAAGGAATTTTTAGCATTGTTGGAACCTGCACAAGTGTAAGGAATTTTTAGCATTGTTGGAACCTGCACAAGTGTAAGGAATTTTTAGCATTGTTGGAACCTGCACAAGTGTAAGGAATTTTTAGCATTATTGGAACCTGCACAAGTGTAAGGAATTTTTAGCATTGTTGGAACCTGCACAAGTGTAAGGAATTGCTTGAACTGTCTGGAACCTGCACAAGTGTCAGGATTTGCATGTCAACTATTGGATGCCTGCACCGGTGTAAGAAAACTGTTAAATTGTCGGGAACCTGCACAACGTAAGGAATTCCATGGGAGGCGTTGGGAGCCTGCACTGCCTCAGCAAGTTTTTTGAATTTTCAGGAGCTCATACAAGCATAATGATTTGCGTGTGAAGAGTTGGCAGCCCGCACAGGTGTAAGGAACTTTTAGCATTGTTGGAGTCTGCACAAGCATAAGGATTTGCATGTGAATCATTGGCATCTTGGACAAGAGAAACAAACCAGGAGATATGTATGATGGCATGCCACCGTACATAATCCACTTCACCCCTTTTTCATGTGAGCCACCCTATCTCCCGCACTCCAAACCATCCAATCCTGGTGTATATTGTCCTCTGCCTTACCCCATCATGCTGCAATTCCAACACACATGCAAATCTCCTCATTCTTTGAATTGGCATGAGATTGTATGACCATCCCTTATTTGATAGCCTGCTCCCTCGCCAATCTCATAATAGCGGTGGCTTTTTCGGCACATTGTTTTTGCCAACCTCCTTGAGCATTGCGCGGACATACCCACTAGTGTTGTGCTTTCGTTGTCCTGTGCTGTATCAGTATAATGAGCAAATGCACTACTGGCCCACACTACCTGAATGAGGCCATGAAATGCGGATAGATCAATTCAAAAATGCTCATTTGGGAAAATCAATTTTCCCCCTGTACACCACTTTGATGCATCTCTTTGAATTTGGCCGGTCTGCTTATCAGCTTGAAACCACCATCCCAAAGCATACAGCAATGCATCCTTATCAAGATGAGGTGAGTTTTTGAATCCATTCATGGTGAAAGTGAGTGCGGAAGCAAACTTACATGCACCCTGATTTGCGGGAATATTGCCTTCATAGTTGACTTGATCAAAAGACAGAACCCCCAATGAGTTGTACCAATTTTGAATCTTCTGAAATAAATCATCCCCAACATACTGTAAGGATTGACTTAGAATGCAACCCACCAAGCTAAGATTGGCACCTCGGTTCCGCCATTCATCTTTTGCGTTTCCAATTTTCCCAACACTTCCATACAGGCCAAATTGTTAATTATTCGTGCTGCATTTGCGCAACCCAATTGAAAACATAAATCCCTCCAGTAATGCTCCAGTTGTTGCAATCGGGTTGGTGAATCTCTTTTCACAGAATAAGCGTTGTGATAATTCATCCCATTTATTGACCTTGACTTCACTCATTGTTGTGAATGGTCTGAATTCAACAGGGGAAATGAGTAATCCGGTTGAAGAGAAAATTACCAAACGGCCAAAGTGAATGTTTTTGATTTGATTGACATCCACAACCCACCAAATTTCACTTGGGGTCATATTTGTTGATACTGGCATTGATATTTGTGCTGTTGGTTGAGAGGAGGAAAACAGCCTATTCTTTTGGGTTGTTTTGCGCTCATTTGTCTTTTGGGATCTCCCAATATTCCCGAGTTGTTGAGGGATCACTTTGTGTTGAAGCAGACAAGATATCAGATACTTCTTCCTGCCATTTGAAGCTAAGGAGTTTTGAGTCCAGAATGGTGCCCAATGCCCAAGGAGCTTTATTTGGCACACATCCTTTGACTTCCCTGTTGGAGCCCACATGACATTGGCACAATCTGAACTGACTGAAGCCAATGTTCTTCCATGGGGCCCAATGAGGGTGCCACATAAATTTGGAAGCATATATATATACGCTGACATTAAGAAAGCAACTCACACTTTCCTTCCTCACCCCAACGCTTTCCAACGAGTTCCCTTTTACGCTCTTTTCCTTTTTTTGTTAATGGCATGCTTGCAGCAGAAAATGAAATAAAACCAAATGATTACTGATTTATTAATATCACCTAAATTTGATTGCGGTCAATGACTCTTTTTTAATTGTGGCTAAAAAGAAAGATCACACCTGACCTTTGCAAATTTGCGATCTCAAATACCTGAACCTGAAAATTGCAGTGGATAGTGCATTATTCAATTTGACATATTGATGTTCCCATGCAATCACTTTCCAATCCAACCATGTGGAATATCCCAAGAATGCATGAATGCAATGTGCACCCTGCTGCGGATCCCTAGTTATCCTAGTCCTCTTGAAGGAAACAGGAACATTTGGCCTATTATGGGCTGGCCAGAAGTGATAAAAGCAACTTCCCGCAATGCCCCCGTGTGTGCTACTTGCGGGTACAACTGCCTGACTCAGCTTGTGTCTTGTCGGAGTATTTTCAATGTTGTACGGACACATGCCACCATAAAATTACTATTTTTATTCATACTGTGGCATCCAGACTGTAGTAGGATAGGTAGTCACGATTATTAAATTAATAAATAACTTTGCAAAATTAAATTGCAATTTATCTAGTGCAAAGCTAATCTAAAATGGGTCAATATTGGTTGTAAGCTTAGCAGACCTGGGTACAGTCAATGTGACCTCATCACTTGAACCAAGACCGCGCTTAGCCACCCAGGCATCAACAAAGTCTAATACCAAGCACTGTGCAAATTCAAATTTAAGAGGTACAGTGGGGTTAAAAGACTCTGATGAGAAGAAACTTTTATTCAGTAAATTACATATATACTTATTAGTAAATAGCCACACTGGCTCCACTAGATTTTTACCCTCTGAAAGTTTTTTAGAAATGTCAATTAGTGATAAAGCCCCTTTAACTGAGCTTGTTCTCCAGTCATCTGAGCATACCATCAAACCACAAACCCCCACCGCACAGAATGCCGCTAATATACCATAGCAAATTTGATTTATTCCAAGATTCTTGTGACATGTCAAAAGATCTTTGATGGCCTCATTTTTTTTTGAGTTTGTGAGTTTGCCTTTGCTGCCATTAACTTCAACCTTTGTATGTGCACGTACCATGTTTTATGCAATCATCAAATGGATAACTGTATCCATTAGATCCTTCAGGCTCTTGTGCAGCTTTGTGGATATCTCATTGTCAGCCCCGCCACCTTCAATGCTGAGTTGGGTTGCACGTTGCTTTGATTTACTCAAGCAGGAGGCAAGGTATTCAACTGCTCCCCATTTGAGTCCAAGAGGATCAGTCAAATTTGATGTTGGTGCAATCACATTGTATGAGACTAAACTAATGGATTCAAACATAACATTTTCCCAAAAATGCTTAACTGGATTGGCGGGGTAAAGAAGGCTCTCAACCATTTTGAAGAAGGAGTGTTCAGATTTTGGGAGATTATCTGGAGGTTTAGCTGATTACTTCATCAATTTAAGATTCCAAATGCTGTTATCAAAAAACACTTATGTTTCTGTTGGCTTAAAAAAATCTAATCCTGTATATTGCAATTTATATCACCAGTCAACAGCCAATAATCATGTATCATGCACAAAGATAAAACTCACCTGCCATCTCAAGGTCCTCCAGCCAGGCCAACATTTTAAGCTTGCAGTTACTGATCACCTTAATACCAATGGGCAGGAATGTATGAGCATCCTTTGTTGGTAAATTGTCCCATCAATTTTTGTAAATACTATTGATATTATCAAGCCCCCTTTTCCATGATTGTTGAGTAATATTGGAGTGATAATTCAAAATGCCTGCAAACTATTCCATGCAGGATCAAAATATTCCTTGAAAATTAGCAGAGGATGACACTTTGGGCTCAGGGTCAGGAATTATATCAGTCATATCTTGTCCCATTGTATCATGTTTAATTTTCTCCCTTTCTTGAAAGGCTTGAATATTTCAAGGAGAGGCGGGAGGAGTTTCATCATGGATTGTTTCATTGAGTATCGGGGGGCTTTCAGTATGTGGAGCTTCATCATTTATTGTTTCATTGAGTATGGGGGGGTTCAATATGTGGAGGTTCATTATCAATATGGTCCACTTCAACATTTATCATTTCATCACCTTGATCCCGAGAATCCTTTTTGGCTTCAAAGGTACGGCGTTTTTTGTTGGTTTTTTTGGTTGCATGTATATTTGGTCTTTTTCCTAATCCTTTTCCTGGAAATCCAATTACTACTCGAGATCCTTCAGGTAGAGATTCTTCCACCTCCACACCTGCCCATATATTTTAAGTAGCTATTTTTATTAATTTTGTTTTGAATCAGTAATGGACTTATCGTTCAAATCCATTTTGAGGAGGCTCATGGCTTCAGCAATCTTTTGACGCACATAATCAGGAATTTTACTATCATTTGAATTTTTTCGAGCCTTGGCATTGTTTGAGAAATATTTGAGACAAATTGTTCCTTGGATATAATTTCCACCTCCCCACTGAAAAGTACATCATCTTGCCCATCATCTTGTGTTGGTGCACAAGGTTCAACAGTCTTTTCCTTCTCATAGCTTTTAAAACTCAGTTTCTGAGAGCTTGGAGGCTGAGCTGAAATAAAGGCTATGACACAATATCAGGTTTTGAGAGATTTGAAATATTCAAGATGGATGCATACTCACATTCTGGAAGAACTGGTGGATCTTGATTATCTTCATGTGACTGGCTCTCTACTTCAATGCCTAATTCATGACTACTGGCCATATCAGAGATTTCACTTCCACTCTCTGGGGCTGAAGTTGGTTGTTCATTGAATTCAGTTGAATTTCCAGAGGTTTGGGCCATAACGGAGGTAGTTTATTAAGCAAATAGATGGTGACGAGTTGATTGATAACTTGTTTGAAAATTTTTGAATAAAAATATCCAAATTGAAGAACAAAGGTGGAAGTAAAATAAGTTTAAAATAATTGATTCTTTTTGAGGTAATATTGGAGAGTTTTGGCAAATTTGAAAAAAGGTAAATATCAATTTAAAGCAGTTAAAGACTTATTGAATATTCTAGAAAAAGTAAATTTTAGAACCACAAGCTGACCAAAATAAACCTGCGCATAAACAGCCTTGGAACCTTCTATTGAAATTGTATTGCATTTGCAAAATACAATCTGTCGGGAAATTGAAGGAGGCAATGTTTTGCAAATTATTTCATATCATGCAAATGAAATAACTTCCCTGTGAGACATTGAATAAAGTTGACTAGTGAGAAACCTACTGTGGGAACTCCTCTTGTGTGGGATTAAAATGAGGCAGTACCTGGAGGGGGAAATCACAGGTAACTAGTTTTGAATTGCTAATAACTCCTGTAACCAAGGGTGGCAAGGGTGTATTGCCTGCCCCTCCTAAAATACTGAACAAAATCTTCCTTGGAGCTCACAAACCAAAATAAAATTAGTAAGTGGCTTTACAACTGCAGAAGACAAAATTCAGCAGTCTCAGATCAGACCTATTCAATAAATAATATGAAAAATAATGTCAGTAATTTGGTTAATTTTTAGATTTAATGAAATACTTGTCTGTTTTAATTTTAATAGTTTTTGGTGAAATTGAGGTGAGTTGTTTCTTCTTGGTTATAATTCCTTGGTAGGATGGGTTATTTTAAGGTTTTCTGGAAAATTTGATTGGTGTTGATAAAGGTAATTTTGTTAAAGTATAGTTATAATAGAGTAAAATAATTTTTTAAAGGTTTGTTATTTTTTTTAAGAGTGTTTAATAATAAGATAAAATTTTATTTGTTGAATTTAAGAGGTAAGGTTCTTTGATATTGAATTTTTAAAGGGGCAAGTTAATTTTTTTTTAAGTCTTGATAATGGTGTTAATTTTACTGGATAAAGTATTTTAATAGAGTAGTAACCCTAATATTGGGTACTGGATAATTTTTATTTTTATTTTAATAATAATAAGATTCCACTGAGCTTAGCTACTGGGTAATCTTCAACACTATACTTCCACTGAGCTTAGCTACTGGGTAAGTAAATTCACTATAATTTGCTGGACTACCTCCCAGGTGAGGGATGACTTATTCCTGTGCTTGTAATGTGCAGAGGATATATTGTGCATGGGGGGGGATTTTGAAATTTGGGTGGAGAGAGCCCCTCTATTTATACCTTTTGGGAGCCCAGGGGGCCCTCCATGGGAGCTGTCTTTTTCCACTTTAATTCCTCTTGATTTCATCATGTGACTCTGTTTTTGGTGAGGACCTTTCTTGCATGGGTCAGGTGATTTAAGGTTTGGTGATACTTTTCTCTCTGCACAGCCTCCATTCATCACATGATTGTCTTTTGGTGAACTAATTATGATGACATATTCTTGAATTTTCCTTGCATACATGAGGTGATTCAATTTTTGCTGGGGATTTTTGTTGTGCACAGCCTCTTTCCTGTCACATGATATTCTGTTGGTGGATGCAGTATCACATGATGACCTTGTAATTCCTTTGCATATGTCCTATTTTAGGTTGGGTAGAAGTGGCTGTGTAATTTATGCAGGTGTCATGTTTGTTTTTCTTCTTTTTGAACTTTAAAATGAAGTCAGGTGATAACTTCTTGCATTGGTGAATTTACTGTTTTTTATGAGATGATGTGATTTTTGATTTTGACACATGCTGTGCATAGTCATGTGGTTGAGATTTAATTGGAATTGTGTACTGCATGCAGCCTGTTGTAACTAGCTTTGGTTTGCATGAGGTGATGAGTAGTGTAAATAATTATGTTTTAAGGTTTTAAGTGGGGCTACTGTGGATATAAGATAAGGTACTCCTGGGGCTGTGTTGTAAATGAATTGCAGGAATTCCATGGAGTTGAGCTTTGCATCATGTGACTTTGAATGCAAGTTGGCTGTATAACTAATGCATGTGTCATTTTTTTGCTGCATGAGTCCTGTGGCTGTAAGGGGGTGTAAAGCTGGGTGGGGTGTGTAATTTAAAGGGTGGTACCTCATTTGTTGTAACTAGTTTGCTATATGTAAATTGATTTTTTACATATGCATAGTGAAATTGAATAAGTTATTTAAACACATACACTTCCCTTTGGTGCCTGTGCCATGGTTTTATGAGTTAATCCAGCTTCTTGCTGTAAAATTGACCTTTTGGTGTAAAATTTGAGTGTAAGTCTGCCTGTAGGCTGGATTTCCTGCTGTCATAGGGTACTATGAGCTTGAGCCTGGTGAAAAAAAATGGTATGGAATACCACACTACTAAAGTCAACTTTTGAACTATTCAATGCTCATGAGGTAAGGACTAAGGAGAGTGTTCCATTTGAATGATATGAAATAAAATGGTTTTGTCTGGGAAACAGGAGACACAATTCTTGCCTTAAATAGTCCACTTATTAGTGTGGTATTCCATACCTTTTTACCAGTTTCAAGAAATTTTTGGAAATTAAAAGTTGGAAAACCAAGATCCCAATGACTAATTGAGGAAATCACCACTCAAAGGAAATGCTTAAAATCACAAAAAACCCAGGAATAACATTAACAGTAGGGAGTAATGGAAGATTTTAGCATTCACAATTGAAATATTCAATATACTTCTATAATTAAATGAATAATAGAGGAGTACAATCTTATGGAGTTACACAATAAAACTTTCATATAAGGCTAACATCATCAACAATAGGCTTAATGCATACAGAAAACTCAAAATTACATGGGAAAAGTAACATTGTAACATCAGATCCACTCTAAATCCATCAGGAAGATTATATTACTAAAAATCCAATACATCAAAAAGAAATACAGCTCATGTGACACAAGGATCATCTGACAGTATCAAATCCAATTCAATACATGAAAATCCACTAAAAACTTAAAAATTACACAACAATACAGGAGCCCAAATAAGACTTATGCAGTCCACATGCATAAGATCTAGACATTACACAGCCACAGGATTATTAAAATTCAACTTAATTTAAATTCAACTAGCTGCATGCAAGGAAAATACACTAAACTGTAAAGTACACAGCAATTACAGTAATCAAGAATTAAAACTCAAGAGGATATCCTCACATTACACAGCATAATCACCTGGAACTAAATAAATCTTACAAACAAATTATACATGGGCTTATTCACATGACACCATATTCATCCTTACTCACAATCATTAATTCCTCAAGGCTGTGCAAGCTGACTAAAGCAGTGCAAAAGAGAAGTCACCTGATATTTTTTATCAAAATCCCCACCAAGAAAAACATCTCAACCTTCATTTTGACCAAACAAATGGTGAAAATATCTCAGTCATATGATACCATTACTAATTTTACACACTAGCATTAATCTCTCAAGGCTGTGCAAGATTACTAATGCAGTATAACAGATAGGTCATCTGACTTTTGTTGAAAAAATCTACACCAGCAAAATTATCTCAAGGGCAAAAATAAAACTTTACATGGAGAGCCCATGGGTACTTCTCACAACATAAAAGGAGGCCTCTCTCTCTCATTTTCTCCTCTTCTCCCCATGAATCCAATTAGTTATATACCAATAAGGAGAATAACTATTCATCCCTTACTAGTAGGTTACTCTAAAAATTATTATTATTATTATTACATTACATTAAAAGTGATTTATATATAGCTGTAGTTAACAGTAGGTCTGCCTATATTATAAATTCATCTATTAGTGAAATACTCATACTCAACAAAATATTTATATTATACTCTTCTCACTAGAAGAAAATCCATATCACTATTATTATTATCACAAAATATATATTTAACATATTATCAAAATTATTTATCAATTACACTTATTTAAAATATCAAACAATATTATTATATTATCACTATTACTAAATTTTCTCATATTGAGCTATTATCCATTAAACAAAATACCTTCAACAAAGAAAACAACTTAAAATCACCACTCAGTACTATTATATCTATTATCTATTTTACTCAATTATTATCTTATCATCCTGAAATCACCTACAAATTTATTTATTTAAAGTTATTATTATTTTATCATTAGTCTGATTATTGAATAGGTCTGATAGAGACTGCTGAAAAGTCTTCTTGAGTTGTAAAGCCACAATGTTAAATATTGATTTGTGAGCTCTGTAGGGAGATTGCTTAGTATATTCAGAGGGGCAGCTAAAACAACATTAGCACCCTTGGTTACAGGATTATTTCAGAAATTCAAAACTGTTTACCTGTGATTTCCCCCTCAAGGACTGCCTTATCCAATCCCAAACTAAAAGGAGTTCCACATTAGGTTTAAATTTGTGAGTCTCATGATTTAAACCCTAATCACAACATTGTGAATAAACTGACCAATTTCCCCTCAGGTCCTGTTGGCAGAGAAGGCCACTCAGCATATTTCAGCAATTGTGTTCATCATGTACGCCAACAAGCCACTGTACACTATGGCTGTAATACAGAAGTGTGAGGATGGTAAGCTTTGTCAGAGGCATGTCAGGAAGGCACTACATGAGAATAAGGATGGTAAGCAGTGTCGGGAGGGCACTCTGCGAGAATAAGGAGGGTAAGCTGTGTCGGAGGCATGTCGGGAGGGCACTACACAAGCGTAAGGATCATAAGTGGTGTCGGGAGCATGTTGGGAGGGCCCTCCGTGAGAGCAAGGATGGTAAGCTGTGTTGTAGGCATGTTGGGAGGGCACTACGCAAGTGTAAGGATGGTAAGGGCGGGTGTGTGAAAGCGTAAGGAGTGGTGAGGACGGAGATGGGGTGGCAGGGTCGGAGTCTCATCTGGAGGGTGGTGCGGGTGTGTAAGCATGCTAAGCGTTGGGGAGGCAGAAGCCAATGAGGTGAAATTACCCAAAGGTTGCAAATAGTGTTGAAATGGGTTTGGGCTTTGAGTGACATTCTCATGTGACAATTGACGTTGTCTTGACACTGACGTGACATAACCCACTAAATCTAGTGACTATAAAGTGACACTAACGCAACTGAAGCAAGATTTTATACTGACCGTGGTGCGACGTGAAGTCAATCGCCCATGATTGACGCGAGATTTGGCCTGGTGAATGGCTTTCATAAAAATCACTCTTAAATGTACTTACCAATTCATCTTGGAGGTTTTCCACTTGAACCAAGTCATCATCATTATTAGGAAAAGGATCCAGAATGAGAGGTGAATCCAAGCGATCATTCTACTTTAACAAGTAAATGAGCTTTAACTATCACAGGTAAAAAGAGGAAGAGGAAATATCTTACCTTATCAAGCAGAACATCAACATCATCATCACCATTTAAACTGTCTTTTTCTTGCAAATCATAGGTTGCAATGGGAGTGACATTGGGCTTGTGGCCAAAGAGAACATCCATTTCAGAATAGCAAGGACACATACTTTCAAGCTTTTCACTCATTGATTTTATTCCTTTACTCTCATCTTCCGTTATTTCAGCCCCAGGTAAATTTTCAAATTTTTTTGCTGCCGTTGTGGTATTCCATACCTGTCTGGGCCAGCTTCAAGCACATTGAGGGTGAAAATTTCAAAATATCAACTCTCAAATGGTCAATTTAGGATATCTCAGCTCAAAAGAAACTTTCACAATCACATAAGCTAAAAAGTAACATGGATAGTATCGAATGAAAGAAGACTTTAGCAGTCAGTATAGAAATAACCTCAAGATTTTCATAATTCAATAATTAAACATTGATTAAACTATATGGATATATACAGGATAGCTTACAAATAAGCTTCAAAAAAAACAAAAAAAGTTTAGTTCAATACAGACAGAAACTCAAAATTACATATATAAGGTAGCAATGTAGCATTAAATTCACCCTAAACCCACCAAAAACATTAGATTACTAAGAATTACAGTCACCAAAATGAATTTTATGTAATAAGATCAACCAAAAAAGCTATAATACACATCCATTGTATAAAAAAATGGAATTGAATCAAACCTTAATTGACTTCATGCATGGAAGGTTCCATATAGGCTTGAAAGAATTGCATCAATGGTAAATCATAATACAAAAAAATGATGCAATAATTGTACTAAATCAACTCATATCCAAATTAACACCAAATAGATTTTAAAAATATTACATAATCAAAAGAATGAAAAATGGTGCAATTGACCAAATAAATGGTGCAATAATCAAGTAAAATGACACCATCCAACATAATAATCACCAGCAAAAACACCTCAGATTACATAATCACTCAGGAAATGATGCAATTTACCAAACATATGGTGCAATATCTCTACCAAATGACACCATCTCAAAATTACTCACCAGCAAAATTAGCTCAAGGCTGTGCATAAACATCAACAAAGTTCAGAATGATGCAATAATCCAAACATATGGTGCAATATCTTTATCAAATGACACCATTTCAAAAACACTCACCAGCTAAAATACCTCAAGGTAAAATCTTTCTAAGTCCCCTGTTTTTGAGTGCCTCTATGGAGGGGCCAAAGAATATAAATAGAGGGCCTTTCTTCCTCATTTTCCCCCATGCTCATGGAAGTATTTCCCCATTAAGTGGAAATCTAATCCTCAATCTAAAGGATCCATCCATCCTATTCTAGTAGGATAACTAGCAAAATAAAATTATAAAGCTCAGTAGCAAAGCTCAGAAGCATATATTAGTAATCAGAAATTATTGATAAAGAAAATATTTACAGTATTAATGAAAGAGTTTAATATTGAATAAATAGTATTATCATAATATATATTAGTAGTCAGAAATTATTGATAAAGAAAATATTTACAGTATTAATGAAAGAGTCTAATATTGAATAAATAGTATTATCATAGTAAATATTAGTAGTCAGAAATTATTGATAAAAGAAAATATTTACAGTATTAATGAAAGAGTTTAATGTTGCATAAATAGTATTATCATAATAAATATTAGTAGTAGTCATACATTACTGTTCAAAGAAGTTATTATTATTAGAGTTAATATTAATAGCTATCTTATCCTTGTCATTATTAAATCCTGAATCCATTAAGGGATATATATTATTATCAAATAAGTATTATTAGCTATATTGGTCATAAGATCCCTCAAAAAAAACAATAAATATAAAAACCCACCCTTCTATAATAAAAGAAAAACATTATAGTATTGTCTCCAGTATATTCTATATATTATATTGTTAATGAACCTTATAATCAATAATTAACCTAAGAATATAAATAAACACATATAGTTTAAAATATTATACATCTATATAATTATATATTATCAATACTTAAATTTATATTTAAATATTACCTTTAACCTATAAAATAGTGGTATTAAGCCATTTTCTATATATATAATAATCATAAAAGATATTTATCTAACAATTGAGTAGGTCTGATAGAGACTGCTGAAAGTCTTCTCTAGTTGTAAAGCCACAATTTTAAATATTGATTTGTGAGCTCTATAGGGAGATTATTTAGTAAATTCAGAGGGGCAGCTAATACACCTTAGCACCCTTGGTTACAGGATCATTCAGCAATTCAAAACTGTTTACCTGTGATTTCCCCCTCAAGGACTGCCTTATCCAATCCCACACTAAAAGGAGTTCCACACCGTATATTTCTTTTTATATGTTTGCCATCAATCTCTGATGCTGCTTTAACTAAAGTTTAGGCAATTTTGGGACTTTTTGTTGACCTCAATGGCCATAAGCTGAAATTCATGCTGCTTTGATGAAGGAGGTCTTCCAATAGATGTTGAACCACTAGTACCAAAACATGACTCAAAATTGGATTTCACTGAAAGCCAATTAATTATGGTTAAATAATCTGTACGTATTAAGTGACCTGAAGGATGAAGCAGGCCAGAGGTGATCTTCATATCTGTCTTGCTTTGGATTGAGGCATTATCATATGGATGAAGAAGTCTAAATGGACTGCAAGCTGTTCACTCAGATTGTCCAAAATGGACTGTAGAAGAATATGTTGTACCATTATGAATTGTGAGTACTCATTTGGGTTAGGTTTCAAACTGAAATCCCAGATGCATGGGATTTGGTCAATATACCAGGGCACTCAGCTGAAATGCCTTGGGATTTACACATAAAAAACCCAGGATTTAGTTTTGGGATTTGGGTTCCAAATCCTGTGTTATTTTAAGGCGGGATTTAGTGACTTTGACACCCCCTAATGAGATTTTCTTCATATAAAAAGACTTTTTATGTCACCTAAGAACAGAAATAATGAAACTTCTATTTATGTAATAATAATGATATATATATATATATCATAAAATTAAAAAACTCTAATAAAAGTAACTCTTTTCTTCTGTTATTTCTAGCTATGTAAATTGGTTACTAGTTAAAAGTCTTTTAATTACAATAATGGTGCTCTTATTGTAACCATGAAGATGTAATTTCCATAATATTATTGCTCCACAAAATACAATTCTAGGTATCTTCTCCATGGCAAAAGTATTATTATTAAAGCTCCAAATGATAATAAATATAATAATAATAATAGCTCTATTCTTTTAATAAAAACAGTGTTATCATTTCAAAATGAAATTATTATTATGAAAGTTATTTCCACACTA